>JALXJV020000023.1:2616993-3816993 GCA_024633595.2 Lepomis macrochirus | reverse complement strand
CAACACGTCGTTAAACATTTTTCCATGATACTGTATCGCTATTCCATCCCATCATATTGATACATAGAATAAATAAGAAATAGGGCTTTCATGGTTAGCTCAATGCTAACATAAAATGGGAGTCTCCATTAATGTGCTAACGGACATTAGCATGGCGAAAGTACCATCTTAACATAGACACGTTTTGCTTCACATGCTGAACATCCTGAATGACACACTGTGCGAACACTTACAGTAGATATGTTTCCTGAGCTCTGTGTGAAATGAGCTGTACTCCACGCAGACCAGCTACAGCAACACCAAAGGGTCAAAACTCAAACCCAAAATTCCCAGCGGCCTAAAAATACAGGTATCAGCAGCAGCACAATGTGATGTACATATTAGATTTAGGTGGTACACAGCAATTTGTATTTGCAGCAAAAAATATCAGTAAATTCAGTGAATTTTATAAATAAGTGTTTTTATAATAATCTTTCGTAGTTGCTTTGTAGTTCTGTAGTTTTATTTACAGACTGAAAAATGTGTGTTGCAGAGCTGTGCTCTTTTCTAACAGTTTGGATTTGCAGCAAATAGAGAACTTTTTCACTGGCATTTTGTATTAATAGTTAGATATGGTGATGAATCACTTTAAGATTGATTATCGCAGAATTGCTGTATCGTGATATTATCGTTATTGTGAGCCATATATCGTATCGTTAGGTAACCTGCAAGTCCCACCCCTAACTACAGTAGTCACTAACTAGCCCTGCAAGTGAAAACTATGTTGTGATGTTTCTAGAACATAATATTTGAGCAAGAAGCAGGCATGAATTTGTCACTTTTAAGTGTGACCAGACTTTAGCCGTTTAGCTGTGTTGATTTGATTGGGTTATTGACCAGAGAGGGCATGAGGTGGATACCTATTTATCTTTCTATTTTGTCTATTTGTCCTCCCCCTCTCTTACTTCCACAGTTGTTGTCTTCCTGCTCTCCACTGAAATAAGGAACTTGCACAAACAGGTTTGGCCTTAGATAACCTTTACCAGTTAGTTTCTTTACCTGTTTCTATTCAATGAGAGCACACCGTGTTCCTCCATATAATAATATTATTCCACTCACTGTCCTGAGGGGAGGAAAGTTCAGTTTGTTAAGGACTGAGCAGAAAAACTGCACATCAGATACAACAGCCAACGTATTTGCAGAGAAACGTCCTCTCTCCAGACTCCCGCTGGCCCAGTCAAGTGTCCCTTTGCTTTTATTCAGCCCACAGCATCCACATACCTGAAGCACACGAGCTCAGCACAGTTCAACAACACGCCCGGCCGAGAAGGGGGTCTGTATGGTTCAAGTGGGACAGATGATTGTGAAGAGGCTGCTGTTTGTTGGCACCACAAAAGTATAATCCACCAAACAGATGGGCTCCAAGAGCTCTGGCCAAACAAAACCAAAGATCCTCAATTACAGTCGGACTCATTTCATTTTGCTGTGTAGACACAAGCAACAAGCAGGCGCTGCTTGTTTAACACAGACGCGTTCAGTGTCTATTGAATATTTTAAGCTTCACAAAGTCTGTAAATTGGTTGTTTGAGGAATACGTGCTTGTTTTGGTGGCTGCGTTTCGGTGATAAACAAGTCAAGAGTTTGGATGCAGCATGAGTCATCGTGTCAGCCATCTGCTGTCAACTAGTTTTCTTAAACGAACTTGTTCCTGAAACATTTGCCGCCTGCACTTACACAGCAACTACGAGCTGTTAGTTTGGGTTCGGTGGACGTAAGTGATTCAGGTAAAATTCCTCTACAGCCATTACAGAAATGTGTGCGTGGAATCAAACGTTGAATTTAATGCCCTTTCTGAAAGCTGACAGTGGGGTGGTGTTATAGAAAGAGAAGCTTTTCTCTAACTGCACGACGAGCCCAGAAGTTTAATGCCGGGTTGCTAAAATGCCATATGCATTCACAAAGCCCTTTTTTTAACACTCTGAGTCCTGCATTGTTCACACAATACACACAACACGATACCACTGAAAAGGAACCTGCTCATATAAACATTGATCTGTAGTGTCACTGCAGTCTGAGCTGGTGTTTGCATTGTAAAACGCTACAGGCTGATCTGCCAGTTCTGCCCCTGTAAAAACTGGGTCAGTTATTGATTTGTCACTAAATACTGACTCACTCGCAGGTGCACTGACTCATCCATGGCCTGGAGCACGGCCGTCAGCGCTCTCTGTCATGTGTTTTCCTGCACATTTAACATGGTACACGTTATCCTGTAGGAGTTGGTACAGAGCTGAGACTGAATAGAAACACAAAACTGTTGGATTGTTTTTACTAAAGCTTATATGGATCATGTGCCAGGTGGGTGCACATCCATAGCTATACCCTGGCCCCGTTGTGCCCATCCCCAATAGGGTGATTACAGCATCCAGTAACTGTGAGTGAACTTACAGGCATGTGAGTATCGTCTGAACCATTTAACCTTTACTACTTGTGATGTAGTTTCTCTGTGTCTGCCTGGTGTTCATTGATTAATAGTAAGATGATTCCTGTTCATTGTTTGCTGACATAAAGCATCTGTGAAATATATGGACTCATTACATAAAGTTAAAGAATCTGAAGGAGGCTCAGATAAGTAGATTCCCCTGCAAACCAAAACATCACAGTATCCATTGAAGCGATTGATGATACATCTCTCTGTCTCGTCTGTCTGTCTGTCTGTCTGTCTGTCTCATCTGTCTCATCTGTCTGTCTCATCTGTCTGTCTCGTCTGTCTGTCTGTCTGTCTCATCTGTCTGTCTCATCTGTCTGTCTGTCTGTCTGTCTGTCTGTCTCATCTGTCTGTCTGTCTGTCTCGTCTGTCTGTCTGTCTCGTCTGTCTGTCTCATCTGTCTGTCTGTCTGTCTCGTCTGTCTGTCTGTCTCGTCTGTCTGTCTCGTCTGTCTGTCTCGTCTGTCTGTCTGTCTGTCTGTCTGTCTCGTCTGTCTGTCTGTCTGTCTCATCTGTCTGTCTGTCTGTCTGTCTGTCTGTCTGTCTGTCTGTCTGTCTGTCTCGTCTGTCTGTCTCATCTGTCTGTCTGTCTGTCTGTCTCTCGTTCTGTCTGTCTGTCTGTCCTGTCTGTCCTGTCTGTCTCGTCTGTCTGGTCTGTCTGTCTGTCTGTCCTGTCTGTCTCGTCTGTCTGTCTGTCTGTCTGTCTTTCCTGTCTGTCTCTCGTTCTGTCTGTCTGTCTCGTCTGTCTGTCTCTCGTTCTGTCTGTCTGTCTGTCCTGTCTGTCTCGTCTGTCTGGTCTGTCTGGTCTGGTCTGTCTGTCTGTCTGTCTGTCCTGTCTGTCTCGTCTGTCTGTCTCTCGTTCTGTCTGTCTGTCTGTCCTGTCTGTCTGTCTCTCTGTCTGGTCTGTCTGTCTGGTCTGTCTGTCTGTCTGTGTTGTGCTGTAGTGGAGGCTGACTGATGGCTCTGTCCCACAGCTGTCTCACTGTGATGAATTACCCCCAGAGACGCTCCTGCTCTCACTAATACATCATCACCTGTCGCCTTCACACACTCCCTCTTACTGTCTGATACATACATACACACTCAGAAACGCATGCGTGCCTGCACATTCTGTTTAATGTGCCGTACTGTTCAGCTTAATGGGTAGGAAATGGAATAATGCTGCCAGGGTCTGTTTTAAACTCCCACCTCACCTGTGGGACTGTGAGGCGCTTCAGGTAACAGCTGCCGTTATACTTAAGGTGTGGGTCTAAAGGTCCTGCAGCTGAGCTGTTTTGCAATCTTGCATACACGTTTTGATTTCCTGCGTCCCCCGAATGCAGCAGAGAGCTTCGACTTTTTGTCGGGATGGAGTTTGATTTAAGCAGCCGTACTTCACCTGGAGACAGGTCCCATGTTGTTAGTCTTGTCCTCCTTCCTGTCAGGTGTTCATCCTGTCAGTCATGTTAATGGGCTGTCATCACTCTAACCTGGTGATGAGGTAACTGCTGTCTATGTGGCGCTGCTTCTTTTTGAACAGTCACAGGCCTTTAATTAAGTCTGTGGGAATATTTAACTGCATCAGTCGATAGTAATTTGCATATTAACGTTGAATTGGATTACAGTTACTGAAATGTTGGATGATTACCGCAGTCAGCGGGTCTTTTTGAGCTCCTAGTGTCGTTTTAAAGCATCTTTCTGGACGTGAAAGTTAAACATCTACCAGCTAAATAGCCGGATAACTTTCACAGGAGTTAGTGGAGACCAAACTGGGCGAAAAGGAGAGCGAGTGTTGGTTTTTACATTCATCAGGCGGAAACAAACACCCCTCCAATGAGACGACGGTGCTTCTCTGTGTCTGCTTGATGCTACGGAAACTGTCATAGCAAGCTGAAAAGGATTTCTCTCTAACGCCTGGAAACGGATGAAGGAAGCTTTTTAAAGGAATAGTTCAACATTTTGGAAAAATATTAGCACACAGTCTCGAAATGAGAAGAACTTCTAGTCTGGATCTGCGTAAAGGCAAAAATCAGCCTACTGAAAGCTCACTAACACTTTCCGTCATGTTTGTTTAATCCATACAAAACAATATGCAGTTTCCAGGCAACCAGCTGAGACTCCAGGTAGTTACTGGTCCTGGTCAATAAACAGTCCAGCACATAACATTTTCCCACACAAACGCCATCCGAACACGTTAGTAACATCAGCACAAGCTAGAGTTTATGAGGCTTTTTTTGATTTTATTATTCAGCAGAACATCAGTTTGTCTCCTGCTGCTCTTTCCGCTTATATTTATATTCATCCTCCTTTCTTTACTCGTTGTTGACTTTCTTGTGTTGCTGACAATCCCGTGTAGCCAGACCTTGATCAAACCACGCTCACACAGGTCTGGAGAAATTCAAGCACTCAAGAGTTTACCCGGCACCCCAGGGCTGTTGTTACAGCGCAATTAAACAACATTGCATAACAAAAAATGTTTACCCAACTAACGGTTTGTTTTCTGCAGTTTTTGGTTGTTTTCAACTCGCATCTAATTGAACCGCTGCCTCTGGCTTTTCTGAGTTCTTAATCACTACATATTATATCAGTTTAAAAATCTTCAATTAAGATGTTCCAGTCTAGCAGACGCGAGGTCCTCATTCAGAGCTCTGCACCCTCACAGGGGAGCGTTTGGTTCTGGTAAGTGGTGAATGAATGAACACAGAGCAGAGCCTCAGCTGCAGATGGCAGCGTATATGGGAACAGGTTGTTTTACCTGCAGAGGCGGCGTGGCGCCTAAATTGGCTGAGATGGAGCCCGGGAATTCTGCTCGGTATTTCCTTTAAAAGCAATCAGGTTATTACTACGTCTCCTACTATACACACATAAAGTGCACTGCACAAACACAGGTTATCTTGTAAAAAAGCAGGGCTGTGTGACGTAGCATCACCGTGTTTTCACACTAATGAAATTTTTCTTCAACAAATCTGATCCTTGTTGAGTCGGCCCGGCTCTTTGCGCTGCAGGAGAAAACAGAATGAAAATGAGAAAATGTCTTTCACAGTTTAAAGAGAACCTCTCTGAAATCTACATTCGACAGCAGCATCCAGAGACCCAGTCAGTGTAAATTAAGACCAAATGCACAGAGAGAGATGAGACGAGATGGAGCTTGGATACAGCTAATGGTCTCGGTTTGTTTGCAGCACATTAGCTCTGTCCAGGCCTGAAAGTCATTACTGATTACAACTTCAACTCCAATTCATCCTGTTGTTTCTGTCTCCACTGAGCCTCAGAGCCGTCCAGCCGATATTTATATGTTTATTTTATATCCAGTATTCAGATTAGTAAGGACCTTTGGACACATTAAGCTTTTAACATGGAAAACAAATAAATACACAACCTCAGCTATTGATGAGCTGCTGCATGACATAGTATCTTTCAGTTATGTCGAACTATAATTATAATATAATTAATTTATTAGAAGTTATAATTCTATAACTTCTACTTCTGTCTTAATGCAGCACAATAAGGAGAATGAAAGCTATGCAAAGGGCCCATTAAAAGCACATTAGGCAGCACCATCCACTGGAATATAAACATGTTCAGTTCCCAGAAGATTAGGATTATTTTCTTAATGTTCTTTTTAAAAAATGGAAACTTGTCATACCTGAAAGATGAGCTCCTAGATTCTCAGTGTGTCTTTCTCCTCTTCATGCAACAGTATGCACATGTGCACACATAAGGACACACACACTTTGCACATCCACCCTCCCAGTGACCACAGGGCCGTTGGTTGGTTGGTTGGTTGGTTGGAGCCGGGAGGTTGTCAGACATAATAAAGTCTGTGTGTGCTGCTTTATTAGCCCTACAGGTCATTCATTTCACCCCCTTATTAGCGGAGACACTGTTGAGCAGCAGCTCAGCGCTGAGAACAAGGAGAGGGGTTATGGGGGAGGGAGGGGTGGTGGTGGTGTTGGGTGTTGTGGGTAATGGGGCTACAGATCCATGGAGAGAGATAGCTTAATTAAGCAGTGAGTGAATTTAAGACCCCGACGGCCTGAGGTGAGCAATGAGCTCTGAGGGCGGAGGGAGCCATGTTGAACACAGAGGGAGGGGCGTTTGTGATAAAGTGTTTTACCAATGGCTACCAAAGGGTTTTTTTCTTTAAAATTTGCTCTTATGTCTGTTCATTTCCTTTGCACACAGTCTGCAGAGCAAGGCGGTGCCGCTGCCAGAGCTCGGGGTTCAATTCCCCTGGTGCTAAAACTCAACGCATCATCAGTACATTACTAAAGACTGTTAAGCTGAAAATATCCAGATGAAAGAAAGGAATCGGGGACTAAGAGAGACATCAAGTTCAGAAGATGAATGAAAAGAGGAGGGGAGACAGAGGGATTGAAGGGAGGGAAAGAAGGAGCCGGTGGGGAGATTAACTTCAGAGGAGGAAGAAAAACAGATGGATAAAGAGAAGCACAGAAGGAACCAAGGCAGAAATCCCAGGAGAAGCGAGGAAGGTCTGAGACGGGCCGATGCATCGAGATGGTGAAACGAGAGAGAGATGAAGAAGAACGGAGAGGAAGAGTGGAACGAGCTTCAAGCGTTGCTGTACTCTTTATCATCACGATAACAGCGTTGGTCTGTGCCTTCCAAAATAAAATGGTTACATTAATAAACGTGCGGTCAGCATTTGGAAACAGCCACTGTGCTTAGAATAAAACAAACCAAATAGTCTTGTGTTTCTGTAGACCAGTGGTCACCAAGAGGTGGACCGCGGTCCGGATCCGGACCCAGCCGCTGTCCTCTCCGGACCGCCGACCTACAGCCGATTTATTATTGAGACTTACTACCTCGTGACGGAGCGTTTCTATTTTAACCCGCGCAGCTTTTCTAGCATTTACTGTACTGGTTCAGCGGCCCAGGAAACTTACAGACCAATCGCATCGTCTCATGTGATACTGCTCAGCCAATCAAATCTGTGCATTCGGTGTCGAGTCCGCAACCGCGTGTGAGATCCACCGGAGACGTTTCGATAACGCACACCAGTGTTTCCCACAGAATGACAATGTAACTGTGGGGAGGGGATATTGACAACTTACATACAGCGTGGTAGCCTCCAAAATCCGCAGCATTCCAACATTAACTTAGCTCTCCTTTGCATGCTGGCTAAAAACTGGGTCTCTGTCATTGACAGCGTTGTGATGGACAGATTTGTGCAGCGGTGTTCCGTGAGGAGAGAGAGAGAGAGGGACGAGCGGGAGGACGTGCTGAGCGAATGTGCGACAGCGCTCTGCGATCAAATACGATTTTAAATAGGCTTATAAAAAAACAACTGAAAATCAATCTGCCCGCCACAATATCAATGAATGTATGGGAAAAGACATATCTCATATATCTCCAATCAGCTGGCAGGACAAGCTAGAGCTCACGTTTCTCACTGAACCAGAGAAAGTAGGAAAGAGGTTTATAAGAGGGAATGAAAGAGGAGAGGAGGCATTACAGCTGTTCATTTGATGTGTTGAGTGTTTATTATAAAATTGGTTAAGACTACACTTCATCACTTCAAGCTACCCTTTTTATTTAATTTTTCTAAAAAAAAAGGACTATTTTAGTTTACTTAAATTTAGAATTTATTATTATTTATTATCTCTCCAGTTTAATGTGAAAACTGAATATTGTTGAAATATTGTCAGTTGTTGACTAAAAACATATATGTTGATACACATACGTTATGGCACTGAATGATAACGCAAGTTAGTCGGTATGATGTTCCGGACCTTCGCTTCCGGAAATTTTCTCTAACTGGACCTCTTTGAATTCTAATTGAATACCCCTGCTGTAGACCCATCGATACACGCCTTCCTGCGTGGTCACTGGCGCTCTTTAGTAACGTCTCGTGACTTCCTCCTCTGCCTCATGAATATCACGCTTACTCGAGGCCTTTGTCACTAAAACACGAACATGTAGATTTTGGCATTTTCTAAAGCGACTGTTTTTCTTGGCAGGACAGTCTCAACAAACCCCCCGGATGAATGTCAGCATACTTACTTCAGCTGTGCGGTTTTCTGGTGCCGTGAAGAATTATTATCTACGTTTGAGGCGCTTCTGTTAAAAACAAACTGATTTAACTTTGGGCTTGTTTACAACCTGTCTTAGTGCTCGTGGTTCCTGCTCCATCTGACTTGATTGTAGTGATGCTGCCATGTTCCCTGACCTCAGCAATGACTTACGTTAGAAAACAAAGCTACTAAAAGTTGTAATAAGATGTAATAAGATACATTCTCTCCTCAGGCTAAATAACTTTGGCAGAACCAAACTTGCCAAATACATTTTTAAGTTAGTTTTTTTTTTTTACAGGAGAGCTGAAAAATGAATTTCACTGCTGTTATAAGGAGCAGATGGGTTTTTTTGTGACTCCCGCTATCGTTTGCATCTCCTGTGCTATATCTTTTGATTAATCAACAGTAGTAAAATAAATCCCCATTTAAATGCAAATGTGGATAAATACTGTAAAGAAAATAATGTGTTTGTAGAAGTGAGGGATTTAAAGATAGACAACAGAGGAGGACAAAGAGTGAATAAGAAAGAGAGGATCCCCTCGTCTTCCTGCTTTGTCTCGTGCCACTGATCTGTTCAATAAGGCCTTGTCTAGTAGCACTAATTCCTTTGTTTTGTTATGCCAGTCTGGCTATCTATTTCCACTGCCTATCGATTATCTGTGCTTCCCTGCCCTCTGCGCGACACATGAATGAA
This sequence comes from Lepomis macrochirus, assembly GCA_024633595.2. Taxonomy (NCBI): domain Eukaryota; kingdom Metazoa; phylum Chordata; class Actinopteri; order Centrarchiformes; family Centrarchidae; genus Lepomis; species Lepomis macrochirus. The sequence goes on along the minus strand of JALXJV020000023.1, from coordinate 3,807,822 downwards.
TCTCATTTCCCCTCTTATTGTGTTACAGCTACTTCAAAACAGTCCAGCCGCCATCTTAATTCACAGAGCCAGAAGCCGTGAAAAGGTGGAGGTGATAATAAAAGCAGCAGCTGGATATTCAGGATGATCCGATACAAGCGTTCACTACATGACAAATAAGGGGGACTTTCAGCAGGTGGATTCAGTTACAGTCTTGTGTGGCTTGTTAAATCTTTCTGTAGCGGCCACAGCAGTTAGAAATACAACACATGAGGCTGTGTAGATTTTCTGAGATCTCCAAAATGATGGCTGCTTCTCTGCCAAACCGGCTGCTAGAGTTGATTAACAGCTGGTCAAGCTGGGCTGGAAGGTAACATTGTCTTCGAGTGCAACCAGTGGTCCGTAAATCCCAGATTTTCAGAACATGGACTTTAGTGCAGGCTGATAACCTGCCAAAGTGGCTGCTGGACTCACTGAGCGAACCAGATAAACACCCACTGCTCCTCATTAATGTGCTTTACCTTATAATATAAATAATCACCTGCATAAAGAAGAGCAGCCCTTCCGTTGCATTGCAAATTTCATTATTTGGCCTTGACATTAAAGGGACTTGGTCACAACAGCAGCAATGTACATAGTATTTGTTCTTGACTTATTTTCCTATTGGAAATAGTGAATTTACATCTCGAGGTCCAGTTACCGTTTTGACCCATCAGCTGACAAAAGAGTCAGATGCAGTTGAAAGCTCCAGCTGGTCGTTGGACCGTCAGTTTAAAATGTTTTGTCTCGTCTTTGGCAAACCAAAAAGACTTTGTGTCGATAGACTTGGATTTACCCTAAAGGATTCGAGCCAGCCTTTGCGGTTTTTAAAATGGAACAGTGTCTGTAGGTGGCGCCTGTTTACCTGGCGAAGTTGTTGGTAGTCAGAACTACAAATCACAATTTATATTCCACGGAAACATTTCATTAAGCTGCTCTTAAATCAAAGCTGAGCTTTAGACGGGTGGATGTTTAGTCCTGCTGTGTGGCTCTCAAACTGAGTATCTTTAGGTAATTAGAGCTGCCATTTGTTAGACGGCTGAATCAAAACCAAAACTTTCTTGATTCACTGTAAATAGGATAAAAGAGGTTTTGACACTGGGTGTCCTGCTGTGGATTTGGATACTGATGGTTCAGACAGGACATAATGTTGCATGTTCTCTCACCTTGCTTTTCCATTATTACCCGTCAGCTCTACTTTTTAACTTTTAGAGGAAAATAATGCCTTCATGTACTGGTTCTCTGTAGTTTTTATTAGTATTCATCCCAAACGCGTCAACTGAGGAGCAAACTTTTACAGAAAACCACTGCAGACTGATGGAAATCTTTGTTGGCTGGTACCCGCTCTGGTTCACTTTTCATGGAATTGATTCTGTGAATTTTAGAAACTAACATCTGAGAAAGCTGCCATTGGTTTGCACTCATACTTTATAGCTGTATTTCACCCAAATACAATCCCAGTCTCAGTCAAACTTACAGAAAATATAATCCTGAGATTGTTGTTTACTCTGAAAGACAATTAGCTAAGTGGCATCAGCTGTTTGGGTCTGATGTATTAGAAAGCCAAGAGAACTAACTACAGCAAACTGCAGCTATTTTCTGGAGTTTGATTGGTTGTCATGTGCTGGTTTTTATGCTCATTTCTCTAACATGAAGCTCGTCAAGTTGATAATAAATTACCAGCTTTGCACATGCACCTCTCTCAATGCGCTGCACACATACAGATAATTTCTGAAAACCGCCTGTTTCCCGGAGAAATTTCGTGCAGCTGTGCGGACGTTTCCATCCTGGACAAATCATTTTCCAAGTATAGATTGAGTATTTCACAACTTGATATTCAGACATCATTTCAAAACACCTCCCTGCTTCCATAATACATTTAGTCCGTGCTGCAGCGTCTGAGCGGCCTCGATAACGTGCACAGGAATTTTGGATAAATCCATAACCCCCTGCTTAAGGATAAGGTGAGTTTTTTTTTTCCTTCTGTGAGCTAATTTGAAAGTAAGATAATGATAAAGATCACAGTGATAAGGAGCGGGGCAGAGGGAGGGAGATCTTTGTCTTGTTCCGACTCTAATGGTTTTTGTCCCCCGCCGTCTGTTAGGAGTCACTCTGTAAGTGTCATTAGGATGCACAGGGAGTCGCTTCGGCTAAATATTGCGCAGGCTTCATTTAGCACAGATGAAGCCATGACTCACTGTGGACTCATAGAGCGAGTGAGTCACGTTGCCACCCAAATCATTTTATCTGGCTGCTGAGTGACTTATCCCAACAGCTACCGGCTTTGTGTTTCTGAAGCCTCCAAAGCTATTAGTCCCATTTTAGTATATTATTCTAATTGGTCCTCAGTGATTTCAGCGTTGGACCTACTGTGAATTTCTGTCTCCGATGCTCTGAGGCTCATTAAACATGTGATTGTTCTTGTGGAGAGACATCAACAAAAGACATGTGACCTGTTATGGATCTTTGTTTAATTGAACGGCAGACCCAGAGATTTACAGGTCTTCATTGGGAAAGCATGGGAAATGATTATATCCTTCAGTCTGCACTACTGACTGCATGTAAAGTGAAAGGGTCACTTATAGCACTTATGCTGCTGGACAAAAATGTTAGGGCCGATTTTTGGCACCAAAATTGGTCGGACAGCCCTCACCAATCCACCATCTTTCCAGGGTTATTTAGAGAAAAAAATGCATTGATGAAATAGTTGATAGGGGGTCGGGGGGGGTCCTCCCCCAGAAGAATTTGGGCATTAAACACTTTTCCGCATTCTGGAGACCTTTTCTGCGCCGAGGAAGCACAAAATTCAGATGGCAGGTTAAAAATATAAACACATAACAGAAGAAAATGCAGTAAGTGGAGCTTATTATTATTTTTTTGGACTATTTTTCAGAACATTTTTTATGAATGCTTTCAAAAGGCGGTGTGTCGCCTACACGTCCCCACAGCAGCTGATGCTGAAGCTACTGCAGCCGCGTCAGCAAACATATCGGTTGTTTCCGCGCATTTGGCGGCGTAACGCAAGAAACGGAGAGCAGAGGGGGGTGGGAGCTAAGAAGACGTGTGATTGGGCTGGCCCAGTGTCAGTAGAGAAAAGTTACCCAATGGGCTGCTGTCCGTGCTTTCAGACGTTTGTTGGCCCGTTTTTTAAAAACAGTTATATAAATAAATAATTGACGTTACACCGGCCCCAAAGGTGCGTCGGCCCACCGGACATTTGCCCAGTGTGCCAGATTATCAGTCCAGCCCTGAGTGACAAACCTTTGCACTGACGGCGCTGTTCCCCTCAGTGCTACGCAGAATTGAATCTATGTTTTGACCATTGTTTTGCTTTAGATTTTCTGGCCCGTGACAGCACTCTTTATCAACCTTGTTTACAGAGCAGCAGGCGGCTGTGTTCATCAGACCAGCTGTGATGAACCCGCTGTACCTGCCCAGCAGCAAACAGACACAGTGAGCGACGAGCTGGTGAAGAAAGTGGAACAGTGATGTACTCTGGTGGATTGCTAAGTTAATGAGGCTATAATATATCAGTATGGTGTTTGTCTGAAACAGTCTATTAATGCAGCTTTGAGATTTTGAGTTCATTTTTTAATAAAATGCTTTTTTTTCTATTCAGGTGTATATTGCACATGTACATTTAATTTCCTCTGGGAAAAATCCAGCAACTTTGATTGTCCAACTTTAAAATTACACAAAATAATGAAAGTAGACTTACTTTAACAAGTTCTTTGATTTGCTGAGGCAACACGATTCTTTTAAAATTCTGCTCAGATTATTCCAGAGTTCAGTTGAGTCAGGATGGCCTGTTTCTCGTGGTGTTCCTTATTTTGGGTCCCCAGGTCAATGAAGACGTTCTCTAAACAGTTTCTTGCATGTCCCTGAGATTTCCAGCGTTGTTACCCAGCAGGCTGACAGGTGACACTGAAACTCTCCACAGAAAGCCGGAATAATAAAGTTCTTGGTGCAGGTGGATTAGCAGCTCCTTCAGGCCCGTTTTAAAACCTTAAGGTCCTCCAGCAGCTGTTGAGGAAAATCCTCATCCTGACCTGATCATGTTGTAGGACCAGCAGTGACAGACTGATTTATTTCTATTAAAGTGACCCCATGACTCAGATCCTAATCTTATCTGGTGGGCTTTTAGCAAAAGATTTACTAATTTAATACAATATTACACTCTAAATGCTTCAGTGCAAGTTCATTAGCTCCACTTACACAGAGGCCACATTTGTCTCATTATCTTTTAGACAATTTAAATTTTGTCGGTGGAAATATTGCCCAGTCATCACTTCTGAAAACTGCTGGATGCTGACGAAGCACAACTTGCAGAAGGAATTGCTGTTGCCTTAATAAAGATGGATTTTGTACACTTAGAAAACAGCTGAATGTTAATGATCTTCTCCATGGCTCTGTCCTCCGCTTGTTCTCAGCTTGGAGAGATTCAGGCCAAGTTCAGCCAAGTTCGACTCATCAAACATTAAGCTGCAGGGTCCCTGCGACCAGCCAGCTGTTCTGCCACTGCATTTTCTTTTTTCTGTTTTTTTTTTTCCCTGGAAGGCTACCTGGCTGTGTTTCATGCTCCACTGCCTCTGAATAAATGTATTTTTCTAACATCTCCCCTGGTGGGAGCTCAGTCATAACATGCCTGCTGCACTTTGGAGCATCTCTTGACCTTTTAGTCTGGACAGATCTTCTCCTGCAGAGAAAGTCGGGCTCTAACCACAGATGAAAGGCCTAAACTGCGGCTGCCTGTCTGTCAGTGGCGTAAAAAGAAGGGAAAATCCTTGTGGCTTTGCAAATGTTGGTGTTCTAAAGGAAAACTGGGCTGAAAAAAAGACAACAGGAAAACTTTCTCTGCAACATTTAAAAGAATTTGATGATGTACCTTGCATTTCTGTGATGATTTAGCTGAACCAGATTTAGAAACATTGTGTAGTAGCATCTATGGTAAAAATACTGTGTGTGATCTAATGTCTAACGTCAGTGTCTTCCAAAGGGACACATTTGGCAAATTCCTGGTGAAAATGAACCATTGGCTGACATGGGACACCAATTGAACGTTTTGCTATGGTTGTCACCTTTACTTCTTGGAGACACAGCCCCGTCCCCCTAAATAGGGCTGTTTTCAAAGTGAAATTGAGATTTGAAGGTACACGATTGGCTAATTGTGAAGACGGCGATTAAAATGTAGGTTAATTATACATCTGACCCGTTTTAAACAGTCATGCTGTTACAGATTCATTCCGTTGTCGTCCTTGTGTGACAGACTTGCTCGCTGTCTCAAGCTCCACTCGCCTCCTGTTACAGTCCTGCTCAGCAGTCAGACCGGGCACAGGGCGTGTACAACCAACGGAAACATGGGATATTGGCGTCAGGCGAACAAACACCGGCAGCTCACAGTGAGGTGTTTGAGCAGCGGAGCGTTTAGCTGCCCTACGTTGTTGATGTGTTATTAATTTTTTGTTTCTTGTGCTTCAACTACAGATGAAGCTCTCTGTGAACTGTTTCGTTTCGCTTTCTGCAGGCTACATTTCCCACATAAGAGTGTTTGCCTGCTTGATTTTGCTGACTTGTCCAGATTTTGTTGTTTTGCTCAGCTGTCCTCTGGTTATGTAGTAGGCTACGTAGTTAAATTGTTTTATTTTTTAGTCTGTTTAACTGTGATCTGACTGATGATTGGGTGTCGGTGGTGGTGATGGAGCAGTGAATAAGACACATGCCACCAATGTGTCAAATCAAATGTACTTTATTTGTCACATGCACACACGTTTCGATATTCATCCTCTGCATTTAACCCCTCCCTCAAGGGAGCAGTGGACAGCTGCTGTGCGGCGCCCGGGGACCAACTCCAGATCTTATGTCAGGGTCAAAGCGCTGACTGAAGAAACCTAACATGTTTTTGATGGCGGGGGAAACCGGAGCTCCCGGAGGAAACCCACAAAGACAAGGGGAAAACATGCAAAACACAGAAAGGCCGGGGAGACCGGGGATTGAACCCACAACCTTTTTGCTATCCACTGGACCACCGTGCCGCCCCGAGCTCCCTGAGCTAGACACTTAACCCGTGCGACCTCTGACAAGTATAATAATTATAAGTCACTTTGGATAAAAGTGTCAGCTAAATGGATGTAATGTAACTTTAAAAAAATAATAATCGCCATATGTAAAAGAAAAATCGCAATTAGATCCCCCCCCCCCCAACTGTTCAGCCCTCCTCCTAAATATTACATTTCCATATTACATTGTGTGAGTGAGTGAAGAGTAATGGTGTCCAGATCATGGTTTAAATCAACATAATGAGAAAACATTTTCAGTTCCGTAAGTCAGATGTTCAGCTCGTGGACCGGGGGAAAAAAGCTGCCAGTGAAAATAATCCACACAGTTAATTATCTTTCCACCCAAATGTATTAGGCAAAACCATTTAGTAGCTGATAGATGTAATTTCTAGAGGACAGGGTTAAGAGAGGACAGGAAGCGGTTGCTTGTCAGGGGAAGAAAAGGATTATTTTAAATATTTGAATACACGACTGATGCTGTTGTTTTTCTGATGAGCATATTCCCAAAGGGTCACATTTTTGTCAGAAATGTTTTGAAAGCAAGATGATGCGTGTCATGGCGTGCCGTCCTGCAAACATTAAAATGTTTTCAGCAGATGCACAGAGAAGCCGGAGCTTCCAGGGGAAATGAAACTGTGGTGTCTGCAGTTTGGCCTCTTGCTCTGACTTTTGCGGCTCCTAACAGGGTTTGATGCACCTGCTTCAAAGGGAGAGAGCCTAGAGAGAATGATTAGCTCGGAGCCTCGCGCTGCCTCAGCACTGTGTGAAAGCTCCAGTTTAACAGAGGAGTTTAAATGTGCAAAGGTGAGACTGGAGATGATACTGTCGCTGTCTGAGGAAGCACAGAGTGGAACTGTCTTAGCGGGAAGTGGAACTCACATGAGTCAGCTTTAGAGGCAGCGTTTAGGGATATTGTGGGGCAGGAATGATATGGGAGTTTGGAGGCTGGACTGGGGTTAGGGCAGCTTCTATGGGGCGCCTCAACATCAAGTGGAGAAATATGCCGTGGCAGTGTAAGTGGGAAAAGAATAGACAAAAGGAGCGCCACTGGAGAAAAATGTGGGGCCACGAAGGCAGGCAAAATTACATTCATTTTGGCTGCAACCGATCATTTGCTTCCATCTTCCCCGAGTCTTAGTGAGTGGATAAATGAGGAGCAGGCTGTTCCTTCAGGTAAAGCTGAAAGACTCTTCTCATTCTGTCGGGGCGTAAAACAAGCATTTTTCAACAGCGCTATGCCTGGAGACAGAGCAAAGTGCCTGAGTGAAAACACTCGAGAGGTATACATGACAGACACATGATTGGATTTTGTTCCTGAAGGTGAAGAGTCCAAATCCCAAACATTTTTGAGCAGGCATTATGTAGGGCAGCTTAAGGCAGGGAGGAGGTGGAAGATGGCAGTGTATTAAGGGAAACAGCATACGGGCCCTCAGGAGAAAGGCTCTTGTGTTCAGAATGGCAGCTCACAGAGCCACAGGAGGAGGAGCCGGGGAAGAGGCCTGAGACTGGAAAAACCTTAGACTGAGTTTGCATTAAAGGTCAAGGAACAGGTTTGAAAAGCAAAGGTCTCTCCCGTCGAGGGAACTTATGGAAGTAGTGAATGGTTGCTGCTCAGAATAAAGGTTTACTGGGGCAAAGGGTGGTAAAGCTGGAGGTATTATGATGTTAGAGGTGGCTTGTTTGCTGGTTACTAAGGTAACATCAGGACTCTTGCTGCAATGAGTGATCGCTATTCGCTATATATACTTTATAAATAGTCTTGGCCAGTGTGATTCACATGTGTAATAATTGTGTTTTGATAGTAAGCAGCATTGGCCTTGGTAAGGGCTGGCACAATGCTAGCACAAGTAACATGTTTTACCGGGAAATGTTGATTAGCGTGCTAATCAGGGTTATTACAGTTTTGGATTTTTCATTTTTAAAAATTTTTCATTTTGTGTTGACTTTTGTATTCATTTAATTAGTTTTTAGTCCCTACCTGGGTCTCCCCGGCTAAGTTAGCCCCACCCTAACGATACATGGGGATCTCCTCGTAACAGCGGGGCGCCACCTGCGGCCAGACGCCGCCCTGACCCCGGGCTCTTTTGACATATAAAGCAATCGTGGCCGGACAGCCACACGGCACACAGCGAGCCAGCTTTCATGTCTACTGAAACGTAGGCTTCGGTCCTAATGAAATAAACAAAAACTAAGGACTTTAACTCTTAACATAACCTTGGTGCTGATGGTCACGTTGGGCCTGTTTCTTTGGAATAGACACTTGATGATGTTTGTAGTTTCTCCATTTGCTTGATGGTAGAGGTTCCTTATTTTGGCTACTGCCAACATGGATGTATTGAGTGTCAGTTGCTGAAGGGAAGTGGGTACGGAAAGAGGGTGGTAGTTCTGGGAAGGTTCTGAAAGACACTCTGGAGTCTTCATGTCAAATGAGCAATTCAACAAAACACTTCTGAGAAGGTGCTTCCTGATGAAACAACAGATACTTAACACTCACTTGGTTCAAGTTTACTCCTGAAAAGGAGGTGATGTGTCTCAAGGGGCTCATCCAGTTTGTTTTAATGCAGGGACATGATTGTGCTCTGCAGGTGTGGAAACCGCTGATTCCACAGGTTTTGCTGTAGTTTGCAGTTTTTCTTCACAAGCGGTGATCGTGACTTGGACAGCTCAGCATGCTGTGGCATTCAGATGAATCTGCCAGTCAGCCCAATCAGGCCAGAGAAATTTTATCCTTTAGCGGAGCCTTAACAGGGCGGATATGTGGCCTGTTTAATCATCCGAGTATCTGCTCTCATGGATTCAAAGACAGAGCGCAGGTTTAGAAGTTCAGAAGTAGGGCACGGCAGAGAAAAACCAATGGGATTACCTGTCAGACTGTTGAATAGATTTATGACAATGCAGCCCAATATCTACTGCAAGGAGGTCAGGACATCATTTAGCATTGGCACTGGGCTGCTTTAGGACTCTTTGCAGCCTTTGGCACTGATCCCTGGGTGTACTATATGCACTGTGTATCCTTTTATGAATCTCTGCTTCTCTCATGTGTTTGTTCTTCTAATCCATGACGGATAATTTTGCCTAAAAATTAAAATAACTCCAGTCTTTCTCTCCATTTCCCTTTGTTCTTTCCCTCTCCCTCCAGCCTGCGAGCTGATGAACCAGGGCATATTGGCGTTGGTTACCTCGACGGGCTGCGCGTCAGCCAGCGCACTGCAGTCCTTGACGGATGCCATGCACATCCCCCACCTGTACATCCAGAGGAACAGCGAGGGATCACCGCGTACTGCCTGCCAGTTCAACCCGAGCCCCCGGCGGGCAGCGCTACACCCTAGCTGCCCGTCCGCCCGTCCGCCTCAACGACGTCATGCTGACTCTGGTGGAAGAGCTGCGCTGGCAGAAGTTTATCGTGTTCTACGACATCGAGTATGGTAAGTGATCCACAGATATGCAGTTGCTGTGCTGGAGTGAGGTGACTGGTTTTCTCAGCTTTGAAAGTTGGAAGTTTGGAAGAGATTTTTGTGATTTGTGGAAATTTTGGAGGAATGTTGCTGATAGAAAATCAACGGGGCAGTGGTGGCCTAAAAGTTAGAGCTGTGGTTATACTGGGCAGCTTCCAGGTGTGTTCAGGGCGTTCCAGCAAAAATCCTCTCAGGGACTGATATTTGCCTATACTGTAATTTTGCTTGTTAAGAAAACCCATCAGACAAAAGTGAGCACACCCCTCACATTTTTGTAAACATTTGATTCTATCTTTTCATGTGACAACACTGAAGAAACGACACTGTGCTCCAATGTAAAACAGTGAGTGTGCAGCTTGTTTAACAGTGTAAATTTGCTGTCCCCTCAAAATTGACACAGCCATTAATGTCTAAACCTCTGGCAACTAAAGTGAGGACACCCCTAAGTGAAAATGTCCAAATTGGGCCCAAAGTGTCCATATTCTGTGGGGCCACCATTATTTTCCAGCCCTGCCTGAACCCTCTTGGGCCATGGAGTTCACCAGAGCTTCACAGGTCGCCACTGGAGTCCTCTTCCACTCCTCCATGACGACATGGAGCTGGTGGATTTTAGAGACCTTGCGCTCCTCCACCTTCCGTTTAAGGAAGCCCACAGATGCTCAGATGGGTTCAGGTCTGGAGACGTGCTCGGCCAGTCCATCACCTTTACCCTCAGCTTCTTTGGCGAGGCAGCGGTCGTCTTGGAGGTGTGTTTGGGGTTGTTATCATGTTGGAATGCGGCCCTGCGGCCCAGTCTCTGAAGGGAGGGGTCGTGCTCTGCTTCAGTCTGTCACAGTACATGTTGGCGTTCATGTTCCCTCCATGAACTGTAGCTCCCCTCAGTGAACTGTAGCTCCCCTCAGTGCCGGCAGCCCTCATGCAGCCCCAGACCAGGACGCTCTCACCACCGTGCCTGACTGGAGGCAAGACACACAATTTACACTGTTATACAAGCTGTACACACACTTCTTTATATTGTTGCAAAGTGTCATTTCTTCAGTGTTGTCACATTCAAAGATATAATCAAATATTTACCAAAATGTGATACTCACTTTTGTGAGATGCTGTACCTTGACTGTGGTTTTGTCCATGAGCATGAAACCATTTTCAAATGTGGTGGGAAGTGAAAAGCTTCTCCATTTCCCTTCACATCCTCCGTTTAGATCTTTTAGTAATGGCTGAAAATAGATACTGATGGTGATTTGATTTGGCTAGTTGCTTGGTTTGCCTGTTCAGAGACATCAGTGTTTTTGGATATCGTGTTTTAGTTCCTGCTGGAAATTCAGTCTCTCAGCAGATGTTTATGTGCTGAGCTGAATGCTACGTTACTGTTTTACTAAACGTTGTCTTGTTTTGACAATGCATATATATATATATATATATATATATTTCTATTTTAACCCGCGCAGCTTTTCTAGCATTTACTGTACTGGTTCAGCGGCCCAGGAAACTTACAGACCAATCGCGATCGCCTCATGTGATACTGCTCAGCCAATCAAATCTGTGCATTCGTAGTCGAAGTCCGCGAACCGCGCAGTGAGATCCACCGGAGACGTTTCGATAACGCACACCAGTGTTTCCCACAGAATGACAATGTAACTGTGGGGAGGGGATATTGACAACTTACATACAGCGTGGTAGCCTCCAAAATCCGCAGCATTCCAACATTAACTTAGCTCTCCTTTGCATGCTGGCTAAAAACTGGGTCTCTGTCATTGACAGCGTTGTGATGGACAGATTTGTGCAGCGGTGTTCCGTGAGGGAGAGAGAGAGAGAGGGACGAAGGGAGGACGTGCTGAGCTGAATGTGCGACAGCTCTGCGATCAAATACGATTTTAAATAGGCTTATAAAAAAACAACTGAAAATCAATCTGCGGCCGCCACAATATCAATGAATGTATGGGAAAAGACATATCTCATATATCTCCAATCAGCTGGCAGGACAAGCTAGAGCTCACGTTTCTCACTGAACCAGAGAAAGTAGGAAAGAGGTTTATAAGAGGGAATGAAAGAGGAGAGGAGGCATTACAGCTGTTCATTTGATGTGTTGAGTGTTTATTATAAAATTGGTTAAGACTACACTTCATCACTTCAAGCTACCCTTTTTATTTAATTTTTCTAAAAAAAAAGGACTATTTTAGTTTACTTAAATTTAGAATTTATTATTATTTATTATCTCTCCAGTTTAATGTGAAAACTGAATATTGTTGAAATATTGTCAGTTGTTGACTAAAAAACATATATGTTGATACACATACGTTATGGCACTGAATGATAACGCAAGTTAGTCGGTATGATGTTCCGGACCTTCGCTTCGGGAAATTTTCTCTAACTGGACCTCTTTGAATTCTAATTGAATACCCCTGATATATATATATGAAAGGTTGATATGGTGATATAATGATGATGAATGCATGTTTTTATAGCCACAAGTTTGTCTTATGCTCCTTCTTTTTCCTCATGTGCATCTAAAGCGTGAATGAAAAGTGAAATGTCCTGAGCAGTTTGGATTATGGTCTGGAATACTTTGCAAGCCCATTTTTTTTCCATTTTCCCTGGTGTGAGGATGGTGAAACACGTTATATGTGTTCTTTCTGGTATTCAAACTCAAGCATCACAGCAGGGTGCCAAGGCCTCCAGATGACTCACCTGCTCTTTTAGACAGAACTGAAGCCAGGAAACACACTTGTGCTCACAGGATTGCTCTGTAGGTGGTTTAACCTGCTGGAATGTGTACCTCTGTCAGCTAATTTGGGTTTGTTAGTTTCAGCCCCTGTCTGTGCGTAAACCAGTCACGATGCAGCTTTTCTCTGTCTGTGTGGACATAAAGCTTCCGTGAATGTAACCAGTCAACGTACTTAATTTAAACCTGTTTACATGAAGCATTAACCACCACCGTTCAATATTTGGCTGATGGTGACACTAATCAAATGGCCAGAAGACACATAGACACAGTTTGCAGCTTAAAAAGTCACCTGCAAACGCCAACGTTGGCCAGTTTCGATGGTTAGCAGTGTGGTCCTTGTTCTTCCACACCATTGCCCTTAAAACTCTGTCTTCCCCTCACCTGTGAGCTACACTTTAAGCAGAGGTTTCTTATCTCTGTGCCCCTGCCAGCCCCAGAGCTGTCAGTCAAACACAAACATGGGTCCTCCCACTCAGAGCCTTGGAGGCAAAAAGATATTGTTTCGTTCCGTCTTTCGAAAATAACTGAAAAGTATAACCAGTAAATTTGAAAATAAATTTGATATTACAAAAGTGATGAGAGAAATCTTAGTTGGATTTGAGAAACCAAATTATATTGTCATGATAGAGCATGATTTCTTTTATATTTCAGTGATTCTCTTTGCTTTCATTATGTGAGTTTGTTGGGTTGGACACTTTGTGACATGACAGACATAAGTGTCAAACATTTCACTTTTTTAACGCCGTTGTCCTTTGGCTGTTTTTTCTTACTCGACTTCTGGGTCTAAGGACAGAAGGTGTTTGACGTGACTTGTCCACAAGAAAAATAGAATCTGTTCAGTGGGAATGGATGATATCGTAAATCCATGGCTTATTTGCAGTTGTAAGATAACAGACACCTTTGTTTGAAATCCCCATCTGCACAAACTCAGACATGGATGTAAAACCTTCAGTCAATGCGATGTTTCTACAATCGTTCGTTCTGTGTGTGTTCTTCCATGTACCTGATGTTGGAAGTCCATGTGGAGCACATGTAGACAGATCATTGATAAAGCATTAGGAATAGCTGCAGGGCCCCTAAATGATTTTCAATGTTGGATTTCCATGACCAGATGTTGCAGCAAAACTTCAGAGATCGACTTTCTTTCTTCTGTATTTGTTTGGAATGGCTTACTCAAAGTATATCTTAATGAAATCACATTAGGCTCAATGGATTTTTGAGCATAATCAATACTGGATAGTGGCAATTACAATATAAGGATATAGACAGATGCATGCATTTAGCCTCTCAGATACTCTTATCCAGAGTGATTTAGAGTAAGTGCATCTGTAGCTGTGGGCCAGAATCTGAATCCTTTAATAACAAACCAGGGGCTCAGCCCACATTGGGACCAGAGGACAACAGTGAGGCTGCAGGGGAGAACTCCTCTTATTCAGGAGCACAGACTGTGAACGTGTCTTTAAATATTCTGTTGTAAAAGTGTTTGCATCTGTACAGACTTCCTTTTGTTCTATCCTCCTTTGCATCAAGCCTCTGTTAAAATAGGACGCACCACTAAACCTATTTCAGTGCGAGGAATTGTTGGATCTGACCTAAGGTGATTTCCAATGCTGAGGAAAAACAGCTGGGCTTGAAAAGGACACGAAACCAGATTCACAATAAACAAAACAAATATTTAGACATTTTTAGTTTAAATCATTTATCCATCAAAAATGACAGATATTCAATACTTCTCCCTCATCAATTATGAGGATTTGCTGCTTCACGTCCTGCTGGGGGACATTTTGATGGGATCACTTGTTACTGGGTTAAACCAATACTGGAAATTTTGAGAAGGATGCCACTATTTTTCTGTAATTGTTTAGAAAATCATATAATGATATATTTGCTTTTGTTATGACATAACGACACGTAACATACATTTCTACATACAGCCGTGAGTTAAGCTTTACTTACATCTCTCTACAATACTCATGTTCAGCTACTAAGCAAACATAATTCAACAAATGTAGTAAAGTGTCCCCTTATTTTCAAATAATGTATTTTCCCCTTGGTGGCAGGAGTTAGTTTCTCCATGACTGGGCTGTAAGAAAGCTTGTCCCACTGTAGGTGTTTCAGAACTTTTCCAGGTCATTGCAACACATTACTTATTCTGGAGTGAGTAAAAAATGTCTTCAATATCAATATCAATTTTATTTATTTAGCACACTTAAAATAACCAAGGTTGACCGAGGTGCTTCACAGGTTAAAAGACAACAATAAGACAATACTTACACAGTTACAGTACAGCAATAAACATTTTAACATTGCATATATGATATACAGTGATATTAAAAGTCTTAACTTAGGTAGGCATAGTCCAGAATGAACATCCGAGGACAGACAGGGATCTTAAGAGACATAATCTCAGACAGAGTTTGTACGACCTTTTTGCAGAATCCTTTCATTTTTCGGGCAGTGGAATAAAGTTTCCTTTTCTAGGCCACATTTAGTGCAAAGATCAGGAATATTATTGTCATTATTAAGTGATGTAACAGGGAGGGAGTTATGTACGTACCCATTTAATTTGTGTTAGCATTGTGTCTGCTGTCGATGGTCAGGGTTTGTGCTTCTGGGAAAATCTTCTTCCAATCCAAATCAGTGGTTTCCACTTCTAGATCACTGAACTATGTCAGTCTTTTGTTTTCTAATTCTTTAGAATTTTCTACAATTTATACAGAAGGGAAATCTGTGACCTTGAAAGTTCTCAGGGGCAGAGGACTTCTACAAGAGGGCAGTTTAAGAGCTGCTAAAATCCAAATCTTTATAACTGTGACCAGGATATTTCCTGAAACCTTGAAGTTTAAAAATGAATTAGTCAGTTAAAAGGTAAAACTTGCCAATTTATCTGTCTAGCACTACAGGTCGGTTCTTAATTAAAATAAGGGTAGTCTGTGTCTTTACTCTGAGGTGGAAAAGAACAAATTACATAACACAGTTACCATGTGCAGATTAATGGGCAACATAAACCTGCCATCACCTTCTGATGAGCAAAGGCTAAACAGCTATTAGTGATGAAACACATTATCTTTTCAGTCTGTGAGCTGCCGCCACATTTTTATAGCTTCCATATCCCAGCAAAGCACTGCACTGTTACACAAGCAAGCGTATAATACCTGGACCTCTGTGTGAAGGCGCCCTTGATGTTTTTATTGTTGAGCGCTGTGTCGGCTTGCTTTACAACGCTGCAGCGTCCTGGTCATTCTTGCTGTTTCAGTTGTGTTACTGCCGCACTTGGCTGATTGCTGCAGGTACAGGACTCATTTTAAGAATCAGTCTGTGTTTTTGATCACTGAAACATTTTCTTCTATCATTGCCTGGACAGGATGTCCCAGTAAGTACGAGACATTAAAGAATAAATGGAGTGATAAATACAAAGCAAATCGCCAGTATTTGCTTTCCAGCTGTGTATTATGGGAACATCCTCGTTTAAAAAGCGCGCATGACCCTGTCTTTGGACGGTTTTAACAGAAGCTCTGCTCTGATGTCAAGCTGCCCTCCAGCTCTGATATGAACAAGTGTGAGAGCTGAGAGTGAATCTCTGATCTGGCTCAGATCAGCAGGGACGCCCGCAGAAAACACCGCCGCGTGGTGCGGACAGTTCGGTTGTGAGTGCAGGAGTTGAGCGAATGGACCAGAGCCCCACAGGGTCACAGCGACTGATAACGTTATGTCTGATAAAGAAAGTAATAACACGGGCTGGGAAAGGAATAAACGCCGGGGGGACCATTGGATTGAAGGATCGAATCTAAGGGGAGTGGAAAGTAATATAAAATCTATGAGTCTAAAATGTAGCTGTGTACCAAAACTGGATGTTGGAAGAGTCCAGGAGAGACATTATAAAACCTGGAATAATTAAATGCTGTCAGTTAAGTGCAGCAGGTTCTTACTCCTCTTAATAACCTGCTGGGTAATTGTCTGGAAGAACTAAACCAACCGTAATTAACCCTGTTTGTGCTTCTTCAGTGCTTTGAGGAGCTTTTGAGATTTAGCTTCCCTGCAAAGTATTGACACCTTTTTGACAAGTTTGATGATGTTTTGACCTCTGAATCCTCCTTGGGGTTTGCTCCAAATACTGGAATGAGTGTTGTTAAGGATCAGTCCACCAAAATATCAACAGCATTCTCTCTCTTCCCTCTGTTCCAGCCCAATGACGTTCCAGCTTTAGCCAGAAGCTGTGGCGTTCACGGAGGATCGTATCGCTCATAGCAGGAAGTTAATTGAGAAAATAAGTTTTCGTGGCTTTTTTAGTATTTTAGTATTATCTCAGGAGCTTGTTCTGCAGCCCAGCGTCCGAGGGAATGAACTTCATATTCCCAACAAAATATTACATCTTTATCATCCAGCGTTTGCCAAGTGCAGATATTACAAAAGTACATCACTTTAATGTTGTTAGTGAGCGTTATCCAGGGTTTACAGAGTCGTCCAAAATCATTAGCATCACTCCTGTTGCATCCTGGGATGTGAGCAGTTAAGTTGGTGAATAAACCAAAACAGAAACTGCTGCTGCAGCTTGTCCACTAAAAATGACAGGTATGTCAGATATCTGAGTGATGAAGTGAAAATGAAAAGGTAATTGACTGTGATTATTCAGCTTTGTCTTTGCCCCACTAATGATGCGGGCCCCTCCTGGGCCAGTCAGAAACCAAATGCGTCGCAGGGCCAAGTTTAATCACACTCAAACCAGTAAAGTGACGTTTGATTGATGTCCCCGGGACTAAAATGTGAGGTTTTCCAGCAGTGCCGTGTGTGTGTCAAAACACTGTCTGCATCAGTCAGCAGTGGCCTCTACAATTAATGTTTAATTATGTCCATGATATTACAATTTTTACAGCATAGCAGCTTTTTAATGGGCCTGATTTTGTTTTTATTTAATTGTTAAATGCAACTGAAGTGCTCTCTTCAGAGGTAATTGGGATTAGTCTGTGGGGGATTGTTTTTTTAAGTGGAATAAATGAATGTTTTCACTGTCTGGCGTGGCAGAGACACGCTGTGCTGTGTGATCCCACCTCGCCACTTACCAATTAGTCGAAGCAGCGTCGGGGTCTGTGTGTAGTCGAGCTGAATGCATTTAGACTCAGTGCGTTTGCTCTGATGCAGGATCTCGTTCTCTGCATGTTAATCATCTGGACAGCAAGAGAATGTTTTTATTTTTCATTGTAAAAGTTTGCACAGGCTTTTCTGTGCGGCACAGATGCACAAGTCTGTTTGACTTGTGATTAAGGGTCACACGTATATCGTCTTTCCTTTCGACGTCCCTCCCCCACATCAGCTCCTGGACTAGTGACCTTTGAGATGGTATTGTCTCGCTTAATGGAAGCTCAGCAGTCGATGAGGGTGATTTATTTTTTATTATCTCACTACAGAGCTCTGAGAACCTGATGTGGACGTTTAGGCAACATTCTGAGTTTTGGCTGATTTATGTTCAACCTCAGATTGAGAATAATAATAATAATAATAGTAACAATAGATTAGTTTGTGGTGTTAAAGTGGTTTTTGATAACCATGTATTTATGAATGATGATAATGAATCTAAGGTTAAATCCAGAAGCCTCTTGGATGAGTCGTCGTCTTAAAATATCTTCAACCAAGCCCGGTCGCCCTCGATTTAATGGATAACTATGACCTGGGTGACTGAGAATCTTCACAGACAATATAATAATGAGTAAGATAATAAGTATAATTTTCACTTTGCTCACTATTTGGCTTTTCTTTCAGACGCTGTGCTTTTTAAAAATAGTTTAATATTTGTTCCTGTGTTTTTTCATTCTTCTTCACATCCCGTGGGTTTTGCAACAAGAAGCTACTCGTGCACGTTGGCTGTGAACAGTCAGTGGTTACCAGTAGAGCTCCAGCTCCACAGTGTGATGTTAGTCTTGAATAGTAGCTGAAAATCAATTCAGGCCAGCAGCTTGAAGCCAAATCAATCAGTGAACTGTGGGGGCTCTACTTTTTAAGATGTGATTTAAAAACCTCAAAATCTGTGAACGACTGTTTAAACAAGATAATGTGTAATGATTCAGCGACTGCATGGCCCATTTCTCCATGCGGGTTCCTTCAGAAATGGATTTCGGGCCGATGATTTAAGAAAAAATGGATGTTTTCACTGCAGTCGCTGGGCTTTTTTTTTAAGGCTGAAAGGCAACTTGAGGTGACGTCCCCGCTGAGTTTTGGCAGACCACAATGGTTTTGTCAGTTATAAGTAATGTATTTTATCGTTGAGTGCGTCATGGCAGCACAAAGACTTCTCATCACCGCCCGGCTTCTATCGGTTTTCCATTCAAACTTAATTGTCCCCAAGGGCAGATTTGGTTTGTTAAACCGCACATAACAGAAGACAAACCTCTTCTCTGGCCTTAATCACACAACATTATCGATCCAGTGCCTCTTGTTTTCCTGTTGACACTAATCCACTCTAATTCCTGCCGTTCTATATTCTCCGTTCATGTTTTTTTAATCCAAAATGTTCATGTTTTGATGGATTTTATCTAAATTTCTTCGTTAAAACCGTGTGTGTGCATCCGAGAACATTCACAGTCCACTCGCATCCATAATTATAACATGTCTGAGTAGCCTAACCTGTCCGTAAAATGATGACAAATAGCAGGTGTGAAGAGAAAGAAAAGACGGCAAACAACAGTCTGCGGTCAGAGGGGTTAAGGATTTTCTGTCACTGAAAGTCACCTAAACAAACCACAAACACATTAAAGTTGGAAGACGAGTTCAGACCCCAACTTTGAACGCATGGACACTCACTAAATCTCCCTCTAACCCCCGCGTCCTCGCTTTCCCCTCTTCGTCTTCATCCCTTCGCCCTCGCCCCGCGTGATGAGCGAGGCCATTATAAGTGTGAGTCGAGCAGGAGGCCCATTTATTCAGATTACGGGCTCATTGTTGAGGGATACGAGGAGCAGATGGGCTTTTTGGTTTGCCTGTCTAGCCGAGTCTGTACGGACCGAGCGGGACTGTCAGTCGGCCGTGATGATGATTAAAGAAGCTCCTCGGATTGCCGCCTTCCTCCCTCATCCTTCCGAAACCTCCCTACTCACAACCTTACCTGCTCCATTCTTTAAAAGGGCAATAAGTAAGATGTTTGCTGCCTCATAGCACAAAATGATTATAATATATCTATGGGTGGATGTTGTTCAACACCATTAACACACACACACACATAAAGCAGCATATAGTTTCAGGATTTTGTATTTTTGATGTGGTACCATTAGAAGATATTTTCCATTGGGCGGGGGTGCATGTTTCAAGGCGTTGGGCGCTTCAAACATATAAAAGGTGATAGAGCTCAAAAAGGTTAATACAGGTCAATGAAGGTTATTGCTTCCCTAATGGCCTCTTTAATAATCTCTCTGTCTTCAGATAATGCCCTCTTCTGTGAACCCCCCCCCTGTTTTCTTCCTTCTCCTCCAGCTTGCTATCACATCCACTGTCTCCCATTTTCCTCCTCTCACACCTTGTTTCCGTCACCCTTCCCTCAAATACGTTTTACCTGCTTTTTTTCAGCATTTTCATTCCCTCTGTCTGATCTTCTGACCCCTGAAGACGAGACGAAATGTGTTTAGAACTTATTGAGTGTGACATAATGGGGGGAGACGGTGAGTTCTGAAGCCTTATTCCTACGTCGAGAGAAAACAAAGTGGTAGACGTGGTGAATTTTCTGGCTATTTGCAGCAGCATCCATCTTCATGAGTCACAGAATATGTTAGCTGAGTGTTAAATTCTTTTTCTTTCTCTTAAAAAAACAAGTTGAATTGAAGCACCGGCGGGTTGAGATAATTCCTATGCAAATGAGCAGCAGAGTTTTCTCACTGCCCACGCTTTCCCCCCATCAACTTCCTTAAGGAAATTCTGCTTCTGCTTTATAAGGTACAGTCGCCAGCCTGCAGCTCGCTGCGTGATGTGAGGAGCCAAATGAGTTCACAGTTGGAAATTTCCTCCAGAAGCCACAGAACGGCAGATACTGAAGCTGCCGTTGAGGCTTCACAGGAGCAATCTAAACTCTGCCATGTTGGAAGGACAGCACTAAACTGATGTGCAGCTGTCTGGTCGGAGCTGCTGTCAGGTTACAAACACAGATCTTTGCGCAATTTGGTATTTTGATAAAGCAGAGAAATCAGTGGGGAAATGTTAAGGTTCACAGTTCAGTCTCGATCTTTTCCTAGCTGAGAAAACAGTCTCACCATGACGTCCATCTAGCAGCTTTTTTGGGGCTTTTAAACCACATCACCACGTCTTCATCAGCAGATTGGGTTTTTCACAATTGACATACCCCTAATTAATCACCTGACAATACTCCAAAGCATAAATTAGTCCAACTGATCGCATCAATACGCTTCTGCTGAGTCATTTTAACCAGATGCTATATCAGGATTTTTTAAAGGCTGAACGGTTGTCAGTGTTCAGCACATACATCGAGTTTGTTTTGTAGCGCTGGAAGTCTTCAGGGAGAGATGTGTCAGGAAACTCAAGTTCAGTTATGATATCACAGATCTGAGACTGTGGCTGCAGACACTGGAGCCTGAATCAGCCTCAAGCAGGCGTCAGTAAAGAAACAAGTAGATTTTGTATTATCAACTGAGACGCTTATCCCTGCGACTGATACTGAGAGATTAGTGTTTGTGGGCTGCGCTGTGTTTCATAGTAACTTCATTTGTCTGGCAGATTTTTTAACGCAATGCATACTAAAAATCTGCATGCGGTGACATCGAGAAGTCCTATAAGCCTCTGATATGGTTGTTTTTAACTAGACATTTGTGAGCTCAGATGGCTACCCTGCATATCTGGTGTTTCTCCTTTGGTTAGGTCCTGAGAAATTACCGGCACACGTCCACAAGATGTAATGAAGAGCAGGAATGGTGGGGCACATGTGTCAGGATGGTAAGGCGAGCAGCAGACCACAGCAACAATGCATGAAGAGCAGATAATAAACAGTGACATCTCAACCTCTGCCTGTATCGCAGCATTAAGAAGACAGTGACCTGTTCGTAATGTGAGCTGTGCAAAATCAGAGGCTGTCCACTGTTGGACAGTTATGTTAAGCTCAGTCTAATAAAACAGTCCTGGAATAAAAACCTGAAGGTTATAATGTCTGAGCTGTTGTAGACAGATGTACCTTACACTGTCTGACCACGCTGGAAAACGTTGTTTATGGCTAATAGAGGAAACAGGTCATACGATACAGATCCAGAGGGCTGCAACCTGCATCCTCCAAAGTGAGCGTACAGCTGAATGAACATCTCTCATTGTATGTTGGACCTGGGACGGACCGGGAGTAAAAAATGGCCCTGGACCTGAGAGCTGTCTATCTGCTGCTCAGGGTCAGCTGGTTGGCTTTAAGTCATGCGAGTACACGTAATGAAAAACTGGTTACAACACCTCTCCGATCAGAGAACGTAACATAAAGCCCCTTTTCCACAGCACAGTACCGGCTCGGCTCGACTGTGGAAAAGTTGTACCTGCTAACAGGTACTTTTTTTTGTATCACCTCCCTCGAGGTTGCAGGCGAGCTGAGGCGATGCTAAAATGTGATGTGAAAACACAGCAGGCTGCTGATTGGTCAGAGAGAATTGCCACTATTCTGCATCATCATCGCGTCTGACAGTTTTATATTTATATATTTTGACAGTTTTATGTTTTACCATTTTCTTCTCATTTCTCCTGAGAAATCAGCTGTGTAGATTTCTAATATTGACAGTTTTACGAGAAGTGATGGCGGAACAAAAGTGTGATGAATATTTTCGGGAGTTGAGGAGCTCGGCGAGCGGCGTCGGGGGAAGCCGCCCGCTCACGGAGCCCTCTGCTCCCGCCGTCACACAGACGCTGCAGAGGAAAACACAGCTGGAAGGTTTTCATACCGCTTATCTGTCTTTACATTCTGAGGAAGCTTCAAGCGTTTTAATAAAGAGACATCTGTGTGGATCGTTGGTGTGTGCGTCGCATCGAAAATTATGTCGCGGCAGTTGTGTGGCGTTGCTATGACGACCAGCTACGTTGAGGGGTGCTATCTGCGATGGAAAACGGAGCACAGCTCCATAAGAGAGCAGGACAGATCAACAACCTGGAGATGAATAAAATATATAAATTAACTAATTAATTTTTGAAAAACTGCAAACACACAGCAGCAGCTTCACGATTTCAAATCAAGTGAATGGAGGCAGCACAACAAATGTTACTGTGTGGCTTAACTTAACGTTTCCACCAGACAGTGTTTCAGTGTGTTGTCCTAGTAAGAGGTGAAGCGCTAATAATGTTGTCGACGGACATCGTTATCACTGAGGACGCGTTCTCCCACACAAAATATGAATTTGAGAGGGAAAGGATTGATTGGGTTTAGAATATGTAGAGGCTGTTTGCAACCAATGGCAGTCATTAAATAAAATTAGCTAATTAACTGTAAATGTCTAAAACATTTACACGTTTAGAAAAACAAGACAAAAACAATCAGAATGAAATGAAAATGCTAATTTTAGCTAAATTAAATTACACAACAGTAAATCACTGATACAGAAGTGATTTATTACCATTAAAATCCCCACAGCACGGTGAAATGTAGACTTCAGAGCTGCACTGATGCTGGTTTAAACACACAGTTACTCGACTCTCTACCTCACTTCTTCTTCTTCCAGGTACGTTTACAAAACTGACCAACAGCATTTGCATTTCACTGATACTCTGACAGCACGTTGTATTAACACATGTAGACACACCGTTCAGCTGCGCTCTCTCTGGCTTCCTCTCCTCGGTCTGAGCGTCTGTGACCCGGGGCCACAGGGCCGCGTTGGGCTGCATAGACGTTCATATGGAATAGATCATCAGGTCTGGGGAGAATGAATTTTTGCATTATTAGTGTAAGCTTAGGAAGGCGGCCCACCGGCCTGGAGGTTGGCCGGCCCACTGGGAGTTGTCCCGGTGTTCCAGATGGCCAAACCGCCACTGATGTTGACTTAGACTTGTTTTAGCGAGGCAATAATTATCATTTTGCCAAACTTAGTGCTTCACCAGTAGGTCATTAAAGTTAAAGGGTTTTACGCCCTCTGGAGAATCAATATACTAATCAAATCTAAATGCAGCCTGCCCTTCAGATTATGAGTTTTGTGCAGATAGGTGACAGTCAGGTCTGATGATGATGCCCGTGGAAAGGTCAGAGGTCACCGATGTCAGCAGGATTCATTCTCAAGAGACCATGAATACCGTCAGCACATTTCAGGAAACCTGCAGCAGTCAATACATCCAAATAGCATTTGTCTTATTGAACCTTGACTAAACGTTGTCATCTCCACTTCGGCAGAGTTTATTGAACAATGTTTGAATGATCTCTCAGCTGCAAAAACAGAGGACATAAGAAATGATGATGCAGACGCTCACCTTTGGCTCTCTGATTGGGTCTTATGAGTCATGCAAAGCAGAAACTCGATGCTACTGACAGAGTTTTTGACTGAAGTTTAAATATTTTGTACTGTGCAAATAACACTTACAGCCTGCGCCCGTACTGTGCATGTCTCCGCATTTACTTTGCAACGACTCCCGTCGCCACCCGTCTCTTTTAACTCCCGTGTTACATTCAGTAACAGTCCCAGCTCCTTATTGGTCCATGCAAAATAAAATCTGCTGCAGTTCTTCGTCTGTATTAATTTATTCTTTCGCCTAACTTCTGTAACTACGGAACAGACCATCTGCTTCATGTTTACAGCAGCACGTGCACGTCCAGTGTGCGTTTTCAGTCATTTTAAAATAGACCAACTCTAAAACTCAGCTAAAACGCTGGTGTGGACAGAGATTGTATTCATTTGTACTATTTTTAAACCTAAAACTGAGTAATAATGAATTATGAATTTATATAGCGCTTTATCATAGAAACTCAAAGCGCTTTACCACCTCAACCACCACCAATGTGTAGCACCCACCTGGGTGATGCACGGCAGCCGCTTAGAGCCAGAACGCTCACCGCACATCAGCTTGAGGCAGAGAGGGAGGGAAACGCTGAGCCAGTTACTGGAGGGGATGATTAGATGGTGAAAGCCAGGTCGGGAATTTTTGCCATGGCACCGGGGAACCCCCTACTCTTTGTGCCATGGGATCCTTAATGACCACAATGAGTCAGGACGGTCGGCAGCTCCTACAGCGCTGTGGATCTTATTATTAGGACCAGGGAGAAGACTGCCCCCTACTGGCCCACCAACACCACTTCCAGCAGCAACTTTTCCCAGGAGGTCTCCCATCCAGGTACTGGCCAAGCCCAAACCTGCTTAGCTTCAGTGACTCAGCAGCAGCAGGGTTTACGTTGGTCTGGCTGCTGGCGAATATTGTAGTGTGGACGGGGCCTCAGAGGGATTTTTGGGATGAGGTGATTTGGGTGGCAGGTGAGGAAGGAAGAAAGAAAGCCTTTAACTGTAGATAGCACCAGGTGTGATAGACTAAAGTGTGTTTGTTTGCTGCACTGACCCTTTATCGGGACACACCAAAGTACCTTGTTATTTATGAAGTGTTTGACAGATGAACTGAATAACTGGCCAACATCACTTTTCTGAAGCATCGCCACTGGCCCGAGAAAGAAAAGAGGAAGAAGAAAGATCACCAGCTGCACACACACACACACACACACACACACACACACACACACACACACACACACACACACACACACAGAGGTGGATTGATTTCTTCCCTTCTGCAAGAGTATCAATATGGCCGCCGCGGTACGTGACCCCACTGAGCGTGACGCAGCAACTCAGCCACATCAAAGCTGCAGACTCCAAATCTCACACTGGCCGCGCACCGGCCGGCCGGCCAACCGCATGGGTGGACAGCCGGGCTGCAGTGCGCTCTGGGAAACTGTGTTTTTCATCAACACCCAATCAGAGGCAGCTGTCAGGCGGAACAGAAGGGCCGACCCCGGGGAGAAACGCTGATAAAGACATTGACACGTAGACTGGGGTGTGTGTGGGTAAACAAACACACACAGCTAAACAGACACACTTCTTTCCATCACTCTTGTGGCCCATAAAGTGTGCGGCTGTGGAAGCCTGTTCATCAGGACACACACACACACAAACAG
This sequence comes from Lepomis macrochirus, assembly GCA_024633595.2. Lineage (NCBI taxonomy): Eukaryota > Metazoa > Chordata > Actinopteri > Centrarchiformes > Centrarchidae > Lepomis > Lepomis macrochirus. The sequence goes on along the minus strand of JALXJV020000023.1, from coordinate 3,782,463 downwards.
TTGTCCTAACCTGACCTTGTCAAACGGAGGGAAAAAGAAAATAAGCTCATTTGCAAATCAGCACACTCTGTAATCAGGCCTCATTCAGAGACACTTGCAACCAAAATATTCCCTGTAGCCTGAAAAGAATTGTCCTCATAGGCCACTGCTTTAAAGGAGAAGTCTGTAAAGGTGTTGACAGGGCGCCTGATACTGCAGACACGACCAATTATTACTCCTTTTAGGATTTTTTAATCCACGATGATTGTATATTTGAAAAACTTTCCCAAAAAAAGCTGATTGGCCTGAAAGGGGGCGCCTTCCTGAGGAAATGTTTTCAGGATAGATTATTTGTTAGTAACAATTTAGCAGGTTTAAAGGGAATGTTTGGCTGAAAGGAAAGGCTGTTTTAGTTTTGCAGACATTTTGTCATCTCATCTATCTTTCATCAGCTCCGGGCTGAGAAGGTCTCGTGGATAAGTGCTAAAACTGCTAAAACAGCCATTTCCAGTTGTCTTTGACTTCATTCCTCCTAGATATTGTTTTAGATGACTTAGTGTTAAAAGACATACCTGACTAGTTTACACCCGTTATAAATCACAGTAGACTGGAATAGTCTGGTCTGGTTATGCATCAGTCTGTCTGCCTCTATGTTTTTAATAGTTTTTGCAGTGAGATTCTGTTGCACAGAGGAAAATGTTTTATCTGATCTTAATTAGAAAAACAAAATGTTTATCTTTCTGTTGCATCTAAAAATGTTGACCTGCTGTTACTGGACACGCTGAGTAATATTTTCATTTAAGTGCTGGAAGAATTGTAGTAGCTGTAAAATATAGTCTGGATTTAAAGTGTTGATTTGGTCACTAAAAGGAAAAGTCAGGGGATATTCTGCATTTCAAAGACCCAAACTAACAATATGCTAATCAGACTAACGAGGGTTCATCACAGCCTGATGCCACAGAGCGCCATTGTTGTCCAGACACTATTAAACCCCATCAGTTTGCCTCACTGCTGCGCGGAGTCACATGTTCCTTCTTCACCATGAACACTGTAGTTTATTCAGACTCAGTCCCACATACAGCGTCCTGCTGCCAGGAACACTCACTAGAGTGTGGATTCATCCGTCGCTTAAAATAGTCCCCAACAAAAGCATTATTTCCTCTTGTTTGAGTAACATTTGTTAAAAAAACAGCTGTTTTCAGAAAAGACTGAGCCTTTTTTAAAAGTGAAACCATGAACATTGATGGGTTTGGTCCTTTTACTGGATTCATTGAATTAAAAAGTAGAATAATGCCATAATTAGCTTTTTAAATCTAATCTTATCCTGTCGTGATATTGAAGTCTGTAAGCTAAATAACAGACAAATAGAATATGTTTTGATTAGATAAAGTCATTATGGGCTTCGGGCTCTTTGGGGGCTGTTGATATAAAGCCTCATCCTTTGAATCCAGTAAACGGTATCAGTGTGTTTCTGCTGCTCTGCCGATCATAAACAGTCAATGTGTTTCCCCTTCAGTGATTTCAAAGCGGTGAGATCTCGTGTTCCCATTCTGCCCCAGCACTGTGTGACTGAACCATACTCTGCACTTCTGTTGACATTTTATAAATGTTTCATCACTGACAAGACTGATCAGATGAGCGCGAGCTCTCAAGAGTTGTGAGATCTCTATCGAAGCAAGACCGCCTGAAAACACGGAGCAGAATGAAAATGATTAAAACATGGGATATTAAAATATGGAGGAGGATGAGGAGAGGAGGGAGAATTAGACAGAGGTGAAAGGGGCAGAGGAGGAGAACAAAAGAGGTGGATCAGCTCCAGACAGCATGAGGAAAAGCTCTGCCTGAGGCTCGTCGCTGTTAGGATGCGTTTCCGCCTCTGCGAGGAGCTTGTTTACCTGCTGAACCTGTAAATGTGTGTGTGTGTCAGGGAGAACTGTTCTATGCACCTCCATCCTTATGAGAACCACACCTTTTCCTTCATGCTGATGAATTAAAGGGCCACTCCACCAACTTTAGGGTTTTCAACAGTACAGAGTCTTACAATAAGATGGATCAAGCATTAACCCTTACCGGGGACTGAACTAGTTATTACAAAGTGTTTTCTACCCTCTTTAGATTTTAATTACTCACAATACACAATATTACAGATAACAGAAGAAACAGACACAATAGACAACCCAAGCCCCTTCCCATCCCGCTGGACCACTATAGGATCTGTTTTTGGGAAAAATGAAAATGTTATACGGGAGTCAAAGACTGTGACAGACCACAAACCCAAAGGTTGTTTATGTGACGTCACAACTGTTTCTCTCACCGCCTGAAGCGAACGTCACTGCAGCCGACTCCTGTCGCGACGTAACGCCATCACGCCTGCTTGTTTGTACCAGAATGTAAACACAAAAGCAGCGCGGTCAGACTTGAAATGATTTTCAACTCTTTCCTGACTTTGTCCCTCATTCTGAAAGAAAGATGTACACAGTACCTGAACTGGTCGCGTGCTCTACAAAGACACACTGAAGCTCCTTCTAATCAACAGGACGACTTAATGTGTGTTTTCCAAAACTGTTGCAAATCACTGCTGAAAAAAAAATCTTTTTTTATAACGTGACAGTGAATGGTTAAGGTTTGGTTAGGTTTACACTCAAAAACAACTTGGTTAAATCTGGGGAAAGTGCGGTTTGCTATAAAGCGAAGGTCATAATAATAAACGCTTGGTTAAGGTGAGACTGATTGTGGTCTCGCTGTCCCGCCTCTTCCCTCTGTGGACTTTGTTGGTACATAATTCTGTGAATAGAAAATCCTGGAGCCCCCAATTCCTAGAAAAACCACATCAAACATGTCCTCAGTGGCAGACTGACCCCAGCCATGTGTCTAATCTAAAATGCAACAACTAAAAGTCATCTGTGTTTCTTGCTCTTTGAACCTCTTCTGCACCAAAGCATGAAAATGTTTCCCTTCTAATCCTCTGAACTGTAAAATGATATACATGATACGCCTGCCCGTCTCCTGAGAAACGAATCATCTTATCATCTTATCACCCGAGGAGGAGAGAGCAAAGATCAATCGCAGAGGAAGGATTCAGGGGTAAAGAGGTGAAGAAGACAAAAAAGAAAACGGTGCTGGGAGGAAGAGGAGCTGAGCTCGTCTCTGATGTGTGAACCGCCCGTGAATTTATGTCCACACAGAACGAAGCTGTTAGGAATCAGGAGTCAGATTCACCCGGTGAGCTCGAAATGTGTCATTAGTGAACGTCAACAGGATACGTTTAGAAATAACTTTCCATATATTAGCATTTTGTGGTAAACTGTATTTCTTGAGGAAAATATTCACCCTAATGTAACAATTTAAAACATATCGCTCAGTTTTTCTGATGAACATTTAAGTAAATATGCGTCTTTACTTTAACAGCGCTGCACTAATCCTTAACTTAAGTGTCTGATGATCTTCACGTTGACCTGCAGGTGAACTTGCGCTGACCTGCCTGAGCGCTCGAGTCCTCGTGTGTCTTTAAAGTTGGATTTACTGTGTTTGACTGTTTTGAGCCCCAACCTCTTCTGTTCGGCATTTCTTCTCTTGGCCTCCTTAATTAGCTTTTAATTACAAAGGAAATGAATGGATGCTTCTCTGTCAATTGTACTCCTCTGTCAAACGGCCCCTGTTCACCCCTCATTGGGCTAAACTCTCCAAGAGGATTAAACCGGTCTGAAAGCCACTTAGAGAGCCTCATGTTGTTTCATACATATTTAAGGCTGCGCAAGGCAAGACAAAACGCTGTTAGACAACGGCTCATTGGTTCTCAGCTCGTTAGCTCCCAGTTTGTTGTGTCTCCATAGGAAGTAATGAAAACACAATGATCCCTCTGTTTGACTCTGAGCTTTTGGCAGGCACTTTTTTGGGACTTAGGAATTATGTAGTGGAAAGGTCAGAAAGTTACAGGAAAGTATTTTTTAATTCACTTTTTTATATTCATACTTTGTAAAATGAAAACTGCTGTGTTAATCGTGTCTGTGCGGGGTGTGTTACAGCTTTGACTGTTGGTTTAGCCCCGTGTGGTGTATGATTGTGTTTAAAGTCACACTACGGTGTGAGGAATAATTCAAAAGTATAAAGCAAAGTGATGTTAGTCAGGAAGAGAGTTTGATGGACTGGGAGGTTCAGGATTCTTCAACTAATATATTATCTAGCACAGCAATCACCCAACGGTGCGTTTGAACTGTCCTCCAGTTGTTATGCTGTAAATATAAAGTTCACCAGAAAAGTTTAATTGAGACCAAACCCATTACCTTTATTTTATGGACTTTTCTAAAATGTATTTGATGATACTTTTGCAATAAGTATGTGATGAATATACATTGTTTGTGAATTAATGATAATTTAGATAAGATAAAGAGACTCTATTGTTCCTTGACGGTAAATTCCACTGTCGCTGTAGCAGTAACAAAAAATAAAAATAAAATCGCAGATGCAAGAAACAAACAAAAACTGGTTAAAAATACAAAGAAATACATACAATTAACACATTTAATATTGCATATAATGAAGTATATTTGAATAATGTTCAAATGCATACTAATTATTAGTAAATCCCGTCGTCACACACAGTGGGCTCAGTGTGCTTTCCACGCCCAAAACAGCTCCATCTGCATCAGGGCTGAAATGCTGAAGCGTGTGATCTTGTATTAAATGTGCTGAAACATAAAGTTTCTACGTGCTTTTAAAATGAAACACAGTGTCCTTAACAAACAGCATGCCTGCGTTTCTGTTCTCTGTGTTTTTTAATGTGAAAGTGTTGGAACTCACGCTGTCTGTGTCATAGATATTAATTAATGTGACGCTCAGCAGGCCTGCGTGTTTTGGGAGTCATATCGTGTGGACACCTGTTGCCTCCATATGTAGTCCACTGATGTCATCTCTCTGTCCTTTTGACGTCTCTGTTAACATTTTTTCTAATTGGCTGCTGGCGGGAGCATCTTAGGAAGAAAGTCGAGGTCACGGGGTTTGTTCCTCCATGATAACACAAAGCTCTTTGGCAAAATGTCTCTGTGTTTTGTTCAGGCAGGCAGCCGGCGTGATGACGTGCACCTCTGTAAAGCCTGTCTGCGTATAGCCAGCTGCAGGTCAGGCTGCCGCTCAAATGCTTTTTTCCTTTCATTAATCATTAACGCAGGTTTAACAAATGAAAAATGCTGCTACACTAGAAATTACTTTCCACCAGTTGACCTTAAATGCGGGAATTGATCTCTTAAAAGTCCCTCTCCTCCAAAGCGTTCAAATGCTAAAACATTGCCTCAGTGTGAAGGAGGTGAATGGAAATTCTCACATACTGTTAAGTAAGCTGGATTTAAGAGATGGAACATTATTCAACAATTTATGAACGATTATACTAAACTGAGCTGCATCTCATTACATTCCACTGCGACTAAATATGTTCGCCAACAACCTTTTTATGCCATAACAAAGACGAGACGGCACCAGTCTCACCAATTGTGACTATATAAAAATTTGACCAAAAATACAAGATTAAAACAAAAATCTCTTTATTTATGTTGACAAAAAAGAGGAGGTGACGAACTGTAGCGGAACATAGCTGGAGCCAAGAAATGTAACAGCCATTAATTGCACCAACATAAACCAATATGTTGTGAACAGACAGTACAAACACTTTCCAAATATAATGGTTGGAACAGAAAACTACTTAGTCCAGCACTGCATGCTGGGAAACGTGGGCTGTTGCAACAACCTACATTACAAAGCAAAGACCAGAGAGAGACCTCACCGGGTTCAATCCCCCACTGTGACCCGTCCACCAATGTGCCCCTGAGCAAGACACTTAACCCCTCGTTGCTCCAGAGGCGTGCGACCTCTGACCTAAATAGCAATTGTAAGTTGCTTTGGATAAAAGAGTCAGCTGAGTAAATGTAAAGTAGATATGTTGCATAAATAAACACTTGAGTTTGCAAATCTGTGCAGACAGCTGCAGAGATTAAAATGAGAGTGCATCTCTTGCATTTAACAGAAAGCAAATTCTTGTTAACAATGGGTGAAATAAACATGGCGATAATTGGGTTCATTTTTATAATAAGGCTGAGAAAAAAGGCGGAATGCATCGCTTCATCAGAAGGGAGGCAATGTGGCCAAAACATAGCTGGTACCACAAACCTGAACAGACATATTAGGACTCACAACAAAGAAGTTGAGGTAGGTTAACGACACATAATGATGATGACATTATATGAAATAAGTTTGACTAAAGTTTTTGTTTTTGGCTAGACTAGATTAAATGTTCAATTTAATCTGATGAGTAAAAAAGTCAACGGATTTCTTTGACAAAAATGCTCAGACTTACAGTCAACTAAAACTTGACTTAAAAAAACAAGATGATAAAAAGTAACAAGGACATTTTACACAAAACTAAGACCAAATGAAAATTAAATCTGCAAGCAGTCACGCCGTGACTGTCTGGAGGTCGTCGCCGCAGCTCTGAATTATCATGAGCTTTGGATGCATCACAAAAGGTTACTTCCTGTTGCCACTAGGTGACACTATGACATTGCGCCAATATTAGCATGTCAATGTGTGTAGAGTGTGACTCTTATCAAACATGTGAAACCTGCTACAGATATGGGCATGTACAGTGAAGTCAGAACTTCCTGTTTCATGGCGAGTCATTGATTTTGACGCTCCTTTAATCGCCATTTCCTTTAGATTGCACAGCGGAAAATTAACGTTGATTGCATTAATTCTGTAGAAGCAGTTTGGCCAACTTCCAAACATTTGGTACATTATGTAGAAACACGGCCCAGCGGCTGCTATTTAGGTGCTAGTGAGCTGTTTTGCTACGCTCACCCACGAAACCGTATGACACGTACTTTCATCGGACTTCAATTCCGTGCAAAGTGAGTTTTCGAGCATGTTTAGGCCATCGAAAATATGTTTAATCTGGAAGAAGAAGAAGAGTTCCTTCAGTTCCAATAGGGTTGTTTCATGTTTGGGCCCTGAAAGTGGCTAGTGTAGAAATGATTCCTTTTTTCAATATCAGTGTGCATATGTTCCCAAATCTGATGGAAAGTCTGGTACCAGAAGAGCGGAGGCGATTCTGCTGACCCTTGCTTCTGCTAAATGTCAATGTAAATTGCTTCCAGTCCCTCTGTTCTCGTCTGTAACTTGATATAAAGTCTTGTTGGGAGCCGACAGTGAAATGTCAGAGAGATTGAGGTCTTGAGCAAATACAGACGAGTCTCCAACTGGTAGCTTTGATTTGAAAGGATGAGCTGAGTGGTCTCAAACTTCACCAGAAACTTTGAGTTTGTTGCCTGGAACATGTTTGGAATCTAAATGAACTAGTTACCCATCTTGCATAAAACAAACTATTAAACTCTGCATCACAGCACAAGGTTCAGGGTTTATTAAAGAAGTGGGGCTTTGTGAAAGGGAAAAACAAGACCTTGAAAAGATTCATTGCCTTTTGAAAGTAGCTCTATTTTTATTCCAACATGACACACAGTTTCATCAAAAGCATCTCTGTCCAAGGTTCACTTCACATCTTCAAGAAAAACTTATGATGAATATTTTCATTGGTGTCGCAGCTGTTTTTCACTGATTTCTCCTTGATTCTTAGACTCGACAAGATAAAGCTAAAATATATAATAGAATGAGCTTTCTTTGGAGGCATGAAAAGCAAGGACCCTGGGGTCATCCTTGAGCTGAATTCCTTGTTGATAGCTGAAGTTCCCTTGAGCACAGCGTTGAGTTGGAACAATTGTTCATTAATGGCTTTATATGCAGCTACAATTCTGCCTTTTTAAAGTTACATTTGCTTTGGTTATCAAGCAAAATAACTCAATAGTCAATGTGTTTCATCACACAACCCAGTTCAACAGAGGAACACTGACTTTCAATCTCAACATAGTAGCTCAATTAAATTTGAACATCAGCAATCCATCTGTTGAGAAGGATCCTGCGTCATGTGGTGAGATTTTTCTTTCCTGTACAATAACAGAAGCTTCTTTTTCTGGGGTTCTCAGCTGTAAGACAGATTTTCCGGTTTGTATTTGACAGCTTTGTCATTGTATTGAAAGTGAACACAATAATTACTTGATGCGTCATATGGCCTTTTTGATCTGTGGCCCTGCAGTGGAACGGATAATGAAGTATCATCAGTATGAACTTTGAGGTTTCCCAAACTGTAGGGCCACAAATCCTCTTCTGGGTGAGCAGACGTGGTTCCCTGGCGGTGTGACGCAGATTCAGGAGGACAAGATGACGAAGGCGAACAGGAATAGAACAAGGAAACACAGAGAGATGGCAAGAGTGCCTTCATGCTTGATTTCTCTCTCTTTCTAGCTCTTATTTATTCAGCGACAGTGGTACCAACCACAAACGGACAGGAAACCACCTTAAAGGACTCCCCTCTGGAAACAGGGGCATTTTACAAGTCAAGTGTCCAGTAAGTGAAGAACGTGTCCAAATATTCCAAAGATATTAGGGCTCCAAACGTCTGGTTAGCAACCAAAGCAGCTTCTTACCTCAGAGGATGATATTTCCTCGGCTTCACTCAGAACATTGTGAGCTGGGAAAAAGGGCAATGAATCCAAAAAGCTCTTGTGTTTATAAAATCTTTATTTTTAAGGTGAAACCAGCAAACAGTTTGTCAGAACTCACTATCGCCAGTTAGTTGTGGCTGTTTGCTTTAACCTCTGGTGACACGGGACCAAAATAGCTTTTGAACTTTTTGGCCAACAGAAGATTTGCTTTACTTCACTTCATTTGAACGATTGGAACTTGTTATGCTGAGCAGGAAGACAAGTGGACTGTGCTGGTCACGGGGATTCTTTTACTATTGGACTTTACTTAAGACTCCGCATGTGTGATGGACTGGTGACCTGTCGAGGGGGGTACACCGCATCTCACCCAATGTCAGCTGGGGTTGGCCATGGACAGATGAGACTCCACATGGCTGCTTAACTTATTCAGGCTTACAATTACTATACATGTCTCTGGAGCAACTAGGGGTTAAGTGTCACAGTGGGGGATTGAACCCGGGTGTCTCGCACCAAAGGCAGGCGTCTTATCCATTGCACCATCTCCACACAACTGTGTTAACTGTGTTGTTGTATGTTTCTGTTCATGTGCCTTCTCCACTACAGATTAGTCTGCGAAAGCTAAAGTCTCGTCAGGACCCTCTTAGAAATCACACGATGCACGATGATCACTGGGGTTGAAGGTTCTTTTTTGCTGGTTAAATAAAAGTTAAATAAAAGGAAAAATAATCTTAAATGTGGAAAAAATACAGTGCCAACCTAGTTATCTGGTATCTGCAGGTGAGAAGTTGATTAAGTCCTCAAAGCTTAGAATGGCTTTTCAGTGAAAAACATTATTGATTGAAAATGTACTAGTTTGAACCAAGTAACTCAATATCAGAGAGTGTTCTAATACTGTATTTAGTGGTATTTTGTATGTACCTCCCTTGTTCCTCCCTTCCCTTACTCTTCCCCTCTGGCTTTTACCTTCTTCTCTCTCAGCCTCACCTTTTTTCCCTTAAAGTCACTCTGCAGCTCTTTTCTGTCTCCATCACCGTCTGCTGCTCCACAGGCTCTCTCGCTTTCATTCTATTTTCTGTCAGCACGGGAAAGTGCCGTTCCTCTCTCACATCTCACCTTCACCTTTTGCTTGTTCTCCTCTTTGGGGTTTTCTGAAAGGAGACTTTTTACTATGAAGAGCGATGGAGGACTCCCTCTGTGATGTGAGGAGAGCCTTGCGAAGCTCGATGTGGGTGGGCTTTTAAACATGCATTCTGGGACAGAGACGTCCAGGTCATGCAGTGTGTGTGGGTATAATCTGCGGTCTAGTTGGCTACACTTAAAGGAAAGAAAAAGAGAACTTCTTGGACATTTGTCTTCATTCCATGCTGTCTGTCCTCTTTACATAAATTTGCATAGCCGTATGTAAATGTGGAACGTGGGCGTTCACTGACACCTTCCTGTCCTACCTGCACACCAGTCTGGGGAAAACTCAACCGAAACGCCTCTATGCTTGATTCATTAAAACAAACTGATCCCCCGTCCCCCTCCACACTGTTTATTCTGACATAATGTGTTTAACATATTAGATCAAAGAAACTTTCCCAATTTGCCCCTCAAAATAAATCCTCATGGGTGGGGTAAAGATTTATAGCTTCTACTTTGGAAGAATATGACTAATGAAACCAAGACAACCACAGCATCAGTCATTTCAGCAAGGAAAATAAAGACGTAACAGCAACCTCAGGCAGCTGAAGAAATGATGGCTGTGAAGGAATTAATGGGTACAATGACAGGTTTCCAAGAAGCTTGAGGTTGGATTGGAATCCATTTGTTCTGACGGTTTCTAGCCAAATGTAAAAAAGCTATAAAGGGATCCTTCTCTCCAAGCTGCTAAATCAGTAGGCAACAGGAATGGCACCTGAAGTACCTAAACCCCCACCGTCAGGGGTCCGAATCATTGTTTGTTTCACTATTTGTCCATCCTGACCACCGCCCTACGAGTCGCACAGCCCAGTTAAAGAAAACTCAACTCAGTCCCCCAATACGGTGAATATAACAAAATACAATATATATATGTATAAATTCTTGTTCCTGTGTATTTACTCATGTGACTAAATTAGTTTTCTGCTCTCTTCTTTTAGCCTCTTGGCCTTTATTTCCTCCTCTTCTTCTCCCACTCTGCCCTCTTCCTGAGATTTAAAAAGCAGCGCGGTCCCGCTGTGTTTCACAAATCACACACACAAACACACACTCTGCTTTCTCACTTCCATTTACATTCCCCTCACTTCCTGCGCCTGTCACAAATCGATGCTCCGCGATTGGTCCCAGAGACGGGAGGCGGAGTGAACCTGATGTCTGCTAATGCTCCAGATGCTCCGCAGAGCAGAGCCAAGGTTTCTGAGAAGATTAGAGATGTGAATATGAAACACACTGAAGGCTTAAGGGAAACTACCAGGTGGAGGAGATCTCATCTTTTCATATAATACTGTCTCTAATATTGTCACATGCCTACCAGTATTGGATTTCTTAACAAACAATGAAATAATAACAAAACAGTGCTGAATCTTTGGGTGTTGGGGAGCTGCACCTTAGTAGAATTTGTAGAGCACTCGGGAGGTGTTTGTGTTGGCCATGCTGGGTGTTGGTTGGTGGTTGTTGGTCTGATGTTTACTGTATGACACACTGAATTTCTGAAAGGACTAATTAAATAATATTACCACTGCGTGCTGCTGACCGATGTGGCACCACACTGAACCCTGTGAGGAACATGTTCTACGTTTCTCGTGTGCTGAATCGTGTCCTGGATTTGTGCTGCTGGCAGTAACTGTAGTTTGATGCAGTTTGAGAATTACAAACAGTAAATGCCTGGTCTGTTTTAGAGTGCTGTTGTCTTGTCTGCTTGTGTTTGATTGAGGCGGGAGGAGGTGTGTATTGCATGGCTGTGACGGTGCTCATTAGGAAAGAAAATACTAAATTCATCATTTGAGGTACTATTAAAAAGTAAGATTTATTTCTTTGATTATTTCAAATATTTAATAGTCATTTCTTGCCACTGGTATCAAGACTTTCCCCCCTTTTTTATTATTACCACCCCAGTTTGGCCCTATTGATTGGAAAATACTGTTTTTTTATATTTTGAAATGCCCCTGTCTGTTTATCTCTGTCTGACCTTGGCTGTTGTCTCTTCTCAGTGAGCCTCTGCAGTGATGTGTGATGTTTAGTCTATATGTTTGTATACTTGCTGAGGGCTCGGTGATGGTTCGCTGCAGACTGTGTGTTGTTGACAGTAGCCGGCGGCGAGGAGAGGAATTATTGGGAGCTGGAGAAGGAAAGCTGGGAGAAACATTTTTTTCCTTCTGACAAATGTACCTGCAGCTAAGTCCGGTGTGATGGCTCCTCTGAGACACTCGGCTTCACTGGGATGGACTGAAATGTGTGTGAGACAAAAGTCGAAGTGCAGTTATGCTTTATGTCAAGTTACTGTATTCATAAAGAACGACACACACGGACCAAAATATGGTTTAATCTTTAAGCATATACAGAACACACACTTCATGTTATGTAATCACAATGTCATTATTATGTCACCTCTGAAAATACTCCAGTGCCAAACTATAGTAATGATGCAATGAAATGCAACAGTCCTGTGTGAATACTACAGGAATTAACTTGTTTAGACTTTGACTAGACTCGTTGACAATAAAGTTTAGAATAAAGCTTTAACATACCGGACGACAGAGAGCTTCCCTCCATCCACACTTCATTGTGAAGATTAAGAAATAATTTATAGACTCAAAAGTTAGTTTTGAACTTGTTCAAGTAACAGATTTTTTGATCACTTTGGGACTGTAAGTCCAATATTGGCTCTCCTTTTAGCTGTTTTTGGTCTTTGCCCACTCGTGAGGGAAATATCCGGCTCTTCAGATGTTACATGCTCTACTACGTATGTTAACCAGCTAGTCGCTAACCTGAGAGAGGCTATAGTGAACCAAGTCAGTAAAGCTGCAGGCCAGAAAACCAAAACAAACATTTAAGCCCCATAAAACTGAGGTGAACCGCAGAGTCAGATTAGCAACTACAGGGACACATTGTTATAAATATATATTAATTACAGAATTCTGCTGCAATAATGAGAAAACACCAATTAGATTTGATTGTCAAAGCCCAGAGCTGTGGAATCAGAAAGTAAGCCGAGCTCTGCAGCAGTTTAAAACGCTTCTTTGTGCCCTCAGAAGTGACGATACCGTAGTGTTTTTCACACTCGCTGCAGTTCCTACAGTGCAGTCAGCAGCACAAGTTTAGCTACCATCAAACCCACTCGAGACAACCAGAAAGGACGGAGAGACAGCGAGACGATGGTCCTGCTGTGGAAAGAAGACGTGTGTCATATTGCTAATAGGACCACCTGCTGTTCTCCGTCTCCTGTGTAAGAGTGGATGTTCTTGTCAGCATTGCTCTGATACAACACACCTGCTCGGGAAACACACAGTCTGCCTCACGTTCCCAACATGACTGTGTAACTGGGCACTGTTTGGCCGCCCCGGCTTCTTCAATCTGCGTGCAAATAACACAACTTTACACTTTCCAATTGTGTGCAGTGCAAACGCCAACCCTTCCCATTAGCTTCTGCGAAGAGCAGACGTGTTCAAATACCACGCATCACCTCTCCTGGGTGAAGGTCCTGTGTTTGCATCCAGCCGACTCTACCGCTCTGTTGTCCAGCCCGGTATCACCCGCACACAGTATCGGACTTTGGCCTCTGCCCTCTACACAATTTGAAAACAGCAGCAGCAGCCTTACATAACAGAGAGAGGAGAGCCTAGTGTGGGTTTCTGCCTCAGTTTGCTTGTGCAAAGTGGAGTGAACATAAAGTTAAAAGCTGAACAGAATACAGAATAACCAATCAATGGAAGACAAATCACTCTGGCTACTGTCCATTAAGTCCGCAGCAGAAATCGTTGTCGAACAGGCCTCGTCTCCTCTGTAGTGGAGGCTGGAGCTCAGTGGTTTGGTTTCTCTCAGGAGGCCTCGCTGCTGCTGCTGTTAAGGCCCGCAATCCTTCATTATAGACATTCAAGTCTTCTCTCAGCTCTGGGACTGTGCAGCAAAAACACTGAACTCTGCTGTACAGAAACAAAGAGCTTCCATGATACATTTTTATATCCAAGACACGAAAGGGCGATGGTGTCGTTTTCTAGTCACATCGTACTGAAGTGTGTAATGCAGGTTCATTATTGTACAATAGTTTAGTTTTACAAAGATTTCCAAAAGGAGGAAGTTAAAGTCCACATGTGTAGATGTTTACAGGGCAAGACATTCTGGTCCCAGACCCCTGAATCGTGGCTACCCTACAGATTTTGTTTTGATCAACAAGCACAGCAAAGTGTCTGAAAAGGACCTTAAGAGGTTCATGCACAACTGGGCAAAACCGATGATGTAGGCTACCTGCAGAGATTTGCATCCACCTCTTTCTCAGCATAAATGAGCGTCACCAGCAGCGAGGTGCATGCAGTTCTCGGAAGGCGTGCATAATTCGGCCCAACATCGACATCGCCGTGAGCGCATTTGTCACCTCAGGTAAATCACTTAGCTCGTTGTAATCCGTGGCTGTAAACTGGACGTTTTTAATCCAACGCTGTCCTTCTAAACAACTATCATAATTTCTGTTTCCCTAAAATAACACACTGGACAAGTTGCCACAAAAACGTACCTTTCAGCCAAACCGCATCCGGAGGCTCTTAAGATACTTTGATTAAATTAACAGCTGCAGCGCTTTCCTCTAGAAGGGACACATGTAGCTCTGTTTTATAGCAGCCTGCAGAGAGAGATACGCTGTTTGATGGTCACTTTTCACGTCCAATGGAGATACTTGTTCAATACATAACGTCATAAAACCTCTTTTAATTGGTCAATTCGATTGCAAACGCTGACCGCATACAGAGGAGAATTTGCTTGTTCCAAATATAGAAAAAAGACAAAATCATCTAAAGTGGATATACGTGGTTTTCATCGGACAGCGCCGAGATAGAGATATATATGTATGTGTGGATGGATATAGAATAAAAGCAAACGATGACTTATAAACAGGTATCTGGATTCTGTTTTTATTCCCACAGGCGCTTTTTTAACAGAGAACAATTCTTTTTTAAATCGTTGAAATGAAATCCCTCCTGTACTGTACCTGGAGCATGAATTAATATTAATAGAAGCATCAGCGGTGAGCATTATAGCCCAATATGGCTGCTGTTTGTCTCTTGGCAATAAAAGGCAGAGTGACAGTGGAGGCCAGCAGTGGTGATATCAGCTGTTTAGAAGCTGTGTTGAGTGGAATAAAGTTGAAGAGTCACTTTGCCAGCCCGTCTGCATTTCTAAACACTTTCAAACCGAAGTGCCTGGAGTTTTCCCTTAACACACGTCACATACGGTCTCCCGCCTCTTTTTTTTGCTTTCCTTCTTTGGATACACACAAACCATCAGCAATGCTCTCTGGTCTTCGCAGTGATCAATGTGTGAGGGAATGGGATGAGTCGGGCGTACAGGGAGAGCGCCGCTGAGCCTCGATGTCAGGCCAGGCCGCGGGGCTTTAAAAAAACACTGAGCTCAGTTTTAGAGCCGCCGTCTTATTCTGAGTCTGCGTTCAGCAGAGCGACCCGCAGAGTGAGATCATTTCTCTGAGGGCCACTTCTCCCCTCTCTTTTGGGACATGTGAGAGGAGCAGCCTTACTAAGATTTGAAATAATACAGAAAATTAGTGCATATTGATTAAATACTCTGAATTTGTAGCTGTGAGATTAATTTTATCTTCCTCGCCATGGCTGGAAACTGGCAGCCGGCCAAGAAGAAGAGAAAATTATGCTTTCTCTCTCCGTCCCTCTCCGCTGATGATTTTTTTAGTTTTCTTAGCTGCGGTTCTTGTTCATGTAGATTTCCTCTTCTTGTTTGAGGTGGCAGCAGCTGAATTTGATCTGTGGCTTTGCATCAGTGATCAAACAGCAAATATTGCATTTAGCAGTTTGTCCAACTTTAAATCAATAAAAAGGGTCAGTGTCAAATCCCACAAAAGAGAAAACACATTTTTTTATGACACAAATAAATCATTAATTGTAAGCCACTGGACTAAAACACTCAATTTAAATAAGCTCAACCACATCATAAGTAAAATTTTTAAGGTTACTTTGAAATATAAAGAAAAGCAGAGTTCATTTATAGTCCAGTTCAACAACAGTTTCCAAAGTATAAAACAAAAATACTCAAAACAAGGAAGTATTCCCAACCACAGTGCAGTTAATCCACAAACCACCAAGGCTTCAGCCTACAGAACCAAACGTTCTCACACTTCGCGGTGTGGGATTAGTAAGCAGCTGTCGAGTCTCTGGAGACATTCAGTTGTCGGATCCTCAACATATTTCTGAGAATGATGATAAGACATGTTTTGCCAGCTTCAACAACAACACGCGTTCACACAGAAATCTGGACACATGCGTAGTTCGGCTAACTTCTTCCTGCTCCGTCAGACGCCAAGCTGATTCGTGCGACTCATTAAAATCCTGACGTAGTGAGAATTGACTTAGGGAAGGAGGAAAGCACAAAGTTCACGATCAAACAGTTGTCACGCTGTGAGCTAAGCTTCAAAGTTGACTCAGTGCACTAGTGTGCTAACTTTAGCATACAGCTGAGGCGGACACAGGTACAGCCTGAGGTCTCTGTACTCTCATCAGATTGTTGTACAGCTTCTGAAAGCCCCTCCCCTCCCATCCTTCTGCCCCTCAGCCATTTTCTGCAGTGACTGGCAGAGGTGAGAACGTGGGCAGGGTTTGAAGTTCTCTTTCCGGCTCTGTTTTTTGATTCTTCACACACCTGCTTCTGTCACTTTACATGTGTGACTTTCATGAGTGCAGCAACACAAATGTCTCTGAGGAGAGACTGTCCAGCAGTGTGAGCTGTTATCTCCATTTGGATGATTCATTGCCTCTGTGACTGCAGGCTTCGAGTGGTCAAACTGGAAACCGGTCTAAAGACTTTACACATGGTCGTGCAGCACAGAAACAGACAGTGTTGGGAACGTTACTTGAAAAAAATAATTAGTTATAGTTACTCACTACTTGTTCCAAAAAGTAACTGAGTTAGTAACTGAATTACTCTGTAATAAAAGTAACTCGTTACCAGGAAAAGTAACTATTTCCGTTACCTACTGTTAAAAAAAATCTCTGCTGCTTCATCGAATCTCTGTTTAGCTGGTGTGTGTGTGTGTGTGTGTGTGTGTGTGTGTGTGTGTGTGTGTGTGTGTGTGTGTGTGTGTGTGTGTGTGTGTGTGTGTGTGTGTGTGTGTGTGTGTGTGTGGCGCGTGTGCTGGCATGTGTGTAAAAGCACTGGCTCTGATTGGCTACCAAGAAACATGACTCTGCCTTAGCCAACATAATCGCTGGTTGAAAGGCACCAGAGCTTCTCTTGTCCCACGTTTCTCCCCGCTGACAGAGTTTAGCAGGCAGGCGAGAGCGGGAACAGGTGAGCGCCACGTTAGCTCCAGAGAACCTGATATGGAGAGCGTAGCGTACCGGTCCACTTCAAGCACTAATTACCTCGTTATTAACCCACCTCCTGACTAGCTGTGTGAGCCAGCTGGTGCGTTCGGATTACACAGTTTATAGTAACGCACCGCATTTAACGACCAGTAACGTTAACGGCGTTGTAACGACGGGAAAAGTAATTAGTTAGATTACCCCGTTACTAAAAAAATAACGCCGTTACGTAACGCCGTTCTTTTAAACGCCGTTATTCCAAACACTGGAAACAGACTACCTCACTTCCAGCATATCCTGGTCTGAAGAATGATGGCCAGACACTCCGGCTGAAATTCATATTATAGTTTACATTTACTATGTCTAAATTACATAAATGGTTAAATGCATTAGGAAAAAAACACGTCATTCTGTTAGCTTTTCTTAAAAAGCTTTGGATAGAAGCATTTAAAGAACATTTTCTACAACACTAACAAAACATGATCATATGCCCATGAATTAAGTGCTAATTACTTCACTGAGTAACTGAATAACAGATATCAGATTTCAGCCCCAGTGTAAGAAGAGTCTGAGATATTCTAAAATGGCTGCCGGTATGTACCAACATGCTCTGTCTTCTCCCCCCCGCCCTCACGGCAAACTTTACATTCTTTACCACAGTCTGTGGTGAATACGGAGGTCGTCTCTTAGATTCCTTTTGTCCAGTGATTTTGTTTTCTTCACGTCTGATTGTAGCACCGAGAGTGCAGGTTTTATGTCTAGATTTCTGCTCACAGTCAGCACATTCTCAGACAACTTCAGGGTTGGTTTTCCTTTTTCATTCAGCGTCAAAGCAGAAGAAAAAAGTTCTGCAGGGAGGGAGGGAGGGAGGGAGGGAGGGGGACGAGATAACCCAGCACAGTAAACAGAGCAAAACTTAAGTTCTGTTTTTGTTCTTCTGTCCACTGAGCCGCGTCGGGTGTTTCCATATCAGCGCCGGCTCGTGTTACGCTCTGCTTCCTGATGAAATTTCCTCCAGTCAAGATTCCCTCAGAAAACCTTACTGTCCCGTCCACGTCTTATTTAGTGCTTTCTCTTTTGCCTGGAAGGCTTCAAGCTTGGTTGGTTTCTGTAAAGTTTAGAAATGAAAAACAACACATTTTATAGACTGAAAAATATAATTACATACAGCATCCATCAAAAGAGCACAGAGGTATATAGACTGCAACTAGAACTGCTACTGATACACTCCTTTAAAATGTTCAGACAGATTTAAAATAACCAGTTAGTTAGAATTTTTAGAGGCATTCGATTTTTCTGGAAGCTGCAGCCTTGTGTTTCCACGCAGCTGCCTGCAGGAGATTGTTGTTGTATCGTACTGTGTGAACAGGGAAAAGGGAGTATAGGAGGGGAGTTATTCAGAGCTTACACAGCATTACCCAGCTTATGTTTTCAGCTCAGAAAATACACTAAGATATTGAAACAGATAGACACGGAGCTGACACATGCTCACACAATCCAATCTTTCCTAGCGAGAGGCAAAAGGCGGCTGCTACGCTAACGACTGCCGCGAGGGAGTGATCCAGTGTTGGAGGACGGTTGCACGAATTGATTTCTTTTGATCAATTCTGAAAAGTCTAAACTGAAATATTAAACTGAATGATACATTTAGATTTTCTGCACTGGGCGTTCAATAAATCTTTTCAACATAGAAGGTCAAGTTTAACTCAACATGTCAGGAGATGATGTTAACACTGAAAAGCTGCTGCCAGGTGAGGATGAAACATTGATAATGTAGTGAGTTTTTAACACGGAGAAGGTTATTATTGACTGAGCGCTGAAATCAGGAACATATTTAACATTGAGAGAGAGACATCCACAGGCTCAAAATACCTAGATGTAAAGGGTAGACAGTGAAACCACCTGAAACATACGTGTAATTTTGGGCTGTATAAATTCATGAAAATGTGAAACCTCTAGACTTTTCACTCTTCATCTTGCTCAAAACACAGAGCCAGTCTTGATTCACCCAACAACTATATTTTTATAATAAAAAATATAAGACCAGCAGGCTTCAATGTTTGCTAGTGAAACTTGTTTGTAGTTTTCTCTACAAAAAGAAAAGCCGGTATCCCTAGAAGTGATATCCAAACTGAAAGAATCCAATGGCAACTTTAGAGCCCATGAAGGACGTATACCATACTACTCTATTTTACTTTATTTAGAGAGAAGTTGGGCATTCCTCTTCATCCTAATAAACAAATGTTTTTTTGGAGACAGTGTGCAGGCTGCTTTTTTCCCCCACTGGCTCGATCATTCATCCATTGTGGCTGCTTCTAAAATGCATTGCTTTTAGGCAGTTCATTATTTTTGATTGTGAGTTGTTTTCATTCATTAAATCCTTGTTTAAAAAAAAGACTCTAATTTGCTAATGTTAACTACCAACTTGTCAGTAATCAGAACCATTCATGGGTAACGAGTTCAACAAAACAAGTTTGCTGTAGCACGAAAACTTGTTTGTGTCCCGCCCCATCCAGGCTGTGATTGGTCGGTTCATGAAAAGTGACATTTACGAGAGACTTTATGTAAAGAATGTCTATTAAAATGAGCCTGAAATGGAGAGGAAAGAAAAGAGTAGCGTCAGCTTGTCAGAGTGTGCAAAAAACTCTGTACGCCAAAGAGTCCAATGTAGAAGTGCGTCAACTGCTTAGCGGTGAGTCCTGGTGCACTTTGACTGCTTTAGGCCATAGGCAGCCACCGTGTTAACTTATTGATACAAGCAGGAAGCTTCCAGTCAGCGATCTGATGCGAACGCGGAAGTAGCTTAAACCTGCATTCTATTAAACAGCCAGCAGGGGGCGACTCTGCTGGTTGCAAAAAGAAGTCTGGTTCCATTAGAAATAATATAATATAATAATAAAATGAGGCTACATCTCAGCTGATTTATTCCCTCAGTAAACACTTTCCTGATGAGTTTATGGTCTCAGTCGCTAGTTTCAAGTCTTCTTCAACACAGCATGATGTTCATTTAGTAAATTATGGTCCCATTTAGAGGAACAGAGACCAGGAAGCAGGGGAGGATTGGTGACAATCAGGCTAGAGTAATTTGTACCCTCTGCGCTGTGTAAATTTAACCAGCTGTGTTGAAAAAGCTTATTCGGCTGTTCACTTTCTGTGGTGAGAACATTTAGTTATCAGCCCTGTTAAAATGACAGTTAACGTGAATTACAGAAGCACTTAGCTAAGTAAGCTAGCTAGCTCTGCACACGGCCGTTAGCTCCCCGTCCTGTCCAAAAATGGTCACATGCCGCTGGCGCCCTATCAGCCAAATTCAAAACAGCAGTCCGCAAACCAACAGGTAACTTCACAATGACTACGTCCACTTCTTTTATACAGTCTATCATAGAAACAGATGCATGTTGGTTTTGTGTCATAGCAACAACATAATTAAAAGCAATGCTCAAACTCATGGACAGTTTGGGTGCTAAAAACAATTAGAACATTTTATTATTAATTAATGCAGCTATTTTCTAATTAATTATAAAGCAAAGTCTGGTAAAACTATGATGTGCTGGTTGCACATTGCAAACTCATATTCATATTCACTACAAACCAATTGACCTGAGTGATTGAATAAAGGCTGAATGAACTGATAAACGACCTAATGTCATCTTATCAACTTCCTGAAAGACGAATATGGACATGAGGGGAACTTTTTCAATCATAGTATCTGTTCAGGTGGCTCAACCACCACAGCAGACATATGTACAGAATTTTAAGAACATATAAATGCAAAGACTAGACTTGACTTCCCTCTCTTTTGTGTTTTCCATCATTGGGAATTATTACTGCCATCCGTTATCGTTTCACCTAAGTCTCATTGCTGTGTAAATAAAGTAACTACCCTTAGTAGGGAGTGTGATTACCATCAGTTCATATGTATCTGACTGCCTCCACTGCCCGTGGAGGTAATACATCTTAATATCATTTAATAAATGTATTCAGCAGATATCTGGAGACCACATTAGAATGAAATTGCTTCAATTTAACATGGTTAGATCGCCCCCACAGTTTATCATCTGCGTACTAAAGCCAGATACATTGATCACGATTATTTAAGATAAATGGTGTGTTCTTAGAGCACCAGGAACATCTTCACCAAGATACTCACTCTGAGCTGTATGAATGAACTCGCATACATCAGAGAGAGTGAAATACACTGGGGTGGACGAAAATAATGGTTAATAGCAAACAGGAAAAAAAAAAAAACGGTAACTGGTTCAAATTAAAACTATTGTTTTTTAAGTAAGTTTTCAAAGTAATCTGAAGTAACAAATAGTTTAGAAACGGTCAAAGTTCAAGGGGCATTCATTTCTAAGAGAAAATAAATTTAAGGATAACAGTGAAGCTTCTAATCTGCTAATATGTATCAACAGCTCGATGACATGGTGTAAACTTTAAGCCCTTTACGTAAAAAAAAAAAGTATGATCTGATATGTCATCTACTCAAAACCACTGGAAAACTTCAGCAACAAATCTGAGAATCTCCCTTTGTGCACACAGAAGCACTAAATGCACAGAACAGGCTGGCTTCTAAATTTTGCATTTTGTCTTTGAATGGCTTCTCCCTCTGTCTTCAGCACGTCCCTGATTTGTCGCCTTGGCATTTTTCCAACATCTGAATGAATTTACTATGGAGATATCAACTCATAGTAAACTCTGCTACACGTAGTCCACATTATCACAGTGGTTTCAGATGCACTTCGTTACTATACTGAGGTTGTTGATTTTTTCTTTCCCTCACATTTATGGGGACACGATATGGACAGTAAATCTGCTATCAGAGAGTCCAGGGCACAGTTAGTGGTGGGGCCGGTTGCTGACTCAAATCGGTTTACTCCACTGCACACATTATGATCCTTAATCATTCTGTAATGTTGTTTCATCAACATTTTTCCCCACCGCTGTTTGACTGTGTGCCGATCTTGTGGTCGCTGCAGGCTTTGCTGTGATTTGACGTCACATGTGCTTGACTGACAGCAGTCATCCACGCTGCCCATGAACTCTGGAAGTACCTGGAACCTCCTAAGTAGTGCCTAAGTGAAGTTCCAGGGAGTCAGACCCAATGGGAACAAAACCAAAACTTGTCACATGTGCTATGTGTTTCATTTTGTTAAGTCCTTGCAGTGGGGAAAGGCTCAAAAAGTCATCAGTACACTAACATTTCCCTAAAGGGTTGGAGAATGAGGAGCAAGAAAGAACAGCAACACCTAGAGGAGGGAAGTCAGTGACTTACAGGTGACAGTGAGTTGAGTAGAGTCAAACTTTATAAAGCTAAATGACACCTATATTCTTCCAGTGTAAAGATTATTTTACTGTATCAGACACAACACACAACAAAAGCTGACTGTGGCTGTTTGTTTCCTTCTGCGATATAATGTGTCCCCCTCTGTTCACACGGACAGCAGCAAGCAGAAGGAAAGCGTAGATGGAGATTTCAGATTTAGCTGAGATCTGTGGCAAGGATTCTGAGAAGAAAAGGTATTATCATAGATTTAATAGTAGCTGCAGCTGTCTTTGATTGACTAGAAATGGAGAACCAACTGAGTACAGAGTAAGTCATAATAATCATAAATAAATAATAAAAATAGTAATGTTTGTAGCTGAAGCTAATAGGTCAGTTCACGAAACTCAAAAGGCCTCTGTTTGAGAATTCTGTTTTAAACTTATGCAGAACATTTACTTAAACATGACAGGGCTGCCAGGTTTATGGAGAAAACGACTGATTAAATGTAATTGCTCGATAAAACAGTTTAGACCATATTTTACAGCGCTGACCTTTAATTGAAGGTTATGGTTTACGACCCATCTGTTATCAGTTCAAAAACAATCATGCAGCTAAAGTTCATGCAGTTAATTAATCATTATTTGTGTTTCTTGAGTGGAGCAGGGTTGGCTCGGGGGAGATTTTCACAGCAATCAGCGCAACCAGCAGAAGTGATGTTCCGCATGTCAATATGGCTGCTGTGTGATAAAGTGAGCAACAGGCTGGGAGGACAGTAAATCTACAAAGCAGGATGTTTCTTAAATGCTGACTGTTTTCGTAGCAAAGCAATGACATTGTCCTGCCGTGGCATCTGTCAAAGGTCCTTCAGTGCTGCAGCTCTGTGACGCTGCAGCTTCTGTTTGCTCCACTGTGTGACGCTTTTTCTGTTTGGGATCCTTTTTCTTTGTACAACATATGTTGTAGTTGCACTCGTGATGTCACGAGACATCTGCTTGACCAATCCGCCATCAACCCGTGGAAGTACCTGGACCTTAGTATCCTCCTGTGCGAAAAGAGTCCGTGACAATGGCTACACGTTATGTTCCTGTTTTGGAGAAGGGCTCAAAAGGGAGTAAGTGTTAAAGTATTTCTAAATATTTTTACATCCTTACCGCTGGTGGGACACGAAATGTAAAGTTAGCGCTGAAGGTAGCACAAGAGGAAATGCAGCAGTATCTAAATCTAAAGGGTCCGTCCTCTGTATGGTGGCCATTTTAGGACATATCACACTCAGCCCTAAGCTGACATGATTACAGTGAACATGTTACCAAGCCCCTTTGTTATATCTCGTGATATTGCAGTACTATTCAATTGCATTTTCCTGACTAACTTAAGTGGTTCTGCCCTCAGGTTTGTCAGGTCCACCTCCCCGGGGCAGCTATGGAAAGTGAAAAGGGGGCACGGAGAAAGAGACATGAGGCAAAGATCCCACATGAGGTGAAAGAGACAAGGCGCATGCAGGCCTTCTAAAAACAACGCGATGTTAGTTATTGTTGTTTGGCCTGTTTATTTGGCCCACTTAACAACACAGTCAGCAGGTGAGGTATGTGAAAGCCTTACAGACTTAGTGCATTTGTTTTACAAGTCATCACCATAATTCTACGAAAACACAAGTTTTAGAAGCATCACTTTCACTTAGCTCTTTCCGAAGATTTACAATTTCCATTGTGCATTACAGATAAACATCCATAATCTACTGAGAGAAAAAGAAAAAAAGACATTACTCCAGAAATTCCCTGAGTTTTCCTGAGTTTTCTTCAGGATCAGGTTATAGTGCAATCAGGAACTGCCAAAAGCTAATTTGGCAGTCGGTCTCCATTTCTCTGCCACATCTGCCGAAGCTTTCCTGATGTTATGTTCAAACAGTCATGGGAGGTCTTGGGGGACGGGGTGGATCTGGATTTTAATTTCATTTTTTGAAAATGCGATGGCTGTACAAACAGTTGCTCAGGTCGTTCATGGCTGCCATGTCGTCCAGAGGCTAGTCGAGAAGAAACGGAGAGAGAAAATGAAAAAGAAACCAGCTGAGAGGAGGCAGAGGGAGAAATTGTTAAGAGCAGGAGGTAGAGGTGAATGTTTGTCTTGTTGTTGTCCAACAGACTGAGGTGCTAAGTGGTTGACTCAGTGACAATAACAACACTCCCACACCAACACAGGTAGGGAGAGTCCAAACATTTCACTGATGGGCTGCTTTGTATCAGATGTACTTTCACTCTTTTGTAGCTCCTCCTTACCTGCATATTGTATTGTGTCTTTCAAACCACTCTGAATAATTGGATAATTCCAGCTGTAGTTAGTTCTGCTGTGTATTTCAGACCCCATGTATGTTGGAAGCAGTATATAGTGTGCAGTTTGGGCACAGTACCCATAATGCAGTGTCTTCCTTGCTTTAATTAGAACACATCATTCTGTATTTGAAGTGTGCGAATTGTAGTTTCTCTGCCTTCAGTCGGGTTGAGGAGCGGCCAGTGTTGCTTGGTGACATCCCGGCTGCAGTGCGTGATGGGATTTGCTGCCGCTGATGACGCTGCGTTCAGCCACTGCCGCCCGGCTCGCACACAAAGGCTGCGTGAAGGAGCTAATAAAAATGTTTATTAAACAATTCTCTGTGGCACCAGGTGCAATTCATCTCCCTCTGCCTCCACCTGTCAAACACACACACACACAAAAAGAAGTTATGGACCTCAGTCAGAATGCTGCAGCAAGCGGTAGTGTACTCACACACTCACACACGATGAGTCATCTCTGCTGCATTTAAAGCAGATTTATACAGTGTCATGGTGAAGCTGCTAGAAACCGAGACTCTGCTAACACACACAGTAAATAAACAGATCCAAAATGGCTCCTACAAACACAGAGACGACACAGGATGCCGGAGCCCATTCTGAAATACCAGGGACTCAGTTTGTCAGCTGAACAGATGGTCTGTTGCTTTGTTGGTCAGTTATTTGGTTAATGAGCTGTTTGGTCATTCGAGCGGTCTATCCGGCCGCAGGTTTCTTGGCTGGGGTAGAAAAGTTATTTATTTATAAAGATCAAATATAATTCAGGCTGATGGAAACTTATTTCTCTGCTTTCACTTCATTTTGCTTGGATGACTGGTTTATTTCAAGTTTAACAAACTGTGTCCACACGCATTCATGTGTAATTTTAGCAGGAAACATACACACATTAATGTAGCCATTTGCCTGTTGCTCGTGCATGAGATGTAGGGCATGGACCAATGGCTATCTGCCACGTTTTAAATGACAAATATGTGAGTTCTCACTATCTGTGGTGGAGGAAGTATTCAGATCCTTTACCAAAGTTAAAGTAGCTTTAAAAAAGTCCTGCATTGAAGTGCCGCTTAAGTAAGTAAGGTGTAGATGGTTGAAGCGAAGCTAATCTTAAGTATTTTGTATTTTGTTTGGTATTTTAATAAGAGTCATTTTATCATGCATCATTTTAATGCATGCAAGTTCACTATATGTTTTGTTTGTGTAGTGGAGTTGAAGTTTAAACTAGCAGGAAATTGAAATACTTAGGTTAAGTACAAGTGCCTCAAGTGTTTACGTAAGCGCACTACTTAAATACTTGGGTACATTTACCCTCAGCTCACTACACACCAGTTTCTGCCACTACACCACATCTGATGTATGTAATAATTAGTTCACCTGCTCTGTTAACTTTACAGCACATCTTCCTTCACAACTACAGCACAGTTCACAGGGGTACCGGCAAGACCATCCCGTTGGGTTCGTGTCCTCTGCTGCGTCTTTTTTAGAACTTATCAAAACTCCAGAGGAGAGTATTATTTCAGTTAAGTTGAAGACTGTGGATGGATTAGTTTTGGTCAAACAATACAGTTTTGTTGTGGGAACTTGGCTCAAAATCTTTATGCCGTTCTGTGTGCCTTGTGGAGACAGATGGTATATTGAATATTTGCTGGTGTTACTGTTGCAGATGATGAGGGGATTCTGGCTTCCTGGCATTTTAATGTTGAACTCCTGTTTTATGCATCTGACTGAAGGAGCATGTTACTCAGAAGTTGGATTTGTTTTGAATCCACCATGAAGTCACAGACAGGATGACCTTGTGAGACTCTGAGGAGGGAAGGTCCTCGGGGTCCAACTGAGTGAGGACTTCACTGGTCGGTTGGGCCCATCAGAGGCTGAGGAAATTTAAGTAGCCATCAACACTCCTCTGCAACTTCGACCGGTGCACTATTGAGACCACTCTCACAAGCAGCGTCACGGTATGGTGCGGCAACAGCATGCAAGCAGACCGTAAATGCCTGCAGAGAATGATCAAGTCAGCACATCACAGGAACAGCCTCCCATCTCTGCAGGATATCTACCAGCAGTGAGTCCTCAGAAGGGCCCACAACAACATCAAAGACCCCCCCCACCACCGCCTCTTTGCACTCATGCAGACAGTACAGGAGTCTGAAATACAGGACCTCAAGGCTCAAAGACAGTTTCTACCACCAGGCCATAGGGCTGATTAACACTTCCACTTTGCAGTTAGCACACACTGAAGAATATGCACACATAATAACACACATAATAAAGCCTTTGAATCCTTGTTGAAGCTTCGGACAGAGCAGAGAAAGTTGGTGAAATCTCTGCTCGAAGTTAAAGAAAAGGTTGAGCAGTTTGTTCTGAAGTGAAGGACGGAGATGAAGTTTTTCTTCACTGGGAAGCAGAAGGAGGCTCCTGACGTCCCCCCAGATGCTGCTGATCTTTCCTCTTTCTGAAAGCTGACACATGTTCAGCTGTTAGCGGAGCGTCTCTAGACACCACACACCCAAAACACCAGCCTCGCAGTCTGAAGACATGCACGCAAGCTGCAACCACAAAGCTGAAAACCAGTGGAAGTAAACTCTTAGACAAATCAGAAATAATGTGATGTGATCGGCCCGTTATCAGGATGAGAGGGTTTTCATTCACCTGATTAGTTTGCCTGATTGATTC
The DNA here is from genome assembly GCA_024633595.2 of Lepomis macrochirus. Lineage (NCBI taxonomy): Eukaryota > Metazoa > Chordata > Actinopteri > Centrarchiformes > Centrarchidae > Lepomis > Lepomis macrochirus. Next base: position 3,755,186 of record JALXJV020000023.1, on the reverse strand, counting down.
ACAGTGGTGATTCTATCATATGGTCAGCAGTTGGTTGGTTGGGAAGTTAATTTCTCTTGTAGTTGGTTGATTAATCATTTGATTGGTGCAATGACCTATCAGTCATTTTGTTTTCTGTATTGTGGGTTAGTCACTGTCTGTGTTGGTCATTAATTAACCGCTCAGTGAGTTTATTTGCTCTTGAAGAACATAGGCAAAAACTCATCAAGCCACAAAATGAAGGACGCTTTTATTCCTATGTTCTTTGTGCATTCAAGACTTAAAAGTTGTATTCATGAACTCAACTTCATGTCGGAGCTGTTCAGCATCAGATCTTTCAGACAGACAGCGCCCAGTGCTGTTTTGACCTTGTGCTTTAAAGCTGCAATAACAACGGTTACATTTGTTAAATGTAATAATTAGGTTGCTCTCTCTTGGAACTTTTGGAACTTCTCAGCTTTATAAATTTTTTCCCCCTGAAACTAATGTGTCACCCCGAAGAGTGCTGTCTGCTGTGTTGTACACTCGCCTGTCAAGAAAGCAGGCTGATTTTTATTTTATTTTGAGTAGTGCAGGTCTGCCTCGCAGCGTCCATACTCTGTTAAAGTGTTGAAAGAAAGTTAAGGAATACTGAGTAGTGGAGCATAAAAAAGGGCACCTGTTCTGAAATCTACCAACCTTTTGAGGCCAGCCAGTGGCTCTAAAGTCTTTACTTGTAACACATATTTTGTGGTGTATATTGTGTGTTATTGGTTTGTTCCAATTCCTTCTTTTCTTCTACGCTGATGAAACCTTCTTTTCTTCCTTTGCTAGTTTTTGTTGATGGATTCACATCTTAAACTCAGTCGGTACGCCACCCTGTTAATAATACGTTAGCCTGTTTAGATTTCAGATCAACTAACTTCTGGACCGCTTTGAATTTTATAACAATTATCAACAATTTGGCTAGATTTTCATGGAAAAGTATGTAGCCATAAATTCCAAGTTTGTGTCTCAGAATGTACCTGAGACCGGTGGCACAAGTGACACCTGAGGCAGGTGAATCAAATAAACATTCTTTATTCTAAACCATCATATCCTTGTAATGGCACCATTATTTTCAGAATCACCACTAAGGCACACTGTAGAGGAGAAGAAATGATGTAATAAGAGCTCAGTTCATTGTATATTAAATGTCACATTTGTTTTGGAGCCAGCATGAAGCGGCCGTTAGCGGAACAGCAGTTCAGCTTCAAACTGGAGGTCACATTTGGTTAAAGATGAGGTACTACTAATTACAGGTATACTGCTTTTTCCAAACTTAACAAGAGCTGATAATCATATCGAGACCCAACATTCCCTTCGCAGAGAAATGAAGCGTCAGCAGTCAAATTGATTTGAGAAGATTTTTTTTCTTTCTGTCTGATTGAGGACTCAGCCAGGAGCGATGAATCTTCCTATAGCGGTCTCTTAAATCTGTCTCCTCCTCTCTCTCCTCGGCCTCCTGTCCCGTCCTGGGTGAGTGCCTTAGCAGGCTGGCTGATTGATGGGTATAATGGGCTGTCTGTGGACACAGCAGGCCGCCAGTCTATCCCTGCTATTCTGACCTGGTTAGAGAACAGCCTGCCTGCCTGCATCGCACATAAACCTGAGATTGGAAGAAATAACAGGCAGACGGATGAGGACAGGAGGGAATAGAGAAGAGAAACACTATGCATATCACTGTACTTTCACTTGTAATTAAACCAAAATCAATACATAAGAGCGTGATGTAAAGAAAGAAAAAAACTATTAAAAGTCCAGATTCTTCCTCTACTTGTTTTTCTCTTACTCTTTTTGACTCACAGCAGACAAGGCACTGAATGATTTATGAATGGGAGCTCTGCAGCGCCGGTGTTCAAGGCCGTTCAGTTTGTTTCATCACTACCTGTATCCCTGTCCCACCTGTAACACCACTGGTACGGTGTGTGAACTACTTTGTTGTGCTCCAGTAGAGTTGCAATGTCAGGGCTGAGAATGCATGTGCTCAGCACTAAACCCACCCAAGAGGGAAGAAAAAGTCGGCTACTTTTGAGTCTGTGAAGGATTGAGAGCACGGAGGACTTTAAATGCTCTTTCCAGTGATGTTACATGGATAAAGTTCCTCACAGTTTATCCGCAACTCTGTTGTTGTTGTGTATCAGCCAGTTGTTGTTTAGTAATGTCTTTCTGTATCTCGGCCTGAAACTTGGTATTTCTCCCGGGGGCAGTTCCTTGCGTCCTCAATGGCTGATGCTGGTTCTTGTCATCTCAAATCGGTCGCATGCTGTTTGGTAAGCTAGCAAACTACATCAACAGGAGACGCACTAACCATGTTGGGAACGTACTGGAAAAGTAATTAGTTAGATTACCCCGTTACTGAAAAAATAATGCCGCTACGTAACGCCATTCTTTTACACGACATTATTCCAAACACTGCTCCTAACTGTAACTTCAGCGATGATTTTAAGTTATTTTTGTTATCGATTTATAAAGATACACCTAGATTTTTTGCTCCTCATGCTACTGCCACAGCTGAAATCGTGACTTGACTTAAATACATTTTTTTCGATCCCAGCCTCATACGCACCCGTCCCAGAGCGATGTCCCATGAGCACCACTGCTCTCACTAATACTTACAGTATACATGTAACAACGCAAAGGACTTTAACAGCCAATGACAGTTACAGGTGGGAAAGGCTGTCACTTTATGTTGAAAAGTGGTGGGGACATTTTAGGGCTCAGATTAGTTGTGACACTTGTGACGTGACAATCCAAAATATTGGGGTCACAAAAGCAAGACAAGAAGATATTTGAATAGTATTTAAAGGAATATTCATTGATAAATTCATAATGGGGGATCTGGGGCTCCTCCCCCAGAAGACTTTGAGCATTAAACATTTAAATTCCTGCATTCTGGAGACATTTTCTGCACCAATTTATGGTGGAAAAGTCTTATGTTTAGTGTTAATCACCATCTAACCCAGCCAGTGAAGAACTACATTTAGCCTTAGATGTTACATGAATCCGGTTTTATGCTGGTTCAGTGCACATTTCACAGAGCAAGTTGCAACTATTATTAACAATAATGGAAAGCTGAGGCTTTTTCAGTAGCAGTAATAACAATGAACAAACAGGCCTGTGTGCAGTTCTGATCACCAAAACTCTTACAGAATATTAACACTGAGGACACCAGAAGGGGCCCACATCCTGCTCATGTACTGGATCAGCTTAAATGCTGTTTCTACTGCTGTACAGGCACACACACACACACACACACACACACACACACACACACACACACACACACGCACACAGAGTATCCCGCATTCACTGATCCACCACATTAACATTAGTTAACTAGTTCTAGATTCAATTCAATAGACCAACAATGCTGTTACATGTCCGTTACTGATGCGTTAATGATAACATTGAGCTATAAGCTATTTTCAGTCACCAGGTAACGTCACGATAACATCAGCCTCATCTGGCTCATTTTCTGAGTTTCAGTAAAGTTCGTGTCATCTGCTGCAGCTGCAAAGTCACCAAAACACTAAATGAGTGTAGTTTGCTCGCGTTTCACATCTCCTTCAGTGATTCACATTAGTTCATTTCAAACATGCGCCGAGCGACCGCCGAGCGACCGCCACGCAGCTGTGCTGTTGTTTGGTAGGTGACGTCAGATCCCGGTCCCAGGCCACCGAAGCCCAAAATGGTTATACTGCGTATACCTGCATATCACGTAGACTACACCACTGATTATAACGTTATACTGGAAAACATGTACAACTAAATAATGCTAAAATATATTGACATTTAGATCGTCCTAATTATGTCTAACAACAGAAATCTACTCCGATCACCTGTATTCTGATATCAATATAACATCTAACACCAACAGATGCCCAAACAGTCTTACAGGCAGATAATCAATTTCCATGAGAGCAAATCTACAGATTGTAGAAAACATGAATAGTATATTCTGTATGCATTCATACTTGACATGCACCACATATTTCATTCAACATGTGTATATTATTCAGTCTAGTTTGCCTAATTTCCAGCCTTTAGATTTAAAACTAGCCCTTACTTTGCCCCTTGTTCTGTATTCTACTCAAGGTGTATGCAGGTTGTCATATAATGAGGCCTACAATAAAACTAAGTGCATGCTAAATTAAAAGTATTAACACCCTCCATCATGGAAATCTGATGAACGTGCCAGGGCCTCAGCGATTCAACAGCCTTATTTCCTGTGACATTAGACCACAAACAAAAGTATCCACTGATCACAGCTCCAAAGAAAGGCTTTGAGAGGCTCCGCTGGCCTGCTCTGTGTCTTCCTTGGTTCTTGGTTTTTTTTTATTCCCTTCCCATCTCATTTGGGTCTCTTCGTTTGGCAGGAAACAAACAGATCGATAAAGAGCCTCGGGTTTGCCTTTAAAAGATAAGAATGTTTTGAAGTGGACTGAAAATGGCTTCAGGATTTTAAAAGCGGTCCGTCTTGCTTTGTTTTTATTGATCATCTTTTTAAACACACGCCCAGCAGCCAATTATGAATGCAGCTGGTCACTGTGGGGAGAATCACTGGGAGCGAGAGAAATTAGATATTACCAACCCATCATCATCTTCATTACCAGGAGCTCCTCTTTACCCCTGAGGGCTTTGGAATCACTGAGGGTTCTTCCTCCCTGTTTCAGAGCTCGAGCTAATAAGCTGCCATGTAGGGTTTGTCCACCTCCCCCCTCCAATTACTAAAGAAAACCTCGTTATGGAGAAGCACTATAAAAGTATAAAACTTCAAATACACCAGGGCCTTAAAGGGTCAGTATGGATGTGTTGAAGTGGGACTGTATGAGGCACTTAGTCCATATTCAGGATATTACCTGCAGTAGATGGAGGTTGGCGTTCCACCATTTTGAAGATGCAGACAGGAGAACCAGCACAGAAGCTAAGCAGTGTACCTCTGTGGACAGGTCAGGTGTAGATATCTTCAAAAAATCCAAGCTAACCCTTTAAAAGGTCAGTCAATCCCCCAAAAAGTACTTACCCCATGGTGCCAAATTCTCAGATATGAAACCCTCCAGTGCTTAAACCACAAGGTATTTTGTCTGCAACTATTAATAATCTTTGAATTGTTTTCAGTAAACATTTATAGAACCTATGCTCCTCCAATGTGAGGATTTTTTGTTTTCCTCTCTCCTGTACTATTATAAGCTGAACCCATTTGAGTTTTTAAACTGACAAAAACATCTTTTGGAAGACGACACCTCGGGCTCATAGAACATGCATTTTCAATTTCTGATATTTTCCTTGCCAAACTTCTGAAAAATACCATTTTGGATATATGCAATGGTAACCTGTTTTTTATGGAGTGGAAAAGAAAACAACCTCGTGACCTGAGAAGAATGTTGATGTTGGACGATTCTACAAAACGTCCAGCATCAATGTTTTAAAATGTGCTTCTCACAAAATCTATGCATGGCAACTACAGTATGAATATGAAAGGAGAAAGATCACGGTTGTGTCACATCAGCTTTGGGTAGGCAAGTACAGCTGCTGGTTAAGGGTAAGATCGTGGTTAGGGCTTTTAAAATAAGTTGTAGTTCTGTAACGGGACATAATTGCCGGGCTCCTGCGTGAACGCCAGACACGCTACATGGCCATCCACCACCTCGCCATCCACACCTTTGCTTTCTGCCTTTTTAAGGCTGTGAATGTTCGATTTGCATGTAAATCATCTTCCAGCCCAGGGATTCTAGTCCGGGAAGAAAGGACCATGACCTTCAAAGTAATTTTCCATTGATCCATATGTTTCCTAATGCTCAGATCTATAGCTGATTTATAGCTGAATTCTCTTCCTCTGTTTGTTTTCTATAAATCTCCTGTATTGGTCAGAACCACTCTTTCCTAGTTGACAAAGATGACACCAACTCAGCTTCACAGTCTTAGAAACCGGTGGATCCAACCACAACTTTGTACGACCTTACGGTTTGTCTGTGTTTTTTTTTACCCTCCGTTGTTGCTTTTCAAAACTGCTTGGAGTAGCCAGTGTTTCCCCTACTATTCACAGTTTTCACGTGACGTCACACTACAATGAAAGCGCCCCCTTGGAGGGCAAAAAGATGTTGATTTCCGTTGCCTGCCAACCAATATTCAAGTAATCTACTGTTACTTTGAGTTTGTTACTTTTTGCGTCGACAAAATGCTGGATGGTTGTTGCTGGATCGCAGTCGAGCGGCGGCAGGGACCTGGCGGTTTAGAACGGCAGAAATGCTGTAACGTTATATGGATCAGATTCATATCTTTCTTTTTCTTCAGTTGGAAGGTCATATATAAATAAAATTTGACTGCTTTTGCGGCATCTCTCCGGGGAGTCGCGGTGTAAGCCGCTACGTTGGTGGTTGTTTTGCCCTACAGGTCATGCCACATGACTGAAAACTATGAATTGTGGGCGGAGTCAGATATTCCGTTAGAGAGAATAAAAACATTATGTCCGGTAAGGCTTTGTAAACAGGGAGGAGGGATTCCAACGTGCAAGTAGCCTCCGTCAGACTGTCATTACTGTGTGTTCAGCAGCATATGGAAGCTGTCAAGTACAAAAGTATTTGATAGGAATTTAGTTTCTTGCCTTTGTACAAGTCATTTTATTTCAAGCCTTTGACCAGTTTCCTTTCTTGCGTCTCATCTTTACTCCCTCCCTCCCACAGTTCTGCCTCTTTCTTCATTTCTATCTCTCTCCCAGTCTCGAGCCTTCGCACACAATGTGTCCCCTCCACCATGGCTCACATTTCCGTCTCTCTGTGCCTGGTGTTCGTTCCACTCTAAAGGGCAGCGTCACTGCTTTGTGTGTGTGTGTGAGCAGACAGAAATAGCAGCGACACCACTGCTTTTATCTGTTGGGACCATCAATGACGTTGCAGACAGAGCAGAGTCTAGCGGAGCACAATAGCTGTGTGAAGATTCTGGGAGGAAGAGCTGCATCATGTGACTTTATTCTCCAGGTACCATGAAGCTCAGAAGCAATATTAAAAGAAGGCTTAAAGTCTGGAGACACAGCAGGACATTTATGCTTTCAAAGTATGTTGTTATGTGTAACTGTTAGGAGGGCTGCCGCTTTCATTCTCGATTCATTTATTTTTTTTTCTTGATGAATCAATTAGTTGTTTGGTCTAGATAATGTCAGAAAATGGTTAAAAATGTTGATCAGTGTTTCCCAAATCCCAAGAGGACGTCCTCAAATGTCTTCTTTTGTCCATAAATCAAATATATTTACTGTCACAGAGGAGGAAAGAAACCAAAAAATATTCATATTTCAGGAGCTGAAATTAAGTTAAACCAACTGTAAACTAGTAAAATAGATGCCATTATTTTAATAGTTGATAATTTGTCGATGAATGGTTGCAGCTCTGCTACAATAACTTATTTCAGGCCATTTTAAAATTTTGTCTGTGTCAAATGCCCTTGCTAGTTCTTGACTTATTTAATCCACTGTATACTAATAATAATTTTAATTAGCATTTTGGTCAATCTGCTTGAACCAAAATAAAATAGATATATTTATCATTTTAGCCTTTATTTCACTCATTTGACAAATAGATAAAATGTTTAGTAAAATTTGAATGTTAGCTTTGTTCTCGTTTTTATTGCAGAGGAGACATTAACGTACCTCAGTTCGCCGGTGGTCAGCCTTGATATGCCGCTTCAAGTTTGTAGGGTTTTTTTCTAAAAATCTTAGAACCACATTGCTCTTCATCCGATCCAATCAGGCACTTCACATCACTGTATTTGAAATGGGATCAAATATCTACTTTAACGACGCATCGTTGATTCGATGAAATAATCTGCAGAATGCTCGATTACTAAAATCATCGTGAGCTGCAGCCCTAGTTCAGTTTTTACTTACTTAATTTGGATTGTAGCCAACTGCTGTGTGCTATACGGTGGCACTAAGGCTCTTTCAACATCAGCAACAACTGTGCACACAAGAAAGCGTCAGTACACATCTGCATTCAGTTTCTCGTCCTCCATTGAGTCTGAAAACATCTGTGATTCCAGTAATTTGTGGATCGATGGTGTTAGCTCGTTATGTGGACTCCCTCTCTTTTGTTGGTGTTGGCCACCTCACACTGTACACAATGTGCTTTACACGATGGTCCTGACAATGAACTCATTAGGAAACCTGCAGAGTGAAGCTTCTCTTAGGTTGGGGAGGGAGCTTAGGTTGTCACATTAATACAGTTCACTTCAATATAATATAGCCGTAATGTTTCATTTTTGTCCCCCGCCCAAGTGAAGTGTAGGTAAATGTTCTCCTCCAAAAAATACGTGAAAACTAGGGCCATGTTTGAAAAATCAACATTGCATTATTACGTGCATATTTGAATATATACTTTAAGTCAAATTTGTACATAGAATAATTAAGCAAATGTTTGAGTTTAATGCAGTATGTTCCAGTTTTCTGCATTATCACACAAAATTCTTCACGAGTAGAACAACAATTAATAATTTATGTAAATGCTCAGTCATTCATTTGGACAGCAGGGCTTTGAAAAATACAAACCATACTGTATATGATGACATCATCAAGGGTCAAGGTTGTTCATTTATCACTATTCAACACAAGGTTGTATAACGAAATGAAAGTTTGTAGTCTCGTTGCACACACAGAACTTAACATATAATTAAATGTGTATTAAAATAAATGTAAATATAAAGTCATTTATATGCGTATGCCAACACGTATTCACCCAGAACATCCCGCAGTTCAAATAGTTATTTATTATTTGCACTGGGGGTGAAACAGCAGCAACAACATGATTATATGGTTTCCGCTTCGTAAAAAAAGTCTGACATTTGTGAAACAGTGTAACAAGCATCATCACTGGAAAACAGTCCACCTCCTCGTACCCTGCCGGAGTCTTGTGCTGACAGCTTTGACCACGGACCGCCCACCGAGTGCTTGATCCAGGATCTTGATGGGGCAGGTCTCTATAAAGATGTGGGCTCGACGGTCTGTGATTTGCCGTTGCTCGGCCAACATCAGGCCCATTTTGTCAAGACCGGACCTTTAGGAGCAGCTATAAGTCCAAGCTGGGCGAACCTGGCTCCTATCCTGGCTCTCTTTCCTCTTTTCTAAGCCATCACCGCCCCCGCTGTGGTGCCGGCCCAGTTTATCTGGCTGGTGGATCGTCTGAGGTCCGCTGCTCTTTAATCCAAAAACCCCTTCTTCCATTTGCTGTGACTGTATTTCTGTCATACGTAACATGGGTGTTGGCAATAAAACCAGAAAAAACAGATGAAAAACAAAAATATAGCAAAGTTCGAAGGAGCTAACGGCTGCTGCATCTGCAAGCGCTGCTGGTTGCAACAAGAGAACATTCCACTGATGCCAATATGTGATCATGGCTTGTCACCCAAACCAGGTGATAAACAAGTCCCCTGACCAGTGCGAGAAATCCAGGATGTGGATGTCAAAGAAATCGCACTTCCCAACTTCATCACCTGTCCACACGATCGTGGGGGAGGCACTGAACCAGCTGCCAGCCAGCAGAGAGGGCTGAGTTTGTATCTGGCAACTTACAGCTTTAAAACTTCAGAAGACTAATCAGCTTCACTTACACAACAATCGACGGAGCTTTAATACTTAAAAATGTTTTAATGCAGCTGCTGCGACCTTCATAAGGAGTCCCTGACATGCACGCTCAGCAAAAATGCTCTCTGCATAAATAAATAAAAAGTAATAACAGAGTATTGGACTTCACAGAGGAGCAAAGGAACAGCAACCTTGAAGCAAGTTGAGTCTGGCTTTAGTGTCTGTTCTGACTGTAGTTGAAAAGGGCACTACATATCATCTGCTGTGACCAATTACTGCTGCATGCTCCTCTGTGTTGTAACGTTCAGCTCTGTCAGAGCAGGTGTCGCATCTGTGACGGCCTGTGCATACATTAGTCAAACAGGTAGGGAACTTGCAAACACATCTTAATAAGTCTTGTCTCCCGTGGTTAAATCTCAGCGTGGCAGGTTTGTTCTCAGTTGAGCCAAGTGACAGCTAAAAATGACTTTAATTAACTTTGGCAGTTTGAAGTACTGCTTTCAGCAAGAATCCCAAAATGTGAGTGAATTCAGCTATGCTGATACTAAACCTGCCTTTCCACCTCTAAGTAGCTGGACGGGCTGCTGAGAGGAAATCATTCACTCGTGGCAGCCTGTTCTTTCATGTTCACGTCCAGCCTTCACTGAAAAGAAACACCCTCACTGTTGGATTTTACTTTTGAGTTTTAGTTTGTTGGTTTCTCTTCATCAGACAAATGACAGCCTTGGTAATTTTGTTCAAACCCTTAATGGCTAACTTGTGTATTTTTCAACCTAAACTCTATTTCCCCATGTTTTTTGTGTCTGTGTGACTAACTGGGACAATATTTTTTTGGAAATTGGTCCAGTACTGAGTGAGTGCACAGGGCTGCAATGTAATTCTTGTGGGTAATTGCGCCACATCAAAATGCGTCCACTAAAGTGCTTGATTTTGCCGCTGGCAGGCTCAGACTGTTATTACAAGTGTGTGACAACATTACGAAAAGGATCCCTACAGAGAGAAACCTTGAATTTTAAAACTTAAGACCATTGTTGTTTAACCAGAAACCGTCTCTATCTTGCCTCCAGACTCCATTGACTAAAGTAGTATTTTATGTCTCGGGTCTGCCGCTGCCTCCACCTGTTGCTTTGTGCTATTGTGTGACCTTGGTGTTTTTAACCCTTTTAAAACACCAAAATCACACAATAACACTGAGGCAGAGTCTATGTAGTCTGGTGGGTGTGACGATAGTGATATAGAAGAAGAAGAATGTACTTTAAGAGGCAGTACTTTGGAATTCATCCGCTGCATTTAACCCATCCCTGAAGGGAGCAGCTCCTGTACGGCGTCCAGGAACCAACTCCAGATTGAGATGCCATGCCAGGTCACCTGCCTAACATGTTTTTGATGGTGGGGGAAACCGAAGCACCCGAAGAAAACCCACGCAGACACTGGGGTTTGAACCCACAACCTTCTTGCTGTGAGGGGACAGCGCTAACCGCTGCACCACCGCGCCGCTCGACTGCACTCGACCAATACTGCGCCAGTCCTCAGCACAATCTCTGTCGGTGTGGGTCACCGCTATCAGGGGCTTTTCTTGGGTACCGGTGTCCTCTCCACATCAGGTTCTCGCCGGCCTCCTAATCTCTCAGTAGGAACAGAGGAGAAAGAAGCTCGGGTGCGTAAAGTTGCTCATCAACGTTGCTTTTCGTGAACCGACCAATCACAGCCTGGAGGCGACGGGACACTAAAAAAAGTTTGATGCGCTACCGCAAACTTTAGAAATGTTGAACTTGTTGTTCTGCATGAATAATTATTGCCTAGTGAGTACTAAGTATTAACTAATTAGAAACTGGCCACCATGTGGAACATTTTTCTTACATGAATTTAATGAATGGAAACAACCCACACAAATGAAACTGCTGTCCAACTGGAACTAATATTATACTAGTGGTAAGATATATAGTGAGCTATCTGAAATGATAATTATTATTCATTATTAATATTCAAATTATCTTTATTGGCATGAATGTGTAACAACAATATTGCCAAAGCATCATACAAACTCTTACATAAGAACAAGTAATTAAAGTGTGTGTGTGTGTGTGTGTGTGTGTGTGTGTTAAAAAAATAAAAATATATTAAAAATTAAAATAAAATAAATAAATGATGATAAACAAGGCAACATTTAAATGGGGAGTACCAGCAGGGCAATAATAATTATCTCAATATAATTTTCCTCAATAACAAAATAACAAATGTTCAATAAATGTTTAATTTATTTGAATCATAAACATATCAGCACTTTTCTATTTAGATAGTTATTTTGTTGAGGCAAAGGGATTGTAACAGATTGTACCAGATGTTGCTCTTGCTTATTTGTTGAAAAAAGATTTTGTCATAATTGTTCTGCGCTTAGATTTGTGAAGTGCCCTCTGTTTGGCATTAAGTGGCATAATGAACTGTTCAATTTCTCTGGTTTCTCCAACTTTCACTCAGGAGCAAAAATCGGCCATTAAACTTGAAAGAAACAATGGTTTAACATTTAATGTGAGAATTATCGATATCCAAATATATGAATTTTTTTTATCGTGATGACATTTCTGACCATATCGCCCAGCCCTTTGCCCACTTCAAGCATTGATTATAGGTGGTGGCAGAAAGGTTTTACCAGAATGTAGAAATGAAGAGTTAAATGCTCAGTTTTTTTTTCAGGAGGACCCCCAGACTGAATATTTCTTCATAACAGTGTTCAATTATTTTCTCGACTTGTTCTCACGAACGTGTATCGTCACAGCCCTAATCAGAGCCAGAAAATATTCTTGCTTTAAGCCCTAAATTTAGAACATAGACACAAAAACATGGGAAAATAGGGTCCAGGTTGCAAACCATCCCATAGTTACCCTTAAACCTACGTCTAATCTTTTCCAGACAGGCGACCTCTGAGCTGCGCTTATGAAATACGTTCTTCCTGAAAAGCACTCCGTTGTTCTGTACAGTAAAATTGTTGGCCTGCCTCTCATCAATGGCAGAATCCCACAGAGCCCACGTTGTTGACGTCAGTGTATTTGAAGGTCAGCGTAGAGCTGAGGCTCACAAGGCTGCCTTAGAGAGAGCAGCTGATCTCTCCTCTGGAAATAATGGCCTCACTCTGCACAATAAAAAAAACCCCCACCTGAGCTTGTGTTGTGAAAGCCCAATTCATCATGAAGCTTTGACTACTGGATGCATTCTTAGCTGTGGAAAGTTACTTTTTTTCCAGAAATTTCAAAGTACAAAGTGTTTTTGATGCTGCTTTCACGGCGCTTTGTTTCATCCGCTTGTTTGAAATTGAAATATTCACTGTGTGTTTGCTTCGTCTGCAGTTTCTCTGCTCTACCAGCCACTTCTTCCTGTTTGGAACAGGAAGTCCTACCTCAATAAACATGTTTAGGGTTGTGTTCAACATGAAATTTAAAAGATTTTCCTACCATCAACACACCGTGCACCTTTGTTTTCAATAGTCTGCCATGGTTTGCCAACTGTTGTGTCGTTCTGAAGACCTGTAAACTGTAAATATGGAGATCTCAGAAATGTATGACAGGCCAGTAAGGTAATAAACAAATCAACAAAAATAAACAAAATAATTAGATGTGTCTTGTGCTTGAAAGATCAAATCCTCACCCTGTTGACTGGTCCATAAAGAGCTTTCTGCCCCTTCTGGGCTCCTGTAGAGTCTTGTCTACAGTGACAGTCAATGTTCTGCACAGTGCGACTGTCTACAAACAGTAAATCCGTACATACACAGTTGACAAACTAAATTCTTCTCATCCTGTGGATGCTAAGCACTTGATCCGCTGTGTCGACCACAGACTCAGAGGTCTTACCGAGGCAAACTCATGGCGTCACACAAACACATGCTACAGGGTCACAGAAGGGACAATAGGGTTCCTCGCTGCATGCAAGACAGGGATTTGTTTTTCAGGGTGGGTTTCAAACACCGCATGACAGTTTGTCCAACAACACATCTCAGTCCGAAATGTCAAGCACCTGATTAAAGCTTGAGATGATGAGACATGAGACTTGATGAGACGTCATGGCAGGTAGAGACATCGCCTAAAGGTCACAGGTTCCATCAGAAGTTATACAGCATAAAAAACAAACAAGAACACACACCCCTTTTTTTTACCCTTCATCACAAGACGTGTTTGTGATCCTCATTTCTTAATAAACAGTTTCATCCTTCAAAAACACATTGACAAAAACCCAGCTCTTCAGTTTACAGCTGCAATGATTAATTGGTTAATTGATCAACAAATTTATTCAGCAACTATTTGAATAACTAAAAATACTATTTTAAGCAAAACTTCTAAAAACATGTTGGCTACAGCTTCACAAGTTGTCTTTATCATACTTGAGGATGAATTAAATACATTTTGTTTGTGACTTTTGTCAAACAAAACAAGACATTTGAAGAAGTCTCATTTGGCCGCAGAGACTATTGTGAAAAATGATGAATCGAATAATCCAAAATTAATATCTGCCTTTATCAAAACTAAACACAGCCCTACTTCAAATGCAAAAGAATAAACATCTCATGTCTCAAACAAACATTGTGAGAACTTTGAGGGAACGTTACATGATGAACATGCTCTGCTAGCTGGAGGCTAATGCTTAAATTCAAAATGTCACTAACAGTCATAATTACTGTGAATCAAACTACACACACTCTCTCTCTCATTACAGGGTCAGTAGAGGGACAAATCAACCACAATCAAGTTTTACTGTAAAGTGCTTTGTTCCATGCGGCATGAATCACCAAGATGGCCACATCTGTGGCCGCCGCTGCACGCACACACCGCTGCACGCACACACCGCTGAGCAACAACCAGCAGCTGCATCATTACTCTTTTGTTTCACTGTTGGGCAGACGGTGGTTTATGAAGTCATCTGTAATTGTAATGTTTTTTTGTTCATTTTCATCCCATTCAGGCTCATTTTGTCAAACTGTATTATTATCTAACGGTTATTAAAGCTCATTTTCAGCTGTTAACAGCCTACAGTTTATTTCCATGGTGATAAGACACAGAAGGAAAGAGATAATGATAAAAACATGAGATTCAAAGGACTAATTTATGCAGATGAGATTAAAGAAACGGATTCCTTCATTATCTCTAACATGATGAATTAAAGCCCCATGCTGAATAATTCAGTGTTGGACTTTGAACCTTGAAAATAGGTCCATCACCACTGACGGACGTTTCTGGTTGACGTGTAATTTGGGTGAAAGGTGAGAAACTTTTAGTCTGAATGAACAGAAACTTGGCTGTTTGTGTAAATATGTTTGTGTCAGCGTGAGAATTGGTATAAAAATCAAGATGCAAGCGACTGAACAAAAAACAAACTGTTAACTGTCAGTCTTTTAGCAATGACCCTGATCCCCCTCTGACCTCGATCCCATGCCCAGCCAAACGTTAACCATAGAGGAGCTGGATCGCAATACACACTTGAGTGCATCGTTCAGGAATTCACTGACAAATAACTTCTTTTAGATATGAGGGATGTGTTGGTCAATAACCGACATCAACTGAGATTAGCACAGTCTGTATAAAAGAAGTGGACGTGACCGTCACCCGTTGGGTAGTGAACTACCGTTTTGAAGCCTCAAGTTCATTTTGGCTGTTGCCATGTTGATTTTTTGGGACAAGACTCTGCATGTGACCATATTTGGATGAGAAAGTGGTGCTAACTAGCTCGTTTTATCTTCTTTGTTAGCTGCGATATTAACCGGGATGCTAAATTAGCCTTCAAGCCAAATGTACTTACCAATCAGCTTGTAGCCCCGCCCTAAAGCCTCCCCTGCTTCCTGGTCTATGTTCCTCTAAATGGGACCATAATTTACTAAATGAACATCATGCTGTGTTGAAGAAGACTTGAAACTAGAGACTGAGACCATAAACTCATCAGGAAAGTGTTTACTGAGGGAATAAATCAGCTGAGAAGGAGAAACATTTATACATCAAACTGCTTGGATTCAACAAGTCCAGCCGCCGGTTTTCAAACTAACTTCAACCTTCTGTTTGAGTTTCTTCTCTCAGGGAGACACCATTGCTAACCACAGGCTGTGAGCACATATGTAATGAAGACAATAGAGATAAAAGAAATGCATAATATAAACACTAATACCCATACTTGAGTGACAGTTGCAGTAGAAAGTAGAGGAGCCTGTGTCCTAATGTTCTTTCAGATTTGGGGTTGAGTTATTAAGGTTAGCGACTGAGTCTGACCGTCTGGCAGGAAGACTAACTGAAGTTTTTTGTATAGATTATCCCTCCTGAGAGAACTGTGCCAGTTTATGGCTGTTGCAGGTGAGGAACTGTGATTAAAAACAAAAAAAGCTAAACTGAGTCTCACTGGTCATCATAATGCAAACAACCACAGCACATTTCACCAGCCTGAAAATATTTGCTACAATATATGCATTGCATTTACATCGGGAAGATTAATGTAAGCCTTAAAAATGTGGTAAACTGTTTTGCATGAATAATATAGTCAGTAGATTTAATTCCGATGGCTTCGCCCTCCCGCTGCCTGCGGTCGTAGTGAGGAACCAGCTGTGGTGACACAGCCGAGCTGACAGCTGCTATCAACACACATCATAATGAAGACCAGCCCAAGTTTAATAAAAAAATAATCAAAGCTTAAACATTAATGTACGGAACATTAATATATGGAAAAAACGTTGGAAACCTGCTGTTTTTTTTATTAATGCTCGTGCTGCAGAGATGACCTCATCCCTACGCCTCCGATGAGGTTTGATAGGTTTGCGATGGCGGCTGTAAAGTCACTCGCAGGCGTTTGATTGGCTTCATTTACATAGAACCTTGGAAGTCCTGCAGGGGAGCGGGAGCCGAGCAGCGAGGAGCTTTCAGGAGCCCCGCATTTGCATTTTATACGCCCCATGCATCACCATCATATTCTGAGCGTGAAGAGAACCCCGGCCGTTAAATTATACATCTGCCTTGTTAGTATCAGACCTGTTGATGTGCGGGTAGTCCGCTGAGGTGTGGAGAGGATACAGATAACACACAGAGAGGGGCTGCATGTATGTTGGGGGGGGTCATCATAAATCATACAGCATGTCATCACATCCTCATGTTCTCTCTTCATGACAAAGCTGCTCTGTTTTCTTGACAGGAATTGTGTTAACATGCACAGATCATTTGCATTAATATCGCCTACATGTTCTGGAGCTCAGTGCACTTTCTAGATGAAAGAATGAATCAATCAGTTGATTGACAGAACTAACAAGCAACAACTCTGACAATCAATTAACTATTGAAAGGTTTACTTCACCGATTTTACACGCATTGCTGGGTTTACTTGTCATTGCAAGTCTGAGAAAATAAGTCTGTTAGAAGCTCGATGTGCAGGAGAGTTTGAAAGATTCAAGCTGCAACGTGAGAAATGAAGGAATCGATGTTTTTTGGAGCTGGACTCACACCAGTGACTGAACATCGAGCCTCTGCTGCTTTAACGTTCACCATTCTTTTTTAAAATCCATCTCTTGCGAGTCCTCCAACGTTATGGGATGCAAAATAAAATCTCTTAAGCGCTCTTAAAGTAATTATTGAAGCACATTTGCCAAACTTTCTCTGGTTCCAGCTGCTCAAATGTGCTATTTTGTTGCTGCTTTTGTTGCTTAATATATTTGGGTTATGTCTGTTATCGTGTTGGATGGTTGGACTGTTTCTACCCTTTTTGGATTTATGTTTTCACTGTATGGACTGCTGCCCTTTGTTCAGACTGCTCGGCACTTGACAGTCCTGACACACTGCGTCTCTGATCTCACACTCTGCACTTTCAGATCTGCTTTAGGCTCAGAACTTGACTTAAAGCTGCGGTAGAGAACTTCACACAGTGAACTGGCTTCACATAGTTCACAATAAGAGTGAACTAACAGAATATGTGAAGCTTTGAAGGGCTTTATTACCCAGAAATCAAATGATAGGAAACAACTAAATTAACGTCCTTGTTCTCTTTGTATGATGGAGGTGATTTGGCTCCTGTTTGTCCAAAATCTTTCGCGACGCGTCTTCAGGTCAAATTAGCTCCTCATAGATTTGTGTGTGTTGCAGGTCTTTCCTTCATCTTTGTTTCCTGCCCATTAGTTACTAGACTGTAAAAGGTTAGACCAGGTGTGTGTGTAGAGAGAGAAATCGACACACTCACACAGAGCTAAATGTCACATCTGTCATTGGCGATGTGGATGAAAAGGCTCAATTATCCTCACAAACGCACACCGTCGTCTTTCTCTCCGTCCTTACCCCTTCTCTTTCTCCTTTTCCTTCTGTGTTGTTTTCCCCTCTCACTCTCTCTTTCCTCGCCTCTTTCTATTTTCCTCTCCCTCTCTAATTTCACTAATCTTCTTCTCCAGGATGTGTGCAGGTAATTAAAATGTCCTTTCCAACAGTCTAGTGATAAATGAACGGAGCTGTCAGGGAAACGCCTCCCACTACATCACATATTTTTCTACTTTCCATTTGAAATCTGCGTCACGGTTCAGGGAATCTGCTTCATTAGTGTTCACGGTTGCTCTATATGCTCAAACGGATGCGTAACAGCAAATGCAGAACACACATCAAGGCACTTCCACACTCCGGAGGACCGCAGAAAGGAGTTGGGGTTAAGCAACCAAGTCAGACGTGCTGCTTTCAATTAGATGGCAGCTGTGTTTCCTCCTTCAATTAGGAGGGATTTCCTCAAGTCCAGAAATAAATCATTCAAACTTCAAAATATTGCATGAAAAGAAGTGGAAACAGCGCTTCTGAGAGAACTTTCTTCAGATTCTCTCCGGCTGATGGGATATATTCACTGAGACTTAATGTTTTGACTATAATCAGCTCTGGAAAGCAAAGGGCGTAGGTTTGATTTTGACATTGTGAGAAGCGTTCTGCGGGAGTCCCTGGGAGCCCAGGCATTCATGAATACCATGTGATGTCTGTCTTTATTTAAAAATACATCAGCCAGCACACCCCTAATGGAAGGTTGTTTTTTGTCTGTCAACATGTTCTTGAGACTGTAATTACACAGTTATGTGAACAAACATTAGTTTAGCTTTCTATACTTGACAGAACATCTAAACAAGCAAATGTTCATAACTGAAAAACAAAGTTGTTCAGCGATGATCTGCCGTCCTGACTGGGCATATCACCAAATTAGACTAATTGCCAAACACACACACACACACACACACACACTCTAGAGCCAATGGAAATTTTCATATTAAAATATATCTTTCTACTTTACCTGCTGGAAAAGTGAAGCCTTTTAGCGCTAAGTTAGCTAACATCTCCCCTCAGACTGCAGCTGAGCAGGAAGCTTCTCCAGCAGCTTTATAACTGAACATTAGCTCAGTTTATAGAAAGGAACTGGAAGCTGGATTTTATTACGCAGCCTGCAGCTCTGTCCTGTACAGGCTGAGTTTAGGAAAAGAAAGGACGGAGGTGACGGAGGAGCTGAGCTTAGTGAAGCTAATTAGTGATGCAAACTAATGAGGAGACGTTTCTGTTTGGATTTTAATGTGCAAATAAAAGTCACCTCAGAAGGGAGGAGGTTTCTCCTGCTGCCTGTTTTATATTAATGTCTACAGATAAATGTCAGAAGCTGGAAAATGAAGACACAAAAACATGAACAGTCACATTATGTCACAAGTTTGGTGTGGCGTGCAGGGCAGGTTGAGGACCCAAACGCAGGACACGAAAGCCGGCAGGTAAATTTCAATGGTTTTATTAAACAAAAGACTAAGGCAACAAAAGGCGAGCACACTTATTGGTGGCTGATAAAACAAAGTCCAGAAACGAAATCCAAAATCCAAAGAACAGGGAAGACGAAAACACTGAAGTCCAGGGGATACCACAAACACCACAACACGAACACCAGAACAATGATCTGACAAAGACGAGACAGAAACACCAGGTATATATACACAGGGACTAACGAGCAGGGCGGGAGCAACACAGGTGAAGGGAATCAGGGATAACGAGGAACAGGCAGGGAGCAGAGGAAAACAGAGACAGACATGCAGAGGAATCACAGGGGAACACAGGTTACAAAACACTAGACAAACCAGAACCCCAAAACCCAACATACCAAAATAAAGAATACAAGAACCAAGACTAAAGACAAGAACTAAAACCCAAACCCCCCAACAGAACACACACAGAACAGGATTGTGACACATTAACAGGGTTTTAGGGGGCGACGCCCAAAACATGCTGTGGAGCATCAGAACCAACCAAATGACTTTCTGCAGATCTAAAGGCTGGAGTTCCTCCAGCAGATCTTTGGCTGCTGGTTATTTATTATCTGCTCCGACTTTTCCAACTATTTGTTCAGAGATATGGTGAAAATAACGGCCCAATACGATGTGAAATTACATATTCGTCACTCAAAATATAAAGTTTTCTTGGGGGAGAACCCCCAACCCCCCCGACCTGGACCAGCACCAAAGATTTCATCTAAAGCTGACATTAAACTGGAAAGAAACTGCAGTTTGAAGCTATTCTAATGTGCATCGCCTGCTCATGGACACGAACGATGAGACGTGTTGGAGTTTTATACACAGACAAAAATTTTGCTTCACCATTATGAGCAGTTTGGTAGGGATATTGAAATGAATTTTAATTGTTTTAGGTTAGTAGCGATCTCACTGGCCATCACAGAGAGTGGTCACCCTACTGCCCCACCCTTTGTGAGGTGGCTGCAGGTAATGAGGTGAGTTTTCAGCAGCCTTACATGTTGAGATTCAGTCTTTCCGCCACTATCTGAGCACATTTTATGGCACGAATGGATTTTTCGTTTCAGTGCTTTATGAAGTTAATTTAGAACAATGTTTGGAACGCCTTTGAGTGCGTTTAAATAAATGAATCTCATTTATGAAGTGAGGAGAATTTCTTTAAAGCGAGGTGGAACGACTGCTTCAGAGTCTTTTCATGTGAAAACGCCGACACACAGCCGAGCTGAAAGAATAAGGCTAAAATTTTCATACTCGCCATAAGAACGCATCAAATGATAACCAGCTTCATGTGACCGCTTATCCCGATCGTACTTGTTTAGGGTTAGTGAAGCCACACACTGAAAAGATATCCTGGGTATGTTGAACTGACTGACAACAGTCATTTTGGGATCTGAATTATTGCTGAGTGATTCAGCACGCTCTTTGTGTACCGACATAAACTAAAAAGTACTTTCAGCCTGTAGCCTTCCTCCTGTAATTATCCAATACCTGTGGAAAAGGACTTGTTGTTGGGTGCCACTTATCAATATTCACGCCGCGTCCATGTCGCGAAGCAGCGGGAGCTTCAACCAAGAGGATGAAAAACCATCGCGGATGCTGCTGAGGAATGTCGACCAGTGAGAAACTGCGTGTGAACACTTCAGATCTGGTTTGCGGAAGATAAAAAAACAGTCGGGTTTGCAGCTGTTTCAGTGAAAGCGGCTGAGCTGAGATGGCTGCTGATTCAGTCTTCTGAACTGACACGTCAAAACTTTCTAGTTTCTTTCTTCGTGCAGAACAAAGGCTGTTGTCTGTTTGTTACAATAGACTCCAATCATTTTTGAATTTCTCTTAATATTTAAACAGTTTCTCCATCTGCTGTCTTTGTGTTCACGGAGTGAGAAAACTTTTTATTTGCCAAATAAGGCAAAATAAACGTCTTCCATACCAGTCTTAAGTTGGGGGGGGGGGCTTGATTGTAGATTGGCCTGATGCGTCAAAGATAGCTCTGTGTGAGTGTGTGTTACGCCTTTTGCCCAGTGATGATTCACCGTGATCTAATGAGGGCAGCCAATCAAGTGAAGGAAGGACGGCGGAGAAAAGAAACAGCTGATTGGATGGGAGGAAGGAGCAGAGAGGATCAGGACTCTCTACGCATCCAAGAATGAGAAAAAATCCCCTTCGGCTGCTCTCCTCAGTGCTAATTCACAGCTATCATGGACGATGCCGACTGTTTGTTGGTGAACAGTTGTTAGAGATTGGACTGACGACCTCAGGAGGAATATCCTTCCTGCATGCTAGAGGGGAAAATATGGGGGAAAAAAGCTGATGTGGCTGTTAATATATAGCACTCATACACAAACAGACCTGATTATTACTGTTCTATGTCAGCATGTGTTCTGTCTGTGTTCATTTATTGTATAGTTGTCTTGATAAAGAAGCTTAAATAGCTCCCTCTTTATAATGTAGATCTGCATACTGTGGAGTGAAACAGAAAGTAAAGGCGGACAGAACATAAAAGATTCAATTTAAAATTAGCAACTGACTAAAATATGTTTTTAAAATAAACTCAAACATGCATCCCAACAATTTCCGTTTTTTTCATGTTCATATAAAATTCATATAAAACCTTCCACTCTTTAATAATCTTATGTTGTATGTTATGTCTTATGCTTTGCAGTTTTTTAACCCTGCCTCAATGTGAACAATTAAAATATTTTTTTTAACTTCAACCAATTTTTATGGCCAGTTGAATCATTATCATTGAACATGTCTAAAACTAGTCAAACGGTGCCTCAAAGTTCACTTTTAAACTCTTTCTCAATCGTGTTAACAGCTGGCCTCTAATTTCCATCCCCAAAAACAGCTTTAACTTTCTTTTGCCTGCAAGTCAAAAAATAAAACACAATAGGGATGAAATGCAGAGAGCGCTTCGAGACGTTAGGGCCACATTTCCCCCTGAATTATTGCGCTTAAGTTAAGTTTTTTCGGGAGGTTTTGAATCATAAGCAAAGTGATGAAGATAAAAGATCAGTCGCCCGGAGCAAGAAAAGATACAGGATGCAACCTGGCTTCCACTCTGAGTCAGAGTTTAAACATTTAGCAGAGAGCTTTATTCAAGGTGACTGAAGGTAGGTGCAACAGATGAGAAATGTCACTTTCTATGAACCTTATGATCACAAGCAGCCGAAGTTTAAAAGAAGCACAGAGCTGCTGTGGTTAGACAGCGTCCTGACTGCATGTGGAAGCTCCCTTCTGATAGAATAATAAATATAATCATCATCTTCATTTATAGAGCACTTTTCTAAATCCATTTTACAACGTGCTTCACAAGGGCAGACAAATAAAACACGTCGTAAAACCAGGAGGTTTTAAGCAATAACAGCTGTTTAAACAAATTTATTTATTTGCAGGATAAAACCCCTTGAGATGTACCATCTCGTTTTCGAGGGGGTCCTGACTAAAAACATACAATATAAAATACACAACATATGCATCAGACACGCAATAGTAAACATTTCAAAAATACAATAAAAAACAACAACAACAACAAAAACAAAACAAAACAACAACAAAAAAAAAAAAAAAAAAAACACAACGCACACACACAAAGAGACAGCCAAACACATTCACTCATATACCTTGCACGTGCCACAAACTCTAGACATCAACACTAAAAATAAAATAATAAAGTATAACAATAAGTGACAATAATTATAAATAACAGGAGCAGTCTGTTGTAAGGTGAATAATAAGAGCTTTCTTAAATGAACCGAGATATTTCAAAGATGTCAAGAAAATTGGTAGATTGTTCCAGTCTCTAGGAGCCTTAACCCTAAATGCTTTTTTTCCTATTTCTAATGTAGTTTTTGGAACATGAAAAAAAAGAGTGTTATTGCTTCTAAGATAATAAATTTCATTAGAGTTATGCAAAATGAAAAAATCTTGTAAATAAACAGGATATTTAAAATTAATACATTTAAAAAAGAAACTGGTACCAGTGTAACTGTCTTCTATTATCAGGAGGAAGCCACTGTAGTTGATTATACATTACACAATGGTGGGTTTGAAAGTCACAATTCAGAATAAATCTGCACAAACTATTGAATTTAACATTAACTTTCATAAGATCAGCTTTTGAAGCATTTTGATACACAATGTCACCATAATCTATAACAGGCAATAACAACTGAGATACCAGCCTCTTTTTACATTCATGGTGAAACAGTTTTTTGACCTGTAAAAACCCCAATTGAACATCCAATCTTTTACATATATAATCAATATGCTTTTTATAAGATAATTCAGAGTCAATCCATAGCCCCAAATATTTGACACAATCAACCTTAGTAAGTATGGCACCAATAGATGTGGAAATTGAGAGTGTATTAGTAACAGATTTAAGCCTTTGTTTTGTTCCAAACAACATGATATAAGACTTTAAATGGTTAAGAACTAATTTATTTATAGCTAACCAGTGTTGTATTAAATCAAAATCTGACTGTAAGGAAGCAGATATCTGTAATATATTTGCACTAGAAAAATAGATTACTGTATCATCGGCATATAAATGAATATTAGAAGTTTTACATAATAATGGGAGTTCATTAATAAAAATAGAAAAGAGAAGGGGACCCAGTATAGAACCTTGTGGAACCCCTTTCTTGATATTAAGAAGATCAGACTGATGCCCTTCAATAAACACACACTGCTTCCTATCATCAAGATACGCACGAAACCAAGCCAGTGCATTCTGATTAAGACCAATAGTTTGTAATTTTTGGAGCAATATATGATGATCCACCAAGTCAAAAGCCTTCGATAAGTCAATAAAAAATTGCACCTGTTAATTTGCCTTGGTCAGCGGAAGAGGATATATCATTAGTAATTTTCAATAGGGCTGTCATAGTGGAATGATTAGGTCTAAAACCAGATTGAAAAGATGATAGTATATCATGTTCTATAAGATAATTGAATAATTGAGCATATATTAGCTTTTCAAAAACTTTTGCAACTGTACAAATGATAGATATTGGTCTATAATTATTAAGGTCAAGAGAGTTGTCACCTTTATGTAAGGGAATCACTTTTGCAATTTTCCAAACATATGGTATTTCACTAGTAGACAAGGAAAGGTTAAATAGGTCTGCTAGAGGGTACATCAATATATGAGCAGCCCATTTGATAAATTTTGCCTCCAGTCCATCCAAACCAGGACCTTTGTTAGACTTTAAATCGGTGATAACAGATAATACTTCAGCTGGTTCAATTTTCCTGAAACTAAATTTATTCATTCTCTGGTGTTGAATATAATCAGATAAATCATAATAATCAGATTCACAAAAAGCTAGTGTTGAGCCAACAGAAGTGAAATGTTGGTTAAAAACATCAGCAATATCTAAAGGATTTTGAATGATGCGATCTTTGAACTTTATCTGATGAATTGACTGATTTGTAGATTTATTAAGAAGGTCATTTGCCTTTCTCCAAAACTGTTTAGGATTTTTATAATGTTTGGAAAGACTGTCTGCATAATAAGCTGACTTAGCATTCTTAGTTTTAGTTTTGCTTTGATTTCTCAGCTGTCTATAAACCTCCCAATCTAATTGGTCTCTACTTTTTCTAAATTTAGACCAGGCTAAATCACGCTGTCTGAACAGGGCTATCAAATCAGAATTAACCCAGGGTAGATGTCTACCTTTAACTTTTATTATTTTCCAGGGAGCATGTTTGTTACAGATATTTGTAAATTCAGATAAGAGATATTCCCAAGCATCCTGCACAGTAGGTATTATTTGAAATCTGTACCAATTCAAACTAATTACATCCTCAATAAAAGAATCCATATTAATATTTTTGCACTGCCTAATTTTCATAAATTTAGGAGGTAATTTTAGCATTTTAATTTTCCATATACAGTAAATTATACAGTGATCACTAAAAGAGTCGGATAATATGCCAGTTTTCAGTATCCTCTCAGGATGTGTAGTTAGGATCCAATCTAATAATCTATGATTGAGAGTTTTATGATTGAGTCTTGTAGGTTCCTTCAATAGCTGAGAAAAATTCAGATTTTCAAGTGCACATCTGTCTTTCGATGAGGAATTATCCAACCAGTTTTTGTTAAAATCACCAAGAATTATCCATTCATTTGACCATCCAATAGAATATATAGTGTCTATGATACAATTAATAGAATTTGCAGGTGCATTTGGAGGTCTATAAATATCTCCAATCATGATTGATTTATTTTTATTGAGAATAATCTTAACAAATAATGCCTCAAAATGCAATGGCTCAATCCTAGGCAAAATATGTTCAGACAGCAAGGTATCAGCAACATAAATAGCAACTCCGCCACCTCTGGTACCTCTATCTTTTCTAAAAAGAACATAATTTCGTAATGATATTTCCTGATTAGAAACTGATATGGTTAACCATGTTTCAGACAGCTGTAATTATGCTGGGCTTCTGATCCTCTACCCAAGCTCTGAATATGTCTATTTTTGGAAGCAGGCTCCTAATGTTGACATGCACAATCTTTAGACCTTTACAGTTATCCATATTTTTAAGGCATCAAGATCAAGCTCATAAATCATCAAACCCAAATCTGAGCAGACACTCACCACAACATGAATTATACAGGGGACAAAACACATAAAAGACAAAACACACAAGTTTTCCCACCAATCAATAACAGCTGTTTATGTGCTCATGAGCAAGGCATCCTCAGTTGAGAGCATGTTCAACACATACAAGTCTGCTGAGCAACGTAAGATCTTCAGAAACATGAAGGTACAAAAAACAGTCTGGCAAACGACGTTGCTATTTTTTTGTTTACAGGTCAAAGGCCACACCTATGATTTCCGTTTGACCAGCAAACATTCGCTACGCTCACAGTCAGTGTTGAGCAGCCCGAACCGAAACTTTTTTTGTCGGCATCAACAGGAGACTTCCCCCGAGTTTGATAGCTACCAAGATCTTTGTGTATGTGGGAGGTTTATGAAAATCAAATAAAGGTTTAATTGTGAAATCAGAAACAAAGTGACTAAAACATTTATTTTTACATTTGCCTTTAAGTCGGGTCATTTAGCTGATGAAGTTGTCAGGAACAACCTGGGACACGAGGAAATCGGCTTCACCTGCGACGAATGCTCACAATATAAACAATAAAAACGCGTGTATGTTAAAGGGCCGAGTTATATTAAAGAAATTCAATTCCCAGTTTGAACGATGACTTGGCCTGACAGCAGGTCAGGTGTGCAGCGCTCTGTCTGGAACATGGTTACCGACCTTGAGACCTCAAAAACAGGGAGGATATGAAAGCCTGGATGTTTCCTGCATTCTGGTAACTTTTAAATAACTAACTAAATAATGAGTACAATGCAGCAGCATTTTAGTTCAATTTTACTTTTTGTTCTTATCAAGGAACCCACAAGAATTCACTGCTCCTTGTGAATCTCTGATATAAACTAATATTCATCATTACTATCAGTTTTCATTCCCTCATTTCATGCAGCAGCTCCCTTCCTTGTCATGCGCATGGCAGGAAACAACATTTGGTGCAGCTGTGCCGGCGTCTGGGTGATGGAACCGTGGACTTTGACTCGTAGGGCTGATACACGCTGTGCAGTGCCAGAAAAAGGTTGTGGCTCAGGTGGGAGAGCTGGTTGCCCACTAATCAGAGGATCAATCTGCGCCTCCTCAGGCAGCATGTCGAAGTGTCCTAGGGCAAGATACTGAACCCCACACTGCCCCAGATGGTTGTTCCATTGGTGTATGAATGTGTGTGAATGGGTAAATGCGATGTAGAGTCAAAAGCTTGTTGAGTGGTTGCACAGACTAGAAAGGCGCTATACAAATACAGAGCATTTACATAACAAAAATGTGTGAAAATCTGGAGGGCTGGCAAATACGGTCTGGAGACATCTGCTTTTCCTCCCACACTCAAATGTTTGGCCTCTATAAATTGTCTATATTCGTTTAATAACTCTTCCAGTGTAGTACGCCGGAGCAATATCCTGCCTTCTGCCCAATGCATGCTGGGATAAATTAAGGTCTTTCTGGGAGTGAAATTGAATGAGTTTGAATGCCTACATACACAATGTTACTCTGGTTTCCTGGAAATGATCAGTTAAAGGCGATGAATTGTTGAAAGCTGAGTTCTTTCTAGTGACCGGTGACCATGCATTTATCCACACTTTGTTCTGTGTGCAGGTCACGGCGTCTGTTGACCTTTGAACGGTGCGGTCTGATAAAGAGTCGATGGATCTGTTTTCATCGACCCCACAGAGGTTGCATAACTGGGTTTCCTACCATTTAGTCACAACTGAAGAAGCCTTTCAGATGAGAAGCGAAACATCTTCGAGTAACCTTAACCGGTCCAGTTCCCCTAGTTTTTAACAATGGATGGATAACTGTGACCTGGATGACCAGTGACCAAATTCTCCGTTCCACCTATTGTGTGTTATCAGGGCTTTCTGAATGAAATTGTAGCTGTGACCGTTCTTGGCGGGATGGTGAAGGCGGCCTCTCTTTTTTCCACAGTCAGTAGAAAGAGGGCGTTCATATGCTTTCGGTCATTAGTGATCGTCACCGACAAATAGAGGTTCTCCAACTCAGTGAGGGGAGGCAACAAAAGTCTCAATCACTAGTCTTTGTGTCGGGATGTCGTGAGGCGTCCCAGATGACGCTTCAGTTGTCTGACATTCTAGATGGGATAAAATGAAATGATAAAACTGCCATTCCCCATCCCCAGCACTCATTTTTGTCTTGGGTGTCTGATTTTGGGTCTAATCTAGTTAAGATTTTCAGCCACATAACAGCTACGCAATTAGTCAGAATTTTGCACCGAGATCATATAATTGGCATGCATGGAAACTGACTGCTGTACAGAGCTGTTGAAAGAGTTTTTGCATTTAGATGAGAAATGTAGGCAGATCCTAACATGCTTTTGCATCCATATCCTGGATGATTTATATCAGGACTGGCTGATTTCCAATGCATAATGTAGGGTCTGTTTGTTTTTTATGGGAATTCATTTTTCATATCTCTAAGTGTTTCATGCCTTTTTCTTTCGTACCTTCATAGGAGCCATCAGTTTCAGATATTATCTTTGCAAAATCACCTCACTGAGAAACTGCTGCAGATAGATAATCCATCACAATGAACATTATTTCTGTTATTTTTGCCTGTAATGTAGTGACACAGTGCTTACTTTTCAAAATACCTTGTATTTACAACTGCATCAACACACAAAATAATGTAAGTTTGACAACAGTAAAAGGATTTTGTTAAGTGTGATGGATTTCCAAATGTCTGCAGAGTTTTACAGCATACTGGAAGAAATTGAAACCAGTGGCTGCCTAGAGGTTCAGGAAAACTGATTTAATCTTACAAGGTATGGTGTGCATCGTGCTGAAAATGTCGTGCACTCGTGTAATGTTGTAAAATATGCTGAAACACAGGTATAATCCAGAGTATGTCGTGTTTATACAAGGCTGTCAGATTCAGCTGGAAAAATACTGACGTTAACGTTAGAGAAACATATATAATTGGAATATATAATTGCATTGGAATTTCCGTTTTGCAATAGTGGCAAATATCACAAATGTTTGCTGCAGAGCTGCACAGTGCAAATGTTAGGAATCACAAGCAATCTGACCTCTGAATATTTGCACTCTGCCTGAGCGCCACACATTTCCATATCTCGCGAATGTGATCTGAGATATTTTCTGTGGCCAGAGGTCTACCTGCCAATTTGGGCTGACTGCAGAGGAGAGATTGGTGTGACTGATGGATAGAGCTAAGTGCTGGCTTCTCTGCTGAGAGATGAGTACGGCCCCCACAGTGCCTTGCTCAAAGTGGCTCTGGAGAAATTGATGACAAACTGTGGCTGACGAGGAGCTCGGCAAATTGCTTTCAAGTCCTTCCACTTGTGTTGTTCCAGAGGCCGAGCTCAAGAAAAGGAAGGATTATTTTTTTTCCAGCCGGCTTCTTGAGAGGAGAGATGACAGACACGCTGAGGGCGAGATGGATGGGAACACAATCACAGCAGTTGATAGTGGTAGATTGTAAATGGATGCACTTTTTTTCACTGCGACTGAAAACAGGAATGGATTATCTGACACTAATGCTGCTCATAATGATACTTACCGAGTTGAAAACGTCACATGATCGCGAGTTGTCAGGGTTTGGGAAGCCATGTAACGAAAATGCATCCAGGGTATGTTGAATTTGATTCGTAGTTCAGGCTGGTGGCAGTGGAATAAGCTGAAAACCCAACATTGACATATTATCCCCCATTAAGATGACTTGACGTCTGTTTACAAATCTGTTTACATTACTATTCCATCAGTCATGTTTGAGTCTAACTGATGGATCTATGTCAAACAGTAACTTTCCTTTGAGCTCCGGTTCCGTCTCCTGCAACTTTTCAGAAAAACACCTGAAAAATATCTTTAGCTGCTACTTTCCTCACCAGATAGTCCAGCCAGAGTGTCAGATACCTGAAGACCTTTGTCATGTCTGTCGGCGTCTGGTACCAACGCACATGGCGTCCTTTCGCATCAGAGTACAGCTTAACCATTGTTTAACACTAAAAGTAGGCTTCAACTATTTATAACCAGAGAAGTCCCAGTAAGGAGCTGGTTGAGTGGACAAACCAGATGTTGCATAGGTATTCTTGCTAACTTGACCACAAAGCCCTACACGTACAAACGTGACACTAAAGGGTACCCAGGGCGTTACAAAGCGTCCATATGTGGCGCCCTGGGACGACAACAGGTTGGCTACTCTCTGACTTTGTTTGTCAGCTCTTTCGAGAGAGAGAGCCTGCACTCTGCCTGTCTGAGCTTTGAAAATGGAAAAAGTTCTTAGGAGACTCTGATGTACAGTTTGTGCAAACAAAAAATGATCTTAAAGAAGCTAAAAGTCTTTATAAAGCTGCAGAGTTGTTGGTCCTCAGCTGGTTCAACAAACAGTCCGGCACACTGGCTGAAGGCTGCAGAAGCCTCCACACTGTTGAGCTTGTCCTGGTTTACAGTGTCAATGCCATGTAACGTCAGTAAATCTTTTATTAGCTGTCACATTACCTGGTGAGCCTGTGACATCTTTATACTGCTTACCAATAAAACATTTAAATGAGTTCAACACTAATGGCCTTCTAAACATGAAACAGGACGTTCAGGGAGGGACGTTACACAGAAAGATATCATTCTTCAGTAACCGAGTCATAACTGTCATAACCTAAACATTTTAGATGGCTTTAATAGTTAGATTTTATGTCCATACCTACTGGTGCAGGATGAGGTCACTGCTAACACTGACTGTTTTCCAGGAAGTTAAATGTTAATTTCATGATGTAATTAAATTCAGTGGATTGGAGAGCCCACTCGGACACCGCGAGAACAGTAAGCGCCAACTTCTAAGATTTAACTCGATGTCCATACACTTACTGTAGGAAAGAATAGAGCAAGGGGTTATTATTACTGGGTTTTTTTCTATTTTTTTAATCAAAAATGTCAGTCTCCTGGGTAAAAGTCCTCTTTATGTGTGACCCATTCGTCCAGCTCCTCCTTAAGCAGACTCTCTCACTCTTTCAAACCATTTATCAAGCTGTTCACTCCTACTTTCAAACTTAAGTATAAAAGCAAGTTATTAAATTACTCAAAGCTAAGAATCACTCTGACTCTCCCAGTAATTTAAGACAGCTCCAAGGTCTCTCAAGTGGTTAGGAGTTGATGGGGCTTGTGATGGCGCTGTGGAGACGGAGACATGCGGAAATGTTTCAGGAGAGGAATATTATTTTTGAATTATTTGACAAAGTTAATTATACAGCGTGGTTTGGTCAGAGCAGCCATCATTTTTGTCAGAGTTGGTGAGGGACGTCATCTCAGAACGGACTTTCTGCAGCAATGCATTTTCAAATTGAATTAAAGGAGGTGATGAAAATTTGTTTCTTTGTCATTGTCAACATTTGTTGAATGAATTTCACCTTTCAATGTGATTTTTCTGAGAATATTCTTAAATAAGGAAATCTATTCAGTGGTTGTTCCTGTCCTACGTCGTCGTCTAAAATCCCAAGTACGGCGCAGCAGAGTGTGTCGTGAATCAGCGCTCAGACTGACACTTAAGATTCAGTCCAGACTGAGATGCTTAATTTGCTTTTACTCTTAAGGGAATTCCGAGCAGTAATTCTGAGAAGCTTGATAAACACGAGCCAGATCATCTGACTTCCTTTCGGCCTAGCAATAGACATAAATCGTAAGAAGCTACTGCACAATCAACTGATGTGAACGTTTTTTTCTGGTGAGCACATGCTGGAAATGTTTCAGGAGAAAAACAGAAAGTGTGATATGTTATCTAATGATGTGTGGACAGCTCTTTGAATAAGTTGATTCATTTGATTTGATTATCTATGCAGAGATAGAAAAAGCATTGCCTCCCACAGAGCTTAGCCTTAAGGGAGCCTTTCAGATCACTAGGAAACAGAATCACAGAGCTCTGAATCTCATATTTCATGAGATAGTTACTCCATTGTTCTACTGGAGTGACTGACTGTGCTTTACCCTTAAATTGACTGGAGAGAAAGAGGAGGGAAAGGCTGACTGACAGATGGATGGATAGACAGAAAATGTAATGGGGAACAGAAACAATGACGGGGGGGGGGGGGTGAAGGTGAAAAAAAACCCTGAAAGATATAGGGATGATGAGATGAAACAGCTGGAGTGAAAAGGGAGTGTAGGAGTAGAGAGTGGCAGTCAGGACTCGGTACAAGCCAGCTGTCAGCGCTAATAGACAGAGAAGGAAGGAGGGGAAGGGAGAGGAGGGAAAAAAGGAAGAGATGTTCAGGCCAAACAACCTGTCACCAGCTATAACGGAGCATAACGCAGCACAGCTGCCTTGTCTGAATGTCAGGAAAAGAAACTTCTCTGGCAGTTTGGATAAGAGTCTGTGAACAATCTAAATGATACTCTCAAATGGATAGATGCTGTCTGGTTCAGCGGCACAGCAGAGACGGTGCAGGAATAGAGATGATGGTCTCAGTCGGCTCGGGTAGCGGCCTTTGCGAAAAACGCAGCTCTTATTTTCTTGTGTGAAGTTCTGTTATTCCCCCGCTGTCTGGTTCCTTTCATGGGTCACGAATACGAGCCCACAGGACGCCAAACATCAGCGAAGATGAAAGCGGCTCCTACAAAGACTGTTGGATCATCTCAGCTTTGAACAGTAATTGACAAAAGTGAAGGCGAGCATCAGCTCACTCCGAGTAATCAAGTCAGGTTCTCAGTGACCGAGAAAGCCGAGTCAATAACAACAGGGTTTGTAAAACTTGTAAGGGATATTTAATGCTATCAGATATTCTTTTTTTTGAAAACGCATGAAAATGTGTCCCAGGACTCTTGTGATCTTTGCAGCAGCGGCATTTAACATTGCTTATCCAAACACGACGACATCGCTTGGAGCGAGTCCAGTAGGGCGAGAGCCACAGACAATATGGCCAAGCTCTCAGCACATTATTGAGGTTGCTATAATGCTAAATCAAACAAATAAAAGTGATGACCAGACAAGGGAGTCACTTAGTGTTGAAAAGTGTTGGAGACATAAGGGCTCAGACGATAAAAACCATTTACACGGTTTTCATAAGATTTGAAAAGATATAACGGGATCAGCATGAAGTCGGAGGAGATATTTACACATTACGGCAAGTCGGGAAAAGTACTGCGCGATCACGAATCGAAACGGCAGATTGCAAGTTACTAGAGAGTCGACAACACGCAATAATGATCATGAAATGCACTGAAAGTTTAGCGCAGTCATCCGTCACATCCACACCTGTGACACCATGTCAATCAAACAACACCACAAACCACATCTACTGTACAGAAAGCACCAGCCCAGTGAGAAGGCCAATAACAATCACAAGTTTAGCTAAAGCTAATAAATCCTCAGATGTTAAGTTAAACTTACTTATTTTATCGGCAGAAAAACAAGAGGTCTTAAACCCGCTCAGTTCGAACTGAAAATTCTGAAAAAAGCTGAAGAGAACTTGTTGACATTACTGATAGGTGCTTGTATGTTTTTTTTTGGACAATGCACATTTGTTTGTGTTATATTTAAACTGCATTGCACGTTTTCTTATTAAGCAAAGACCCCTTTCTCAAAGCATTTTCATTTGATAGTTAAAACTTCTTGGTGCAAGCCATTTTTCAGAACATTTCTAACAGATTATTCTTTCCAAAAGTGACGGGGACAAAATCAGACTTTTCAAAAAGTGGTGTCCCCAACGTCCCCAGACACCTATGAAACCAGAGCTCCGAAAGTGAAACCCAAGTACGCCCCAGTTCCTCTTTCAGCTAAGTGGAAAGTATTTGGTGAAGAGTTAATAACTGGTGATGGTGAATCAGCCCTTCTGGGCCGCCAAAGACCAATTCCCATAATGGAATATAACTCAACACCGTGTCTCAGTCCGGAAGCTGTGATTTAATTTAACAGATCTGGCTGTGGCTCTTAGCATGCTGAAGGTTTCCTGTTCACTGGCAGTGGGTAGCAAGATTTAGCCTTGACTGGAGGCCAAAGTGTCCTTGAGCAATAAAATTGACTCCTACCTGCTTCAGGAGAACCAAATTAACTTGGGGAACCTTCATCCTTTTAATATTAAAAGATCTAGCCGTGGTCTTCTGAGAAATAGCTGGGATTTGGCTATTACTTTATCTGTACTAAACCCATTTCCTTCCAGGGGTCAAAATGTTGTTAGTAACCAGTGAGGATTTCTCAGTGCACTTTTCTCTGATATCTCTTGTACGTTTACTAATTTTTGTTTTTTTTAAACCACACTGGTCTCAGATTGTGGACATGTCTCTGTGATAGAAAAGGCATTTATAATAATTTATGTGTTCTTCATATGTCTCTGCAGATGATAACACGTGTTGAATGCTTGGTACTCAAACACAGTCAATGGACTCAGACGTTTTAATGTGAAGATGAGACCATGTTATCTTCTTCTTGCTGCTGTTTCCATTCACCCCAGACGCAAATTTAGAAACTACACTGCAGAATGTTCCGGGTGTTTACATTAATGTACATAAATAACTGTATATATTGTTTTTTTTTTTTTTAATTTATGCTACCATGTTTTATTATAAGCTTAATAATATATTAAGTTCTGTGTGTAGCGTGAGGGAACTACAAACAACCTTGTGTATAATGACAAATAAACAGTCTTGTACTTTTTCCAAAGAAGGTTAAAGTCAAGGGCAACTGGACTCAGTCGAAGATACTAGAAGATTTTTCGTCCCTCATCCAATAGCTCAGCACAGAAGGGCGAACGTCTCAGGTCAAGACTCAGCACTTTATTTACATCTGAAGGACAGAGGACACTCGTTTAAAGACCATCAGGACATCTTAGACAGAGAGGATGGATGGTTTGAAAGAGGGGTCAAGGAAGCATCTACACCCGGGATAAGAAGCCGTCCCTGAACAGAGGAGGGGGTCTACGCCACCACTTATCCCTCACTCACAATGCTGTCCTTTCATCACTTCCCCGGAAACTCAACAAGCATTACCTCTTGACCTCAGGTGAAGACGCCAACGATGGTCGTTCAGACTGTTGTTACCGCAGCCAGGAACACTAACGAAACAGCGCTATTGACGATCCTGGCAAACGACCCCACAGAGGTTACATGGCTGAGTTTCCTTACCTACCTGAAGAAGTCTCTTGGATGAGGGACAAAACATCTTCTAGTATTTTCAACCAAGTCCATTTGCCCTCGTCTTTAACCTTTTTTGGATAACCATGACCTGGATGACGGAGAACCTTCACAGACAGCACTTGTATCTTGTAATTATATATATTTGACCCTTTGCCTTCTTATTTTCTTCCCATTCCCCCAGACATCCGTGGCCTGCAGGGTTTTCTGGACCAGACGTCCCGTCAGGGCGTGGACGTGGCCTTGCAGAGAGTGGACAGGAACATCAGCAAAGTCTTCACCAACCTCTTCACCACCATGAGGACCGAGGAGCTCAACCGGTACCGAGACACACTACGCAGAGCCATCCTGCTGCTCAGCCCCCACGGAGCACACACATTCATCCAGCAGGTCGGTCCACATTCAGCTCAAGCACGTTTTTATTTGTGAACGTGTGTTTGCACGTGCTTCTACACAGACAGAGCACAGTGATGATCTGAGTGCTATTATGGAGCAAATGGGTATAAAACGTGAGGAACTGTGTGCGGACAACAGGTGTGTATGGATGTGTTTGTGTGGGAGTAAATGAGTGATGCATATAAGAGCGAATACATTTACAGGGAAGAAATGGTTCCCCACAAACTGTATATAAGGAACTGACGAGCGTGCGTATGTAATGTCATTACCCTGCATGCATTTAGGGGGGGAAATGTATTGTTTTTAGGGAGTGAGTAATTATAGCCTGGGGATCCCTGCGTGTTTATGATAGAGTTCAAGTAATTATACATATGCTGCATTCTCGTAATGTCGACAGAATGGGAAGAGCAGGAAAACATATTAAGTGTTACTTCAAGGTGGTTAGCCCTGGTGCTAGCTTTGTGTTCACACCAGATAAACACCACATATTAGCCACTTTTGTTTTACATATGTGTAGCTGTTCATTTCCGAGTGAAACCACATACAAACAGCGTATAGCTCCTGTAAAAGTGGCTGAATCGATTGTAGTTAAGAGTTAATATTGAATTTTAACTTGATATTCCTGCCAGCGTTGATGCATTTGCTGCCGTTCTCCCAAGATTTTGTTACAATGTCTGTTGTTCTTTTCACCAAGTGGTGGATATGAGTGAGTGTACACGGGGAACAAGGGAGCGTGTTAAGACAACTGATGCATGTGTAAAGAATTCAGTGTATGAAATAAGTGAGTGTGTGCGGAGGAAATTTGATTGATTGTGGGGTTTTGTGCGTAAAGGCAACAATTGGGCTGGTTCATAGGGAACGAGAGAGTCTGTGGATGAAGGATGTTAGTCAGTGCACAGATGGAATCAGTGTGTGTGTGAAGGAAACAAGGGAATGTGCAAATGGATCCAATGATTATACAAAGGAAGTGTGTAAAATAAATTGTGTGCAAAGGGAAGCGGACATTACGTAAAGCTAAAGTACTGTACTGTGTGTAAGGAGATCAAGTGAGTTTGTCCAGGCTTTCTGTCCACCATCCTCTCTCTGCCACACCAACTGTTATCAGTGATCATTTGTAAGCTCGTGGTGCGTGTGTGTGTGTGTGTGTGTGTGTGTGGCAGGTGTGAGTGCCCACCTGGAGTGACAGATGGAGCTGGTTGGTCCACACACACCACGTTTATCCAAGGGGAGGTTGAGTTTTACTCAATATTTATTACCTGTTTCATTTTTCACCATGACTCCTGTCCATGTCATGCTGATGTGTGTGTGTGTGTGTGTGTGCGGGGACATTTATTCCTGTGTGTGTGCGCTTTATGACTTATTCAGCTCTGTGTGTGTGTGTGTGACTCAGCCTCTGCAGTGCTGGGTGACCTCTGACCTCTCAGGCACACTCACAAACAAGCACACACTCCTCCTCCTCATCCATATTGACGTCCTGGGCTCCCTTATTACAAATCTCTACCTGCCAGGAATCCGTGTGCGTGCGTGCGTGCGTGCGTGCGTGCGTGCGTGCGTGCGTGCGTGCGTGCGTGCGTGCGTTTGTGTGTCTAGCGGGCTTCTCATTTCTGTTCAGACTGCCAGTCAAGCTGCATTGCCATGGCAGCGGCGGTAAGTATTAATGTGGCGCTCTCGCTCTCTCTTTCTCTCTCTCTCTCTCTGCATCTCACTTCCAGGAACAGACACGGCTGTTTTTTTGTTGTTTTTTTTGAAATCTTAATTAACCCGACCGCACACGCAGATGTTTATACATTACTGTCACATGCGTGCTCACACGGAAACACATGTTCACGATATTTTTAAAAGACAACTGTCAGCCACTGATTATTAGTAAGTAAGTAAGAAAACTCAGTTCAAACACAAATGAGTCTAATTTCTTAAAGCGGTTAGTTTTCCAGTGAAAGACTCTGCTGCCACTCAGCTCTTATTAGATATCAGACGCTTCTGCCTACAGCTACAATCTACATGTACACATACATACATTTAATTAGCAGATTTTAGTCTTTACACGAGTCTCCCATATGCCTCAGAATTTATTAACATTTATTAAATCAGCAGTAAAGACAGATGGTGCACTTGGAGCACGGATGGTCTGATAGATGGTTCACAGCCTGTCAGTCAGCTGAACGTTTAGTCTCATTTTACCTTGTGTGTGTGTTGTGTGGAGTAAATGTTGTTTTGTTAATTACACAATTCTACAGATCTACATTTTCTTTAATTATCCATTCATAAATTGGGACATTGCCACACTGCTTATTTAACCAGCTAACTCATATCACTATCCAGTGGTGTTTTGTCACGATTGATTTTAGCCTGCAAGAAGTGACACGAGTTTAACTACGCTGAATCAA
Source organism: Lepomis macrochirus (assembly GCA_024633595.2). Lineage (NCBI taxonomy): Eukaryota > Metazoa > Chordata > Actinopteri > Centrarchiformes > Centrarchidae > Lepomis > Lepomis macrochirus. Next base: position 3,717,392 of record JALXJV020000023.1, on the reverse strand, counting down.
ACAGTGGTGAAACTGTAACGATTCATGAAATGACAATCTTTCAAGGATAATTCCAAAAAGTAGGTTCTTCAGAACATTATTTTTGTTTTATGTGCTTCATCTCCAGTCTAACTTTACTTTTCCCACTGCTGTCATGTTGTTTATAATTCACGTTAGACTGGGATCATCGTGCCTCAACACATTTCCAGACCCACTGAGTGCGGTAACATTACTTCCTGGTGCAGCGCTGTTCATGAGAGAGAGAGAGGAGGTGCTGCACAAATATATGTTCCTCAATACATATGATTTTAAATACGTCTGGTAAAAAAAAAATAATTAGAAAATCAGTATGTGGTGTTGATAATTATCCAAATTATAGGCAGATTATGGGAAAGACCCCCCCCCTTCACCCCCAAACAAACCGTCTCTCACAACTCTTTTAACTAATATCATATTCATCAGCAAGGAGTGTTGTTTTTACAAAGCATAACGTTTCTTAACACCACTGGCTGAAATAAAAAAATAAAGCGAGTAAATCCCGACTTTTGAACAGCTGTTTTTTTGCACATGTAGCCTGTTTATAAGAGCAGGATTCAGTATTTTAACAAAACGTTTCGTTAACGCCGCTCTCTCCCACCGAGTCCGAGCATCAGTGACAGCAGCTGCCGGAGTTTCTTTCTGGACGCTTCACGTCGCTCTGCTGCTTCAGCGGACGCTTCAATAAATCAGATGTAGAAAAGCTCTTTGCTGGTCACGCAGAGTTTACAGTAGACGACGGTGTTCTTCGCGTCTTAGACTGTGACACAGTAACGGCAGCAGCTCCTTACGGCTGTGGAAAAAACGCCTCTCTCCCTCGTTCTTCACTCCTCCTTTAGTTTTGGCTCTCAGCTGACATGAACAACAAAGTCCGGTGCCGCTCAGCTGCCGTACAGTCGTGGATTCATGTCAAGGATGGTGCGTCCAGTAACAGTAATGCAGCGTTATTTGCCTTAGTAACTAGTAATAATCTTACTGTTTTAGAAAAGTATTTAGTTACACTACTAGTTAATGGGAAAAGTAATATTATTACAGTAACTCATTACTGCCCAACTCTGCTAAAGCGTGGCAACAGTCTCATTTATAGTGTTCAGTCTAGTTATCCTCTGCATTTAGCTGCGCTCACATTGTTGAGCATCACGACGTATCACATCGGCTAAAAGCAGTCAGTGTAACGTCATCACGAAACTCAAGCTGATAAAATATCACAGTAAAGTTGTAGTGGGAGTTTCCCGCATGTTGTGTCGCGCTGTCTCCGGTGCACCGTTCTCTGTTTTTGCTCCGTCTCTAGTTCGAGCGCACGCTTGTGAAGGCAGTGGTTGCGATCTGAAACCTCACGGCTAGACGCTGCTAAAAAGTACACATGACCCCTTTTAAAAACGAGCGAGACCCCGCGGTCACGGCTAACCCGACATGGCCGGACACACCGGCGGGTCGAGTGTCTGTGGTTAGTTCAGACGTGGCTGTAATAACAGCAGGACGGGTGTATCGGTGTTCAGAAGGCAGAGACTACATCTAGAAAATGACTTTAGAAGAGAGCGTCGGTGAGTTGGATGATTCATACAAAACCAAGTCAATAATATATTCCTGTAGTATCTATAAATGAAGAGCACATCCATTTACACATCCATGTATGTGTTTTATAGTGGAGAGCGCCGTCGACCACGTCACTCCAACATGTCCTTAGTCCTCTGCTCCATACCCTCCCCCTCCCTCCCCTCTCCCCTCCCTCCTTAGCTCTTTGCATGTGTGCAGTAAAATGTATACCGGCTGTTAGTCAGTTGGAAGCGTACACTGAGTCCATCCCACTGTTGTTTGAACAGAGGTCATAAATATGTGAGGCTGTTAAACTGTGCAGCTCATCAGGCCGTGATGTCTCTGCTCTCGAGCTTAATCAGCAGCAAGAAGACACACAGTGAAGGATGTTGTCTTGTCTCTTGAGATGGTGACCGCCTGGGAGATACTGTGTGGTTTGTAGTTTTTATTGTTTGTGTGTGTGTGTGTTTTCTCAGGTACGCCGGTCTAATAGTGTTAATGTCCGTGTTTGACTGCAAGTGTCAGTGTGTAGAAAAGAGTGGGAAGCTTTGGCAGAGAAACGAATGGCTTTGTGCTCGTGTGTGTGCGTCTTGACGCTGAGACATTCATTAGCACCAGGACATGACGCGTAGGAGGGTGAGAGCGAGCTGAATGAAAGTTGCACTCTTCAATAATGTCATGGAAACGTGGGAAAAGCTTTTCCAAGTTTTTACACACAAACGCACACACAAAGCCTTGAAAACAAAACACACTGGCTGTCTTTTATTCGCTGCGTGTTGTCTTCACACTCAGCAGTTTCCACCGGCAGCACCGACCTGTTGAAGAGAACAACCGCAGCCAAAACTGACCAATCACAGTTCTTCTTGTCTCCATGTGGCCACTGTAGCTCTGACGTGTTTTTCACTATAAATTTAAGTGTAATATGCTAAACATCAACACGTTAAAGGGGACCTATTATACTGCATTTCCGCATTTCTATTTTATTCAGTAAGAACGTACATACCAGGCGATTCGGCAGGACGCACGGCCACACACTCTGCGTTTACTAAACTTTAGTGAATTTATGTAACCAGGGGAACAACCTTGTCAAGTAGGGGAGAGCCGGGACGATGGAAACACTTTTCAGATATATATCATTTTAAAATTATTATTAAAATTATTGCAAACTCATTATGTCCTTTTTTAAAAAAAAAGAAGTATAAATATAACTTAGCTCGTTAAATAGAATATTCAACAGCTAATGCACATTAGGATCAGATATCAGCTGCCCTTTTTAAGCACATCTGCAGCCTGTTTTCCTGCTCTGCTGTGAAGACCCTGATATTTGGCTGTGAGCATCCTGGTGGTCCAGCCTGCAGCCTTGTGGACTCTGGCCCCCCTCCCGCCGTATCTAAATAAGGCAGAATGGCTACGTGTCGACAGTGACTCCTGACGTTTAAACTTCACTACCTTCTAAACTGTATAATTTGACATTTAAAACTTCAGGATGTGTTAATGTGCTAACTAATCTTTCATGTGATCGTGACCATGGCGCATGGAACAATAAATACAACTCGTCATTCAAAAAAGTCGCACTCAACTCCGAGTCTCTAACTCGAGTCCCCATATCTGCGATACCCCAACATAAAATGTTCCTTCAAGCAATGTAGACGATCCAGTCGATTTTATATGAAAACCCCTGAACCTGCCACAGGATCATTTGAGCAGATACTCTGTTCACACGATTGTTGGGAGAGCCAATCAGACCCAAAACCTGCCCAATGGTCGTCCAGTGTGGGGCCGGCAGAAGAACCAAGACTGACAATGCGGAGCTGAGCCTAAAAAAGGCCAGTGTGCAGAGACTTTTGATTTAGGAAATAACATGACCTTTCCTCTGGTGCCACCCGCAGGACGAACCCTCCTTTTTTCCCCACCGCTAGAACAAAGTGTTTTTATTAAACTTAATGATCATTGCGGCCTCTCAGGGGACTCGTATTCCTGTTTCTGCCTCCGTTGGTGCCTCTGCATGAATCACAGTCAGCTGTCAGCGGACTCTGTGAGTCATTATCGAGTGTTTGTGAATCCAAGCAGGGAAATTAACACCAGCCGCACACACACACAGTCAGGTTTCTTCATCACAGCTGAAGCGGCCTTGTTGCTGTGTGCGACAGTTTAATGCATCAATCGCTGACTTCAGCCACTCTGCCTCCTCCCCTTATTTCTTTTCCTTCCTTCCTTTTCTTTCTCCCTTCTGTTTCCTCCTCCTTATATGCCCTTCTCTTTATCCATGCTTTACTCCTCTCCTCACCCCCCCCTTCCTTAGCTCAGTTCTTTTTCTTTTCTTTTCTTCCTCATTTCCCTGTTAGTCCTAAATTTCATCCTCCATTTACCTGTATACTCCTTTCCTTCCCTTCTCCCCACCTCCTCCTTTCTTTCTTTCCTTCCTTCCACTTTTCTGACTGTTTTTCTGAAGTCAAAGATTAACAGAGAGGAAGACAGAGTATAAATGACTGGACGAGTGGCGTTTAGATTGGGAGGCGGGATGAAGCCCTCTGTAGCCGGGGGAGACAGATTGACTGACACGATCCAATCAGACCCTTACCCACATCTCTCTTTCTGTGTTTTACATGTCCTCGGGGCAGAAATCCTCCAACAAATTGAAAATGACCTCAATAAACACAAACAGCCATATTCCTCTCCCTTCTCTCTCACACACACTGAAGACACCGACTTCCATCCTTGTCCATTCACGACCTGCCGGGTTTAGTCGACGCAGCACGTGTTGTTTGGGCCGCAGGGCAGGAACATATGTTAACATATTGAGTTCATAGCTGTTTTATGAACCGTGAGTCACCGTGTGATGTCATACATATAAAGTGAAACGCTTACGACGAATGTCCAATCTCAAGAGTTGCAAACTGGACCCTCACACATTTATGACCCTCATTTTTAGTTTGAAAATCAGAGACAACGACCAATAATAAGTCACCCCTCAGAGATTTTACAGCTTTTAATACTGGACGTTATTTCTTAACCTGTTATAATCCCAGGGTGTCACATTTGGTCGAGACCTCTTGCCGTTGCTTTTTAACCCTCTGGATATCCTCGGCTCCGTGGTCAAGAAAAAAAAGACGTAAAATCAATGCAGCAGAACTTCGTCAGAAAAATTGTCTGTTTTATTTCACACATTCTTCTTCCTTGTCCGTTATGTAAATCACAAGACCGATGTCACAGGACATTAAACACGTGTTATAAGTTTAGGATAAGATGATGGTTCGGGTTAAAATAACTGTGACTTATGTGACAATGTTGACCTTTTTTTTCACACGGGAAACCAGCGCCTGTCTCATCGGTGAAAGTCCGGTATTTGTCCCACCCATCCACCCCAATCAGCACCTTACTCGGACCTTTCTGTTGTTTATAGTAGTACTTTTAGCTTTGAACAATGGCAGTGAAGGTTGCAGTATACTTTGGTACCAGACGCCGAAAGAGGTGATAAAGCGTAGCTATCTGATGCTCTGGGAATGAGAACAGGCTCAGTGTTTTAATGACTCTTCTAATTGTTTCTACTTTTGTTGTTTGCTGGCTGTCTGACTTTTTATTTGTCTTACTGGTTCTCCTATGCTTCCTGTGTCGTCGTATTTTCAGACAGATTGTAAATGCTTGTTGCTCTCAGATCGGAGTTGGAAAAAAAAAAATCTAAATGAGGCTGTTGACCAGACCGTCATCCACTCAAGTGCAGGAAAGAATGATGCTGATGTCTGTGAGGAGGAGAGACGTCCTACCTTAAATTACCACCTACAGACTCATAATAGCCCATAATGAATACAGTATAAGTATGTGTTACTGGTGCATAGCTGTCTGAATGAATACACCAGGAAACAAAGCAGCGCACTGACAGATCTCAAGCTCTTTCACGTCCAAATGAAAATAGTAATTTCCACAAGCGTATGCTTTTACCTTTTCCAGCCTCTGTGAATGTTGTTGTGGTTTTAGGTTGAGGTTTATAAATTGGTTAAGTGGTTTTGCTTCATGAACAAGTGTGTTACTAATTGACTTGCCTTCTAACACAAAGGTTAAACAAAGGTGAAAGAAATAAACCTTTTCTCAGTCCATGAGCCACTTCCAGCATTAGTTTGACCTTTACAGTTACAATAAGACGGTAAGTTCAGAGTGTTTGAGGAGAGTCTGCACAGTTCGGTATGTTTTGGTGAAACACAGAGAGAAAACTCCGTCCCAAACGTGACTCGGATGTAAAAGGCAACCCATCTGTTGGGCTTGTAAATTCTTTGGATTAGAGAGCCGTTAAAGACAAGGTTGCAAGTCCCACACGGCTTCATCATACTTTTCCAGCGTGTTTCTTAATCATTGTTAATCACTCGGATTTGTCTCCCATCAACTTAGTCCTTGTGGGCCGCGAGAAGGACGGCATCGCTAATGAAGCGAGGGAGAGTGAGCGTGGAAAGAGAGGACACAAAAGAGTGGAAACAAAAGAATTAAAAAGGAAAAAGATCACCTCCGCCCTCTGAAAGGGAAAAAGAAACAAAATTAAAAACGTGAAAATTGTGCATTCAACTTCAACAGAGCGAGAAGAGAAAAAAGCAAGAAAAGAGTTAGATCTGAATCTCAAAGGAGGAGGAAAAAGATAATCTTTATAACACAGACAGGAAATAGAAGAATACAAACGTTAAAGGATGAGATTTACAGGTATTTCATACAGAAAGAGGATATAATGATCTGTTTCTAACAGCCATGAGTAAATATATGAAACCAATACTTCCCTCTCACACTCTAGCTGAAACCTATGGGATCATTTAAACCTGAGTGTTTTATTAAACATGCCAGTTATGTGACACAGATAAACTACAGATAAATAATATAAAATACAATAAAACTCATATTAATCTGCCTCCTTTCCTGGCCTGCTGTGGGAACACGTTTTGACAAATAAACAGAGGTCTCCATTAGAAGCCTGGTCTGGTTTTTATAGAAGTTCTTTGGATGTATAATTAAACTCATGCGAGTCGCTGCTTTAGTTGCTTCTAAGCTGCTCGGATCGTTAATACGAATATTAATGTTTAAACATGTGATCAATATGTCAGTATGAACATGCTGAACATCGTTAGATCGGTTAGATTGTCCACAATTCAATTGTTCAGTTAATTTAACGGAAACAACGAGCCCCAAAGTCTGATTCTTATAGATTTACAGGTGTAACCTGCCTGGTACAAGAGGAAAGTGCCGCCTCCCGTTACCTTTGAAGCCTCGTTCAGTCCGAATGTGTCCGTTCCTGATTATTTCTCTTCCTTCAGTCTGTGAGGCTCCACCCATCAAAAGAACCAGAACAGCTTTTCATAAAAATGAATCCTGTCATGTGAAGTCTGTCGCTCTCTGTCTGCTAACTTCTCTCATCCTGCTGCCTGCTGTTGTTTTCATTACATTGCTGCCTTCAAAATAAAAGCGCAGAAGCAGTCTGTCGGAGCTGGGTCAAATGAATGACGTGTGTTTGATATTACTGGATAATTTTCATACAAGTAATAAACGGTTTCAGAGTAGCCTACTTCTGTTTTGAGCGAGAGGAAGGCCTGTCCCAAATACAGGCAGGGTCAATTCAGTGACGTTAGCAAATAAAAGCCGGGCTATTAATCAAAGTTTTACGGTAATGTTGCTCCAGAAAACACGATTAAGAAAAATGCACAGGCCTCCATCAGTGACTTTCTCACAGTAACAACAGACCAAGTCAGTGTCTTGTGGTTATGGCAGTGAGCGTTGTTACATGTCAAGGTCATGGCCTCTGTCAATGTATTTCTCTACTCAAAAATAAAGTCCAACCACAAGAGTTAGTGGCATCAAAGCCCTCCAATATCAAGTCTCCTCCGCAGTGTTCCTGACAGACACTGCAACCTAACGCGTGACACTGAGCAAACTCATGTCTGTTTATTCAGTATACTGTATAAAGACAGCGTCTCATCCAGTCATTATGGTCATTAACGGTCTGAACACACTTCCAATGAAGCTTTTAGAAGGTTAGCTAGCTTACTGTGTGTTGCAGTAGCTTTTTTAGATCTGATGATGCAGCATACATCATCTATACCATTGTTCACAAAGGGTCACTAAATCCTCCTAATTTGTGTTTTGTTGGCCTTGAAGCAGATTTATGAATATCAATTTAAATAACTGATCTGATGTTCAATGAATGTCAGGCGGCTGTAGAAGAAAGGCCTCCACGCTCTACAAGCAGCAGCTGTGAATCAACGCAAAAAAACATATTCCCACTTCTAGTGTCGACACTGCTCATATTAATCTGAAGCTGATAAAATCAAACAGGTTCTAGAAACTAATCTTCAGAGAAAAACATTAGAAAAGCAATCAGATCTACAATTTTCAAAGCAGGAAATTGTTCAAAACAAATAGTTTGTAGAGCAGCATGCAGATGACAGCTTCATACTGTATAATTAATGGATAAGACAGTGTAATATAGTCCAGCGTCTGTACAGGCCTGATGTGCGAAGTTTGAAGCGCTGTGTGATTCTTCAGCCAGAGTATAAATATTAAAATCACCCAGATTGGAGTCTGGAGGTCTTCACTTGACAGCGGAAATAGGTTTTTTTGACCCCGTGGTAATTTATATTCTACTCTATTGTTGTGTTCCTGTTTCCTTTCGCATATCTTCTCTCTCTCTGCTGTCAGCGAACCAATTTGCCTGAAGGCGTGAGTAAAGTTTCATCGTAAAGGAGGAGAAAACAGAACGAGAGGGCAGAGAGTGAAATGTTGCAAAAGAAAAGCGAGTTGTCATCCTCCATGCGGGATCATAATTGATCTCACCCACATCACCTCTCTGCTATAATTGGAGCACTTAGTGTAAATGCTCCGGCCGCTATCTAATTGTCTGGAAGTGGGCGTAGGTGGAGAATACTTGACAAGCATTAGCGCTGATTGGAGATCAGCATCGGAGACGTTGCCTTTGGTTGGTCGGACCACTGCCTGCTTAAATACTCCTATTAGAGAACAGAATGTGTCCGCGGTCTGACAAGACAAACTTAGCGTGTAATTTGACATGTTAATGAGGGTTTTTATTTTAAAACGTTTTCACTCAGGAAACCAGAAAGGTGATCTACAGAAGGACGTACGTGGAGGAAACGGCCGATGCTCGCAAGCAGGCCTGGAATTATTTCATTTTAGGGGCAAGGGCAATTTTTGAGGGCACGAATGCCGAATGTCAGAGCAGCAAGGCCATCAAATAAAACAAGGACCTTTCTATGAATGATTTCTTTCTTTTTAAACTTGTTAATGCTTGTCAATAATCACACCTTTCAGCAGGGAGGCTGGAAGTCAGTCGCTGGCGCACGCATCGACTTTGTGGAAAGTTAAGCATGTTTCGATAAAGCTAAACAGCCAGCTCAACAAACCCAAACCTTGCTTTGCTTTTCCCTCGTTTTCTTCTGTCTGGCGTTGAGGATCTTGACTGGGGAGGATGTGGTCCGGTGCACAATCAAAGTGGGCCAACAACCCATCTCTCTTGCTCTTGTTAAAGCAGCAAACAGTGGCCTTCATGGGCTCTGTTAAAATCCTTCCTTGCTCAAATGTACTTACTTAGTCATTAAAAAGAGCCATCTAGGACAGAAGCACATCTTTTTGTTTTGGATTGCAAATATTTTTTTGCACATTTCTGTGCACACATTTAATTCTCTGTTAATAACCTCCAGAATAATCACCCGACTATTTATAGAAAAACAAAAAAACAACCTCACAGCCAAAATACTGCGGAGGCGACCACCTGGATGTCCCGTGTTCACGGCTGGGGGCCGTTGTAAGGGCACTGGTGTGACAGTCTACCCCTTGGCAGCAATATGAGATGGATGAGCGATGGAGAGGAGATGGGCTGACGTGTCGTTTGTCACAGAGGGAGAGGCGGCGGCGGGTGTGGAGGGCCGCTGTCATTTGTTTGGCCGGCGGACAGCGTGGCTGATAAAGCAGCAGTCTGACAGGGCTAATCTGATATCGGCCCGGAGAGCAAAGGAAGCGACGCGGCGCCCGGGGCGAGTGACGTTCAGGAAAGATATCAAATCATCTCTGAGTGCGTGAACTGTAAACACACACCTGTGCAGCGACGAGGGCCGAGTCTTAAACCCAGCAGAGAGACTGGACACCAGAGGGACTGTGGGAACTGGACCAGGATGACGTGACAGTGTAGGAGGCTGCGTCGTCCAGTCAGGCCGCAGTAATAAGTCACACAGCATCGAACTGGGTTTATTTCTCTTAGGGAGGTGGGGGGATTTCGACATAACCTGCAGGTCTGTGATTTTAATCCCATCTGGAGTGACATGATTTTTCAGCCCCCCATGCAGAAATATTAACAGTCGCAATTATCTCCTGTTTTTCTGCTCTCTGGTCCTTCTGTTATTTATGTCACATCCGGAGTGATGTCCTTGGATTTAAAATGGAGTATCTGCTGTGGGAAGAGTAGCTTGATCTAATTTTCAAAATGTTTTAATCAGTGTGAAATTCTTCTTTTGTGTGAAAATGGTGCTTGTCAAAATGCTTTTGCTAATCTGAAGTGACTTTAATGACTGAATTCTAACTGTATTCAGACCAAACGCGAATAAACCCAACCTGTTATTTCTACAGCTGTTTGAACCCAAAGGAAATATTTTGCTGTGGTTTAATCGCAGCAAACGGATCAAACCAAAATAATGCCAAAACAAACACAACATGATGCAGATTTGTTAAACTTTTTTAGGATTTCTCAGGTCTGTCAGCAAGACCACATGACAATAACTTAAAAAATGTTTGTTTTCTGAATGGAGTTCGGCTCGATCAGGGCTATGCTAACCTGTTCTCTGTAAAGTACAACGACAGCTGGAATAAAGTTAGTCACATATTATCTGAACTCACAAGGAAGTTCAACTTCCTCGCTTGCTTTTCTCCAAGTAACGTCCTGTTTTGTCTGGTTTTTTTTATATAAAAATGAAGTAGGAGTCCAACAGAACTCTGGGTGCCAACCGACGCTAACAACGACACATGGAACCTGATGTACACAGAAGCTGCTGAGAAGCTCCAGTGAAGATAAACCAATGTTTTACTTCTCCGCTCTGCTTGGCCCTCCCCACACAGCGCTCTGAAGCCGTCAGTGAAATCGCGTCTCCCCGCGTCTTTGCATTGACTTTGTACTTAAACGCACCGCCCCAACGCTCACTTCACTTTGAAGCGTATTTGTGGAAATGTTTTTGCAGCAGACCTCGTCGAGACTCTCCCACCTCTCTCCTGAGCGGCTTTTGTTCTGTTACAGACCGTATTCTGTAGTTTCTCAATGGTTTAATGCCGTCCAAAACAATGACTTACATTAGAGATGAGCACAGGTAATATTTTGTTCCCCCCCCTGTAATGTTGATCCTGTTCGAAAGGAGATGGTGTCACTGTTTCAACATAAGAAAATGAAATTGCTGTTTTGTCAGGTTCATGTCAGGACGGATGACTTTGACACATAGATTCACTTTAGTTATATTCTTTTCCTTAGCTTGAGAGACTGCTCGCACTCAGTGGCACCATGAGCAGAGGAGAATCCACTCATTGTTAATAGCATTAGCTCTGCTTATAGTGAGTGTTTGAATAGAATTATAGAAGAGTTACTGCGGCGTTGTCTTTATTTAATTATGCAATCCGTTCAGAGGATATTCACATAATACCAGTCGATGAAAACACACTGTGATTCACAATTTCTGATTTCTCTTAGAATTTGGCCAGAAACCTGCTGCGAGAGCGAGATTGTTATAGACTGCACACTGCACGGTTCACAGCAAAAACACACACACAGAGTTTCTATATAACAAGACCCTCCGGAAAAATGTTCCCATCTCTTACTTTCTCTCTCATTGTTTTCTTCTCTGTTGTTTTCTTCATATTTTTTGTGCGGAGAGCTGCAGACATCCATCTCTGTCTCACCCCTCATCTCCAGCTCTCTCTCTCTCTCTTTCCCGTACCACACTGTTTTTAGCCTCGCCCGCCCGCTCTGTAGCTCCCACTGTTATTCTCGCTCGCTCGCCCACTCCGCCTCTCTCTCTCACACATTTCCCTCCACACTCTCCTCGCCGTGTCATAATCCATCTATCTTGTTACTGAAGAGTGCACAAACACGTACAGCGCTGTTGTTTTTTTACATCCATCCAGCAGCAGAGAAAAGCTGGATGATGCTGTCCAGCTACAGAGCTGACAAACCCATTCTGTTGATTACACCGCCTGGAGAAGTTTACTGCTAAACATTAACCAAGCTTTGCTCATTAACAGGATGCCTATGGGATCAGGTACTTTAACTAAGCTGACTACACATTTACATATTCACATTCAAACAGTCGATATTTCAATTCAATTCAAACAACTGTATTTATCCCTGAGGCGCAGTGACTGATGCAAAATGTACAGCAGTAGTAATGAATATTATAACAGTCTTAAGGGCGGTAAGTGGGGGCCAGCATGGGATAGGAGGGGCAGGGGGTGTTGGCACTATAGCCCCTATAGGTTCCAAGCGAGCTGAGGGAAAACTAAGATGTGACGTGGAAACTCGGCAGGCTGCTGATTGGTCAGAGAGAATCGTCACCATTCACTGCATCATCATTGCGCCAGACAGAGGCCAGCGACAAGTTTTATATTTTACAATTTTCATACTTTATTTCATCACTAAATCCACTTCTGAGAAGTTTTGTGTGGAGTCGCTATGACGACCAGCTACATTGAGGGGTACTATCTCTGGGTACCAGCACGGCCGAGTCGAGTTGAGCCGGCACTGGTGATGTAAAAACGGCATTTGGCAATAGGTGAGGGGGAAAGAGGGGGCCAGGAGCCGACTGTGTTCAGAGCTGAGGAGTCAGCCTCATATGAAGATGACCTTCCTCCGGTTAGTCCAAGCTGATCCCTACCATTCAGAGGCCCCGTGAAGGACATCGATGGGGTCCTGTAGGATGGAGTGGGCTTTCCGGGGCATTAACTGATCACGCAGTGAGGTCAGAGACCGGAGGGGTCATAGTGCTCATAGAGTTCTGGAGGTGCTTCTTGGTTTGGATTGTGAGAGAGCAGAACCAGCAAATAAATGAGAGAGTTATGATGCTTTCAATAAAGCACTATAAAGTTTGAAAATACACAGCTCGTATGATGCTAGTTTGTAAAACTAATCACATCATACAGCATACTGTACATCTACAGCAGTCTCCTCAGTTTTATGCTACAGCCAGATCTATTTAGCTGCATGATGAGATGAGAAGATGAGACTGTAGGAGGCTAGCAGCAGCCTGAAGTTAGGCTGGAAGGATATGTGTTGCATCCTGCTGCCTCAGATTCATATGCATGTACAGGTGCATCTCAGAAAATTAAAATATAGTGGAGAAGTTCATTTTTTTCCCATAATTTCATTGAAAATCACAGCCTTTTTAAAAGCATAAGATCAAAGCGAAAGTGATTCCCTCAGATACTGAACTGCTCACATTTTAGAGATGCAAGATTCCCCACTGACAGCTGCAGTGTCAGTAGTACAACAGTCATTTTGTCAGCCAAAGAATTTAAGTTTGTCCAATTTAAAGTTCTTTGTGCTCTCAGTAACTTTTCAGAGTAAGAGTCTCACTTAATACCTACGGAGTAGAACAAAGTTTCAGGGCACCATGACCCGGGTTCCTGCTGCCTGCGCATGCTTCTGTCTGGTTACTGACTCTGATTGTGTTGAATCATCCTTGTGGGAACCTTTTTGGAGCTTTTCGGACTGTTGTGTGGCTCAGCCTTTCAACTATGAACCATCTGGCTTTAATAAAAAAGAAAGATAAGGAAACAGAGGGTGAAGAAATCAGTTTAATCAGAAGGAAGTTAGTTGTCTTTTTGACCTTGATGGCCCTCAGTGAAGAACAAATACTGGTGCAGAAATTTAGTATATTGTGGAAAAGTAAATTTTTCTGCCCATAATTGAAGTCAAAAAGTGAAACTTTCATTTATTCTAGATTCATTACACAATAAGTGAAATATTCCAGGCCCCTTTTTTGTTTTAATCTTCCTGATTACAGTTTAAAAGCTCATGCAAATCAAAAATCCACGTCTCAAAATATGAGAATAAAGAAGTTATAATACAGAAATGTTGCCCTGAGAAGAGCCTTTAATCTCTCAGTTCCGGTTCAGTACACACACCCACCATCATGGGGAAGCCTGTTGACTTGCTAGTTGTCCAGGAGACGCTCACAAAGAGGCTGACTGGAAGGTTACAGTGTGGTAGGAAAAGGTGCTCGAGCAACAGGGACGACCGCAGCCTTGAGAGGATTGTCAAGCAAAACCGATTCAGGAACCTGGTGGAGTGGACTGAGGCTGGAGTCAGAGCATCGAGAGCCACCAGCCACAGACGTGTCCTCTACTGAACCAGAGACAACGTCAGAAGCGTCTTACCTCGGCGAAGGAGAAATAGAACTTGACCGTTGCTCAGAGGTCAAAAGGTCCTTTTTTCAGATGAAAGAACATTTTGCATTTAATTTAGAAATCCAGGTCCCAGAGTCTGGAGGTCAAGTAGAGAGGCACCAGAGTTTCTTCAAGTCCAGTGTGAAGTTTCCGCACTCAGTGATGGTTTGGGGTGCCATGTTGTCTGCTGGTGTTGGTCCACTGTGTTTTATCAAGTCCAGAGTCAATGCAGCATCTATTTTAGACACTTCATGGTTCATCTGCTGACAGGCTTTCTGGAGATGCTGATTTCCTTTTCCAGCAGGACTTGGCACCTGCCCACAGGGCCAGAACCACTAGTGACCGGATTGCTTACCATAGTATTACTGTACTTGACTGGCCAGTCAACTTACCTGGCCTGAACCCCACAGAAAATGGAGTATTATCAAGAAGATAGTGAGAGACACCACACCATCTATACAGATGAGCTGAAGGCCGCCGCCGAAACAACCTGGGCCTGCCTAACACCTCAGCAGCTCCAGGCTGATTGTCACCATGCCACGCTGCATTGATGCAGTAAATGAGCCCAGACCTGAAATACTGAGAGCACAAATGAACCTTTTTTATACCTTTTCAAACCTCGAGAAGGTTGACATTCCCGTATTACACATTCTTTATATTTTGAACGGATTTTTGATTTCCGTGAGCTGTAATCAGAAAGATTTTTAAAAAAGGCCTGAGATATTTCACTTTACATGTAATGAATCTAAAATATATGAAAGTTTCACTTTTTGACTTAAATTACGTAAACGATGAACTTCTCCATGGTACTCTAGCTTTCGGAGATGCTCTCATACCGTCGCCTGTCTTCTGGGTCCAAACAGCCATGACGCTGCAGCTCAGCCTCCTGTTTGCAGAGTGGCAGCACTTCCCTCCACACCTCCACAAAGCCCTGTGCATTTTTGTTGACCTCGGGGGGACCAGTCACTGAGAGGTAAGCTAATGAGGATCCTAACAGCAAATAATAACACATCTCTGGTGCTACTTTCCCCCCAACAACATCCTTTAGCTGAGTCTGACTCCACCGAGGAGCCTGTTGAATCTATAAACAGATGCTCAACATGCACTCGGTGCTTTTCATTAAAGCTTGCAATTTTTAACAGCTAATACATGCTGCTAAGAACAAGGCCATGCTAACCTCATAATGCTCCCAGGGAAGCGCTCAGCCGTTTCCATTCCGTATCGAGAGGAAGAAGGCAGCGCTGTGTTGGTGCAGCTGCAGCTCGGATTCCTCCAAAACAACCTTTATTTTTCATTAGGCTTCTTCTTCCTGATCTATTGCTGCTGAAGTTGCAGCTTTTTATAGCTTTCAACTACCAAAGTGATGATGCATTCATTGCACATGGCTTGTTAATGAAGCCTTTAATTTCAGCTCTACTTTAAAACGGGTGAAGTTTCCTTAAAGTTAAAGTTGTCTTTCTGTAAAACCCAACAGTCCTTCAGCAGTGGCTCGGACCTTTCCTATCATCCTCTTTAGAAGCTGAACTCGATAAAACAATTTAATTCCTATCAACTATTATCAATAAGGCGGAAATGACAACAGAATTCACAACTTACATTGTCATGAGGTAAGTACCTGTCAGCTTTTACACGTAAAGGTCATGAAGGCTCCCCTGTTACATTGACAGTAAACAGACTCGTGTTTTCTTCACTTCGTGTTTGATTGATGTGTTTGCTTAGTGAGAATCATAACCTTCTTTTCTTCCCTTTCAAAAATGTGCAGATCTTCTTCCCTTTCAAAAATGTGCAGATCTTCTACTTTACATTTTATTTTGCTGTGTGAAATAATCCTGGTAACCTGAGTGTTTATAGCAGGCAACAATGAGAGCGGTGTTGTTAATTTACTGTCCCGACGTGAAACAGATCAGTCATGCTCTGCAATGCAATCTTTTGCCGGCCGAGCAGGCTAACTTCCGGTTTAGCGCTCCGCTAACGTGAATGGGGGTAAAACTGTAAACGTGCGGCTGGTGTAGCCTTTTCAAAATGTTACCGAGCGAATGGATCACAGTCTGATAGCGAAACGAGTCATTTCGCTCGGGTTGCGACGGTCAAATATATTGATTCTCTGTGTTACAGCCGCCGTTTTGGCCGCTAGTAAAAGTTACTTCAAAGCACGGGGTACTTCCGCTCAGCTCGGAGGCGTTGCAAGGCTACCCAGCCGACCAATCACAGTGCTTACGATTCGCGTCGACTCGACGTGCAGTTACATTTTAAGGAGGTGCACTTCAGGCGACGGCGTAGCCTCTCAGTACCCTCTGCGTAGCCCCGTAGCCTACGCCGTCGATTTGACGCAGAAGTATAAATTACGCTTAAGAGTTGAAACATTTACAGTCACGAAAACATATTCAAACTAAATGTATGGGGAGCAAGCTCAAAATTATTCGATTTACTAACTCAACATTTTGACTTTTTAACTAAGAAGCTTATGACATAATAAGTTCTCTACATTTTCATTGAATTGTTCCCAACTTTTTTTTTGTTCCCAGAAATGGGCCACATATGGGCCCCCAAAAAATGCAAGATTTAAAAATATCATATGACAAAGACTAGTCTGCATGATGCGGTGATGACATCGTGGCGTTATGATGCAGCGTCGTGCAATCTGCTGAGTCATAGCTTGAATCCTGAAATAGCTGCTCTCTCCCCAGACGCTGAGAAACTTTGTGGTCTAAGTCAACAGCATAAATACAACCTCAATCTTTCATCTGAAGAACCGCTTCCACCATCTGCTCATCTGTCCCACACCACAAGTGCAGCTTTCCCGAAACTTCCTCTCTCCTGGAGTGAAGCAGTGGTGTTGGGTAGAAAGAGTATTTTCAAGATTTGTAGATGTATAGATCTGTTTTGCAGCATGTTTATGTTGTTTTTTGTGTTTATTTGGGCCATTTTTCCCATTGATGTCGTCTGTCATGTTGTCTGCTGATAGAACATATCAGTCTCAGTGTTGTAGTTATTTTGAGTTTCTCTGGATGGCAACGTCTGGTAATTATCCAGAAACGTTATAATACGAATGCAACTGAGCTTGAGAGAGAGGAGAAGACGGGGAAATAAGAAAGCAGCAAGAAGTGGGCGAGAGGAAGGGGAGAAGAGAGGAAGCGATGAAAGAATAAACACGAGATGAATGGTCAGACAGAGAGATGAGTCAGTCAGGTTGAGAGTCGCCGCCGGTGTTTTGTGCTGCTGTCATTAGGTTTCACCCTAACAGGCTCTGCAGTCTGTCCCTGCTGATGCACAAAGCCAGCCGCCACCTGCACCCAGAACTTCTCTGTACACCGCCAAAATATGTACCTGACATCAGTGAATGAGGCGCCACACTCACGGAGCACACCAGAATCACAAGGAGGCGGTCGAGGTTAAGGCTGGTGAAATATTGTGGTTTTCGCTAATGTTAATGAAACACGTCTTGTCTGATGACTTCTTCTGTCCCTAAGCTTAACCAAGTGCTGTTCAGAGCCTGCTTCCTGCTTATCTATAGATTAGTTTGATTATTTCTATTAAAAGGCACCCAGTGCTTGAGACATAGAGGAAGATGTAGTTCACATGAGAAGTCATTTCACCTGTCGGTGGTCATAATGTCAGGGCTAATCGCTGTTTACCTGATAGAGATAAGAAATAAGACATTGTTTGACAATCTCTTCTTTGTCTTTACTTGTGTGTATTTTGACTTGTGGAGACAGAGAAAGCAGGCATGTCGGGAGCAGTGTGCTCGTAAATGCTCAGCATTTGAGATTAAATGAAGGGGAGGCTGAGTGAAGTGTAACTGGGTAATAAGCCAATCGAAATGCCGGAAAAGGTGAACATCTAAAACTTGGATTCCATCCTCAGTTCATTGTTCTTGTCTGACACAACCAGCTGCATCCTCTAGTCAGCCTCTGCTCACGATTGGTTCTCCTGTATGAAATGTCCAGGTAGATAAACAACATGGGACTTCATACCAGTTTATTTGATTCTACGTGGGTATATCCAACCAGTGAGGGCTCGGGCTCTTCATTAGCTCCATAATGTGTCCACGAGATCAAATAAAAGGTTGATAGATTGAACGCATCAGCCAGACTTCCTGTTTTCAGGCTGCAGTCCGAACAAACAAGCCTTTCTCTCCTGAACAGCCTTGAGCCGCACAGTCTGTTATGGCGACTCTCATTCAGCTCTGTCTGACATCAGACATCCAAAATCAGCCTCTCGTCTCAGTTGTTGATCCATGTCTGCCAGGCTGTTATTGATCAGATTTCAACCCCATTCGGTAGATGCCTTATGATAGCGAACGCCACAGTGTTCAGTTTCTCTGTAAGATGTTTTTTCATCTCTCAGTGTAAGAGATAATTGGGATTTTTGTGCATACCTGTTTTTTTTTTGCCTCCCATGATAAAAATACATACATTATTGTGCTACATCCTAATACTAGTACTTTGAAAGTCCCAAAGTACTTTATTCCAGTTATCTCCTAATGTTTTCCCATGTAAGGGTATTTAGTTGTGCCTTGCTGGAGACTGAAAAAGTACAAGTTGTTCAAAAACCTTCTACATCTGAAAGAGTTTTGTTGATTGATACCAAAGCACTCTGAATATTTGGTCACTTCTGCCTTCCCAGACTGTCTCTCTTGGCCGGCTTTCACTGTTTTAGGACCAAAGCAATTCCCCACCTGTCTGCGTTTCAGTTTGTTAACGTAACTCTGAAAAGGACGGAGACGGTGCTACAAGTGAGCGACTGAAATTGCAGCATGTCAGAACCAGGAAGGATAGAAACTGGTATTTAGTAGAGTGATATATTAACTCTTCACAGTCTCCAAGGAAGGCTAAATTGAAGGCAAGCGGGCTTGGTTAAAGATTCTTGAAGACGTTTTGCCTCTCATCCACTTCCGAAGGATCTTGCATCAAGTCCAGGTGCCCTTGATTTAGCCTTTATTGGATCCTGTGACCACCTGGATGACTGAGAATCTTCAGACTCGTCACATTATCTTTCTTCTCTGACAACTGCTTACATTGGATCTGTTGTATTCTATAGTCAGAGTGATAATTTCACTGAATTGATTTCATTTTCTCTAACTCATCTCACTCAACATGTCTTAGAAGCTGTGGTAGCAGCGGCTTGGTGCTGTGAACCCATCTTTGAACATGTGAATATAAGTGTTGTTGCTATAAATGTAGCTTTGTCAATCTCATTCACACTTTTTTGGCCATTTTTCTGTTACTTTTCTTCTGGCTCTGGCACAGGAAGCCAACATCGCCGTCCTCAATCCCAACTCCAACCCTCTGATCAGCTCAGTATTTTTTTGTCCGATACATATTCGCTGAAATGTCGTCTGGAATCAGGTTATTTTGTTGCATATCTTTACAGTTTTAGGCCACCATAGCTCACAGGAATCTGTCAGTGTTGGTTACACTTGCAGCTGGACCTCTAGAAGTCCTAACTTCCTTTAAACCTCAGGTATACGCAGTGGGATTGCGTTTCTGTGTCACTACCTACTCTTTCATTTGCACATAAAAGCTCCACTATGTTGGCTGGAAATGTGTTTTATTTTTCTTATTAATTTGGTAAAAAGGAATTTCATGTCCATGTCTGGCTCAGTTGATCAGATCTCTGCTGTGTGCATCTCTATCTGTATATCTATATAGATATTTAATATTTCTTCCCATGCAGACAGTTTAGTTTTATTCGTCCAGGTTTTTAAATATCTGTCTCTGAGATTTCTGCCTGCACCCTAATGCAATTGACTTAAGTGGAATTTAGTTTTTGGTGCTGAAAACATTGAAAACACACAGAACAAAACAGTCAACAATTTGCAGAGATTTGTTTTGTATGAAGTCGGTCCAATAAAAACTGCTGATAGACACAGTTTCTGGACATGTTACATGTTTGAATGGGATTTTTCATTTTTTCCCATTCATTCTTCTCTATTGTATTGTGACTGAGACAGAAATCTCAGGAACAGACGTCTCATTGTCCAAACAAATAAAACCAGAACTATGTGCGTGGATAGATCCAACTAGAGGTACGTGACAAAACAGATTTTTGTAATCTGAACCGATCCTTTGATTTACTGCTCTATCTGATGACAATCGTATCACCCGTGTGCTCATTTATGTGGATTTAAAGGTAATCAGAAAACATCCCAGCTGCCTGCTTATCTATAGATTAGGTTTGATTATTTCTACAAGACAAACACCCACGGGCCCTTGAGATAAAAAGGAAGACGCCGTTTTTTAAGCTTGTTTTCAGGCATTGTGACACTTGACATGTGGAAGGTGAGAGAAAGGCGGCACGGCTCCTGGTAAACTGGTGCTAACATGTTTTCTCATTCACTTCACATCCTCTCCACCACCCAGCCAGGCTGTTCGCATATCGTACCGCCGACAAACAATGCCCTGCAGGCGCGACAGCTGCTCTCTGACAGGTAGCTGTTGTGACTGTGTGTCTCTCTTTGTTCACGGAGCCACACGGGGATCGACGAGCCGACTTTTAACCCATCAGCTCTTCCTCTGTACTGTGTGAGGTCTGAAACCAGCTGGGTAAACACGACTCAAAACAAGCCAAAGGTTCTGTTTGTTGCTTTTTCAAATCAATAAGTCATTGGGGTGGAATGACATGTACTATAATGGACCACAAGGTAAATTGTGCACAACACACATCTCATTCCAACAGAAACATGTCATACTCACCGCTCTGCTGCTCCGGCTTTAACAGGAAATGCTGTTTTTATTCCCTAATTAATTCCAGTTGCTTCTACTTTGCTGTTTAACTTCCACTGGGGATTTCACGTTGACGTGCCCTTTAAGATGCTGGGAGGCTTAAAAGGTGAAACATCTGTGCAGACATTGCTGAGTGTCATTGGTAGCTTAATTATTAACTGAACGCGATTTCTGTTTGTGATGAAGTTTAGAGTTTTGCTTTAATTAAAACGGGCGCAGATCATAAGAACTGGAAGATACCACCCGTGCACAAACCCAGGCTCACGGTGAAATGGTTTGTTGTGGAAGGACTTGACTGGCCTCGAACCCATCCGACACCTTTGGGATGAACTGGAACACCAACTGTTCAAGTGTTCACAAACTTTTGGCCATGTGTTGGATGATGCCCTTGGTAACCCTTTAGTGTCACTTATAGACATTTAAGGCTCCGGGGTCCAGTTAGCAAGGCTTAGCGACAATAAATGTGCAACATCTGTTTAGACTTTGAAAATAAGATCCTAGCATCGCCATTTTAACACGGCTTTGGTTAGGTTTAGGCACAAAAGTACTTGGTTAAGGTTAAGAAAAGATCACGAGTTTGGGTTAAAATAACCACGTATGTCAGCTGACAGGTAAGTTAACTAGCCATGAGCCCATATGTGATGATGAGTTGGGGAGTGAAAATGGGTTGGATGATGACATAAAACAGAATGAAACTGCAGTGGGTCTTTCAATCATCTGCACCATGTTCAGGTTTTGCCTGGTTATTACATACACTGGATCAGTTAAGTCCATAAAAGCCGCACCTTTAATAAGCTGTTATTTTTCTGTAAAGTCAGCCGTTGTTGAACACGGCCGTGGCAGGAAATTAACAAAATCAATTACATATCAAGTCACACTTTGTATACACAATCAGTCCCGCTTTTCTACAAGACGAGCACTATTACAGCAGAATAGATGGATTTTGGATGAAACAGTGAGGTTTTGTATTTTCTATCGATTTGGAGCAGAAAGTTGCTGTGCTCCCCGGGGAGCGTGAGGTGTTTAAGTATTCAAACAGTGATGTTGGAGCTTTACAAACCTACAGTTTACCCGCTCTCCAAAGGCTTGTCATTGTGCCTGTTTACATGAGCCTCTGGCAGATTTGTGGCGGCATATCTGACTCACAGCAGATAACTAAACATGCCTTTTAAACAGTCGTCTCCCTTTTAACAGAGGCGACAAAAAAAAAAGGGCTCGTATCCTTTTGTTGAGGAGAAGTGGTGAAGAGTGAGAGACGGAGAAACAAAGTGATACAAAGACAGAGGTTTTATCACAACCCTCTGCTGCACACAGAGCAAATCCTGCTATTTATTCACCTCTTATCTCGGTGTGGAGTCTTTTCATCGAGAAGCTGTAAAACGTCCAAACTTTGATTCAGAGCGAAGGGACGGGCAGAAAGTGCTCACCGCATCCTCTGCCGCTCTGATTCGAGTTCGATAAGATCCATTTTGCTGCGTCAGGATGCCTCGTTGCGCCGGGACAGTGCCGTGTCGTCGAGGCCCGTCTCCGAGCCCGCCGCATCGTTCCGATACCGATACACTCGCTGCTGAGCATGACCTCACACACTGAACTCACCTCAGGGCAATTCATCACACTCTGTCCTCTGGTTTTATATTCAGCAGTGGTTTTGTAGCAAAAGGCCACTGCGTGTTTATGCATTATTAACTGACTTAATCTGAAAAACTCTAAAATAAATGGTGCTAAGGGTTTTTGTCTTGTGCCGTGTACACATGCAGCCACTACAAAGGCCACCGAGTGTAATTGCATTTAATCATTAATAACTGAACCTCTGGCTGTTTGTATGTTTTTTGGAAAACTCTTCTTGCACGCTATAGTGCAGCTTGAGTTCACAAGCAGCTGAAAGTGGGACACTCTAATTAACACAGCGGCCACCGCTGAGTACAGTGTTGCTGCTCACGGTACAGTAACTACAGGAGGTACAGGTAGCTGAGGCAACAAAGTCGAGCATCCACCTGCTGCGTTGTCCTTGAGCTCGTCAGCCCATCTGTATCAGGAGCACGGCACTGTATCTGACCTTCGAACTGAATGCAGGGGAAAGGGTGAGAGATTCCCCTGCAGGGATCACCAAAATGTCACAGTGTTTGGACAAAATTGCAACTCACGTTTACTCAGCAGACGAGAAGCAGCAGATGGTGTTACTGTACACGCAAGATCACTGTGAAGTTTCATAAAGTCAAATCAACTCGTCTTCTATTTTTAGTTCAACAAACGTTTTCATCTGCAAATTGCTGAGTATAATCTGCTTTCCACCCTGAAGTCTGGCGGCGCTCAGCATCTTATGGTGTGTTCACATACAACGTGAATTTAAGCCTTGCATCGCTTTCATTCACAGGGGTTTTAATGCTGGACAACTGCTGAGTGTTCACACACAACGCAATGAGCGAATAAACACAACCCACGATTACTACAGCTGGAGGATCCCAATGTAAATATTTTCCTGTGAATTAAATTCCAATAAATAGATCAAATTGATGCCAAAATAACTACTTTATGATGCAGATTTGTTAAACAAATGAATTACTGCTTTGTCAGGTCTGTCAGCAGGACAACGACTTTTAAAATGTTTGTTTTCTGAATGGAGTTCGGATCGATCAGGGCTATGTTATGCTAACTTGTTCACAGTACAACAACAGCTGGAATGAAATTAAATACACATATTTTCTTAACTCACCAAGTAGTTCAACTTCAAAACCTTATGTTCCCCTAGTAATGTCCAGTTTTGTCTGTTTTTATATAAATGTGAAGCCAGCAGAGCTCTGACTGCCAACCGACGCTCAAGTGAAGATAAATCAACGTTGTAATTACAAAACCTAAAGTAAAAAGCTAATTTAAAATCAGTGAACTCTGAGCTCCTCCTGCGGGTAAACGGCGTAGCTGTCAGAGCAGAATCCAGACCGACTACGGTGGTTTATTTGTCCAAAAGCTGCTGCTCTTTATTCTTCAACGCTCTGAAGCACAATCTCACCACTGATTGGCTTTCTCAACATAGCGCCATGTGAATTTCTCGCTCAAGTTGAAAAATTTGAACTCGCGCAAACCAACGAATGTCGCTACAAACGAATCTTCCGCCGGGAGAAAATCCGCAGGAATTTGCATCTTTGCCTGGACTTTGTGTATAATCAAGCAGCACAAAACACTGTGTTCTCTTCCAGTGTGAACATGCCATTAGAGTCCTTGCAAATGATCTGATGTCAGCGTTGTCGCTCACGTGACATGACTCCCCCCACTTGTCTACTGAGTTGGGCATAATTAAAAAAGGCCTTTTTCCAGTGCACTTGTGTGGAACAAAATAATACTGTTTGTGTGAAGTTGGTGGGATTTGTTCTCAGCACAGAAAGTTGGTGATGCATGAAATATAAAACGCACATCAGCATGTTGGCAGAGACGGTTATGTGCCTGTGTGTGTGGAGACATGAGGATTTCCACTTTTCCAAATCATCTGCTTTAAATCCTGTCGGCGTCCCTGTGTGTTAGTTTAACATTCAGCATGCCGTTGTGTCCTTCAGTTTGCATCATCAAGGTGAGACGCCAAATTCAGTAGTGTAATATTTCACCCTCATCTGGAACAGAATCACCAAGTCGCCCAGAAGCGAGCGGTCTGCTGAGCAAGCACGACTGCTGGAGGGTCAGAAATTAATGGAGGCTCGGGGCAAACATAACCATAAAAGATCATAAAATACCCAGGAAATTAAAAAAAGATAATTAGGAGGACAGATTTCTCATTTCACCTCGTTGATATTTTATTCATTGAGTTGTCTCATGAATGTGACTTTTGTCCCCCGTAGGCCACTGAAGGTCATTTCAGTGACAGGGCAGTTTTGTCAATTCTGGGAGAGAAAACTGGGGAAGGAAACACTGACCAGCACAAAACGCTGCAGCAACAGAGAGGGAAATAAGTATAAATGGCAAATAAAACAGCAGGGAGAAGATCGACTGCCCTAAGAGCTTTTTTAATCTGAGTGGTTGTCTGTATTTGGCTCGATTAAACGTCTCAATTCAAAGGTCAGAATGCCCAGAAGTATTCTTGAAGCCCTGACTTGTGAGGACTTGTGGTGGACCAATATCCCAGCATGCCTTTCAAGTTAACCACTAGGGGATAGTGTCACTGCAATTGTGTCACCAAACTTTTTAAATCACAATCTCAGAGATGTGGTTGATTGATCGACATAATGTGGACGATCTGTCCTGTTCTAAGATTTTAATGGGAGACTGCCAATCAGAAACGAGTATCTTCCATTACTATGATTTAATTATGATGTTCCTGCACAAAGGGAAGTTAAATTTAGCTTTTTTGGGGTGAGTACAACAGGAGCATTTTTGAGCTTAGTAAGTAATTTCTTCTCAGGAAATTGTTGCCACTGAGCGCTCTGAGCTCTTTCAAGCTCTGGCAGATAAATGGACTTTACTGTCCCCAGTCTGTAGAAAGTCTTTATGCCACGTCTTGATTTATTTAACAAATGCGTTTAGGATACAAATACCGCATTAATACTTTATTACCTAGGAGAGAAGAGATTTGTCTTTGGCCTCAGCAAAGACGAGGGCAAAGACATGACGAGGGACTTGTGAAAATACATCACTTATCATGACAAAAGACTCTTGAACCCTGATTTTCCTCTTAAATTTTAAGTGGCTTCAAGCTTCTTTCCTACATTTTTCCACATTTTCACACACTGTTTTATTTTCTTCCAGCAGCTCATTCAAGCACCATCAAGCATATGTTTCGTTAAATATTTAAAGCCAAGACATCATTAGATTTATAAATGCACTATCCATAATTGTATACACATCTTCCTGTAATTCATCCTGACATGTTTTTAGACACTGGGATCTGTGCTAGAATTTAAAACAAAGTCATTAAAGTTTCAACAAAGCTGAGACCTATAATATGCGTCTGTAATGATGGTACCCTGGTGGGGGCAAAACAGTCAAAGTTTTTGAGAACAAACAGACTATAGAATATCTTAATTACCTTAAATAAGTAAAATAACATTCAGCCTTCTTAACTTTAGAAAACTGACTTGGGCCAAATGTTTGGCTGGGAGATTATCTGCTGCTTAAAAGAGTTCACTGACTCAGCCGACTTGATTTCTTCAGGCAGGCTGTTCAAGGGCCTCAGGGCCCCGACTGCAAACGCTTTATCCCCTTTAGTTTTCAGTCGAGACTCTGGAACAGACAGCAGACCTCTGCCCGAGGTCAGAGATCTAACAGGTCGATGATGATGATGACGACAGATAAAAAGTAATAAACATACATTCTGTCAAAGCTGATGATCAAAACATTCTGTTGTATTAAAAGCGTGCAGTCCCGCAGAGGACGGCAAGAACCTCTGTTGGTCGGTCGGTCCTCCACCTTGGTAACGGTTGGATGTATTGCCATGAAGTTTCATGCAGACATTCATGGCGTGCAGAGGATGAGTCCTGCTGACTTTGGGGATCTGACTTTCCCCTAAGCCACCAATGAAGTCTGTGATTTTGAGTA
The DNA here is from genome assembly GCA_024633595.2 of Lepomis macrochirus. NCBI lineage: Eukaryota > Metazoa > Chordata > Actinopteri > Centrarchiformes > Centrarchidae > Lepomis > Lepomis macrochirus. The sequence goes on along the minus strand of JALXJV020000023.1, from coordinate 3,691,194 downwards.
TAACAGCTTACCATGACTTTGGGTTCCTCAGGATGAATTCTAATATTTTTGGTGATCCCCTAAAGAGTAAATTCCACACTAGATTTTGTGAGGAATAAAAACATAACCGCACTGGCCTCCGTACCTTTCGACCTGTTGAACCTCTTACAGGTGTGGTCTAGTACTTGTGACCGTACTTGGTTGTGACGTGGCGTAGAACTTCAGTACCACCAATCAGGCAAGTTTTAGACAAATAGCCGTGATCATGGAATAATTATTTCAGTTACTATGCAATTACAGAAATGGAAACAATAAAAGATGCCACTACAAGTATATAATCGGTCGGAAGAGAGAGTGATGGAGAAAAGTGAAGCAGAGTGGGAAGAGGCCCACTCTGCGTGGGCCGAGCTTAAATACTTTAATACTAATCGTATTTTTTTTTTTTACAGTAAAATGAATCAAAAGCCAGTTTGATAAATGAATCTTAATACAAACCTTTTTTTTAAATTGTTGTTAGAGTATGTGGACTGTAGCGAGCTTCCAGACAACATGTTCATCCAGGGATGTAGTCTGGTGGGTTATGAAGTGATCACACACACACACACACACACACACAGTGCAGTGAGTCAGACAGGTGGAGACTTCAGCAGTGTGGAGGTTCAGCTGTTGGTCTTGGTGGATCTTTGGGGGGTCGGACTGCTGACAGAAAAATCAATGGCAGAGACAGGAGTGCTGGGTCCTCTCTGCAGGGAGATGGAGGGCAGGACAGGGAACGTGAACAGACAGGAGAAGGCTCACGTCTGCACTTGAAAATGCCTCCTGACTGCTTGTGCCCTCCATCCTCACTAAGCAGGCATTTTTCCCAACTGATTTCTGCACTGGATAAACTGTGAAATTCCATGTGTTTTAGTGTAAATGCAGAAAACTGAGCTTTGGGGAAATAAAGACGTTGATCCGGTTTGGTCATCTACACTGTGGACGTACTCATGTGCTGTCTGATATTGCTCCTTTAATGATGATGAAATCAGCTCCATGCAGTGGCTCCATGTTTAAAGAGTACTAAAGCATTGCAGTCCTTGGACATGGTTCAAAATAAAGAAATAAAATGAATGGAGCAGAACTACGTCAGAAAAAATCTTCTTTATTCCACACGTTCTTCTTCCTTGTCAGAACCTTGTGCCTACATTACCCACAACAAGGCAACAAAAACTGCTTGGGAAGGTTTAGGAAAACGCTGTTTGGGTTAAAGTAAGTACATTACTTAAAGCCGCTTTTCGACCAAAAGTCCCCGGATCTCTTTTCAAGGAACTAAAAGGTTCCTTCAGCCCTCTGTTGTGTGCGTTTCCACCACGGTCTAAAGATTAGGCAAATGAACCAGCTGACGTAGCCTGTAGGCCTGCACGCCGCACAGAGAGATGCAGGCATCATCATTTGTAACCACGATCCATGAGCAACATTTATAAATGAACATCAGATTTGACTGGAATATAATGAAAAACTACAGGCTGTGTTTGACCATTAGAGAAGCTTTTATGTGTGGGAGTTTAATAAAGAGGCACATGATAATGTTTGTTACACATTTAATAACAAACTGGATAAAACCATCAAGTTCTTAAAATAACTCCAGCACAGAGAAAGCAACACAAAAATAACATGGCGACAATTTGGAAGGTTATTAACACATTTCCAGCCAACAAGAGCTGCAGATCAGCTGCAGCATCACGTCTGAGTCGCCTGAGCGTCAGAGGAACGAGATGTTTATCGAGCTTTATTAGCTGCTGTAGTCAGTTTGTTTTGGAGAGGAGGAGAAACAACTTCGGACCCAGTATTTAGTAACTCCATCAGCTGTTCGCTGTAAACACACTGCTACACGCTGGCTACTGTTTCTGAGCAATACCTGTAATGCTAACGCTCGATCTCAGGCGACATCGGCGAGACTCGTGCGGCTCTCTGACTGCTGATTGTGATTTATTGGTTTGCACACGAGGGTGGAAAAGAGAGGAGCTGTCGTAGAAAAACACCCAACATTCTCCAGTTAAAGCCAGTAGCCTCTACTCGCCCATTCAGAAATTCACTGCAAGAAATCTGATGTACAGCGATTAACAGCTGAGTCCTCCCCCCTGGACGTGGATGGACAGATGTAAGACAGGGTTTTAGTTTTTTCTTTATCTTTTGTGAATTATGAAAATCCAGTGCACACATTCACGTCCAGAAGTTAACAGCTGCCTTAGTCCTTTGTTACATGTACTTTCTCTGCCTAATCCACAGCTGCTCACCTGCAGTGTAATCACTTTATACAGCAGCTGCATCTGTCAGTCAGAAAATACAGTCAGGAGCTTTGCTCTATTTTCTGTGCTACAATAAAACACGTCCACTTTCAGCAGCTGGAAAGACGAGCCACCTGCGAAGGAGTATTAGTGTTCAGGGTGACCGTATTCAGATACCTGTACAGAGCAGATCTTTTGTTCAAACACACGTGTGAAAATACCAGTGCCTTTTTAAAGTTCTTGTTCAGATATGTTTGCTTTTTAGTAGTTAGCTTCATTCGCAGGGTGTCTGGGCTCACCCTCAGAGACAGGACGAGCAGCTCAGAATCGGGGACACGTAGTGCAATCGTTGCTCTCTGGTCGTCTGATCTGGGCTCCCCATGTAGGTCCAACAGGGAGAGGATCCTGGAGCAGACCACACAGGAAGGATCACATTCACTTTAATTCGAGTGTTTCATTGGCATGAAATTTTCACACCGATGTTGCCAAAGCATCAAAGTATAATTTGTCCAAATATTTGGACAGCACATATTCTTGATGATGGCACAAGGAGAGCCCTGAGAGGAGGACAGACGCCTGGGCTCAACCTTATCTCTCATAAATGACATTCGTACCCGACTGAATGGTTTTGCTACAAAAACACTGCAGCTTGGGACTGGAGGGTGGAGCTGGTCGTCTTTCGGTCTCCGTCAGACACTGAACCCGATGGTTAACCGGTGCCTTTGATGGTAGCTTCTCTGCTGTCCGTGACTAAGTGTGCGAGTGCATGGCTGAATGAGAGGCGCATCAATCAATCAGTTGCTTTATTTGTCTCCAAAGGGCAATTGGTTGTGCAGCAGGGAAAAACAGGACAAAAACAAAAAGCACAGGAAAACATCATAGAAATGCAAAAACACCAAAGAAAGTCAAAGACAACAGAGTGCACAAGTTTAAAAAGGAAAGCTTTTATACTCGCAGACACAAATCCAGTCTGTTTACCGTTAAAAACATTTCCAGTGTTTGCAAATCTTAACCAAGCGCTCTGACTAAACTCAACCTCTAAAATACAGTAATCACGGTTTGGTTGCCAGAAGGGGAAACTGCAGGAAAACCAATGAAATACTTTGTCAGTCAATGCTTTGCAAATATGTTCATTAAAAGAATTTCCTCATTATGTTGGTCAAGAAATCTGAGCAACATTACGATTCTCTTAAAACACATTTGCAGTTGAAGATTAGTAGAATATTTATGTCACTTTTATGAGGCGCCAGTGTGACAATTCACCCAGAGAACTGACACTAAACAGGTTTATAGATTGATGTAATTCATCAGTTTACTGAATTTAGCTGCATTTTCTGTTCCCAGACAGAAAAGAGCAGTTACCTGCTGACGTGGTGGTTTCACTGTTTGATGTCATTTACAAATTATGTTTTTTGTAAATTTTTCATTTTGGTGGGTTTCTTTAATTATTCATATGAAAAAAGAAAGTAATGATCCCTGCAATTAGGTCAAACTGCACCACAGGGAAATGTGCATCAACAGAAACAGAAATGTTTTTTCCTTTATGCCAGCGGTGAAGGCGTGATAAATAGTGTGCTGAAATATTTCATTCAGTATATTTAAGTGGCTTGAGGGAAGAGCTCCAGCAAACTGAAACCAGACGTGTATGTAATGTCATAACAGTTTGGAAAATGTGTTCTGCTTTTTCTTTTCACAATCTGAAGAGCAACAGCGGGAGGACGTTGAACAGGAAGTACCTACTGATTTAAAGCACAATGCTAACAAGCTACTTTTTCTTCTGTTGGCAGCAGAAAACAGCCGGTCCTGTTGGGAAACCTGCAGTTCCTGAACGTCACTTTGACGCTGTGGATTTTCTACGTTTTGGAGAAGTAGATGAGATCAGTGGATGTTTTCTTCTTACTTTTCTCATTAAAATAAAGAGTGTATTTCAGCCACAGTTCAACAGCTGTGGCAGCCCTTTTTACAAACTAGCGCCCGGCTGAAATGTCAGAGAGCACCTCGGCTGATGAATCCTGATTGTATCCGGTGACCCGGCTGACAGGACAGGAGTTAGGTCATAGTGACAGCGCTTCCATCTGCATCACCATGATGACACATCGATTCTTCATCCAATCCGAGCTGGACAGCGACTCGGTATCAAGAGAGATTTCTTAAAAATGCAAAGCTCTGACCCAAACGTAACTCGCAGCGCTTGCGACTTTTCCCCTTCTGCTCCAAAATAACATGTAATTTGACGTTGAATCACTCGGAGATCATGTGATTTTTGTGCTACAGCTGCCCTCCGGGAGAGAATCGCTTCACATGAGAGATACATTTTTCTCACTGGCTCATGGGTTCACGTTGTCACCGAACAGCAGTTAAATTTAAGTGTCTGGGTTAGTTGATGCAACTCCACACCAACTGGACCAGAACGTTAAGTGATGTGAGCGTATCAACATAATCATAAAGCAGTTGGGTACGAGTGGATTAATGTATTACAAGACAACAGATATAGGAAAACAAATAAAACATTTTACAGCTACAGTATCAACATGTAGCAAGTAATGAATATTATGTGCTCATTAAGTTGATAAATATGGAAGCTCTAAGCGGCCATATATTCATACATTGCATTTATTCCTCTTTTTTAAAATTTTTTTATACAAGATCTTACAAGTTAATTTTGTCATTATCTCGAAAAAAATATGTTGTTTTCCCGAGATGACGGGATAATGTTTTTGATAATGTTTTACTTTGTTTAAATGACATAATTAATGTGAGGTCTCAAGAAAATACAACAATAGTCTATTAGAGGGTTTGGCAAGTACGTTTGGAACTGGGCCATTTTTTTAGTCAAAGGATAATTGAAGTCCAGTTGTCTGTGTAAAACAGTCTCTTCATTCATTTGTTGAACAGGAAGAGAAAGAATATTCACCTAATGTGGGAATTGAACACATGACCCTTAGATGGAGATACCGGATGCCAAACTTGTCATAGACTTTCATTTTGTTTTCTCAAGATCTTAAGTTAATTATGTCGTCATCTCTGGAAAACAAAGTTTTGATATCCCAAGAAAATTATCCTGTTATCAGAAAAATGTAGTAAATAAAGCGTAATGGCCTCTTGGGGCTTCCTAATGTAAAAAAACAGCATTATATTTCTTTCTAAACCCATTTGCTGTCGCAACATGATGTTTTTCTAGGAGACGGTTAAGTCAGGGTGTCTGAAACTACCTGTCCAGGGGCCTGTTCCAGCCTGCATAAAAATCTGTAAGGCCCCTCAAAATCCCTGACAGGATTTATTGATAAATCTGACCTGCAAATTAATTTCCTGTGTAATTCCCATTCTGATTTCTCCTTAGTCTTTCCATTTTACATTTATCATATATTTTCCTATAAAAGTGGCAAAATCAGAGCATAAAAGTTGACTTATTATCACATCTTTGGAATTTTAAATGTTCGTGCTTAACTCTGTGCTAACACTATGAACACGGGTCACCTGACACCAAAATATCTCTTTCTAAACTTTAAAGAAAGGTTAACCTGGAGAGCAGTTCTTAGTTACAGCTTCCTGTCTCATCTGCGACGAGAAAGCCGCAAATACAAATACATGAATAGACATCACTCAAGCATCTTGACGGATTTATCGCAGATTTAAGGACATGCGCTTCCACGTTTCTGTAAATACACTTTCTGTCCTGTCAGACAGACTTTTCTCAGCCCTGGTGTTGAAGAGCCCGCTCGCCTCCCGCCTCCTCCGTCCTGTCCTTGCGATTACTAGAACATCACTAACACCTCACACACCCACATTATTCATCGCTGACCTCCTCGGTCACACGCACACACACACACACACACAGCGGACGGTCAGACGGGGAGCTTTATGTTCCTGTCAGTGGGTATGAGTTAAGACTTTTACCTCCAATAAACACGGAGTGACATTGGAGCGGCGGTGAGCTCAGCTTCCTGCTCAGAGAGCTCACACACAGACAGAATATCCTGTATGTATGCAGTGTGCACACACTGACAGTGACGGGCTGAGCTGCAGCAGCGTAAGCTGAAAACTGCCTGAGGTGCTGAATGACAAATGTTTACCGTAGAGCTGATAACGCTGAGGGCAGACGCACTACTACAACCTCGTACACTGTCTGTGTGTGTAATATCAAAGTGTATATTTACATGCACTGTAGCATCAATTAATGTATTTTATTAGTGTCCTGTTTGCACATTTGCTTACATAAACACTGGTTCCTGGTTCCACCTGATAAAGCCTTATCCTGGTTTAGAGATAGCAGAAGATTTAGTAGAATAATACTCTTATATAATAATATTAGTTATTGCTTCTTCAAACAGAAAGACGTTTGTTTTGACCCACCAAAACTTTTACTGTTGATAAAAATGACTACTTATTAAGACAAACGGTGTGGAGCAATATCTCTTCACAGTATGTGATTACTTTTAAGTATCACTTTCAAAAAGAGTAACTAATCCCAGTAGTCTTCAGCACTTAAGCAGTTTGCTATGTACACAGGCGCTGGATGAAATTGGAGGTTTGATTTTGTTTTGGATTCATTGGACATAGTGTTCTTCCTCCTAAGTCGTCACATGGACGCTTTAGTGTTTTCGTTCAACACTACAACTAGGCCTGGTCTAACTAGAAGTCTGCATAGGGAGATGGTTGGATGAGTCACAGCAGACATTCAGCCATGAGGAGACTGGTGTTTCTTTCCCGTGTGAAACAAATAGTCATCGTTCATTCTTTATAACTTAAGCTGCGTGGATGTTAATTATGTAACTTAACTTACGTAACTAACTTACTTTTTTAAATCCAAACCATCATATTTTCTTAAACCTAACGAAACTCACAACTTTAACCACGTTTTATTTTGAAAGTCAAACCGAATGTTACATAGTTATTATTGCTAACTTGACTGTGGAGCCATATGCAGGTGCAAAAAAAAAAAAGGTGTGTTAAAAAACTACGCTTAAAGGGTGTTGGCCATGCGTCTATGGTGAGAATGTGTTGTGGACTCTGCAGCTTCCCTGTGAGGACGGGACTTCGGGGCAGCTGTGTCCAGTCACAGGGGGTGAGCTCGCTGTTGATGGTCAGTAAATACCTCCAAACTGATGCCCCAGGTTAAACCACAGTGCCTCATTTTCACTTTCTACTTGTTTTGTAGTGTCTCTAAGATGTGATTGGGTGGCTGTGGAGGTAGGCTGAGTAACAGTACTCCTGTGCTGGGATGCAACCTGGCCCAAAGGTTTCCTCTGTGTCCATTTGTGGAAATTCAATTAAATGCAACTCCTTGATATAACCTACAGTAACCTAGGTCTTAAAACTAAGTTTTGACACAGGGCTATAGGTGCAGGACGCACCTTAGTCCATATTTCACTTTATTGGTGCAAATTTTCACACTTGCAGTTACTCAGATTACCCAAATGTATTAACATACAGTGGACCTGGCACTGTCTGGGGCCCCTGGTAGAATGGGGCTTTCCCCTGGTAGTAATCCAGCCTCGATGTTCAAACAGTAAAAGACATTTTCCCATTGCAAAGCTTCTGTTTAGTTGCTGCATTTCCACCATTACGGACTGTTACCTGTCAGGCTAATGGCACCTAACATGCTCCACTCCACTGTGTGTACATCCACATGGAACATTTGATTTGTACAGAGCAAGTGTGAAGGGGATGCTGTGTACACACAACACACACACACACACACACACACACTGTAACCGATCACTAAACAGCCAGGCAGACATGGCCATCCTCTAGATGCAGGTTGTTATTGACTGACTTCCCTCATCAGTATTCAGCAGACGCACACAAACACATGTCAGACTCTCGAACAACCGTACACACATGATAAGCTCATATATATGTACACCGCACTACACTCACTTATTGCGAAGCTGCTGTCATCTCAGCAAACCGCCCTCATGGTGGGAAAATAGTGAAGCAGAGGAATACTAATAACACTGTGCACACACAAACACACGTGCAGCAGTGTTGGTGAGACCCACCACTCTGAGTCCTGCACCAAGTGAAGCTCAGAGTCTGTAGACGTGACGTGAACGCAGTGTCACTGTGTGTGTGTCTTCAGCTTCAGGCTAGCTGTGAAAGCCTGGTCCCTCTAAAAACGACCTGAAATGGACACGATGTACAGAAACGCTGTCTCTCATTATCTCCGCCTTGTTTAGGAGCAGTTTCTTCTTTTCACCGAGTACCAAATTTCAGGACTTTTATGAATTGATGGGGAGGTGGGGGGAAATGTGAAAGTAGTATGCATGAATCCACCAACGCTTCACAATCCTCTGAACTCATTATTTCGAGACTCAAAAGTACATTTTGACAGGCCGTCTTGAGTCGGTCCTGTCTGCCAATATTTTGGCTTTGGGCAAATTGTACAAGTGAATCAGTAGTACAGTACATTTGTGAGTATTTGAGATAAGTTAGACTTGTGTAACTTCTTGGTTCAGTGCTTTTTTTTTATCCGAGGGCTGATTGATCTTTTGTAGCTCAATTAAACAAATTTGATCCCCACCCAAAACAGGCTCGCCTCCTGCCAAGGCTAAGGGAAACCCATCAGTGTAATTAAGTTAATTAAAGGGATTTTAGTGGATAAATGAACGACCCAATTTCCTGTGAGTCTGCGCCTGGTGCTCAGGCTTCTTTCTTTCAACTTGTTTGTAAATTCGTCAGATAAATCCTCACATTATTTCTGTATGATCTGATGAAAGCTATGTGCGGCCATTTTAAGGCTTAACCTGCTCTTGATGATGTATGTTTTGTCTCCTTGGGCCGCTTCCTTTCAAATCTTGATCAAATGTATTTATACAAGTATTGAATCACAGATGTTATTATATAAAATGCATTTTAGTGTCGAAAAAAACAGCAATGAAAATAATGTTTTTAGTGTGTTAGGGCTTGTAGGTAGCTGTTTTTCTCTGCATGGTGTTAGTCAGGACACAGGAAGTGGGTAGCTCTTCTATTTATTGCACCATCTCTGCTATAAAGGTCACAGGAAGATGCATCATCAGTAGGTGTGGTCTATAGGATCCACAGAATCCTCAACTCTGTTGGATCAGACCACATGGGCCGGCCTTCGCTCCCCACGTGAATCATTGAGCCAATGACAAAGTCACTCATTCACAACTTTTCCTTCCTTGTACCGCTTCTTTAAGTACCAGAGATGGTGACTCAAGTTTGAGACTCGACTTGAGACTTGTCCTCAAAAGACCAGACTTTACTTGGACTCGAAGTGCGGGACTCGTGAGCAATGTTTATTTTTAGGAAGCGTCTGATGAGCTTGCTGTTGTTCCCCTCCCTGCGTTACCTATAACCTGCCTACGTAACACAACTGTGTTAGACATAACATGCAAATAAACATCACTTTATGTCTGTGGTAACAGCAAAGGTTTGTACGTTTAATGGAATAATCACAATTGTGGCCAGTTAAGTGTTTGCTGTTTCTGTAATCAGGCCTGACATTTATGTGATTATAGGCAATAATATTACTGTTGTTGCTGATGGATTATGTGTTTAGTAGGCGTATGCCAAATATCTTTATATTTGGAAAACCGACTGTAGCCTATAATTAACATGACTTACTGCTGCGTTATATATAAAATAAAGACATGATCTCTTTTGCAATTATCCTTTCTACCTGTTAAAAAACCTCTAAATGGCCAATGCAACCCATAACATGCAGTATTTCACTTGCCAGATCGCAGCCTCTACTTACTGACTGAAAGGTAGTTTCTGCCCTGAAAAATGCTGATTTCATTAAAGAGTCATATTTCACCTAGTACCACTTAAAATACCTTAAATTGCCTATGCAACCCATAAAATGCAGTTTTCCACTTGCCAGAAAGTGACTGCAGCCACTAGTTACAGTTTTACTGTTGATCATGAAATGTTACAGTTTTATTAACGTTACACTGGGTTTGAGACCCTGTGCTGACTTACAGTAGTTAATATGCTGTCATTAATTCCAGTGCACAGTGCATTCCAGTAGAGTTACAGAATTCCTTACAGCTATGCAGTTTTATTAGCAAGCTGGATTTAACACTTCATTATAACCACAAGAGACTTGAGACCTGACTTGGACTCCAGCTCAGTGACTTGTGAGCATCTCTGATAGGTGCTGACCCCTGCAGACCTTTTTGGAGATGCTCTGACCCCAGTCGTCTCGCCATTACAATGTGGCCCTTGTCAAAGTTGCTCAAATCCTAATGCTTGCCCGTTTTTCCTGCTCCTAACATATCAACTATGAGGACACAATGTTCACCTGCTGCCTGATGTATCCCACCCACTGACAACAACTGTAGACAACAAGATGTTGTTGACGACAACAAGCGTTATTCAATTCCCTTATCAGTGGTCATAATGTTATAGCTGATATTTTTTAAACTGTGATTAGACTCCAAATCCATCCAATGGGGGTGAAAAACAGTGTGGGGAAATCAGAAAGTATTGAGAAACAGACTTAGCCTACATATTTTTGGTTTGCTGATGATAACAAAAATATAGAATAGGGCCAGCCTTATTCTTTTAAAACAAATCTGATCCTGCTGTTTTAATAATGCAGGAGGGTTTACAGAGAAGCGCTCGCAACTGTAGGTGGATGCAGCAGATCTCAAGTCTGAATGTTTTTCTTTGTAATTCTTTGACTCTCTTGGCTATTTTTACAGATTAATAATAATAATATAGCATAACTACAAGATCTGGCACCCATGGTATTTAGTCGAATCCGAGGTACCACAAGAGAAATTGAAGATGAAGATCTGAGAGCACGTGAAGGGGTGTAAACATGGAGAAGTTGTATAAGATTATGAAGTGCCTTACAAGTAAGTAGCAGGATCTACTGGAAGCCAGTGCAATCGCTGAAGAACTGGAGAAATGTGCTCAGTATAAGGAGTTCTAGAAAGAACACGAGCTGCAGAATTTTGAACTAACTGAAGCTTATGTAGCAATTTGGAGAGAACACCTGTGAAAAGAGCATTACAGTAGTCTATACGTGAAGTGACCAGTGCCTGAATGTGAACTGCAGTATTATTAGTTGAAAGAAAGGGGCGGAGACGGTTAATATTAAAGTGGAAGTATGCAATCCGCGTAATTTTATTAATTTGAGCTTCAAAGGATAGTGTGCTATCCATGATGACACCAAAACTTTTAACCTGTGAAGGACAGATTACAGTATAGTCAATGTGCAAAGAAAGACAATTAGATCTAGACAAAACAGATCGAGTGCCAATAAGTAAAGCCTCAGTTTTGTTGCCATTAAACTGCGAATACAGAATTCCTTTCACAAGTTTCTTAACAATTTATGCAAATAGCTAATCACTGATTTGTTTGGCCGACAGCTAAAGCAGATGCAGTGTCATCTCTACTGGTGCAACACATTATGATTTTAAAAAAAGTCTCCCGACTGATTTTTGGGAAGTTCAGCAGTGGTCGTTTAGCACTATAAATAACAGCATTACCAGAATAAAAAGCAGCAGTGCTTCTTTCTGTCTGTTTTGCGCGCTGTCTCTCTGAAGGCCGCCGGCCGTACAAACGCCTCTTTCCCTCTTCTCGGACTACAACCATGTTTTTCTACCCTCCAGCCAGCTGATTCATCTGCCGGCCTCCCCGCTCTCCCTGCCTGCCTCTGCCTCTGTAGCCCTCAGCACAAACAACAGTGCTCAGACAGAGGTGGAGACGTGACACAGGAGGGTTTGTGGTGTGAAAAACAGAATGCAAGAAGGGTGGGCGATGAACAGATACAGTGGAGAGGAAATGCACAGAGATGAGGGAGTGAGACCGGAAAGAAAACCAGGACGGAAACAAGATGCAGACAGTCGCCATGTTCAGAAAGAACAGTGGATAATAAAAGGAGGCCATGGTTATGAAACATGGAAATACAAACCACACCATGAGTGAACTTAAAGTAATACATTGGCTCAATGTTAATGCTCGGCTCATGTCCTGTGCATCAGGCATCTAAAATTCGAGAATCCCATGGCTCTCCTCCTTGTGTTGACTGTTCCTGATAAAACAATAATAATAAAAATACATTTTATTTATAGGTGCCTTTGAGAACATTCAAGGTCAAATTAACATAATTACAGTGCATTTTATCAGGTTGCATAACAATTGGACACAAAGATTGCTGTGACCTGATAAACAGTTATCATGTGGGATAAACCAGTTTAAAAAGAGCTTTTTAAAAAGATTGTTTTCAGGTGGAATTAAAAAAGGGGCAGAGTGGCTGAAGGCTCTGAACCCCATGGTGGTTAAACAAGCAGGAGGTACAGTGAGGTGAATAGAAGAAGACCGAGTAGAAGAAGAGTACAGGTAGGAGTGTTGATATGAGGGAGGTCAGTGAGGTGCAGAGGAGAGAGGTTGTGAATGGCCTTTAAGGTCAGGAGCAGATTCTTCAAATCAATGCAGGATTTAACTGGGAGCCAATGAAGCTGCTGAAGGACAGGAGCGATATGCTTAATAGAAGGGGTTCTGGTGGTGATACGGGCAGCAGAGTTCTGAACCAGTTGAAGTTTATGAATGAATTTGAGAGGAAGACCAACAAGAAGAGAATAACAATCAATGCAGGATGTGACCAGTGAGTGAACGAGAGAGGCTGCACTAGTGGGTGAGAGAGACGGTCGGAGGCGATTACTGTTACGTAAACGGAAGTATGCAGACTGACATTATTAATTTGAACTTGAAATGAAAGTGTGCTGTCGAGGATCACACCCAGACTCTTGACCTGACGGGAGGAGGAAACTGTGGAGTTGTGAAAAACTGTCAGAGTTAGTCAAAGTGGATTTGGTTGCCAATGAGGAGAGCCTTGGTTTTCTCAGTGCAATTTTGAGGAAGATGCAGGAGAACCGAGATTTGATTTCCGTTTTCAGAAAGGGAGGTGGGTCGGAGAGATGAGGTAGGTTTCGTGGACATGTAGAGCAGGGTGTCATTCACATAGCAGTGGAAACGGATGTTAAATTTACGGAAGATATGGCCGAGAGAAAGCAGATAGATGATGAACAGAAGGGGCCCCAGGACAGAGCCCTGGGGAACACCGGTAGTGACAAGGGATTGCCCTGATTTGAAATTTGAATTTTATGATACAGTTGTAAGTTTAAATACTCCTAATACTATGTAGATAAGATTTTAGGCAGCAAAGTGCATGGTAGCCTAACATTTTTTTTTGTCTGGGAATGTTGTGGAGGGCAGGTTTGAATCTTTAAGATGGATCTGTGGTCGTGTATTAATGTAGCTGAGGTCTAGTTTGTATTTGTTTTCAGATTTCACGTGTTGATTTAACCTTGCACCTTTTACTAATAAGGGCTTTGTTCAAGGAAGATATTAACAAAATGTAAACTGAGTCAGCTGGCAATTTTAATACAAGTCTGTAGTGCCATCTACAGATTAACTGCCATTAGATTTGGCTTTGGGTTGATTCCAATGGGTGTATTTGCGTAATAGATAGACATTTGTTAAAAGAGCACGCCACCAGTTCAGCGTGGTCACAATCGGATAAAAATTCAGAACCAGAGTTATCATCTTTTTATCACACACATTTTGCAACCTTGTGGCTACATCACCCACAATGCAACTCGATCACAGACAGTTAGGAGTTTCCCTCTTAAAGCAGTTAATATAAAATAAGCCGATTAATAAACACTTTTTTGTAATGGTTGTCTTCTTAGGTTTTGAATTACTCAATGATTTTATCTCTGCCTGGGTATGTGCATGATTTTGTTGTTGGCGATGTTTTCTTCTGCCTATCTTTATAAAACACTTCTTTCAGCTTGTTATTTTAAATGTGATAAGAAATTTATTTGAATTGACTTAACTGTGTTATGTACCAAATGTGGTGACAATTCAAAAGGGGAACAAAGCCAGGACTCTGGCCAGGTTGAAATGGTTGGTGTATACTAAAAGAATCACCTTGGACCAAGGAACACAGGGAAACAAAATGTTATAGCGGTGAGCTAAAATGTATATCAATTTATAAATGGCCACACGGTGGTGCTGCTAAATCCAGATACCAAAGGCCATTCAACCGACCAATGGCTGAGCTGTACGCCAAATGTCAGTGAAATCTGTTTACAGGAGTTTGAGATGGTCTGCTAACAGACAGACAAAGAAACAGTCAAGGGAACTCAAAACATGAGCTACTTGGTGCAGATAAGAAAGAAAGAATAGACTGGCATGAATGAAAATGATTAAGGACAAATGGTAAGAAAAAAGATAGACGGTAAAAGGATGCACTGCTGGATATGAAACAATGAAGAGGTTAGAAAGAGAAATAAGTGAGCGAAAGAAATGAATAGTGCTTATAAGTAATGGACCGAGTGCAGATATCCACTTCTTTCCAAACAAAGAAGGAAGGTCCAAGAATAAAAGACGTGGAGGAAGAAACATTTAGAGTAAAGAAAAGAGCGGCGTGAGATAAAGAACACAATACAATAGGGCCAGCATGTCAGAGACACAGAGGAGTAGGAAGTCAGAAAAAAGGAGGAGGAACGAGAAATGTGGGTACAAAGAAAAAAAATAAGGACTGAGGCTGAGGGCAGTGAGAGACAGAATAAGAGGGAGAAAGGGGAGGGAAGGAAGGACAGGTGTACTGAGAACAGCAACGTGAATTAGAGATGCTACCACAGACTGTTAATTACTAAGTCTTACGGTCATGAAACTGAAGCTCTGTGTTCCTTTCCCTGTTTTAAGATGGAAAGTGTTTATCATCTGACACCACGTTGTTTTAAAGCTGTTTAAAGGCTCCCAGCAAACACATAACCTCGTCCACTCTGCAGCCTCCCAGACGCTCAATGGAGGAATTAAATGTACAGTTCTTTCTACAACTGAGCTGTCGATTGTCCAGTTGCACTGTGGGCAGTGCAGATGCTGAGTTTTGACCGGGAAGAAGAATATGTGGAATAAAAAAACAATGTGTCTGGTTTTGCCCCGTTAATTTTGATCCTTTTTTCTTGGATACTCATTGTGAGAGTGGAGCACTTATTCTCACTGCTCATTACATTAATTACCAGAAATTTTACTTTAGAAAATGTTTTTGTTTTATAGTGTTTGAGGACAATCATATATCTTTTTGCTGACTAGTATGAAATGCATGTATTTACAGTCTTAGCTCAAAGTGTTAAGTCGAAGGTAACTGGAGTTGCTTTGGAGTCTTAAAGACTACTGTTAGATATATATACCATGACCTGGATGACTGAAATTCACTTGTGTTTAACATAAAAATCAATTAGCAGACTGTTGGAGCTTGCTTGAGCTGTGTAATCCATCATCAGCCACGTGAACGCCATGTCCGCATGTGTCTGCAGTGCATTAGCTCGCAACTATAGTGCACCTTTGTCAAGAATCCAATTATTGTTAGTCCACGGACGTTATTTTAAACCTAATGGATTCTCGGAAAAGTAGAAAAATGCATTCGCATTTCTCAAACACAGTAACGTGGTTCACAAGATGATTAACTGTAATATGAAGTAGAGGAGCTCTGTAGTAAATGGACTTAAACAGGAAAAAACACTGGTTTTGTTGAAACCTTTATCACAATGTTATGTACAACAGCCTGAAAAATCTACCAAAAACTGTGCAAAGTAATAACTTATTGAAAATGTTTAAATTTTAGAAGTAAATGGTACAACAAAACAGAGACAGATTTCTTTCACTATAATAACTACCGATGCCCTGTATTATGTCAGTAAAATGATCAGTCAATAGTATTACCTAGTATTTCATTGCTATACTAAATCTAAAACTCTGAATCACATTACACTTAGTGCTTCCATCATTTTCTGCAGCACTGGCGAACGTGGCCTCGGTGGCCCATCTGAGAGATAATTTAAAGTACAGGTGGCGATGAGGCCAATCTTGTTGAGTGCTCGTGTAAAGCTCAGCTCTTCTAACCTTCAACAGGCTCTTTGTGTTCTCAGCTGCCGCCTCTCAGGACAGGCAGCGTTGTTTCTAGAGTTTTTTTTTTTTTTTTCCCCAAGGACACAGTGATGGGAGGTGGCTGGAGAAGATTTATTCTGGTGATCATTTCCATCTGAGCACTTCAGCTAACTGCCGTCGAGGACTTGTCTTATGATTGAAGATGACAAACTCAGACCTGAAATATTTTCTCTAATAAGGTTTTTTGTATTCTGCGCTAGTGCTTGTGTTTATGCACTTCAAACTGTGGAAGCGTCTCTGTTGTCCTTATTTATTGATACAATTTTAATCTTGAGGTAGCAATGTTTCATTCGTTTGTTCAGCAACAGATGTTGCTAACTTCCAGTTTTTCCTCTTCTATTTTCTTAGCTTGTTTTTTTTAAATCAAATAAATCTGTATGTCCAATGTTAAACACAAGGAGAAAAAATAGATGACACAAAGCGTGAGAGAAATGGCAAACTTTTTTTAACATTAAGGACACAAGCATTGATCTGTTGCCGTATCAAATCGGAGTTGATTGTCCTGCCTTTTCTCTCAAAACCTTAATTTCCAGAGAAAACAGGATAGTACACAAGAGCAGTAAAGTCAAGGTTTTGATGGGACTTTGTTCTGAGGAAACGTGGAGAGACGAGACAAAGCAGACAGAAGTTAGACAACAGCGCCGGTGAAAGGAGGCTGCTTGAACGGGTGTTTAGTCGGACAGCAGAAGTCGCTCTACCAGGCAGGATGCTGGTATTTAAATGTATGTAAAGGCTGAAATATTTTGGAAGCAGGTTAGTGCTGAAAACCAGGGCCCGTATTCACAAAGAATCTTAAGGCTAAGAGCAGCTCCTAGTGACGTAATTCTAAGAAAATTCTTAGAAAAGTGGGCGTTTACTCTTAAAATTAAAGAAAAAATCCTAGTAAAGAAAAAAGTAATTCATAAAGCATCTTAACCCTTAAAAGAGCTCTTAAGGTCAGAATTGTTAGGAGCAGGGACGAGGACTTTTAAGAGGCTTAAGAGTTTCTTTAGTAGAGGAGAAAATGGCAGAAAGACGAAGAGGGAGAAGAAATGTGTTGCAGGATGACAGAGAGTTAATCAGACGCTATAGATTAGATCGTGCAGGGATCGTGTTTGTGACTGATCTTATTAGAGACGCGCTAACATCTCCGACACAGCGCAGGAATGAAAGGAATCACTACATTAGGATATTTGGCAACAAAGCAGCGGTGATGATTTGGGTCTGTCACAACCTTCTGTAAGCGTGATCACACAAACAATTGATGATACACGGGGCAACTTTTTGAGCAATGTTGCTGGGCAATCTTGCTAGAGGCAAGTCCGACTATGTTTAAATGGATAGCGGCGGAGCGGGGCGGGTGGCGGAGTGGTGGGGGGAAGGGGATTACGGTAGTAATCTTTACTCATTATTATTGACGACAGCGTTGCCCTGCACGATTGCTCTAAAAGTTGCTGTGTGTATAATCAGCCTTACAGCACTTTAAGAGCCTCTTATTGTGTCGCAGTTCATTTCGTTTCCACTGGACATTCCCACCTTACAGGCTCAAAAAACTGCATTTATGAATATAGCAGCTTCCCTCTTCCGCACAACGAGAATGAACCGTTAATAGTTTGCGCTAAGCTCCCTCGTCTGCTTCTCGCCCCGTGCTGTGACACCCAGCCGAATTTTCCTTTTAGAATTGCCTTGTGTTTATCCACTAACTGGTCCAGTTGGGCTTTCTCGCCCTGCTTGGTTTTGATTCCGTGTTTGATCCATTAAAACCAACATTCAAACCACCACTTAGATAGAAACGCCAACAATCAGTGTTATTGGAAAGAGTGGAACAATTTTTATCATTCCAAGCCAATCAAATACCTGATAGGAAATTAACAGCATGGTAAATAAAAAACAGGATTTATATACACATAATGTGTGTTTGTGTGAGAGAGAGGAGAGAACGGTCAAATAGGAAATATTACGCATTTAATTTCCAAAGTAAAGGCTTAGAATATAACCTACACTAGAATCACTCTTTTTTTTCCTTCTTGGACAACCAACCAATCACAGTCTTCAAAAGATTGTGTCATACATAGCAACGGGGGTCGACCCCGCCTCCTCACTAAGATAAAAGTTTTTGTCTTTTCCTTGCTCAGAGTTGCTCTCAGATCAGTCCTGAATAGCTCTTAAGCTGAGACTCCTAGGTAAAAGTTTTTAAGCTAAGATAAGAGTTTTCTGAGAGGACTCTTAGATTCTTTGTGAATACAGGCCCAGGAAGATGCAGTCAGAGAGGTAAAAAGGAAGCTCCTGGAACCTGGTGTCGATGTGCGATTGGTCTCCCACAGAGACGGTCGGCTTTCTGACTCGACTATTTTTACCATTCCAGGCTTTTGCGTGCAGATGTAAATGAGGCTGTTGTCTGTGGACACCTGCAGAGAGGAGACTCGTTCACCCTCCAGGTAACTGCCTATGAAAGGCCCAGCCAGGCAACGTCTCTCTTATGAGGAAGAAAATTGAGATGATGATGATGATATAATTTCTGAACCTGTTTGCCTCGGAAATGGCAAGACTGCTAGAAAACTGTCCGCCTGCTACTCTCCACATTTTCCTGGTAACCAGCCATCATTCAGAGTCCTGTTATGAACATGTTCAGGTCATTTTGTCCTAGAACACGTATGTCTTTATGTCTGCTAAATGAGGCTCCTGGAGCAGAATATTTACAGTCTACAAACAAGTTTTTTTGGTACCAATTAGAGGAGTTTCTGCTGCTTTCTCCCTGGGGCTCAATCAATGCATTGTACATCAGAAATTGCACCTCTTCTGCTCTCTCAGTGCAGCAAAGTAAAATCACCATACACATTCCATATGAATCCATTGGACTTTAGTGTGATAGCCGTTCAGTAGTTGTTGAGGATAAATATCTATCAGTTCATAAAAAAACACTCCTTATAGATTAAGCTCTTGAATACTAATCAGCATGAAGACATTCCTTCAGTATTAAAAGGAGCCCAGTAGAACTCATCCCTTACAGTGCAAACATGAACTGTTAGTAGCTCTTCCAGCATAACTTTCCAAAGTGCACACCAGTATCAAGACCTGTACGTATATTTCTGCACAGTTCTAAACGCATCTCACGATGCAACCCTGCTTCCCAGAAATGACGTCAATATTCTACTACGGATCCACCGAAATAAAAATTCTAGGCTGAAACCGAATAGAGTGAAAAACTTTCCAAATACCGAACAAGGTTTTTCATATTTTTTAAAGAGTGACTATGGGGTGTGGCTCCGAGACCCGAGAGGTTCCGTTAAAGTAAATTACATGTGTCCATTTACTTTTAATAGACTCAAAGTCCGACCCAGTTTGATAAATAATGTTGTAACATGAAGCCTTCACAGCCTCTCTTCAGGTAGGACTCTCACACTGACAGGATAAAGTCTCTAACCTGCCTGTCAGCTCGCTCTGGGCCCTTTCACTTACCGTAAAGGCTGGAATACGTGTGCACTCCAAATGTAGGCGGGGCGAGCTTAACCTCCTTCTCACGGACGAGTGACAGAAACCCTCAAGCAGCTCTTTTCTAAGAAGTCAGAACAGATGGAGCGGACGTGCTGGCAGACGATTCAGCAGAACAGCTTCTGCAAACGGCAAGTTTTGTGTCTTTTGTGTCTGGACACATTAAAATGTTTCCACACTGCCGACGTGTCAATGTAATTGTTTGGTAAAATTTTATCGGCCAAACACCGAAAGTGCTTTTTTTGCTCTTTTCGTCTGATTCATTTCGTCGGCCGAACATTCGGTGCATCCCTCTATTCTACTGATTTGTTATCCCAATTATGCTCTGATGAGAAACATAATCACAGCTTAGATTATGTTCACAGGCAACTTTATGTTTGAGCAAATGTGACATGCACTTTGTGTCACAGGGAGCTGGTCGAGGTGGATGTTGGGTGGACGAACCGGAGGGCTTTGACACCCCATGTCAAACCATTTATTTCCTAAATTAGACAGAAACCACCTTTTTGGCCTTCACAGGCCTCGTGCGTGTAGGTGTGTGTGTGTTCTGTACATGTGTTCGGTATGCGACCCTGGCTGTGTGCTGTATTGTTGTCAGATCTTCCACAGAGTGATTGTTGACTGTGTCGACCTTTGACCTTCCTGTGCAGAGTCTGCGTGTGTACATACAGTGTAGTCTTTATGTTCATGGTCTTGTTTGTGTGTGTGTGAACATTCTGTGTGTGTCCATATGGCCTTGGTATGTACGTGTCTCTGCATGCAAAGAGCTGCCTTGTAACCTGTGTGTGTGTGTGTGTGTTAGCACATGCTGTCCTCTCTGGGTTTTCTTTAAATCACCTCATCAGTCAGTTCTGAGGGTCTCTAACTGCAGCAGGCAGCTAAGAGTCACGTTCACCTCCAAAATCATGAACATCATGTCCACACACAAACACTCCTCCCCCCCTTTCACAGCCTCTCAAGCCTCTTTCAGACGAGAGCCTCTTTACGGCGTGTTGGACAAGACACGTGATGCAGCCTGAGAGAGTCGTCTTCTCTTCTCGTCTTGTAATCATAGGAACTTTTCAGCCTTTGTTTTTTCACAGTAGGTTTTACGATGTGGAATCATGTCCAGGTTAGCTGTTCCTTTGTTTTGGGGAATGATGGCATGATGATGTTTTTGCTCTAACCAATCAGTGGTGAGCTACGTGTCCAATGTCCAGATGAACAGTTAAAACAGAGGCTGTGTTAGCAGTTAACACTGATTCAAGCAGAGTCAAGAAAATATGTCGATTTCAGAGTTATTTCTGTAAGTTAACTCTCAACAACCTCATTTCTCACCACACCTGGAGCTGCGACTGGGCAACGTGTCTTTGTACCTGGGGAAACGGCTGCCAGTGAACACTGGGCCTCTCTGAGTCTCCTGACACACTAAAACTAGGCCGGATCATTTCACCTGCGGTGTGACAGATCTTTAGGCTGCAGGTCAGTGCTGATGCTTTGCCTGAATCTTATATCTTTACCTCTTTCGGCTGCCTGCTTACGACTACTTTCACACATGATCCCTTTGTTTACACATGCAAACAACCCCCACTCATGAATATAAAGTTTCTATTACCAGAGCCAGTGATATTTAGGGAATGCAGAGTTTGAGGCAGGGTTGGAAACTCAGGTCTGAAGCTGGAGGGTCGGCTCCATGGAGATGTTGAGATGCCGACCGCTTTGCTGTGCCACGATTTTGGCAGATTGATGAGCAGCAGAAATCTTTCCAGTACACAGTCGTCACAAAAGTAACATCTTTAAATGTCTCACTGAGTGTCAAACGCATTCAGAAACTACTCCTAGAATTAAAATTGTTTGATCCTTTTACTAAAAAAAAGTCGTTATACTCTCCAGAGTCACTAACATTTATGTCAACAGGGACTTTAATTCATTTAAATGACTGTGGTCTTTTTTTTTTTTTTTGAAAATTGGTGCCTGCCATAGATCCACCGAGATTAGACTTAACAACCTGAAAATTCTGATTCGGTTGTTTTAGATAAGTCACTTATTATTTTCATATCAATTTTAAAAGGACATATCTGAAAAATCCTGGATCAGATCAGTGCCGCACGTTGAGGAAAGATTGTGAGTTGTGTCAGTTTTAGCAGTTCTTGTAAACACAGCCTTGGTGTGGTGCTTGTCCAGATGCGGGCTGGCGTGGCCTTGCCTCTAACCCGAGCTGGGAGGGCCGTTGCCGGGGGACACGGCTGACAGGAGCCTGGAGTCCCTGGGTGCCTGCTGGTCGATGTGAAGTCTGTGTTTACGCTGATGGTTACAGACTTGTTTTCATACATGCGTCGGCTTTCTTTGCTTTTGTTTGTGTTTTTCTTTATTTCCCATCCTTTTTCTCCAGCTCTGCCTGACCTTGCCTTTCTTTTTAATTCCTTCAAGACATTTTTTCCCGTGCATGGGTTTAAAAGTTGAATTCTAAAAATGCCCTTAAGTCAAGGAGTGTGAAACTCCATGCGGCCAGAGTTTGTTCGCTGCTTCTTCAGCCTCTGGAAGCGGGTTTAATTATTTTTTCTGTTCCTTGTCTTGAGGACCTTCATGTAATCCAACTTTTAAAAAATGAATGAGCCATCTTTTCACTCAGCATTCACACTGAGTCTGCAGTTTGGTGGTGAATTTCTAGGCTGTCACTTGCCAGTTGGATGCTGACATGTTGCTTGAATCTGATGAGATGTGCCATGTAAAGAGAAAACATGCTCAGTCAAAGAAAACAGGATCAGGATTGCACATTTTTTGGGGTGGTGAAAACATTTTTAAAAATCTCTTTGAATGTTCTGAGAGAACAGCAGTTGTTTGCAGCGCTTGTCTGCGTGAGGTCACTGTTGCTTGCGTCTTCCTGAATGACAGAAAACACAGATCTCATTTTTAGAACATTTTTTTCGGCATATCCAAGGCTATTTAAAATGTTTTCACAGCCTGAGGGATGATGATAGTTTCTGTGTCTGAGCACATTTTCTGGTTAAATCCATCCCTGTTTACATGGCAGCTCTCATCAGATTTGAGCAACAAGTGAACCTGAAGTGGACAAACATCAGTATCCTGTGACACGGTGCGTTATATTGCGTAGAGAGAGGGGTTAACTGGTTCAGGAATGGGGCCTGTTATTTGTGTTTTCCATCTTGTGTTTGCGTACGCTCTGAGAATAAACTCAGAACCACAGGAAGGTTTGATCGAGGGTGGGTTCTTTTTTCAGAGAGATTGTCCAAACCCCTCTGCGTCTAAATTTAAGCCTGGATATCCAGAGCAGAGTGACTCATCGGCCTCGTCTCCCGTTCTGTTGGAGGGATGAAAAAGAGCAGGAACTAGTCGCATTCAGCAGCGAGGAAACGGAGGATTGGAGGGCCGTCTTGACATGTTGCCCTGGTTTGACTTGACTTCAGAGTCTCGGCCTGCGGGGATCATAACGGGGAAGGAAGACATTTCTGCTCTGGAGTCAGTGTGGTTCTGCTCAGCTGGGGCTGACTTCCATCACTGACAGACTGGGTGTCCCTCAAATCTATATTACATGATGATGCTAGGGGAACTCAAGGAGAAGAAACATATAAACCCAGAAGTGTTTTCAGCTGTCCAAAGAAGCCTCAGATATGGTGCTGAGGCAGGAAGCAGAGAGTTGTTGATCCAGTCCTGTTTTGTGATCAGAGATCCCGCAATTCTGACGAAACCAGGACCCGTCATTACGCAAGCTTTGCTTTTTTTACACTGAACCAGAAAACGCCTGGGTGTGTGATTTTAGGGACTGTTCCACAAGCAAAAGAGGCTTGACATGCGACACACTTCACGCCGCATCATTTTCCACAGACGGTTATTCAGCTCTGTTACTGCCTCTGCTCCCAGCTTCCCATCTGATCAACAATGCCCTCCCATCATGGCGAGGCGGAATAACTGCGTAACATTCCCGCCTTGAACAGCCTGTATGAGATGGGCTTATGCGCGTGGGGTGCTGCTGTGGTTATCTGGTGTTTATACCAAGATGTTCAGCCCACATACATACAGACCTTCAGACCTTCAAACTCTCTGACTCAGCGTTAACAAAAATTAAACACACGTTTGCAGCAGAGATAATTGTCCTCAGAGTTTTGTGTCGGTTTGCATTAAGATTTTACACATCTCATCCTGCATTTCCCAGGATGACACGTAGTTTAAAGAAAATACTAACCAGGTCTGGCAAATAACAGACTTTAAAGTTATAATTCTTATTTCTGACTGATTAGACCTCGACTGAGGTTGAAGGTGGGCAAAACTACGCTCAAATATATGTGAGGTCACTGGATCCCTTGAACTAATTAGAACGATGAAGTTGCAATTAGTGCCACCCTAACTGATGACACAAAGGCAGGGAAATGTCAATCAAATAGTCTGCACACACCCACACAGACCTGAGAAGAATAAATGAAGCTTAAGAGACAGAAAAAGTTTTTAAATGTCTGTTTTTGTACAAACGTGTCATTCAGTGAGCTTTAGAGTTGCTGGTAGGTGGAAACCTTTGGACAGAGCCGAGCTGCTTTCCCCTGTGAGAGTGGGCTCTAACTGTAGGCAAGGGGGCCATTAAGCATGTTTCCCAAAAAGCTGAAGTACACCTTTAAATGACGCGTGTTGATCAGCTAATTAACATGTAAGCAGAGGCATACATTTTCACTTCAGCATCGCAGGAACATTAAGTCATATAGCTGAGCTCAATCAGAATATCAAGACTTTTTATCAATGTGACGTCTGACTGTATTTGTTTGTTTTTTTTAAACAGCAAATCAAATATACTGAATATATATAAATATTATATTTATTAAATATTATATTTCTTAAATATTATAGTTTTTCCTGCAGCAAACTCCCCCCCAACTCATCCTAAAATAAGCCTTAAACCGACCATCATTAAGACGAAGCTCCTGGACCAGCTGGTGGTCGCCTACTATCAGCAGTGTCTCCTCTCTCTGAGGGTCTCATGTGTCCACACAGATCTCAGTTTCCTGTCTCCTGAGTGTTTGTACACCTCTCACCCTCAAACAGTGCCAGAGCAGCGCTCTGCGTTTGGCAGATGCTTTTAGCAACAAAAGGCCTGTGAGCTGTGATCAAGTTTCTGATATGACAGTTATTACTTCACGGCAAACCAAAGATTACAGATCGCTGGTGCTGGTGCTTTGCTCTTTTCTAAATTCAACCAAAAAAGAAATGGCTGTGCGCCTCGTGTTTTCGAACCTGCTTTCTGTCTGATCGGGGCCTGATACTTCTTTGACGTTTTATAGCGGTTGTCATCAGAGCCACCTACTGGAATCAAACAGTGCAAAATATTTACAGTGTCCACCCAAAGTGATTCCATTCCTTCCATAGTTTTAAGTTATTTTTTTTTCTATTTTTGTGTCTTTAGCAGCCTTCTCATGACCCCCCTGGAACTCACATTGTGTCCCACAAAATGCCACCTCTGTAGGAGGAGCCATGCATAAAAATTTAACCAATAAATCACCTGACAACTTGTTTAATTTAAAACTAAAGTAACACCATGGACTACATCTCTGCATCATTACCCCCCTCTGATTTTACTGCGTCCATCCTGCTCTGCATCCCTTTCTCCAGCATCCATCATTCACTTCTTCTCCCCCCTCTGCTTCTCTCCATCCTTTCTTATTCCCATCAATCTTTCTGTATCTACATTGAGACATGGGGGTTAGAGAGTGAGTTGTAATCCCTCTACTCAGTTATTTAAGTCAGCTGTGCGCCCAGGAGCTCTCTCTGTCTGTTTGTGTTTCGTTCTCTGTCTTTTAATCCTTCTTTCTCTTGGAGTTCAAGTTGTATTTGTCCCAGTGGGCAGCTGGTCGAGCAGCAGCTATTAAAAGCAGCCTTGCGTGAAACTAGTGAAAACTGCTGTAGCTTAGCACTGGTTGCGTGCTCGACAGCTGTAAGCATCTTCGCAATTATGCTTCATGTCTGGATGCACTTCTTGAAACTGTTGCGGCGAGCTTTACATGGCACGAAGGAAAAAACAGGACAGAAACACAGCAGCTGAGGGAGAAAAATAATCAAATCTCGCAAGTTTAAAAATGGGTTTTCAGTTGTGACATAGACTTAAAAACATGGCTATTTATTCATTTTTCAGATGTCTGTGAAGATTCTCAGACATCCAGGTCATAGTTACCCAAGGAGGGTTAAATCAAGGGCAACAGGACTTGGTTAAAGACACTTGAACATGTTTGGCCTCTTGTCCCAGAAGCTTCTTTAGTTCTGACTGACTGGCAGGGAGGCAGCGCCAGCTGTTGAACCTCTGTGGGGTCGTTATCAAGGTGATGCAAACTGCTCGGTTTGTTCGTGCTTCTAGCTGTTTAATGACTGTCGTTTCTTTGCCTGTGTCTGACTGTGAGGTCGTTCGAGTGAACCGGTATCTGTCTTAGCGGGTTCTTGGGTTTAAAGAACACAAGGATGTAGAATCAGGATGTTGTTGCGCTTACTCTTTTCCTCATCACCCGTGGTGTTGGTGTTCTTCCTCGATCTTGTTTTCACACAGGTCAGTTGTTGTGAAGTTGTTCAAAAGTTGAGGCGTCCTTTTAAAACCGTGATACCTAAAATAATGTGAATGTAGTGTGGGGCCTTTTTATTGGCTTGGTTTCCCTCATGTAATAGACCAGATGCACAAAATCATTAGTCTGTATCTTAGATTTTTAAACAATTTATTTACAAATTAAGGTACAAAAATAAATACAAATGACAATTAATACAGATTATGTAAAGTTATAATTAAAGAAACTAATAAAAGATCACTTTAGTATCTTGAAGATTACTCAAAGACCCTCAAATTCACTCAGATCAGCCTACTAGAATCATTGGACATTTAATTGCTTTTTACAGGTCAGTGAAAACAATTACGTATGTCCTGTAACAAGTTTTCAGCAGCATGATCTTTGATAAAGAAAACTGTCCCACATCAAATCACGCATCAACAGCTAATTAAGGAAAAACCTTCAGAACCTGAATCAAAGCTTCGTCTCTTAAAATGACGAACGCTTGTGCTTTAGTCAGCCCGCCCACCGCAGTTGATATCTCAACTGTTGGATGGATTACCACAAACATACAGGCGTTCACGCTGCTTATTCATGATGCTTTAACTTTTCTCCCGCAGCATCATCAGGTACAATTTTTTAATTTGATTTTCAGGGGTTCAAGGTAACTTTATTATCCCAGAAGGGCAATTTGGTTCACAGCCAGCAGTAACAAACACATATTAGACAACAAATAAATACTTTAACAAACACAGCACTAATTATATTTACAAGGTAGAATTCACAAGGCTGACAGCAGCAGAGATAAATGACCTTTTAAGCCAAAAATGATTTGTAAAGTCGAGAAACACGGACAGACAGGACAGGTTAAGAACCACAGTTTCCAGACAAACACCGCACTCCCACACACTGCTGCTGCATGCCGCCACGACTCCCTCCCTCCAGAAGCAGGTTTTGACCAAATACCTGCAGAACTAATGACATTCCAATCCTCTTCAGCTGTACTTTGTGTTTAGTGCTGATTAATGTCAGCATGCTAATACACCTAACTAAAATGGTGAACAAGGAGCGTGCTAGCATGGCTGCGGGATGTTTCGATTCTTCTGTCCTCGCCTCACTTGACATATTGTTTAAAAGAAATCGTAGTATTAATGTATTAATTTAGTGCAACAAAAGCTGCAGATTGCTGAACAGATCGTCAGGCATTTGGTTGATGTCTGTGTGCAGGTTTCTTTGTCTTTGTGTGATTGTTGGACGTTGAAAACGACCGCTGTTTGTCACTTCGGTCTCGGCTGATTCTCAGTCCTCCAGGTCATAGTTATCCAGGCGTGGTTAAAATCAACACACCATTAAATCACACTTGATGCCCCGCCCCCTCTGAGGTTGAAGGGATGCCTCAGTGTTATCCTGTCTCTCGCTTCCTCTCCCTCTCCACCTTTCTGTATCTCCTTTTCCATCTCCAGCTCTTCCACACCACACACAGTCCAGTGAGACTCCAAATTCCCACCACTGGAAGAGATTTTCCACTATCTCACCGTCAAAGTAAATCCCTCCGATGGCTTTGTGTTCGCTGATAGCAGCTCCCCTAATCTGGTTCCCTCTCCGTCTGGCTTTACCAGCTTTACCTTGGACGGCATCTCTGATTTCTCCACAGCTGGTTTTAAAAAGACCGAGGCGGTGCTGAAAATGTTCACTGGTTTGAGTCCATGTTAAAGTGGACACCTGTGTTTAAGCATGAGATGGTGGAAAGATTTACAGCTGCAGATTTTATATTCTATTTCTACTTGCCTCATTTTCTCTCTTTCTTATATCTCTGAGAAATACTACATTACTACATTTGGGATATGCTCATCAACAGCAACCGTGTCAACACTGTGCTACATTAAGGAAATACAAAGCTGTAATAATTAAAAGTGATAATGATTCTGAATGTGTAAGAACAACCAGCAAGGAGACTGAGCATTTTGTTAATTTACAGACGGAGGATCTGTAGTGTTACTTGGAAATTAACTCACAACTGCCGTGTTTTCAACATTTCCGAAGTCCTGGTTGGAGCCACTATAAATCACCTTGGTCCTCCCTGCTGTCAAATGACTTCTCTGAATTGACCCTGCCGATATTTGGGACAGGCGTCCATATGGGACAGGCCTTTAATTCCTCTTGCCCAAAACTGAAATAGGTGACTATGAAACAGTTTATTACTTGTATGAAAATTATCCAATAATATCAAATATTATATATAATATTCAATTGATAAATAATCAGGAAACGGACACATTCGGACTGAACGAGGCTTCAAAGGTAACAGGAGTCGGCACTTTCCTCTTGTACCAGGCAGGTTACACGGTAAATCTATAAGAATCAGACTTTGGGTCTCGTTGTTTCCGTTAAATGAACTGAACAGTTGAATTGTGGAGAATCTAACTGATCTAACGATGTTCATCATGTCCAAACTGACACATTGATCATATGTTTAAACATTAATATTTGTATTAACGGTCTGAGCAGCTTAGAAGCGGCTAAAGCAGCGACTCCGCGGGGTTTGAGAGGTTTTATACATCCAAAGAACTTCTATAAAAACCAGACCAGGTGTCTAATGGAGACCTGCGTTTATGTGTCTAAATGTGTTCCCACAGCAGGCCGCATCAGGCCTCCAAACAGAAATATTTCAGACAACTTATACATCATTTCAAACACATTCCCCCAAATCCAGCCCGCCATATTTGGCATCTGTGGAGACTCTGAGATCTCCACTTGAATCTGAAATAAAGTTATGTGGGTTTGAACAAACTTTGGCTGCACAGCATTAATTTGTAATGACCCACCAACAGGCCGCTGCTTGTTAAGAGTTTCCAAGTTGAGTTTAGACTCTGCTCCTTCCTAACTTCCCTACTTTCTCCTTATATTCACTTTCTTCCACCTTTCATTTCGGTGTTTTCTTCTTGTTTCATTTGACTTTTTTTGTGTTTTGCTTTGCCGTCTTTCTCTGCTAATCTCACTTTATCTCACATTAAGAAACACACACACACACGCGCGATGCGGCGTGCTGAGTGTCCCGGTGTCATTAGTGATGTTAGCAGGACTCTAATCATTGCTTTTGTTTACCCATAAGCCAGATGGCTGCTGCACCGCTGACTGGCAATCACACACAATGACAAAGCCTCTCTCTCTCTGTCTCATCCCAACCTCTCTCTTTTACACTCTCAAACTTTCCCCTGCCAGCTCTTCCTCTCTCTTTGGCTCTGATGCTTCTTTTCTTTTTCACTCTAAAAGACTCTAAAAGGCTTGTTTGTGCTTCAAGTCCCAGAACCAGAAGGGAAGGTAAACGCGTCTCACCCTCACATCCGTCACCCTATGACCTTTAAATCAAGGTTGGAGGAGAAAGACCTGCTGTGATCAAGTAATCGTCTTCCTATTTTGATCAATATCAAAATAATTAATCCGAGTTTAGCATTTTCTCATGAATATGTTTGTGTGTGTCGTTCCATAAGTCATTTCTCTTGTCTCAGTTTTGCTCTTCAGAAACGATGTATAAGCTTGCTTAAATGCTCGAAGTGTTCGGTTGAATGTCACACTGTGATGTGACAGTGAAATGAAACATACAAACTACATCACTATCTTGTGAGATTTCTTTGTTTGTACATGTCATCCTTAAACATCCCCGTCCTTGTACTAATAATTTAAAGTGTTTTGAAGTCGGCCCCCCCTGTAAGTGGTTCAGATTGTCCATTTAGACACAATTCAGATAAACTGGGACTATTTGATTTTCACTTTCTGCTCATCTGTGTCTAAAAATCATAATTAGATTACCTCCATGTTTTCATGTAATAGCAAAAAGCAAAAGTCTGAGCCGTGGCAATGTGTTTTCTAGGCAACACTATTCACGTGTCAGAGTCAGATCGGTAAGCGGATCTTTATTTTGTAAGTTCAAAGAGACAGCAGAGACTCAGGTAAACCACAACAGTGACCTGATGCAACCAGTTTTTCAAATTCACAGATATGTTCAGATTTCCCCTGAAAATTCACCGACTCGTCAGTGCTGTCGTCTGTAATAACAACTGTCAAACCTTCCCGACCGTTGGGAGCGCTGCCTCCTTCAAGCTGCAGCGTCCAGCAGCCCCGTTCACAGTCTGCAGAAAGTGAGCGGAGCTGCAGCGCCGGCTACCTGCTCGTCTTTTCTTCTTCTGCACCTCCTCCCTCCGTTTTCAATTTGCAGTCACTCTCACTTCGCTGATTTCAATCTCGCAGACATCCGTTCTCCGTCCGTCTGCAGTGTGAGAAGCATTTAAAATGCATGCGTGTATCGCAGCTCCGTGTGAATCTGCAGTGACCTCACTCTCGGTTCAGCTATCATCTGGCGCTGTGCGTGTCATTAAACAAATTAGGCTCATATAGTCTCACCTTGAGCCTCCTCGCAGCGAGAGATCACAATCAAACCAAGCTGCGTTGCTTTATTGGTACTGCATGTTACATGCCTGACATGCATGTAAGATATTTGTCAGCAGTACACTGGGGTGATTTTCTGCTCTGGAGGCGTCCTGCAATTATCTGCTCAGGCTGCCTGTGCTGAAGTCAGTAAAAGTCGAGCATACGAATTATTTCCAGGTGAAAAAACTATAATGATGATGGCCTCCAGAACATCTGGTCTGGCTTCCATTCCAACACTTTATTATCATGGCCGTTAATCAGGGATGGATGATTTTGTCTGTACATGAAAAGGAAATTAAAAAGCGCCTTTCTAGTCTGCGGACCACTCAAAGCACTTTACACTACATGTCACATTCACCCCATTCACACACATCGATGGCAGAGGCTGCCAGGTGCCAACTGCTCATCCGATGAAAGATACTAATCATTCGCACATACTCGCCATCGGGGGCCCCCTGCCCAAAAGTATTTGGACACCAGAACAGCCATACTTAAACATGTCACGCCAAAACCCTGCTTCTCTAACAGCCTCCACTCTCCTGGTTACAGACTCTCCAGCGGATGTTGAACCTGCTGCAGGATTTGTTCCCAGTGAGCGTTAGTGAGGTCCGACATTGGTGCTGGGTGAACCCGTTCTCATCCCAGGGCCCCTGGGTACCATTAAGGGTGGTTTTTGTTGGGCTCCGCAGTCAAAACAGCCAGAATAAATATGCAACGTCCAGTTAGACTTTATAACTAGTGGTTAGTGTTGTGAAATCTCACAGTGTTGGTTAGATTTAGTCACCAAAACTACTTGGTTAGATTTAGGAAAAGATCATGTTTCATGTAAAATACCTACATTTCTTACATGACTTAAGTTAAGTAGCACTACTTACGTAAGTAACATCATTAAAAGTAATCATTGTTGACTTTTTGTTTCACACAGGAAACAAACACCTTTTGTGTCCTATGCCACCTCCTTACTCTGACTTTTCTGCTATTTGCAATAGTACTTTTTGGGGTTGGTTAATGGTGCTAAAGGGCTTCCACCTGTGCGTTGAACTATGATGCCAAAGGCGCCTGTGTGTTGGTGCCAGACGCCAGAAGACGTGACAGTGCGTGCTAACTGATCAATGAAGACTTGACAGACTAAGGCTCTTCTCTTTGACTACCAGTTCATTTTATTATCGGGCAGCCCTAGCATTGTGCATCAGTTTCTTCTAGCTCTTAATTGAAGCTACATAATGTAACACTAAATTAAATCCTTAATCGACAGACTGAATGTTTTTCATGGCGACACCAGTCCTCCAAATGGAAATATTTTATTTCTTGGACTATGGAAAACCATTTCTTTATGCGCCTGAGTTTGTGTCCTCCAAGGAAGGATGGCAGCATCAGATGTTGGAGGAAGTGTCTCAAAATGACACACGGTGAAGTGACAGCGCCCTCTAGCTGTTGCAGGAATTATAACGGGAGGCAAAGGAGCTCCAGGCAGATCAATGGGCCGGTGTTTGTGTCCATTTTCCTACCAACAGTCATTGTTTCTTTTGAAAGCCATGATTGTTCTTCAACCTTAACAACCACGTCTTTATTATTTTAACCACAATGACAAAGCTCCCTTAACTGTAATTTAGTAGTAAATGTTTTCCTAAACCTAACCAAAGCTTAATTATAGTGTTGTCACATCATAAAACGGATTTATTTTCCATCAGTGCTTGTTGTGAAGGGCAGAGGTTAACATGCCTGTGGGCAGTGGTTTATTTATACTCCTTTGTCAGGTCATTTGAAATTGTAAAGCTTTGTCAAATAGATTTTCACAATCATGGTTTCAATCCGTCTTTGACCCCAGCCACACCTTGTCAATAAGTAATGTAAAAAAAGATGTTAAAAATAGTTTTAAGTAGTCTATTTTTTTCTTTCTCTTGTGTCTCTCAGGTCGTGTTTTTTTAATCAATGATATGTCTTCTTATGTCTCTATGTGAAATCTTATGCTGGGTAAAAGAGATAATGTATTTCAAGAGCTCCCTGCTGAAATAGAAAATAAATATAGCTTCAAGGACACAATGTGAAATGGATTAAAACACAGATTGTGTGCACATGCTAAAGAAACTTGTTTTCTTCATTTTATTTTATTTTTCAAACTTCATTTATCGTCCAAATATGTATATTTTCTGAAAACAGCTTGAAGTCCTGACCCTGATGTTGACTTTTGGTCTAGTTGGGCATCTTGCTCTGACACTGTTTCTATGGTTTTAACCTCTCTGCTGTCTTTCAGTGAACATCTTCATTGTTTTCCTTCCCGTCCTCCAGTTATTTCTCTCGTATAATTTTATTTCAGGAAGCTGTGTCTCTTCTTTCCCATTTTCTCCAAATTCTGCTCAGTTTTTTGTTCTTTTTTTCAACGTCCTGGCCTTTTTAGATTTTTTTTCTTTAGATATTATTATTTTCACACCCAGCACATGTTTTTTTCGCCTTTCTTTGTTAATTTCAATAACCAGGACATGTTTTTCAGCCTGGGAACACATTTACCTTTTCACGTTGGAAAAGCATGCTCCATTCAGGTAGCTGCTGCTGCTGTATGGTAGTCTGCAGGTTGAATGGAGGCTTATTTTTTAAAAGCCCACCTCGCCATTCTTTCACCAGTGCAACATCTCCTGGGTCAGACAATGAGCCGGCTGCTGAACGTGACCCTTGGCTCCCTCGTGTTCGTCCTTTCTAAGCACACAAGGTTATCTTTAACAACACACTGATCCGGATAATCTTTTCAGTCCATCAGGTTTGTGTTCATCTAAAGTATACATCTGTCAAAATAACATTTACAATTCATCAAACTGAAGCTACTAAGTCTAAATAGAATTTGAAAGTTTAAATCGAACATTTGAATGTGTGTATTAATTCATCTGTAGTCTCTGTAATGTTAATATTCGCAAGACAATTCAACTCAAAATGTGGTTTTTAAACTGTAAAATAGTTTTGTTTTATGAAACAAATGTGATTTTACTTCAAACATTTCCCTGCTATCTTAATTACCATCAAAATGATGGAAGAAAGCAGCTACGTTTTGAGGTCACACACACAATAATAATGCTCTGTGATAATCATCTCTGTACCGCTGCAGTCAGCCTTGATTGAGGAGCCTAATAATTAGGTTCACAGAGTTCGCTGTTGGAAAGGAAGATGTGAGGGCGGATGAATAGGCTGAATTCAGACAAAATGAGGAGCTGCTGTGTAAAACGCCCGTCCTCTTAATCATTTGAGATGAAGGCAGTCTGTTTAGGGGATGCTAAAAAACATGCACGACCAGCGGCAGGAAGTTAAAACAGAATAAGCTTTAGGAGAAACACAACCTGGCGACAAAAACGGACCGGGCACACTGCTCCACGTTCAGCCTGAAATATCACCGGGCGTTACGCAGGTGGAGTTCATGAAACCAACAATGATACTCTCACTGCCACGTCCTCTCTTGATTTATTTTGTGTGCGCAGCTTCAGCTTCAGCTTCAGCGTCTGTGTATGCTGAAAAACTGGGATACCAAGCAGCTTCCTTTGGTTTGTGTTTATTTGTCAGAGAGACAGCAGTGGTCAGGCGACCCAGAGCGGGACTGAGGAGAGGGGAGCGCTGGCAGCAAGACATTTTCATATTCTGTCACAGCCGTTAAGTTCTAAGCACAGACACACCCGCTCCTCCCACACAGCGCCACAAAACCCCGCCGCTAACCAGCGCTATGCCCGATTTGGTCCGAATTCAGCCATTGAACAACAGATCACTGGAGAGTAGGGCAGGTCTTCTCTCTTCCAGAGTTAGCCAGTACCCAGCTAATAAACTAAGAATAACAATAAAACTGTAATGCATTACAGGAATAAATAAACTATGAACTGCACTACTGTTTTCTTCCAGCTTTTGTGTTGCTGCTGTGACTCTGATTGCACACAATATGGCCGTCTGCAGTGGACACGGTTGGAACCATAATTATAGGAACACTTCCACAAAACTTCCTCCTTTTGTTCTTTTATATTTTCATCTGCTCTGTTATGCTGTCTATTTTGGAAAACTCCCTGCATGGTGAAACAAATGCACTCCACTTTCCACTTTATAGTAAGACCCCTTTTAAAGCATTTAAAAGTTGTAACTAATTGCTTTGCTAACATTAATAAAATAAAAAGTTTGCTAATGCTTTATAGATTAGTTATAAAGCATTAACTTTTTATCTGGATTATTACAAGAAAAGAAAAGCTGCAAAGATAAAAGTCACATATTGGAAAAAATGTCCTATTGCACACATCCAGTAGACATAAAGTAACATTAGCATTTAGCAGTAGAGGCTATGCATTATAAAGTAGTAATGAATGATCTGTTAACCAATGATAGAGCCATAAGTTCATGTACTATTCTGGCCTTTTAAGTCCTGCTCACAAATCTGCAAGAAGTCTAGTCTAAGCTCATTCAAGAGAACCTTTACCTCTATCCAGATATTCAGAAACGACTTGTGTCCAATGTACCTGCAACCACCAAGAGTCAGGAAGGGTTCAAGAGAACACTTCTAAACCTGATTCAGCAAATGACCTGGTCCATTACCAGCCCACCACCACTTGTTACCATCCGTCTTGCAGATCTTTCCGCATCCTGCCACGTGTTTTTTTGCGCAGTACTGCCCATGTGCAGCGAAACCACCCAATCAACAATTACAAAAAAGAGACAATTAAGACAATAAGAACAATTCCCCAATAACAACATGTGCCAAAATGGCTCTAACGGGCACCTCACTAATAGCTGGTACCTAATGCTGATTCAAAGGCTTTTACCAAAGGCTTCTTAAATTTTCATTTAATGTGATATCTTTACCCTTTCTTTTGCAGATGTCATCCTTAAAAATATTAGTCATCCTTCCCAGAAATAATTATGGGGAGATGACCTCAAGTGTCGTCAGTTAGCTCCAGCCCTGGACATTCACTTCAACACGTCTTATTATAACCAACCAGAGAGCATTTCCATTGTGTTGTTGGCTGTTAGACTGGTGGCTTCTCAGACTACAGTGTAACACACACACACTTACCTGCAGGCTTCTGAGCTGTCACAGACTGATGTGTGTTGACTCCTTGTAGAGGAACTTTGCATTTAAAATATCTGTCAAATAAACGACGGATTGATTGACACACTCCACCCCGCCCAGCCCACACACACAGCTACACCTCACAGGAGCATGTACACACACTAACTGATGTACAGTGACACACACACATACACAAAGTACACAAACATGTTTTGAAATCTTCCTCCGCCTGCAGCAGTGAAAGGTACACCATGAAGAGTTTCTAAAACACACACACACACACACACACACCTTTTTCCATCCCCAAAAGGTAATAGCGTCATTTTTCACAGTGGAGCTGGCGTCCCCGGCCTGCACGGCCCTCATTAATCTCCCTAATGGAGAAGTAAGTGATCGGAAATACAGGCTTTAATCACGTTTCCTCGTGCAGGGCTGGGGGGCCTCCAGATCAGAACTTCTTTAGTTTGTTTAGTTCTTTCCGTGACTCTCAATTGATTTTCTAAAGATTGGCTCGCAGGTCGATGTCAATCCCAGGAAATGCCAGAAAGTGTTAAAATGTTGGAATTAAACACACTTATAAATGTGATTATGTTTAAGAATAGCTCTGTTATGTTACCGAGCAGCACAGCCCAAAGTCTTAGTTTGATCCCCAGCGGGCGGTTCAAGTGTCCAACATGTTTAAAGTGTTTGATTCAAATAGTTGTTTTGGATCTTTGCTACTTTCTGCCCGCTGACATAAACTCTATAATTGTCTTAGCCTTGACGTCAGTGTGTTTTTAGGGCTGAACCCTGAATAGTCTAAGATTCGATGGGCGGAGCCTGATTTGACTGTCAATTTCACAGTCGAAGCTTTGCAGCAAAGTGAGCATCAGGCCATTTTGGCGATATGGGGGTGCTCAACCTCTGATTATACATAGAACTACCAGCTTTCTCCCAAGAAGCTAATATGCAGCCTAAAGAAAAACCTTTCTAAAAGTAAATTAAGTCCAAAATTACCCTTAAAGAAGAGGGTCAGTGTGCATGTGTAGGCGTAGCGTGTATGCGTGCAGCCTACAGGCAGAGAGACAGAGCCCCGGCCTCACCGGTGTTAAGCCGACTTGTCTGCACCTCGCCGGGCATTCATTTATCGCCAGTGACGAACCACGCAAAGAATATTAATTGTTTTTAGATGAAATACGGCCGCGAGGAACTGCGACGTGCACGCACGCAAAACTCTGCACAAGACATGGCAGGCGAGCAGAGAAAAGCGTCAACAGTAAGGCTGGTTGGCGGTGAGGGAAAGAGAAGGCGGAGGGAAGATTAATTCTTTAAACCTTGGTGTTTATTCCTTTTCTTCTGGTTAGCCTGCCTGTTTCTTATTCATCTCGTCGGATCCCTCTGCCTCGGACTGTTTTTGCTCTTCTTCCCTGCAGTCGTCTTCTTCATTGGTCCTCTGCTCATTTCGTGTTTTGTCCACAAAAAGATTAATATCCATGACTTTAATTTGACCTAAAGGTCTCAGGGACTGAGGTGAAATAAATGATTAGCAGGTTAATTGTCTTGTCCCCGCGGTTTGTGGTGCCGTCGCAGTGGTCCGTCACTGTTGAATAGAAGGGAAAGAGCTTTTTTATCTCCCAGAGGCAATTTGTCGCCTTTTTTGGTGCTGAGCTCACATACCACCACATCACACTCTAGCATGCTGATGACACATATATATCTTGCAGTGCATAATTACATGTGCAGTGATTGGACACTTTATCCATATTGCTCAGCACTACTATTACCGGCACTCACGCCGCGCTGAACCATGAGCAACCGCGAACCCTTCGCCATTGAGTGATGCAGTTTGCTTCACAAACCGCACTCCTTCTCAGAGTCATAACTCAGTTACATCTGAACATGCACACATGACGGACATATTTTCAGATTCAGTGTGACTGATGACTTAATTATCCTCAGTGTCTGTCATTAATAAATGAACATAACACACTTAAACTCCAGAGCTCCTTTTCTTCAGTATCAAAATACTCCCGTTAGCGTCTTTACACGCGTGGCTACGTTTCAAACAGGAACTGCTGATTCAGCTACTTACAGTGTCAGTTTGCCAATATGTAAGGCTATATTGGCCTAAAGTACTGAGCTCAAGCTTGATCCCCATGGTGACACTATATTGTTCACATCTCTCAAAGCATTTAGTTACCAAGCGTCTCTACTATGGAAACCAGGTCCCAAACTGGACTTTTCTGTTTGATAAAGCTTTTAGTTTGGACAGAATTGAGCAAACTTCAAATTATTAAATTGTTTTTATCATTTTATTCTATTTTATCTTGTGTTTTATCACATGCATTCTGTATTTTATGGTTAATTTTTTTGTCTTTGGGTGATTTTGCACTTTAAATAAAACTTGATTGATTAGTTCCAAAACTTGGAACATGATTATCCCCCAAATACAAACAAGGCAAATAATAATAATAATAATAATAATAGTAGGAGTGTCACAATCCATTCAGATTAAGTTCTTTTGCCAATATACTTGTTGGACTGTGTTAAGGCTGGAAAATGTTTCTTCTTATATTCCTCTCACTTTTCTCTATTTATTCATGTACAGATATTTTCCTGTGTAGAAAACCATTGAACGTACGTGTACACACACACACACACACACACACACACACACACACACACACAAAAAAAAGTTTAAATAGCAGGAAACTTATTTTTTATAAACGCTGTCCTTGAACGTGTGCCGTTCTAAAGCAGCCAAAGTTATTCAGCAAACAATAATATCCGGCGCAGCAGCAGCAGAGGTGTCGTCACAGCCTCTTTGACCGCTCCGCTTTTTATTGAGACTGTGGGAGATAATACATGAGTGGGTGAGTCTTCAGCTCTCTTTTTTTTCCTGCATTACTGATGAAGATGTGAAATTAGAAACGCTGTGAAATGTGCTAACGTAGCTTCATATTCACACACAAAACAAAGAGACTCATTCGCTGTCTTTGCTCTCCCTTTTTCATCCTCATTATGTCTTTCATGTCACGCACACGCTCTGCACAAACACACTGACACACAGGGGGACACAGCCACTCAGATGGTGTCAAGTTGTAGCAGAGCAGCCATTTTGGCTCTGCCGGAGGGAATTAATGGGCCATTCTGTCTCTGGCCATATTGTGTCTGTGAGCTAATCAGCCACCCAGGCCCCATAATGGAGGCAATCAGGGTGCATGCGCACATACACACACACACAGATGCTGCGCTCATGCACACATTCTCCAGAGAGAGGCACATAACTCAGGATTAAAGCAAAGAAAAGAGAATAAAGGCGTCAGCAGGCTTGTAAGACAGGCAGCGCTGCCAGAAATTAAAGCGCTCAAACATGGTGTTGCATACAAATGCACACGGACTCCTCGCAGTTCATCGCAGATCACCTAGCAACCACGTCCAGCGCGGCAATGGAGGCCCACTGGAGGATTGGCACTCACATTCTCAATCTGAGCGCACGGTCGCATTTCGCAAGAGATCTCTGAGTTGCGAGGCTCGACGGCGGCGGCGAGGCTGACAGCCAGAGATGGAGGCTCATCTTCGGCAGTCTGGACCTCCTGTCACGCTTTTGTCTCCTCTGTGACGCATGGCGGCTGAGAGTGAAACAGAGCAGCGTGCATTTTAGTGTCCTACTTGATTCAACAGGTGTGTTTGTATGCACATCACTCGGCGTGAGAGACGCACAGCAGCAGGATGTGTTTGTGCAACAGCCGCGTATTGAATCCTGCCTCATGCGTCTGAAATGCAAACAGGTCTCAGTGCAGATACGCAGAACACACACACATACACACACACGACTGTGCACATCTATAGTTGTGAGCATCCTGATAATGCATTCCCTGTACCTCTGCTGTGAAGTCTACTCCCTCGAGCAGCCCTTTGTAGAAGTGAGGGCCAAACAAAAGTGTCCTCATTTTACAAAATGCTCTCCAACATGTCCTCACTTTACATAGCTTTCACTTTCTAAAACTTTTCTCACGTCTAAAAAACAATCATTGGTCTGAAATGTTTCCTCATGAAGATCGAAGTGACCGATGGCAAACGCGCACACGAGCTGTAATAATTTCTAAGCTACGAAGGCTGAGCTGTGAGCGTGGTTATGTCTTTCACGGACATCTTCCCCACGAGGCCTTGGGAGCAAATGGCTCTTCTGTGTAATTGTCCAAGGTTCGGTGGTGGAAAACACACGTGCGCACTTAAAAACCCATCAATGCTCTGCGGAGGCCACCAAACGAGGACATTGCTGCACTTTGTTCGCTCTAGAGAATGCACACATATGTTACATGAACATACAACCCCCCCCCCCCACCTTAATCCCTTTTAAACTCCATGCCGAGCTGGAGAAAATCTTTCTAAATGCACTTCAGTTAATTTGGAGCAATGACTCAAATTTCTAATATTACCACACAACAATTATAGACATTTTGTTTCCAGTGTCAGTGAGAGGCCCGCCTCTCCCTCTGCGTGCACCAGCACTGCCTCTCAGTGGTGGGAAGTAACTTGGTAAATGTACTCAGATGCTGCACTTATATGCAGTTTTGAGGTATTTGTACTTACTACATCAACATGTATGTGACAGCTACAGTTACTAGTTGTCCCTCTCACTTTCCACATCACAGTTTGGCAGTTTTATAAGTACAATTTGAGCGAATCGCTAAAATCTCTCTAATCTTTTATTTGAAGCTCTGGGATGATTTTTTAAAGTGGAGAGTTTTTCTGGTTGGCCATCAGTTGCTTCTGTGCGCTTTCAGCCACAGGCTTCATCAGCATAAGTCTCGGTTCATTATCAATTAAACCACGTGACGTAGCAGAGTCTTACTGTAATACAAATAATTTTTTATTTATTTTTTGGTTAATCTTATCGAAGGCAGTTTGGTAGGTTGATACAAATGTATTTAAACACCTACTGCCCACCAGCTTTGGACTAAAGGTATCAATCTTCAGTGGCAACTCAAGTGTATATTTTAATTTTTACAAAAGCCTAAACAAGGAATGTCCAGATCAAGTTTTTTTGCCCCGATCTGGGCCAAGTAATATTGAGAATCTGCAGTTAACACGTCCCAATCCGATTGACTTTAAAACCCCACTTGCAGTTCTTAATTTTTAATAATTTTATAATTTAATAATTTAAAAATCAGATCAGTGGCATCACATAGCATAAATCACATATCCTTCACATCTCCAACCTGTTGATCACAAGCATTGAGCATCCACCTGTTCTTTACACTGGTGCATGCATAATGTCAAGATCCCCGCCTCTCTTCTGGGAATATTTTGCAGCTCTGTCCTGGATCCTATATGCCATCCTTCCATATGCTGCTACTTTGCCTAGTTCAGACACCCAGTCCTAGAAAGGAGGTTCTCCAGGGTTTCCACTTCCTGAGGAAAATCTGTTAGCGTCCTGCATTTCAGTGGTTGGGGAAAGATAGACAACTCTTTACAGCCTCCTAATATATATAGCTTTTGACAAAACACAAACCCTCGCCGCTGCTTTATCATGATATTGACAATTCAGTTCAATTCAAATTAGCTTTATTGGCATGAATGTATAACAACAATATTGCCAAAGCATCATAGAAACTTCAATAGAACAATCAACCTATTAAAAATACGTGTTATATTAAAATATAATAAATAAATAAATATAAATATTCATTTAAACATAAATATATTTTTAAAAATAATATTTTTAAGAACTAAAAATCAGTCAATCTATCCAATACTGATTAATCTTAGGGCTGACCGTAGCACATGTACCAGTAACCACGTTTCCATCTAAAAGCGTACTTTTGAAATGTGCCAAAAAAAGAAAAAAAAGAAATTGCATAATCTGTGCGTTTCCATCAGCTGGTTTGGAGCGAATAAACCAGGCTACGATGAGCGTCGTTACATCTGTAGCTGACGTTACACATGGCTGTAATAAACAAGACGTCTGGGTTCCAAACCAGAAACAAAACCAGTCTCATGAACCTGAGGGCCACTGATCTGATAAAAATGGAGAGAGGTCCTCAGGAATGTGATTCAAGCGGGCAAGTTGCTGCCAGCCACGTCTCCGCACGTTAGTTGAATATCCAGCGTCATGCCGAGTTTGGCGTGCACCTCCAAATAATGCTTCTAAACGCTATAATATAAGAGGTGAACGCATAATTGGTCAGAACAGATGATGAAGGCCACCTGCCCAGATCTGCATCCACCTCTTTTCTCAGCACAAATGAGCGCTACCAGCCGTGAGGTGCAGGAACTTCTTAAATTCTCAGCAGGTGTGCAGAACGGGCAAGACGCCGACAGCAGGAACAGCTGATCAGACGGGACTTACAAGTTCGCTACGTCAGAACGTGTTCGGAAAAAGTGTTTCCATCTCCCGTTTAGTGCTTTAACTCTTATTTGACAAAAACACCACAAGTGAGCGTAAAAATGTTTTTGCGAAATTTGGGGTTTTTGTTTGAATTCTGCCGTTTCCATCAACCTTTTTTTGACGGAAACACGGCTGCTGTCCGTTTGTCTCTACCACACTTCCAGCAAGTAGCTGAATCTGTCAAACCCAATCTTAATTAAATAATTTGTTCTGTGCCGTATCAAATCGGTAGAATTTAACACGGCCATCTATTACAGACTTCACAAGTGGCTGTTGGACTTTTATTTTCCATTTGAAAATATTTTCATACTGCAGACATTTAAGCCACATCCTGCCACAAACCGTGCTCTCCGTTTGCAACACAAGGGTAGTTTTTTGGGGGGTAAAACCTTAAACAGGGAAAGATGCATTTAATCCACATGTGGTGCTGTGGTGAGTGTTTGGAGTCAGAACAAACTACAGTGTGTGTTGGTGGGGATGAAGGAACACGTGACCCGGTGCCACAGAGAGGCTCACTGTGATGGGTTTAATAGTTTCTGGACAACAGTGGGGCTCTCAGGCTCAGAGGACGAAGCACTCTGGTGTAGTTTACTTTCAGCGTTGGTTGGGATCCGTTCATGGGGATTTGTTAGGGAGAATTGCTTTTACTGAAGTGAAAGATCTGATAGCCTCTCCTCTTGTCATCTGAGCCACTATATACCAGCACTTTATATTTTTACTGTGTCTCTTTCATTTCCGTCCGCACTACTTTCCCCCATCTCTCAACAGGTATTTTTCTGTGTCTCTTCAAAAAGATCAAAACTGATCCAGCACAAAAATTCCACCCACTTCGCTCCTCATCCTCTGAAAGTCTCCGTCTTTCCTATCAGCATATTATAATTGAGGTCGAAAGCATTGTCTGGCTGTATATGTCTGTGTATATTTGCTCTGCCGTGGTGACCCGCATGTCGTGGTCATTATGCACCACGCTCCCTCACTCTGTATGCAAACTAGATGACAGCTGGACCTCAGACGCTCGCCGGCCAATTGAAAGCGAGTTTCGGTGGCGAGGCCAGGCTTCGCTGAGGTTTCTCTGAGAGACAGATCAATAACCACAACGATCCCTGCGATGTCTGTCTGAGATGTTTGGTAATGACCCTCACCGCTGCCGCTTCTGTCTATCTCACACCACACCGCCGCGCCACGCTGCTATGAATAAATCGAGCCTGATGAATGCCAAAGTGGTTTTAAGGCTGTGATTGGACTCTGAGGAGTTGGTCTGCTGCTTGGTGAATGTTTTGGATTCAAGGGGAGCTACTTTATGCAGCAACAAGTTAGTTTACTTTCTTCTCTGTGTCCAGGGTGTCGTGGTATGTTGTTAAGGGTTTAAAGTCAGGGAAGTTACAGAGGATACGTGGATGGAAATGTGAAAAGAAGTTTTTCAGTCAGTATTGTGCTGGACAGTTACCTTCTTCTGAAGTAGACGAGAGCGCCGCTGGCAATGTTTGGTTGCTCCTCACAGAAATTTCCAAGACGGATGTTTTTTCAATGCATGCAGAGTTCAATCAACTGAAGCAGTCGAGATTTGACTGCACCGAACGGATCGTGCTAAATCTTTTACACGAACGAAACAAAGTCTCTCAAGGTTTCTGGACAGGAAGCAGCTGATTCTCTCACTTATGCAGGGCTGGGTCTCTGCTACCAGCTCTGTTTTTGTGGCAAGTAGCTCACGTGATGTCGACTACAACAAAAACATATAGCACCATTTAGAAGATCTCATCGTCCATCCCAGTGTTTCCTTTGTAGACATCGTCGGATGGCAGTTTAATAGACATCGCCCAACAACCTAAACTTTACTGACATTTCAAGGGCTTTTTCTGTTTAGTTCCTTTATGGCTCAATTAAAGGTTTGGCTTAAGTTGCAAATATGCAAGTTAAAAGTATTATTCTGAGATTATTTGAGAAGAATACATGAAGTTTTCACATAAAGACCAAATGTCTAAAATAAGAGCAATTAAAAAATAGTAAAATATCATCCAAACAGAGAATCTTTGTTTCATAATTAGGTATTACATTTTACTTTTATGGTGTTTTCAGACTCCCCTGATTTCCAACAAGTCCCAGAATGCCTTGAAACATCCCTCACTGTGCCATTTCCATGTAAGTAGAGTAACAGGGACACTGTCTGGAGGTTTTCCAGCAGTGAAGCAGATTGGAGAGTGTCGCCGTGGTTCCAGGTGGTGCTCAGTTACTGAAACATTTCCTGTCCTCAGACTCTACTGGAGCTGCTGGAAATGTCTGGATGTGATGCCTTTTACTCCCAGAAACACACACAGAATGGTAAATGAAAGGCAAAAAGCATCTCCAGGATGTGTTGTAGGTCCAGCACTAATATGTCCTACCTTTTCTCTTCTTAGAACTGAGCAGAGACGTAAAGACTCAACCAATAGTTTGGCAGTTACAGTTCTGGAAGATGCTGATTTAAAACCCAAATATGAAATCTGCTTTACCAACCTGTTTCTTTTCTTTCTGTTCTTACATAGAGAGCACAGTGTGGCTTTGTGTTCTGCACATTATGCTCTCACACGCTTCTCCATACAAACATCTGAAAAAATGACTTCCTGCTGCGCGATTCTATATATTTTTCCCAGAAAACATTATAATTAGAGCGCAAGCTGTTCCAGAGAGACAGAACAAGTGGGAAAACAATCTGCGTGTGTCTGAGTGAAATCCATTTTTAATATATGTTAGAGGACAAACATACACACATAATATGGTGGACGGTCGGACAAACATAGTCAATCCTAGAGCCACTGGTGGCTAAAAATTGGTCTTAAATGTTCAAGAGCATTGCTATTAGAAATGACCAGTAGAGAAGCAGGTGTATAATACCAATGTTCATCTGATTACAGGGTTAGAAATTAGAGTCTGAGTCTCCAGCTGTGG
Organism: Lepomis macrochirus; assembly: GCA_024633595.2. Taxonomy (NCBI): domain Eukaryota; kingdom Metazoa; phylum Chordata; class Actinopteri; order Centrarchiformes; family Centrarchidae; genus Lepomis; species Lepomis macrochirus. The sequence goes on along the minus strand of JALXJV020000023.1, from coordinate 3,646,275 downwards.
ATGGGGGTAATGAGGAAATCTAAACAAACACGCCATTTTTATGCAGAACAGATGCAAAGGAAAATGATGTTGTGTGGAGTTAGTATCTCTACAAGCCCCTGGCCTTCAATAAAATTTGAGTTTAGAAATTGTTTCCAGGCAAATTGTCAGCTTGATTGCCAGAATCTAAATGTGTGTCATTGAAATGATGACAGTCTTTTGTAATGGCAGTTTTTCAATAAACAAAAAACTGTCTGAAGACTGACACAATTAGACGAGACACATTTCCCATTTCTTTCTCCCTCTCTCTCTCTCTCTCTCTCTCTCTGACACACGTGCTTCCTCAGACGATGTAATGAACTGCCGTTGCCCTCTCCAGGCCTTATTATCATGCAGCTACACACCTTTACCTGCTTTTTAAAATGGGCACTTCAGTCCCTCTTCAATCTCTATCTCCATCCTCTGTCGCTCGCCAGCTCGCTCGCTCCGTCCCTCTTTGTGAGCCGTTTTAATAGGCTGGAGGGATGAGTGACGGCCGCAGACAATAAAGAAGGGGGGTTGGGGGGGTGGAGGGTGTTAGACACCAGGGAAGATCTGAAGCCCAGCTCACCCTGTCAGAAAGGAAGAGCGATGAGGAGGCAGAGACATGAGGGAGAGGGGAGTCATATATGCTGCTGCAGAAAAGGCCATCAAAGGCCATCACAACCACTAACTTGGGAAATAGCAGCATGTTCGGAAAAGCTATAATTATCCTTTATATGTCTCTTCATGTAGGCAGAATGTATTTACATATAACCTTTTAGCCCTGATGGATACCAGAGAGAACCTGACGTGAGCTGTTCATGACAGGCAGAAAGTTGAAAAGAAGAACTGAGGAGGGAAGGCAATTTTCTAAGTGACTTATCAGGAGAGAAAAATCAATGTCAGACGGGTATAAAGTAACAAAACCTTGACTTACTCTTACACTCGCTGGCGAGTCCAATAAAATCGATACGACCAAGCCTCCAGAACAGTGCTGGGCTCAGAGTGCTGGGCTCAGAGACGGTTTGACCGTAGTCGCCAATGCAGTTAACATGACGCCCCCAAAAAAGTGATGTCACTGATGTGACATGACTCTGGCTTCTTCTTTCACAGTGGTGTGTGCTGAAAGACCAGGACTGGTATGTGACACCAGACCAAAAACATCTGGGTGGTTACAAATGCTGAGCTGCAAGACTTTCTGAAATCATGAACCTCGTCTCAGTTTAACAGAACTGAGATCAAACCAGCCTCCAGACAAACTAATATTTACTCCTATCACGTTGTTGGAGTCATGACGGACAGGTTAAAACAAAAAATGTCTTTTGTATTCTGCATAATGTTGTCAAACCTTGCAGCTCATAGTTTGGTTATAGACTGTGGCGTTTAAAGCTTGTAGCTAGTTTAGCCTCGCACAGCTCCCTCTGGTCACACTTCTCTTCACACACACTGTGGAGTTCCCCTTTAAGGAGAGATGTAAAATACCGAGGCTTTAAAAGACGACCTTTCCCATATAGTGCACGATGATGAGGATGACATTTTTCTCCTGGAACAACATCCTCTGATTTTAGGAAGTCCTTTTCACTTTACCTACAGCTGAAAACACACAAAGGACCAGACGACAGCAGCCCTGTAATGGGGACAATTAAGAGACTTAAAAAGAGTGTGAGACAAACTGTGACAGGGAGTTTTGCATGTACAGTAGCAGAAATGTGTGTGTGTCTGAGCCATTACATGCCTGCGTGCACAGCCAGCCTATCGGCCCGTACGCTGGCTATCTGCGGCCCAAATACAGCTCGAGGGTTTGGTGTGATTACCACTCAGCCGCACTGCTGCCAGCCTCCCGTCGCCTGTCGTCTTCTCTAATAAAGCCCTTCACTGAAAGGTCAGTGTGGCTGCCGGGTATAAAGAGTCATACGGCGGCCATCTTCCTTATATTTACGCCCCTGAAGTGCAACACAAAGGTGACATTAGGGAACTTTGTTTCTGCGTGAAAAGTTTTCAAAGACAAACAAGTTGGACCTCAGAGCTGTGTTTAATCAGCTTCAGAGCGGTTTGATAAGAGGCACTGAGTGATTTCTGAGGACTGTTTTTCTTCTCCCACAATTCCAAAATCAAGCTGTTAGTTCGTTTCTCACATGATGGTAAATACAGACAAGCCAAATTTCTCAACACTGACTGCTTGAAGTCGTGCTCATGAGTCAGAAAAGCATCATTAGCACATTGTTAGAGGAACATACATATTATTTTCAGAAATGGAAGGCAGTGGGTGGAATAGCTTAGTTGTTCTTTTTTCGGAATATTTTAAAAGCCAAAAGTTCAAGAAGCCGACCCACGGAGGTTTGAATTCCTCAAACACCCAACGACTCTGAGCAATGAGTAATGTTCTCTCCACTATCTGCAGCAGAGGTGTCCCTGAGCAAAGCATTTCCTCAGTGGTCAGGTCCCACTGGCGGTGAAGTGAACCGTCAGAGGCCAGAGGCGAATGCAGAAGTCCCTTAAGCCTGCATTCTGTTGAACGGCCAGCAGGGGGCGACTCTTCTGGTTGCAAAAAGAAGTCCGGCTCCATTAGAAATAATGGGAAAATGTTTCTCCCTCTCAGCTGAATAATTACCCCAGTAAACACTTTCCTGATGAGTTTATGGTCTCAGTCGCTAGTTTCAAGTCTTCTTCAACACAGCATGATGTTCATTTAGTAAATTATGGTCCCGTTTATTTTAAAATAGACCACAAAGCAGAGAATGTTTCAGGGCGGGCTTATCTATGATTGACGAGTCGTTACCATGGCGACCTGTCAATCAGGCTAGAGCCGACTCGTACCCTCGGCGCTGTGTAAATTTAACCAGCGCCGTTGAAAAAGCTTATCAGGAGTCGGCTGTTCACTTTCTCTGGTGAGAACATTTAGTTTTCAGACTGTTGTTCTCTGGACAAACTTATCAGCCTGTTAAAATGACATGGGATTTGTTGACAATAAGACAAATATAGAATAGCCTTTGATGCTTTGATAATCATGTAAATTGGTGAAATCTTTGGTCCTTTTTTCCCCAAACTATCTCCCAGATCTGGCTGTGAAACACACTGACTGACAGATTTAGAGACCAAAGACAGCCTGTGTTAAAATTCTGACAGAAGTTAAGGATCAGATTCTCACCATGTAATTGCTGCTACAGCCCTTGTCTGGGGCTCCAGTACGGCGTCTCTAAATATAATCTTTTTTTATGTTGACGTTGTAGTGCTCAGATTCACCAGGCGTTCTGACATGCCTCTCAACTGTTATAATGCAGTCTGACACAGAAGGCAACCCCGACTATTAGATCCATCTCACAGAGTGTGACATGCAATGAACCTGCAAGATCGCTGTCATCACACAGTATACGGGGCTTCTTTTTTTACTTTACCATCTTGTAGGAAGGCAGCTGCGGGAGCACATGTGGGTTCGGAAACTCCTCTCAGTCTGTGAGTTCAAGGATCGTGTGAGTGTGGTTTCTCCGATTTAAAAAGGTGCTGTTTGGAGGCTCAGATCCGAAGTGTTGGAGTTTCCAACAAACTTGACCAGCAGTGAGAGTTTTAGTTGTTCGGGAGGTAGAGCATGTAGCCCACTAATCGGTCTGATCCCCGGGTGCATGGTGAAGTGTCCTTGGGCAAGATACCGAACCCCAAACGTGTGTGAATGTTAAATTCGGTTTCTAATGAGCCGTCTGTGTGTGAATGGGTGAATGTGACATAGTGTGTGAAAGCGCCTTGAGCGATCAGAAAGGCGTCCTATATACCATAAGACCATGATTGTTGATGTAATCTAGGTGACACAGGTGCGATTCCCACAACAACCAGCAGCTGAGCCACAGATCAGACGTCTGATATGTCCAGAACCTTCTGCTCTTATAGTGTTTGGTCTGTGAAACATTTAACAGCTTTAAACATCCTTCAGTCGGCTCCTCTCTCAGGCAGCAGGGACTCGTTGATGAAAGAATGAAGGACTTGACTTATTTTCGATTTTGTTCTGTTTGCTGAACCATCTGAGAGTAGAATAGCTTCCCATTGTGCTCTGCGGGTCCCTCAGATGATTCTTTCACCTCAGATTCTCCCAGCCCTCCTGAGATCAAAGAAGCAGCTGCAGGCGGTATATGTGTTTGTTTAGCGTCAATGTGAAACTGTAAAATTGTGTGAGGTTGAAAAAATGAAAAGCGAGCAGGCTCAACATAAAACATCTCAACTTACAATTCTTGTCTTTCACCTTTTTACAAGGTGAAGAATTGGATCTCACACCAAGTGACTCGCGCTTTTGCAGATTTTTTTATTTTTTCCATTTCTTCAGATTTGTCATAGAAGGCATGTAAATGAATTTGGAGCTGAGGTTTGGATGTAAACAGTTGCTGCCAGTCTTTATTTCTTCAGTCTCTATTTAGATTTTAGTGGTTGATCCGGTCACAGCAGAGATTTTATTAACTGCCAACACAAATAGCATAATGGTAATGAAAGTAGATTAAAACAGTGTAATCAGAGACTGTCGTGGGAACTGTAAATATCCCGCTGCAGAACTGAACAAATTATAAGTTACTACAAACAGTTGTATTTATTACAGGAAGAAACAGAGGAGGACTCAAAAAAGATTCAGCTAGGCCGGACGTCTGCCTCCTGGGGCCCCTGGCCCCATTTGTCCCCGAGAGGCGGACAAACATAACATTTAAAGCATGGAGACTCCTTCCTCACAGAGTTGCCTTGAAAACGCCCCTTCCTACAGGAAAAATAGGCTTAACCCACAACAGTTTCCCAGATGTTCATACACACACATAAACAGCTGGCATGGCCTAGTGTACAGAGAAGGTGACTGTATGCATCAGCATGAACGGATGCTTTAATGATTTATATATAAATTGTTTTTTTCACAGTCAGTTTGTTATGCAGAGCATTGATTTCAAGTTCACTCGACATTAACAGTGTGACGATACACGAGAAGGTGGACGATATTGGGTTCACGAGACGATATTTGAACACACTCGTCTTTTAATCAACAGAAAGTCACAAAATGCAAAACATTATTGTTTCCACCGGGTACCCAAAAAACTGCCACACAAACAATTTAAAAGTGGTCGGGGCATCTGCTACAGCTAATTTCAAGCTCCATCTTTGTGAGGCAGCTTTTCACCTTGACAAGAAATACCGTCACGTTTTAATACGCGAGATGTCGCGGCACACCCCTACTCGACATAGATTTCTTTTCACATCGATGGACAACAGTTTCACAGCCTGTATACTCTCCATATACTCTCTGCTGTGGATTACAAATTCTTAAATCTGTCAGCCAATAGGAACTTCTGACAATATATAAAATTGATCGCTTCTGAAAACGTCTTTCTCTCCTGTCTGGCTGCTGCTGAGTTTTCAGGACTATCTGTTTTCCCTCCTGTGTTTGTCTGCAGATAGACACACAGTCATTCCTCTCGCAGAGGCTGAAGGCTCAGGTGAGGTGTCACAACCATTCTCGTACTCTGCACAGCTCCAGCAGAGCAGAGGAGGCGGGAGACTGAAACAGATTCTCAGGCGGCGGGTGAAAACCCGTTTCCATGCCTACATAGCAAATGGTTAACAGGGTTTCATTGTGAGTTTTGCAGGGACTGGTCACACATACCCAAGACAGACATGAAAATATAGCCAATGAAGCTGGAGATCCTCTAAAGATTGAGAGTCCTTGTAAGTGTTGGGTTCTGACCACTTATAACTAACATTGTAGAAACTCGCAGTAAATTCTGAAACGCTGGCAAAGAGAACCAAGCCTTTGTATGGGAAAGGCTTATATAAGAGACAGGCCGTTATTTCTAATTTCCCCTGTTCCCCAGTTAATGTAAACTATGTATTATGTAAAATTCTCTCCATGTTTCTTTGCCGCCTTGATACATTCAGTGAAATGTCCATTTCCTCCGGACTAATTCCATCGGGACAGCAGCAGATCCATTTCAGGTCTTCACTGTGCCTTTTCCTCCAAACGATGTCAAGCATTCATTAAAGAAATTCAACACTTTGTCTCGTTAAGCCCAGCTCATTTAGGAGCTTAACAGCAGGGAGGTCGGAGCGCGGTTTCAGCTCTGGGTGTCAAAGACCGATGCTTTAAGAAAGTCTGACAAAGCACCGCTATTTGTTGCCCAGTGTACCCTTCAGCCTCTGAATAAAACACTCTGGGCTTTCAAGTAGCCGTCATGTAAGGTACTTATTTGACCCAAAACACAGTCTTTTCAAAAACCTAGCCAAGTAGTTTCTGTGTATAAACCAGAGCACAACCATGATCTTTCCCTAATCCAAACCAAAACCCTGAACTTTCCCTAAACCAAACCAAAACCATGATCTTTCCCTAAACTCAAACCAAAACCCATGAACTTTCCCTAATCCAAACCAAAAACATGATGTTTTACTAAACCTAAAGGCATTTCATACGGACGCTGGAAACTACATATTAAAAAGGTTTTCTCAAAGCGTTGGTATTTGTCACTCTGAGATGAGAACGTGTCCACACAGTAACAAGCAACGCACTAAGGATCACTCAACATAAGCAAACTAGGAGGTGATTAGTCAGTTGTGAAGGAAGATGTTGGGAACTAAAGGCACTAACCTGAAGTATTTGTAACATGAGCCACCGCTTAACTAAACACAGTCAAACCAAAGCGAGTGCCCAAATGGCACCAGCCTCCTCGGAGGGTGAGAAAGGGAGCCATCTTGGAATCACCCAGCTTATAAAGGCCTCAAGCAGGCGACACGAATCCCTCCGTGAGGTGGGAGGGACCAGAAACTCAGGGAGAAGCCGAGGCAGGCCAACACAGGTACGTCCCGAGTCTCTTATTTGACTTTTCCTTGATCCTCACTTGAACCAGAATTAGTTCTGGTCCGCCCTCTTGCAGGCCGTACAGCTCCTTGTTTGTTCTGAGAGGGGCGAGGAGGATCTCTCCTCTTACTGGACATCTCTCCAGTCTATCTGTCCCTGATACGTCACAACACCACAGGAGTTTAATATAGAGCAAAGACAGACAACAGATTAAGTGTTTCACGCCCAAGTTTTATATGTGATTTGTTTTCTGATTCACCATCTCAGAAAAATCTGTGTTCACTGTAGGTCTGAACAACAAAACAATTTATTAGAAAGAATTTTCTTTTTATGATCTGTTATTTCCCCTAGTGACTTTTTATTATGGACAATTAAAGTCAGAGAATCAGAGTCTGTCCATCAGCAAGAAACACTTTTTACGTCATTTATCATCATTTCCATTCAGTCACACGTGAGGCTGATAATTCCTGAGAGCTTCCATATGAGTTACATCATTTCAATTTCCCCTGAAACATTAAGCCTAATTCTGGGTTATTCAGTAATGAATTCTCAATCACAACAGCAATAAATACAGATGCAGGATAATGAATAAGTAATATAGAAAGGATCATGTGCGCCTGAGCAGGACACATTGTATACAGGATGTTCTTCATGTGCAGCTGTTTTTTAAACGGGTAACAGCTACAAAGAGCCTTTATTAGTATCAGCACAGTGAACATGTGCAGTTGATCCGACTGAGATCGGCTGCCGCCGTCATCAGAAACGGGCGTCGCTTCACGTAATGCTTCAAAACAAAAGGATGTCTCTTTTCTCTGAAAACATAATTCCTCATTTCATCTCTCTTCACATGCAGAAAAGATCAAAGTGAGGGAAACAGTTGGATGCACTTAGGAGATTTGAGATGTTCCCACAGACACCTTTGTAAGGCCATCACCCTCTGAACCACTGGAAAACATTAATTCTGTTAAAAATAGAAACTGAGAGCGTCGTATAACACAACTGGTGTTGTACTGATTGAGGCGATCAGCAACCGGCTATTATTTGAATATCTGCTTTTCTATTAGATTTTGCAGTAAGCATCTTTTCTGCTGATAAAAAAACTGTAAATTTGAGTATGATGTCTGGGGTTATGTATATATACGTCACTTCAGAAGCTGTCCGATCATCACAAGGCACCAACAGCTGAAACACATGCAAACTGAGTTTAAAGTCTGAAGCAGAGCAGCTTCTGCACGTATTTCCATTAGTTACAGCAAATCCTGATTTCGGATTTTGGCCAGTTTGTTGATGGAGGTTGTAAAGGAAATAATGAATAAGAAATATATCCACAGGCGGAGACACATGCCTCAGAATAACACTGCAGTCGGTATATTCTTAGTTTAATATTCATTGTAATGTGGGTATCATTATGTGCTGCGGCAAATCATGATAAATGTGTCCAGTGTTTATTTGTCTATCACACGAGACAAATTAGATATTTAGAGTAATTCAGTTTTGTATTTGTGGTGAGAAACAGTATAATAAATAAAATATAACAACAGATCTTATGTTTATGCGACCGCAGCGCCTCTTCCCCCTCCTCTTATTCATCTTCTTCCACTATGTACAAGTTCATCACCATCAAAGCTTATACAACAAGTTGTTTCCCTCTTTCTTGCATGCAGTTTACTGCCTTTTGAAAACAGCAATGATCAAAATGATGCGAGAGAAATTGTCCTGCAGGAACTTTATTTATGTTCAGTATCTATCAGAATGATTTTAGCAACAAATTGAGGTTTTTTCCTGTAAAGTTAAAAGTCATAAGTCTTGGTTAAAAAAAATTCTGATCTGTGAAAGGCTTTTGAAAACTTCTAACTACTTCCAGCTGCTTAATAAAAGTGTTGATGAGAGAGACAAAATACTTAACTTTTTATCATTAGAAGTAAAGTATAAACATAAAAACAAAAGACTAGTGTCTTTGGAGGCGTTCTTGCCTGTGTGTAATGATCTACACTCACATCTAGTGACTGAAAATTAATAAAACCAAATATAAAGACATAATCAGAGCAGCACATATCAGCAATAGCTACACAATAAATTAGGTTACGCAGTCAAGTAATACCTGTATGTGAGTGCACAGTTTTTACAGTTGCAGTTTAGTCGGACTTTGTATTTAGTCATTTTTTAACACGATCGTGCACCCCTGCCGATTTATCCCACCACACTGCTGTCACAGTGATAAGTAAGCCAGTTGCTTAAGTGGGCACAAGCACACTGATGCACAATCAGACGGGGATGTCAAAGGAAATGTCTTTATGTTTGTGGTGGCGTCCGGCACAAGCAGCTCTCCGACGATTTGGTGTTTTCCTGACCTTGGAACACCCGTCTGGTGATTTTGTGGAGCTTGTCACCTGTGTGCAGGTGGGAGGTGCATTTAAATGAGGAAGCACTAAGCAAGTTGTTGCTTTTTGGTGGAAAATGTGTCTTAGAAGTTGCACTGAGAACAGTCTCAGACCAGAGATGGGGACTCGAGTTTGACACTCGGAGTCGAGTCCGACTTAAGTCGCGCACACAGTGACTTCAGACTCGACTTGAGACTCGTCCTCAAAAGACTTCAGACTTGACTCAGACTTGAGGCGCGGGACTCGTGAGCAATGGTTTTTTTTGGGATCCGTCTGGTGAGCTTGCCGTTATTCCCATCCCCGCTTTACCTGCCTACGTAACAGGTAGTATCATCATAAACTTTGGCTTTAAAACTTCGTACAACAAGACCCAAACAAAAAAGCGCTGAACGCAAAATAGGTTAGTAACCTGTGGTGAGTAAACATGTTTAGCTCAGCATTGGCTTGCTTCTTGCTTCGGCTACGGCCTACGAGAGGTTTTCTCCGTCTGTCGTCATGAAAAGATGAATGAGCGTTTGTCGATTAACGTAATCATTTACGTCCCGCTGGCTGCAAACAGGTTTGTTGTTGATCATGTAACGTTACAGTTTTATTTATTAACGTTACGCTGGGGTTTGTGTTGACTTACAGTATTTAATAAGCTTTCATTAATAGCATTGTACAGAATTCTTTATAGCTATGCAGTTTTATAAGCAGCCTGCATTGAACGCAGCAGGTGATACAACATTCATTATAACCACGAGTGACTTGAGACTTGACTTGGACTCTCGCTCAAAGACTTGTGAGCATCTCTGACTTCCACACAAGAACAAAATAAAAACATTCTCCAAGATGAGGCCTGTAATTTGGCAGAATTGATGAAGCTCCATGTTGATCACATTAGTTTCATTCACCGTGCTTCACCTCCACATTGCTGCAGACGAAGGCTCAGCGGTGGAGATTTAAAAACCTTGGTGAATAAAAGTGAAACTAGACACTCGGGGTGAGTGTTTTTTAGTTTATAGGGTATTGACTTTTTCATAGCAAAACATGAAACCTCCCCGTTCTCAACTTTCTGCTTGTCCTACATGAACTCTTGTCTTGTGAAGAGCTGCTTTTAGCACAGCTCTCCTGGGCTTTAACACTCAGGGAGATGATGAGGACACTTTTTTTTTTATTCTCTGACAAAGCAAGCAGAAGACGACGAGCGCTGGAAGCAGCTCGACTTGTCATGACAGGATCAACTTGACCTCCACTCAGTCGCGGCGTCTCGAAGGCCTGGATGGAGGTCATCACGTCGCTGTTAAAAGCAGCACTCCCTGAAGTACTGTGACACCCTACAGCTCAGGATTGTGCGCGTCCGACTGTGTTCAAGTGAAACTGGAAAAAGCTCAAGTGTGTCTGGGTGTTGTGTTTTTGCACACGTGTGTTCACGGGAGTGCAGACTCCTGTAAAAGTGAGGCTGCCGGCTGGGGTTGATGCGTGTTGGTGTCCATTAGATTGAGCTGGAGAAGAAAGAGAGTTGGATATGAAGCTGAAGATCAGAGCATCAGAGTGCCATCCAGAACAGGGCGACGGTGTGAATTCTCAATGTCAAACCACTCTGAAGTTCAGGCTGTCTTTGTCAGTACTGTGATGTCAAGCAGACAGTCCACCGCAGAATAATGATGCTCTCTGTTCTTCATTTTAGAGGCTTTATTTTCTGTGTTTCTGTGGCTTCTCTATTGCAAATCACAGATGTCTTCAGTTCTTTATCGTCGACTAGACGTGATAAAGACTTTTATATCAAATTAAACATGTTTTCTTGTGATCATTTCCACCAAAAGATAGAGGACATAAAGAATTGTTAATATATGTTTCCTGTTCTTTTTTGCAAACACTTTCATCACCTCAGACGTTTCCAACTTCGATTTGATTGAGACTGAAAGATCATTTGTGACTAAAACAATCTTCTCACCACATGTTCTATTTATTAGCCGTTCCAGAGCTTTTAGTGGTGTTTCTCACATGTTCTCTGTTCTCTGTCAGAAACTATCCATCCGTTCATTCTCTGCTGCTCATCTGCCTCCAGCTCTTCCTGGGGGATCCTGAGGCATTCTCCTCAGGCCAAATGGGAAAAGAAAAACCCCACCTCCCCCAGCGTGTCCTGGATCTGTCCAGAACATGTCCACAGGGAGGAATCCAGGAGGCCTCCTGATTAGATGCTGAAGCACCTGAGATGGCTGCTTTCAATATGAAGGAGTAGCTCTGCTTCCTTTGAAGCAGACTCTCTTTGCATCATGTTGAGTGTTTCTAAACGTCCTCAGGTTTCACTGCAGGGCCACTTTTGAGTCTTTGAGTACAAGTGGCCAGCTACTACTTTATTCATAGGTTAAGGTTGGATAGTAGATCAGCTGGTAAACTGAGAGCCCCCCCCCCAGTGTTACACAGTAATCACAAAAAAGATGAATATGTCACCTCAAGCAAAGTTGTCTTCAGTTTGTCTCAGATGTTCTCTGTTCTTCGAGTCAGTGTAAACATGTGTAAGCTCTGGTTTTTCTTTCACGCTGCCTTGAGCTACAGATGCTCTTTGCTCCTTCTCGGACAGAAAAGTTCACTGTTCTCCGTCCTATGAAGATGTTCTCTGCTCTTTCTAGAGAGAAATCTGTTTCACCAACACAGTTAAGAAATGATGTTCTCCAGACAGCGACACACATCTTGTTTTTTTCCCATCTCAGGTTCAAATTCACATCTTGGTTTTCCGATTTCCAGCTTAGTGTGTGAAGAAAGAAAACTACAGAGATAAATAAAGAACCAGAAGATGGGGGAAACCCTGATATCACAGCAACACCAAACTGCTTTTCTGAGTAGATTTTTGGGGCCATTTTTAGAGCCACGGGGGTGGGTTCCCCAGCGAGCGGCATCCTCGCCAGTTTGATCCGAGTCTGTTCCATTAACATGGTGTTAAAAGCAGCCTGTCCCTGGTGTAACATCCCCGCCTGCTGCAGCTCCCACCACCTACTGTTAATGCTTGTTGTCAGGACTGTTAAGCCCATAGAGAGCGCGGGGAGGGGGGGGGGCAGTAGAGCATAATATAAACCAGCTAACTCCCTAATCCCCCTGCACTGGACCACTCACGTCCCCTGAGCTCTGCTGCTTGATGCAGAAATGAAATTGGAACTCCAAAAATCCCACAACAGTTCTCCAGCTCTGCATCTTTAAACCTGCAGAATTATTTCACTTCCCTCTCCGGACGTGTGCAACAGTTTCTTTGTTACTAAACATACCAGTCTTTATGGCTACACAGAGCATTTCTTATATTATTCTATAATTACTATAGTACTTGGACAACCGTGTCCCAATACTTTTGGGAGGGGCTGTTGTTCATGGTTTGGTTTTTTTTGTTAAGGGACATCTTAATGCTACAGCGAACAATTTTAGACAGCAGTTCTTCAAACAGTTTGTGTTTGGCTGAGCTTGCGAGCCAGGCCCTCTTGGCCAACATCAGTTTCTGACCTCACAAATGCTCTTCTGGATGAACGAGAAACAGTTCCCACGCAGAAACTCCCAGAATGTTGAAGAAAGCCTTCACAGAAGACGCTTTCATAGCTGCAAAGGGGAGACCAACTCCATAGTAATGCCTATGGATTTAGAATGGTGAGTCATAAGAGTAATGTGTAGGTGTCCCAGTACTTTTGTCCAAGTGGTGTAGTGTTAAACATGGCTTTAAAATATTTTGAGGATTTAAAAAATTTCAGGTGGACATCTAAAGTTAATGCCACCAGTATTTTTTTCCTGCCAACAAACCCAATGAATAAACTTTCTGCCTTCTCCACCCTGTCAGTGGCTCGCAGCTGCAAAAATATTTTAAAATGAATTTCCTAAAACTGCTGCTATTTGTAGTTTCTATCAAACAAACAGGGAAATACAGCACTTGTTGGGGACTATTTTTGGCAGCGGATGGATCCGCATGTGGTGCTCTGGTAAGTGTTTGGGGCAGCAGGAAGGTGTATGTGGGACTGAGTCAGAATAAACTCCAGTGTTCATGGTGATGAAGGAACATGTGACCCAGTGCAGCAGAGAGGCTCAGTGATTGGTTTAATAGTTTCTGGACAACAATGGCGCTCTGAGGCTCAGAGGAAGAAGAGACATCAGGCAAATCGGTCTAAGTAAAGTCTGCCCAGTCTTACATTTAAATGAGGAAAACAACTGATTATTTTTGTAATTTAAAAATGGCAATTACACAAGTTAACATTGAAAACTTGATATTTTAAACACCAACGTCTTTACCTTTCAGCAGTTCATCACTCAATAGTTAGCAGAGTAACCCTGAGTCTGTCTCGCAGCTTTCATGTATCCCGACATGCCCAATCAATACCTCATCAGCACCTTGTAAGGTTGACGTGCTGCTGGGAACATTTGAGCCGACTGCTGAGAAGAGAAAAATACAGATACCCAAATAACACGGTGTCTCCAATTTCTTAAAGGCTGCAGTATCTTGTTCTGCCGCGGCTTAATGTTTCTTTGCAGCCTGTTGGCAGCATGTCGCCTTGAAGGCAAAACCAAAATAGCTTCCTTTTTTATCTTTAATGTTAGATGCTAAGATGGTTTTAGATATGGCGTGTGTTGCTGTTTGCTGTCAGTGCAGGGTCTCTAGGTTTTCTTGACTCTCAGTGAAAATATTTAACCACCAGGTCTTTAAACCTGGAGACGACGGTGGAATCAGCCCTGACGTAGCATCTGTCAGGGTCGTCATGTCAAACTGAGAGAAAAAGCTTTTCTTTTTAATCCTAATGAACTTTGTATATTAAGCAGCTTCTTTAATTAGCCTGCCAACCTTTGAGTGTCGCTCGCACTCAAAGTGAGGTGTATAATCTAACAGAAACTTGGCACAGATTGTTTTTGATGTCGGTGCCAAGAAGCACTCGTGTAAATACAGGAGTAAAAGTATGATTTCTAAATGAGTGAGAAAGTGTTTATAGAAGTTTTGTGTTCTGGCAGGAGAAGAGTCAGGGGACAACAGCAGGCTTTTAAATGATGATTTTAAATATGGGGTTGGGTCGTGTTTAAATTTCATCAATTCCAATTCTGCTTATCGATTCTGGTTCTTATTTGTTCCCATTTCCAATTCCAACATGGTCAAACAAAGAGGTCAAATGATTAGATGGCAAAAACAGCTCCATGCTTTGACAAGTTTTATTGTTTCAATAAAATAAGTAAATCTAAAGTCTTTCTTTTCACAAAGTAAATACATATAATAAAAACAGACAGTGCAGACATTTTCTTGTAGATGTTGTATTTGAAACTTCTCAGTTTTCTCTTTGCCAATAAAGGGAAAGATAACCAAAGAGAACGGCTCGGTACACCTCGCTCTGCTGGAGGTGCTGGTGTAACGGAAGCCCGCGAGGCTGCGCAGTGACTCCCCGACACCTCAAGAGACGCACTGGCGTTCGACGCTAGTGCCCGTGGGTTTTAGCCCTCTCGACAGCACCTCCCGTACCCCCAGGGCCGCGGGTTCGAGTAAGGACCTTGCAGTACGTCCTTGGGGCAGGCGATTACACTGTCGCTGGCTGATAACATACTCAGGTTAGGGGACCTCAAACGCTCAATATACTTTCAGATCGACGCCACGCTGCATAGAACGCTTTGCCGAATTTGACGAGCAGCCTGACGTCCAGCTTGTCAGCTTCCTGATTTTGAGCATGAACCGCAGCCCATCTTTCACTGCTGTTGTGATGTTAGCTTTGCATGCTTGTATCTAAAGAAATCGTCATGTTGTTGCGTTGATGCGTGACGTAGACAGGTCCTGGTAAATAGCCACGTCTTTGCATACATGTAGTTTTTGTTTACAATAATAAAGTGTCGTATCGTTTAGGAACCAATAAGCAGCATTTTTTATGGTTTACTTGTTCTGGTGTTTTGGATTTGTTTCTCATTTGGAACTGGTTTCCTGTTCCCAACCCTGTTTAGATATAGCCGCTGTCTCTTTGTGGGACTTTCAAAGTCACTACAGGAGTCTTTCCCACAGCAGAAGGCTCTCTGAATGGCTCTGTGCTGTAGAACTGACTGCAGACTGTGTTGATGCAATCATCAGCCCTGTTTTTCAGTTATTTAATTGGTTTTGACTGTATCTCAGTAGACTGTTGTTCTTATTCATACTCATGGTCATAGCTGAACTGAGCTTTAAGTTGAGCACAGAGAAACACTGTCTTGGCTGGTAAGATACTGTCTCCATTCTCTACTTGGCCTTTATTCCTCAGACAGATGACGCTTTCAAAAGGGCCGAGCCAAGCGCTGTCATGGATCAGAGGAAAAAGGCTAACTGTCTCAAGCTGAGAGGACGCTGTGTTTGCAGTCATTTCCCCGACCCTCAGGCCTGATGTGTGCATGATTTTCTCTGTGTCATCTTGCTCTTTGCTCTCACTCGCACCGAGCCTCTCACACATTTGTGTAGCTGTCAGTCATGTGAGTCGGCCTTCATCATCGTCATCCTCCCGCCCGTCCCCCAGGGCTGACTGCTGCAGCATGAAGGGCCGCGGTCATGTTGTGACCTCGTCAGACGCCACAAAGAGAGGGACGAGACGGAGCGAGCGACTGCACTGCAGCTCGCGTGTCACTGTTGAACTGCCGCTTCACCTTTCAGGAGATGATCACCAATTCCCCTTCGAGGCCCGCGGACTAAAGATGATGACACCAGTGCGCCCGTCAATCCAGCACCGTGACACGACATTTGGTGGGAATAGTCATGGTCCCCAAAGGTTCATATGATTCATAGATATTTTAGCCCGGCTCGACTTTTCGTATCTCCTCCGTCGAGGTTGGAAGCCAGCTGAGGCCACACTAAAATGTAACGTGAAAACACAGCAGGCTGCTGATTGGTCAGAGGGAATCGTCACTATATCATTGCACCAGACAGAGTTCAGCAACAGAAAGTTTTATATTTTACAGTTTTCATACGTTATTCCATCACCAAATCCACTTCTGAGAAGTTTTAAGTTGAGAAATCAGCTGTGTAGATTTCCAGTATTGACATTTTTAGGAGAAGTGATGGCAGACCAAAGGTGTGTGTGTTGCATCGAACATTACGTTACGCAGTTGTGTGTGGCATTGCTATGACGACCAGCTACATTGAGGGTACTATCTGCAATGGAAAACGGAGCACGGCCAAACCGAGTCGAGTCGAGGCGAGTTCGTGCTGGTACTGGTAATGGAAAAGCGCCATTAGGTGACTTTGCTGTCTTGGAAATGAATCATTAATCAAATTATAAAAACCAACTATTAGATTAGATTAGATTAATCTAAAAGCTTTAGGGACCTCCTGACTTTTCCACTTGGTCAAAAAGTGAAAACTGAAGAGCCGAAGACTGAGTTGAAATTTACTGAGAACACGTTTCATCTCCAGAGGATAAAACTTTACATTGATGACACTCTAGAAGTTTTCTTCTTTCACAAACACAGAGGATGTTCTGAGTGCATTCAGCTAGCGCTTGACCTCGTGAAAGTTCAGGTGTAAATGCACCTGAAAAGCATTAAGGACAGACTCTCCGATCGGCCAAACCACCTCCGGAAGTGAGAGAGACTCATTCTGTACACGTTCAACACAAGTGTAAATGCAAATACACTGTACATCCACATACAACAGCTACGTGGGCAGAAATCCAAAAATCCGACAATCTGACAGCAAAGTCAGGCGGCATAATGTGCTAAAGAACGGCCATCATTGAAGCTACTGTTGTTTCTGTGAACGTGAACTCAGGCTGTTGAGTTAAACTCAACATAAACTACTAAAACAACAGAAAGCAGTGCACACTTTGAAGAAAAGTAGGACGGAAACGATGCTGGGCGGAACTTCAGTTTCACTTTCCAGCCGAGTTGTTACATCGGCGCACGGCTGAAGAGAGGAAGACAGAACGTATGGAGGAAAACAAATCATGGTGGAAAGAGATGTTCTGAAAGTTTTTATACAGTCTGCAGTTAGTCATTTTTTTGGACCCACAGGAACGAGAGGAGGATGTGGTGTTTGTTGTTAGAGCTGGACAGAAATCGGATCTTAATGTGGACACTAGAGATGGAAATTAATAGGAGGTGAAAATATAATCAGGTTAAAATCATATCTAGATCTGGATATGAGACACATTTTAATGCCAGGTGTAAACAGCCTGCCTACAGAAATGAGCTAAATTATGTTTTATAAGGAAGGAAACTCAGCCTTTAATACAGAGCATGTACAAAGCCTTTGTGAACATAAAAAACTCCTGTTCTGTCCTAAATGTTCGAGTTTGTTCTCAGGCATAAACAATCATGCTGTTGTTTGATTCATCTGGCAATTCAGAAATGTATCTTTACATTACTCTTTAACTTAACAACCAACACAAAGCTATTGGTGAGAGAAACGTCCATCTGCCCTGAACAAAGGATCACACCTCGCTTTTAATAAAAGGAAAATTGCAGACATAAGAAATGGTTTTGATTTTACGTTTTATGGACGGTAGCTCTGCAGGGAATGGCGAGGTCAATACGTCCCGCTAGTTCTTATATTGTGCATAAATAGCACCCGATATTTGTATTCTTCTATTTTCTTTTCAGAGTTTGGCCCGTCTTGTTTCTGTCTCCTGCTGCAACCATCCTCTTCACCCACACGGATCATTAAAAAGCTACAATACACATGTTTTTTAGCTCAGGGGTTGACATGTAATTGTTAGATATAACCAATTTCTGTGCCCACAGTGCCGGAAAATAAACCAGAATGAAACGTAGCTGCAAGACAGGCTGTGTTTTAGACCAGAGAACAGCGAGTAAAAACCCACAGAGTGAATTAAAATAACATCAGTTGTGAATAACAGAGTTACATAAGATAACGAGATGGAAGGTTTGGAAGAACTGTTAGAGGTCTGCCAGCGGTCTCAGGTGAGTCATGTTCGAGTCCGTGAGTGTGAGATAATACCTGCAGTCACTCTGGGCCTAGTAAAGGTTATGGCGACAGGTGTGATATCTCCAAGTAGGAGATGTCATCTGAAGTGTGTTAAGAGAGCAGGGCTTTTAATGTAGGTTAACCTGCTCATCTGCACACCTACACCGCAGCACGCATGTGAATTCTTTAGAGTGATTGGAACTAAGCAGCCGGGG
Organism: Lepomis macrochirus; assembly: GCA_024633595.2. Classification (NCBI taxonomy): domain Eukaryota; kingdom Metazoa; phylum Chordata; class Actinopteri; order Centrarchiformes; family Centrarchidae; genus Lepomis; species Lepomis macrochirus. The sequence goes on along the minus strand of JALXJV020000023.1, from coordinate 3,627,999 downwards.
AAATGTTTTTCAGCTCTTGTGTTCCCTGCAGGTTTCTACCGTGAGCCGTAAGCTTACTGTGTGGAGTTACATGAGTGTGTCGGTGTCTGCTGATCTGGAAGCCTGTTAGAAAACATCTGGCGGGCTGAGCCCTGAGGACGGCGAGCAAAAATGCGACACACGCTGATATGTGTGCAATGTTTGTGTCTCTGTGCGCGTGGGCGGGTTGCTGTTAGTGTGTGGAAAGTGCACGTGTCACTAGCAGTGGTGGGAACGCGTTCCTGCTCAGATTTTGACAATTTATTCACTGTCTTTTACAGCTTGAAATCGCTCTCAGCTGTTTTACACTGTTTCTACGGCGTGCTCGTGAAACCGATACAAGTGTGTGCGTTTGAACGCACCGCAAATCCAGCTTCTGTCACAGCACACAGCCAATAGGAAGGCGTGACGTTGGTGTTGTCTTCACTACTGGCTACAGGTGGGCTGGAAGCTGCACGGATGGTGACAGGTTCGCATCCACACTTTATATCCCACATCTGTGTAGTGAGCACCAAAGTCAGCCATCAGCGGAGCAGACAGGCCGCCATGACTCGAGTAGATGAGTCAATACTTCATCAATACACCTGCTCAACAAGCATCAACATGTAGAAGTATATCAGGTCTTTGCTGTTGTGTACATTTCTGCTGCTGCTACAGAAACAACATTTAGTTATAATTAAAATATTCTAATTCTGTTCTGAATTAGTTCTTTCATTAGATATTATATTTTTTAAAATCACTTAAAATACTTAAAAATAACCAGTAGGATTACTGATAAAGAGCTGAACTGATTGAGGAGATGAAACAGCAGAGGATAGAAGAAAAAAGCTGAATCATCTCATCAAGAAAATAATCTGTAGATTTCAGCAATCAGCAAACCCGAGTCCTCCTGATTCCAGTATTGATGCTAAGCTAGGCTAATCCCCTCATGTTTTCTAACTTCTCACCAAAACACCAAACTTTTCCTACAAGTAAAAAGACAAATTTAACTGCAGGACATTTACGTTCACATTGAAGTTCCTTTCAGGTAATCTGTACATTATTTCGTTTGCTCCCTGTGGAAAATGAAACATTAAAACTTTTCCAGCGTGGCGCAGGGTGACCCACAGAACTTAAACAGCTGCTCTGTGCTATCAGCTGCTTCACTATTGTCTGCAGGATGCTGCATGTTATTAGGATTATCACACGGTGGCAGAGGACTGTGCGAGCTCGGAGCTATTTGATAAATGCAAACCACTCGCTCTGCTCTCCCTGAAAAGCCTTTGTTGCTCAACGTTTTGGCAGGACAACCCATCACGGAAACAGCAGGGCTTCGCTGTGTTTGGGGAGGTGAACTTTTCAAACTAGCACACCGCAAAACCAGACAAAGGCGACGAGAACATAGGCGGCAGAGGTTTGCTATAACAGCTGCTCCTCTGTGATCGAGGCCACGCAGGAAGATCTCTGCGCTGCAGCTGAAGAAGTGAAGCGATGAAACGCTTCACCTTGTTCTGCAAATCAGAGTGTGATCATATGAGCTGCGGCCTTCGTCATTATTTACCCTGTGTTTCTGTCTCTCTTTGTGTGTCTGCAGGCGGTGGAGACAAATCTGGCGTCCAAAGACAGTCACTGGGTGTTCGTGAACGAGGTAAGACAAAACATGCGACCCTGCACTCTGTCAAACACGCAGCTGATTGTCTTCTCCGCCAAATTAGAGAGAGTTATTTCAGTAGTGGTATTTACCACCATGGCTAATGTCGCTCCTTCTCATTTTAATATCTGGTGGATCTCCACAGGCCTGTCAGATAAACTCAAGCATTCACTGGCATCATGTTCCAAAGGTGTTCCTGAATGGATTTTAAACTGGATGTTATCAGTTTCAGTCATATTAAAGGTCTTGTTACAGGACAATTTCCTCAATGAAACCATCAGAGTTTAGATCAGTTAGTCATTTTGGTTGGTAGAAGTTTTGTATATTACTTTTAACATTCAACTGTTTATCCAGACACTTTATTACAGAATGTATCCAGGCCTTTTAGGTATCTCAGCAGTTTACATAATAAAACTAACTGAACATGTATTTCTTACTTTAGGCTACATGTTGCAACCATTTACTTTTTATGTTCAACCAACTGATTTAACTGCCCCATGACAAGGCAACCTCGCTAACCAAAGACGCACAGTTTGCACTTCGTGCATCAAATCTACCTCCCCATAAATGTAACCACATGTCGCGGTGACACAGAGAACTGTGGTCAACTTGGTAGCATCACATTTCCTCCAATCCCCAAGCAAGTGCTCCGTGCTTTTGAAGCCAACTCTCCCTGTGGCCGAACCAGACTTGAACTGTGAAAGAAACTGTACCTTAATTTGAGCGTCACATCCCCCCTTGAAATGACTCCTTTCACTATCAGAATATGATCCACTGAGTCTGATAAAACTTGGAAAGTCTACAAGAGCCACGTGATTATCATTTTACCCGTGTTCAAGATAATGGAGGCCAGAAGTTAGCCGGCTCAGTGGAAGTTAACACAAAGGAACTCAGAAACGCCTACTGAAGTATAAACGCTCACGACTGCATAGACTTGACACAGAAGTATAAATTGGCCTTTTCTATCTTATTTGCGGCTTCTCACGGGGTCTGAGAATTTTGGCTTCAGAGGGAATCTAGATAAACCTGATTGAAGTTCCTCCTGTAGACAGCTGCAAGCATCAGTCCATAACTTTAATTTGTTTCGTTTAGCTTCTGCATCTTGTTTCCTTCTACACGCCTCCCTCTTGTTTTATGATTGCGCTCTCTGTCCTAATAAACCGCTGTAGAGAACAGAACAACAAAATGGAAGTGTTTAAATCAAACCACACCAAAAATACTGAACCACTGAACTCAAGGTTAAAGCTCCTCCAGAGAGGTTTTTTTTCTCTCCACATCAGGTCAAATTCTGGTTTTAAAGTAATCGCTGCAATGATTACAGCTGATTTTAAAACAGAGCGGGGGACAAAGCCTGCAGAGTGACTTTAAATAAAAAGCATAATAATTCAGTTCAAGAGCACCTTCCTGTGTGTTTGTTCAGATAAAAAATGCTGCTCTCTGGGATAAAAACACAAGCTGAGAGCCTTTTGTGTCTCTTCTCTCCAGCGCCCCCCCCCCCTCCGGTCGGGTATCTGCCAGCGTGGGCGACTTTCTGTGCTGGAAGTGAAATTGAAATGAGTGGAGGTAGAAAGAGAAAATGACAGCACCCTCCACCACACCTGGGATTGTCTTCTTCCCGAGACCCCCAGAGCACGCAGAGCTGTGACTTCCCAGCTCGTGCAAAGTGATTGTGAATTTTTACTGTTTAAAATTACCTTTCCTTTTTGATTCCTCGCCCTGCTCTCAGTATCAATATCACGGCATCTTCCCAGCCAATTAACTGAGCTGACAACAGTGTTAACAGCATAATTCAGAGCGAGACGAGGGGAGCTGTCATCTGCTGAAGGCTGAACACAAAAAGCCTCAGAGCTCGCTTTCAGTGCCTTTTTTTCTTTTTACCTCCCGGCTTCGTACCAGCCTCCTAATCTACTTAAAATTCTCTGCTTTGTTTCAAAGTCATCATTTAACTAATTATACTCTGCGTATTTAATTAACAGAAAGAGTGAAACAGTGTTCAGATTCCCCAGAGTCGCTGGTTCACAGTCTGCTTGGGTTTTTTGACATGCTAAACAGTGCTTATGATCAAATATGTTTCTTTTGATAAATGTGCGTTTGTGCCGCTTCCATTTCAGATGTGAGCTCAGTGTAACATCTTGTCAGCAACGTGTTTAAATCATTCAGAATTATTTAACTCTATTATCTCTTCTCCTCCCGCCTACTTCCCCGCCTTCTGCTACTCCTACTTTTATGCCAATTTTGTCCACACACAATGTGGAATAAAAAATTTTGTCAACGGACATTTTAACCACCAGAAAAACTAGATTAAAACTAACTTAAGAAGTCGAGTCAGAAGAGTTCAGATCTCCTCATTCTTAAAAGTGAGACTCAGGGCTGGACAGGGACAGAAAGTCCAGACCAGCCTCCCAAAATGTTGGAAAAACTATGCTAGGCTACTAAAACATTGCTGAATAGCTGATGCTATGCTATTTAGCATTGATGACAGCAGCTCACAGGGCACCACAAAATGCCGAGGACTGACCACGAGATTGGAGCTCCTCTCTGAAGGTTTATTCACTTCACTGATCCACAAGCTCACTGAAAATTTGATAACAACCAGCAACAAAGCAGCAGCTAAAAACTATCTGAACATGCTGACTTTATAAATAAGTCAGATAATGTCAGCTTAACATACACAGATACCAAAGTCAAGGCTACTTTCAGTCAGCCATCTTAACAATCTAAATGTTACACCATCTAAAAAGAAAGTAAAAATTGTCCGGCTCCGTCTTCTCCCTTGGCAGGATTTGATGTTTGCTTTTGTAATAAAAGATTAAAAATATTTTGGTTTTGGACTGATGGTGAGATCAAACAAGCAATTTGAACTGACAACCTTGAACTGTGGGAAATGACGCTTGGCATTTTTACTATATTTTGAGCATGTATGTGGAGCCCTGGTCAAGTTCTTTTTGGCCGCGAGTCCTTTTAATGAGTGTCTGCTGATACGATCCAATACTCATATTTACCTAAATGTTTAATGTATCTCATGCATTGAAATAACAACTGTAGCCTCTAAATCTTAGACACGTACTTAATCCAAGTACTTAAGGTCCTGGTTCAAGTCTATTCAGTGTATAAGCTTAAATCCTGATGAGAAAGTTGAACTCTTGAAATTGACAGGACTCTGGTGGAGTTGTTGGAACGACATAAACACTCCACTGGCAGGTTTACAGTTGTGTAAGTGCAGACAGCAGCTGCAGAGAGCACACAAACACAACACGCGAGTTTAATTTAGGCCCGATGTGAAGTTACTCTTGGAACCGACATTAATTAGTGACAGCTGAAATGACCTGCAGCCGATGACGTGTGCTCTTGTTAGTGATAATTAGTGTCTGAGTTCAGCAAATCTGTGCTTTTTGTCAAACTCAGTGTCTGAATTCAGCGTCACTTGCACTGCTGTGGCTAATTTTTATTTTTTTATTTTTCACACACTATAAATTTCACTCGCATGTACGATGAACACGCTCGCATCGTAGGTTGTCATAAAGCACAGCGATGCTGCACCAACAGCAGGTGTTGCAGTTTTTTTGTGTTTGAGTAAACATAAAATGAATGAGTCGTGATAAATGTGGCTCAAAAGTAAATCAAATCAGGCACCAGGGTTACCGATGTTCCCTCCTTCTCTTCCTTCTCATCCCTCGGGACAAACATCTTGTAGTTGTGTGGTAGAGCAGGTGAGTGAGACAGCTTGTCACCTCCTCACACCCTTCCTAAATACCTCTCCCATCCTTATTCCCTCCAAACTCCATTTCCTGCCTTTCTCTTCCCGCCGTCCTCCCTCGCTCCTCTGAGGGTTTAGCAGTGTCACTGAGCTCAGACAGCTAACACAGGTAGTTTCCACTCCTGGATCTCGATGCAGCGACAGGCTGATTTCCATTTCCTTCTCGCTCTTTCATTCCTCCTCCTGGGTCTGCTAGTCCCCTCTGCGTCCTCCGTCCACATCCAAATAACCTGCACTATGAAGCGAGGTTAGAAAGACCCGGTCACATTAAAGCCAACAGAGACATTTGTGGTTAGGTATAAATGAAAGTGTTTGAAATTTCATCTGGATTTTATCCAGATACGACTCATTCAAAATGACAAATAGAAATGGGGCTTTAGAGGGACGTTTACAACAATTTGGGAAATCATTTTACATTTCACCTTTGTTTTCTCTTCCAAATAATTAAAGCCGGCTCAGACTACAGGAGTTTGGAGCCGATTTATTCCTGATTAACTCGATTAACGACAATCAGACGAGAAATCTGGTCTGGGGTGATGTTGGGCCCAATGTGAAGTGTTTACAGACCCAGTTTTAACCTCCTGGACTCGATAATATCAAACATGTTTTTAAATCTGGTTTATTATGTTAGTACTCACAATAGCCAATGAGAGAGACAAGTCTACAAGGAGATCAAAACACTAGTCCTGTAGCGGCTTTTTCTCTCCGGGTGAACCCCGGCGGCCCCACAGGTGTCTTTTGCACTGGGGACGTGTCTATGGAGCTAAATCAGGGCCAAATGTTTTGTTCATTTCAAAAATAATCTGTAATAGAAAAACTAAAACTTGTAATTAAAGATTTAAGTCTTGGTCCCTAAACCTTAAACTTAAAAAATACAGCCATGTATTCAAAATAAAAATGAGAGTTTAAGTGTTTTGTTTTAAGTTTAAATAAAATGTTGATAAAATTCTAGAATTATTTTGAATAAATTATGAATTTTCAGCTGCTGCCCCCGTGACCCGACCCTGGATAAGCGGATGAAGATGGATGGATAAATTTTCATTTTTCACTTTTATAAATTTTGATATTTGAGGACTTATTTTTTCAGTTCCACTTTTCTATGTTTCCAGAATCAACACATTTTTTTTACACCTTCAAATCTTATTTTTTTCAGTTTCAGCTCAGTTTTTCAGTTTCAGATCAATTTTTTCAGTTTTAGACTTTTGGCCGTGATTTTGCGTAGGGGGCGTGGTTTCAACTGAGAGGAGCGTGGAATCATGAGTGACACCCTAAGAAGGCAGAAGACTCTCCTCAGTCATGTTGCCTTCAGGAACTGTTGGTCCTGCGACAACTGTGACTCAGTGCATTGTATCCACCATATACATGTGATTGGCAGCAAACAAACTGATGTCAGTTCTGTTTAAAAAGCTGTTTTACACAACACGTGACACCAGTTACGCTATAAGAGCAATAAGCTGTGCCAGATTGTGCAGTTTACCAGCAACACTTTGAGAATGGAAACTACATGGAAACTAAAGTTTTAGTTTTTCTACTACAGTTTTTTTTTCCTCAAATGAACAAAACATTTGGCCCTGATTCAGCGTGTCCCCCACCACATTTTGAAATGGCTGATTTTGTCCCCATCACTTTTGGAAAGGATTTGTTAAAAATGTTCTGAATAACAGCTGGCACCAAGAAATGCTAACAAAAGAAAATCCTTTGAGAAAGGTTTTTTAGCACAATAAGAAAACATGTAGTGCAATTTAAAAACAGAAGAAACAAAAGTGAAATGTCCAACAAAAATAACTTATAAATCCACATTTCCACCGTAAAGTGGAGCAGAAAATGTCTCCAGAATGTTGGAAATTAAGTGTTTGATGTTCACATTTTCTGCCCCCGCTCAGACATTTCAGCGTTTTATTTTTCTTCACACTTGTGTTCAAAATCTTTTTGTCTTGTGCATCGTCACATCTCGCGACCCCAGTGTATCATCACTCCACTAATCTGAGCACTTATGTGCCCTTGGGTGCCCTGCCCAAGCAAAGACTAAATGTGGAGCAACGAAGGTTGAGGTCAAGGACAACTGAACTTGGTTGAACATACTAGAAGACATTTCGTCCGTCATCCAAGAAACTTCTTCAGTTCTGACTGACGCCAAGACAGATCCTGGGACACTCCAAAGACCGCACACCCAAACACAAGAAAAGCCATCTAGTGTATGCGGTCCAATGCAGTGAGGAATGCATAGACCACAAACGCATGGCCCAACACAGAAGGGCCAACTCCTCAGGTCAAGACTCTGCAGTCTACTTACATCTGAAGGACAGAGGACACTCGTTTGAGGACCACCAGGTGCACATCTTAGACAGAAGATGGATGGTTTGAAAGAGGGCTCAAAGAAGCATCTACACCCGGGTCGAGAAGCCGTCGCTGAACAGAGGAGGGGGTCTACAATGCGGTCCTTTCATCACTTCCCAGGAAACTAAACAAGCATTTGCTCTTGGCCTCAGGTGAAGACGCCAACGATGGTCGTTCAGAGTCGGCCACGGGTGGCACTAACGACCGTGACGACTGCCGTTACCACAGCCAGGAGCACTAACGAAACAGCGGTATCGGACGAGCACGTCTTCTAGTATCTTCTACCAAGTCCAGTTGCCCGTGACCTCAACCTTCGTTGGGTAACTTTGATCTGGATGACTGATAACCTTCACAGACATCTACATGTGGAAGACACTGGTCTGCATGTATGAGATTAGAGAGAAGAACATAAGCTTCTCCTTATGTGCTCGATTTCAAAATCACTTAGAGTTTTAAAACTTCTTTTTCCAACCAGTGTGATCGTGTGACTGCTCGTGTTTCATCACCCATCTGATTTATTTTGAGTGATGGTATCTTGTTCCTAGATTTCAGCTATTAACTTGGTGAATACTTGGTGGGCTGGGAAAACAGCATCACCTGAGGTTTGGGTTTTATGGTTGTCTCTGGCAACAATAAGAGTTCTGTGTCATGTTAAAAAAAGGCACGTACATCTCAAATGTTTGTTTTGTAGTTCTCGTCAGACAACTACAGTACCCTGTCAGTGTACACGGTGCTGGGTGGCAGTACCTTACAAAGCCAGGCATGTTGTCAACAGCAGTAGACTGTCCTTTTCACCCTCTGTCTCCTGAGTACACCAACAGCAGAGACCTGATGACACCACTGACGCCAATTAAAAGGAGAGAGCCTTACAGACACAGCAGAAAACAAAGAAAAGAGGAGAGAATGGAGAACAAACGGATGTATAGAGAGCAGTGGTGTTACAATAATGAGAGAGAGAGAGGTGAGAAGAGATGAGGGTCGTAATTAACCAGAGGGGAAAAGGCAGGGTGCTGAGAGATGAGAGAGGGATGCTTAGTGGGCGGCAGTGAAGCCTAGTGGTTGGACAGAATCTGTGCAGCAGCGGCTGTCAGGTTCCATCTGACGAATTGTTTTAAATCCACAGAAACTGTCTGTGTTCGGCGCATTGAAGCTGCTCGCACAACATGCACAAATGCAAGTTGAAGCTGGGTGTCAGCGGCGAAGAGGTGGAGATGGCGGCTGAAGGCTGATTGGTTGAGCAGTTGGAACACATCTCACAGACCGAGGCGACTGTGTCAGATATATGTGCGGAGCGAGCACACGGATGAAGTCATCTTTTTGATTAAAACCTCTCTTGGCAAATATCACCTGCTGGCATGATATTTATTTTTCAAAAGTTCAAAAGAAATACAAACACACACCAGTAAAAAAAAATAATAAGAATACCAGTTGGAATCTTATGCAGGCGTAAATATTCATAGAGACAAACAGCCTACAGGCTGTACTTGGTCACTGTGATTTTGATAGAGACAGTAGAGAAAGACAGGAGAGAGAGGGGAGTGGCAGGCAGTTGTGAGCTTTTTATCCACACGTGTGGTTTGAGGCCAAATCAGAAGCGTGTGAATTAAACCAAAGTCCTTATATAGCCAAGTCCCGTCACTCGGCAGCCATCTTGGTAACGCCTCCGGGCAGTTATTTCAGACTAACAAGACCAGGCCCCCCTGTCTGTATAAATGGGAGACAGACAGAACTGCACTTTCACTGGTCACCGGGACATAAAGACTGCATGTATAGAATCAGCAGGAAATAAATACTGATAAAAGGAGGTTTAAAAGTGTTTTCATGACACCGATGTAATTTGCAGTTCTATCCATAACGCCGATGACGCTACGCCATGAGCTCCTCCCACCGGAGCGGTTGAACACATGCTATGCTAATCAGTGGTATGGATACAGTAAGCAGATACATACATGTTTGGCGTGCCGGTTGCTAGCTGGCATTTCTGTTTTGGATCGGCTGGGAAGGGAAGAGTTGTAGCTCTGTTGCAGTCTTTTGCAACCCTAACTAATGGAAGCAGTGAAATGTTTATCTGATCATGGTTAGATGAAAAGTTAAGGGTTTACCTTTGGTGTTAGAATTCATCCTGAGGGGATCATAAATGTGCGTACCACATGTAAAGGCAATCAGTCCAATGGGTTGATGAGACATTTCACTGGTTACTATAAACTTGAGCCTCACGGTGGGACTAGAGAAAAAGTCAGGGGCTCACCAGTCAGTAGGATGCATGTTCTTGGCACCATGGGCATCTGTACCAAATGTCACAGCAATCTATCCTGTAGTTGTTGAGATAATTCAATAAAATCTGAAGACGCTGCTTTTATGAAAAGGCCAAAAAAGGTTGTGAACCATTGAACTGAGGACTGTGTTTAGAGTCGGTGGAGTTTAAGTGTAATAAATTAATACCAACTTCAAACTGTTCACTGTTCTGTACCGACATCGTCACTATGTTAAAGGTTTGCATAGTGCATTCACACACCTGAGCACCAGGAAATGACCCCTCAACAAAGAAAAGAGAAAATAACAAAAGGGCTCTTTACAAACTTGTCACACACATGCATTTTAATTCAGGGTGCCTTTGTTAGGCAGGACATCAGTTTGTTCCAAGGTTGTATTTTTAAAATGGGTTAATGTACAACAAAACATTAAGTATCCATTGGGAAACGGTTGGTGTGGACGAGATGAAAATTGACTCTAGCTGTTGATGACACCAGTGCCTCTCCTTCAAATGCAAATCAGAGGCTTTGTGAACAAAAGCAACTCTGGGTTATATTACAACTACTCCAGGTGGGGCTGTTAAAGCATCCATCTGTATCGACAGCTAAATCCATCAGAGCCTTGTTTCTCTGTTCACCCCCCCCCATCATCACAGAAGGAAAGTAAAGGCCAGTGTCTTGTTAGACTGCAGGTAATGAGAGCAGGGGATTAACTGGGTAAAAGTCTGTCACACTGCTAATAAACTCAGATTTAATAATGATGCACCTGATTTGTCCGTAATGTTTTTATAATTTACACACAGAGCTAGTAGTTTTACTGTGCATCACACTATTTCAGTTTATTTTTATTCAGAGGAGGTCTGTGATTGTCTCTGTTGCCACGACCTGGCTCGTGTGGGCAAGGAAGATAAACCAGATGGATCGGTAAAAGTTATTTAAGGGTAAGAACTGACAGGCAATAAACTGTAACAGGAAAAGAGCCGATTGCATCCTGCTTAAATCAATGAAAACAATACAACCAAAAAGAAATCTGTACTGAGAGAGATAGCATGCCCCTATTTCCATAAACAAAGTTAACATCAATTATTCCAAATTAACACACTCGTGTTCAGTAAACAGTTTTCTTAGATAACCTGACACAGCGAGGCAAACCGATCGATGGAAATCACAGCTGCCCCGTGTGACAAGCAAGCACTCTATTCAACCACAGTTGTCAATTCAGACTTGCATCTGATTCCTCTATTGGGTGAAGGCTTTTTTTTATACTCTTCAACAAATAAATGATGAGACTTTTTCTCATTATAAAGCCTGTACTGGAGTGTGTGCATCCCTGCGATTTGCCCACATCCATCAACCCCTCACATCACCTGAAGGCTATTTCAAAGGTGTGTCAAGCACCTATGAAAAGTTCTGAAGGACATTCAAAAGAGTCTGTGGTTTGCATGACACAAATAGCTGTCAGGAAATGTGAAATTGAATTCCCCTGAATAACAAGCTCTGAAATTTCCTCTGTCTGGGGTTGCTGGGGAAGTGAAAATAAGCGTCCGTAGGTTGATGGATGTGGAGCAATCGCCGGCACATGCTTTATTGTGAACATGTGAAACAGTCTCCTCATAATTACTTTGGTGAAGAGGATAAAAAAAGACATTCACCGAATGTGGGGATCAAACACAAGCCTTAGATTGAGATTCCTGTGCACTACCGACTGAGCTAAACTGGAATACAATCAACCAGCCTTAAATTATCCGAGAAAAATTGGTCCGATGCCGAATTTACTTGCCAAACAATGTAAAAGACTATCGTTTTGTTTTCTCAAGATCTGATCTGAAATGGTCATTATCTCAGGAAAACAGATTAAATAAAATCGGCGTGTGTTTCCAGGGGTTCTACTGTAAAAACGTTTTGTTAAGCCTTTACAGGTAAAGGTAGCAAACCACAACTTTGACAGCAGTCATGATCAGTGCTGGTTGAAGTACTAACACAGTAGGTGCAACCATAGAAGAAAACCAATCATTGCCTTTCAGCCCTGCGTTAAGTTACATCTGTACTCTGTCTAGTCCAACAGCTTTGTTTTCTGGTGTGTAATGAGCCACAAGAATGGTGAAGGCAGCGGTGGGATTAAACTGTCTAAGAGCACGCTTATGAAAAACACCTCAACATGCCATGATTTCAACTTTCTGAAGTGCAGCAGCCTCATTGCTTCTGAATAAGCTGCAGTAAATTGTAGTGTCCCTTCTAAGCGTCACCAGTCAGGATCCCATCTCTGCTAACAACACACGTCTGCCTGTGTCTGAATGCAGGCCATTACCAACCCCCTGTAATATCACATCCACTTCAGCTCCCCGTCTGCCTCCATTTTGTGGTTGAGAAATGCCAGAAAATTGTTTGAATATTGATTGTATAACTGTGTCTCTCCCTGTAACGGTCTTAAACTCAGAGGCCGTTGAATTTTGTAGAATAAAATCTGTCTCTTCAGTGTTTCATCAAACCTGTATTAGTCGTGTCTTTAAATTTTATTCGAGCAGAAATACTGAGTTAATACCCAGCCACTGTGTAGCTCATGTCTTGATAATGGTTTTAAGATAGACTATACGGTCAGTCCACATAGTTTAGTGCGCAAAGCCGGGACAAAAAAGAAACATTTCTCCGGGTTTAACCACATCCAGCACCTTTGTGACTGCCAGCCAGGTGCTACATATTAGGTGTGCTAGTTCGAGTGTTGAAGAATCATTGTGAGCCAGGTTCAGGTGTGATGAAGACTGATGAAGACTTAATACGGCATTGAAAACGCATGCAATGCAAAGAATAAAAAATCAGAATTGAGCATTAAGGCCTGCAGTCTGAACGTAGCCTAAGTGTCTAGATAAGGTTATTGTCCACCCCTATAACATGTGAGAGTCTACTGGTTATTAGCTTAAAGAAAGACACATTCAAGCCACATGCAACACTTTCTACAAAGTCTCTGTCTGTCTGATGTTTAGACTCCAATGCTACGTCATACTGGAATGTGTTACTGCCCATGACTTGTACTCTGTGGACTCAGTAAGTTCTTGTTGTAAGACTCAACCTTGCCTGATTCCCAGAGAACATTGAGATCTGCTCAGCTGATGCCTGAGCTGCTGTCTCTACCTTATCAGTCTAACTGTTGTTTCCCTAACAAGGACACTTAAATAAGAGAAATAACTGGAGCTGGCAGGTCAGTGAACACTTGTTGGGTCAGCTAATGACTCCAAATTGCAACCTGTCTTACCTTTCCCTGTTCCATTAATTAAGACCCCTAAGAAATATCTTTGAGATCCAGTAAGTGGCCTCCTCCTGGCTGCATTCCACTTCCTCTCCAAATCTCACTCCAAGAACTGCTGTGTGTCTTGTGCGTTTCTCGCTTGTTTGGTCCTGATGCCATGACTGAGCCTGAGGCTCTTGTCACCCAAAAACAATGTGAGACCTTATTAATGCTGTTGTAGCTGAATGGGAGCAAATTCCTTCAGTAGGTTCCACCATCTGGTGGAAAGCCTGAAACCAGAGGAGTGGGGGCTAACGCGCCAGCAGGTTAATGCCTGTAGCTTTAATGACGTGTTCAGACGCTACGATGGGTGTAATGTTTGGGTGTCCACACAGTTTTAGCTATGTAGAACAAATTTGGTGAACGTCTTCGCTGTAATGTGAGAAGCTGACCCCATCGTGTAGCTTTTCTGGAGCTTTCGATAAAACCACACCATCTTCCTCAGCAGCTGGAGTTTGCCCAGGTGTCATGGAATCATTGAAATTAAAATTATAAGCACTTCATCGACTTCCTTTCCATGCATGTTAAAAAGTTGAGATGAACAAGTTAGTATTTGAGACTAAGACTGTGAATTGAGATCTCACCACACCTGAGAGCTTTTTTGCAGGAATGCCACAGAACCTTGTGAACTCCAGTACATTTCTTTTTCTTCAATTCCAATATCTCCTTGAGTTCAGTCTACTTTTAAAGGTCAGAAAGATATTATTCACACCTGGGTTGCACAATACAACAGCAAAGAGAGACATCTCTGAAAGTACGGTGAAGTGAGCTGACGGTCACATTTTCCTTTATGTGCTCCTGAGTGGACTGAACAGAAAGTAAATACATTTCAGCAAACATAGCAGACAGATTCTTAATGTCTCAGCTGCAATTACAGGACCTGGAATCAAATTTGTTTTGACTTTAAACCCTGACAGAATGACATGGTCTCAAAACTCTCCAATAAACAAGCTGTAAATCCTTGTGTCTTTTGTTTACGAGCCCTGGTTCATTTTTAATTGGATAGTCAGGACCTAAAAACAAAAATGCAGCAAAGTCGACTTCTCTATTAGGCGTAAGAAAACAAACGGGGTCTTTGAACGGGACTCTTGTTTAAGTCGCGGACTGTAATTATTTTTGGTGTTATAACGCATAATAACCTTAATATTCATAGATTATTTTTATGCTTTTAGAGTTAGATTGAGGCTATCTATAATTACACCTCACAGAAAATAATTGGGTTTCTCAGCGTCAAAGCAATTAAACATGTTCGTCAGTAAAGGAAGCTTTTTTAATGGCTCTGTGAATCCTCCGGTCTCTTTGGCTTTGGCACTGTCATTTGTTTTTATGTGTTAAATTGTCTGATCACTGCTCTTAATGTTGTCGAGAAAATAAACATTATTTTGTTCTTCGGATTTAAAGTTACTCAGGGTGAAATTAACTTACACAACTTCACATTAACACTCGCCTCACAGCGCTTCAACATGCCGTTAATCACCTTCAGGATGCAGGGACAGCTTCTAATTAATAAGCGGACAAACCTCAGATTGAGGGAAGCCACTAACGTCTCCTTTGCTTTGTCTCACCTCCTTCGCAACGCAGGAAATCAGCGACACGGAGATCCTGGAGCTTACCCACAGTGCACTGGGGCGCATGACGGTGATCCGGCAGATCTTCCCCATGTGGAGGGACAGCAGCAGCCGCTGTATGAGACACAACCACCGGATCTCCTCTGCTGCTGTGTGACCCGCAGGAAGGATACCTGCAGAACCTGGAGGTAGACGGCTCATTAACTTCACCGAGTGTCTGGCTGCTTCTCTGTGGTCAATGATTTGTCATTACATCAGGTACAAATACGAGGTTCCTGTACTTGGGCCTAGTCTTTACATGACGCTTTCTACTTCTACTCCACCACATGTCAGAGGGAGATGTTGCACTTTTTACTTCACTAAATTGATCTGACAGCTTCAGTTACTTTACAAAGTCACATTTTTACACACAAAACGCATGAAAAGATTATAAAATATGATGTTTATACAAGTGCAGGGAATCAATTAGTCGACTGACAGAAAATTTACTATTTTGATTGTTTAACTTATTTTTCATGCGAACACATTTCAGTGTCACAAATGTGGAGATTTGCTGCTTTTCCGCTTAATAATTTCAATAACTGATGTTGAAGGTTTGGACTGTTGGTGGGACAAGAGAAAGCTTTATGAAGGCGTCCCTCTGGGTAACTGTGAGGCCATTTCTCACTAATTTCAGAATTTTTACGATCAGTCAATCAATCAATGGAATAAAATAATCAGCTAATTAATTTATAATGAAAAACAGTCACAGGGGACATTTTCTGCATTGAGTTCTTTTACTTTTAATATTTTAAGTACATTTTCCTGATTATACTTACATACTGTTACTTTACAGTGTGGTATTAGTACTTTTCTTAAGTAAATGATCTGAATTCTTCGTAGACTACTGCAGAGCTGAGGAATCCTTCCATGATTTGAAATGATTACTTCCTGGAAGTTTCCCTCTGTTCCAGAGGAATCCTGATTTTTTATTTTTTTTTTACCATCTTGACGTTTGATTTTAAGCTGATATTGCAGATAATTAATCTTAATATTCTAATTTTAGTCTACTCTTAATTTGTCATTGACGTATCAACAGAGCAAACTCAACAGCTCACAACACTGTTCAGACTTTCCTGTTTACTCTCAGTTTAAATATGATATAGAGTATAGAGTTGTTCCAAGGGAGCATCAGAGCAGCTCATCTTCACCCGACGCTTCCCCTGTTGAACGCCACTCTGCTGTTTGATGAAGGGAGGCGAGGCCTGCATTGTCTGACCAAGCCGCTTGTTGACACATCTACATAGTTTCTGTCTAAACGTCACTCTCACGTACTCTGAAAGCATATTTGTCTGCACATAATGGAAAGTATATATAGTTATATTGCTGTAATAACAACTTTTCTAAGTCAGACTTAACTCAAGCTACATTTTAATGATGAGGAATATTTGTTTCAGTTTAATAGTCTTTACAGCGTGAAGACACAAGCGTACACTAAAAATCAGGTTATTGAATTTTTATATATATCACTATATTGTTACTGGTAACTGACTTGAATTTAAGGCGTAGCTGACCTAAAGTACCATGAATGTTGGTGATATAAACAAATAAAGGTGCTCTGATGCTAGCAGGCTAGTTTGCTAGGCTGAATCTTGTTTATTTAAATCGTAATTTTAAAAATTAAATCCACTTTTGCTGGGGTGGAGGGGCATGACTCTTTAACAATCACAGTTTTACACAGTTTTAAGTGAAGATGTACCAGCCGCTAAGTGAAGCATAGTGAAGCAAACTTGCGCAGGTGTCATTCAGACACTTTTCTGCGTGGTACAAGTCATAAAACACGTCTCCTGACAGGAAGTTGTTGTTGAGATTTGGACGTGTGCATGTTGGATGCCCTGCAAGCCTTTCTGTCTTACGGTTAACCACGACAGCCTTTGAAAATGTTTGAAAATGTAAATGAAAAAATGCAGCAATGTAAAGTATGTAGGATACAACCTTGATCGTCTGAGCTCGACACATGTCGATGGCAAAAATGTTGTAACTAATACAAATACAATTTGAAAATTACCATAATTTAAAACACCTGAATTGAGTCTGGTAAGTTTTTGAGGAATTCATGTTCTCAAACTACTAATTTGTGCGCTCAATATACTTAATTTGTTCAGAATAATTTGTGTCCTCGAATGACTGAATCATACTTTAAAAATCATTTTAGTGCTCCCCTCCGCTCTCTCTCCTCTGAAGGATAGAAATCCTTCACCAATAAATGACAAATATAACACAAAGTTTGGTTTAACAGCCAAACATCCCCCCGATTAAAGCGTCCCATAATGACAGTGCTGAGGCAACAGGGAGGGGGTGCATGACTGCTTTAGGGAACGAATTAAGTAGTTTGAGGGCGCCGTTTAGTTATTCAAAGGCACAAAATATTAATTTGAAGGGACAGATAAGTAATTAAATTATTAAATTGAGGGGAAAAGCAAAAGCTAATGAGTGGCTAAATTAGTCATCTGGGGACAGGAATGACTAATTTGAAGGAAAGATTCTTGCATTAATACTTCACCTTTATCCTGCTGCTCAACCTTTTGTCGTTCTGCAGCGGCCTTCAGATCCGAACACTCCTTGTTTTCTCTGCAAGGCAAATATGCATTTGACCCCTCCTATTTATTTATGGAGCATCCACAGTGTAGCGCCCAGCTTTGAGGTCTGTCCATGTTTCTGGGTGGTAAGGTGGCAAATACAGGTAGAGCCAGCTCCGCACAGAAAAGCCTCAGTCTTTGCTTCATTCATAAATTCAGCCACCCACACAAGTACTGTACACATACAGAATACTGAGTGCTCCGAGGCTGTCAGGACACATCTCAGTGTTTAAATATCAGCTGAATGTTAAACGAGGACGCACAAAGTCTCAGACACTCTGCACACTTCAGCAGTATCAGCAGAATTATAATATATTTAGCTGTAAGTACGAGTGTGATTTGTTTAAAAATGGACGGGAAAGATTACTGTCATGTTTTAGGATTTTAGAAACACCACTTAAATTAACCACTACAGGAAATGTGTGGCTGTAAACAGTGAAACAGATAATCGAGGGCATGACTTTGTCTTGGAACATGTTGGCTCAGTTGACCCTTGGTTAACTTCCCCCTCCCTTAATTACTGTTGCTTCCCCTGTCAGACTTTCTATTCAGGCACAGCATCTATAAAACTTAAAGCGATAATGGTGTGTTCTTAATTTTTCAATGGTTCCTTTATTTAAGTTGAGAAAAGTAGCTCTTATTGTTGGCAGATTTGATCAGCTGTTGCTAGCTAGCACAGCATTCACTCTGAGTTGGTTCGAAACCCCGTCTTCAGCTGACTTTTTATAGAGTCAGAATCTTATTCAGAGGTCGTACCTGAACAGGTTCACATGGTTATATTTCTGTCAGACTGCACATTGCTGCAGCTCCTCTTTTCACCCTGTGTTGAAGGCTTCGTTTTAGCTGTGGAGTGATACATCTTGTCTCTAAATGATCTTTGTATGGAGTTGCACACGCTCAGTTCCTAGTTAAGGACTACTAGCCAATCAGAAGCAGAGTAGGGCGGGTCAGAGAGAAGCCGGTAAACAGCTCGGGTTCAGCTGCACGTGTTGCCGACCAGCTTGGCAACATGGACTGGAGCAAGAGTTTCAGAGCGGTGAGTTATTAATCTGTAACAAAAGGATCTTTCATCCATAAAGTTTTAACCGAGCTCTGTCTCTACATCACAGTAACAACTTTATGTCCACTGACTGCCTGGAGGGTAGCTAGTGTTTGGAAGGGAGAGGAGAGCTGTGTGCTGCAGCTCGCTGTTTCTGAGGGCGTGTCGGAGCAGCCGCTCGCCGAGCGTTTAGCTTTCATCCCTGTGACGTCACAGGGATGAAAGGGAAGCGGCCGGACTACAAACGAGCTGTTTTCAGTTCAGAGCAGAGTTTCTGTGGGAGATGGGAACTAACTTTGGGCTGGACTTTGGGCCTTTTCACTTTGCAAACCTGTTCCAGCACAAAAAAGGTTTATAACGCCTCTTTAATGCTTCACACGTCTTAATTTGATGACTCCATACATGACATGATGCTAACTCTGTGTGCATTATCATCAAAAGGCTAAAGGCATCCTCACCAGCTGTTAATCAATCTAAAAGACTTGGAGATAAAGGAGCAAAAAGGTTTAGCATGTAAGCCCTCGTATTATATTAATCTTATACAATATTATAAATAAAAATACAATAAAAGGGTTGTATTAAAAGTTAAATCTATGCTTTATTCTTAGCATGCTGTAGCTGAGTACCAGCTGTAATGATTTTACTGGTGTTTTTTAAGACAGTAATTTGTTAGCAGTATTTTGAAAAGCACCTGCGTTTTGCTTTTTGGGACTTTTTGACAAATAAAATACAATTTTTCCTGTCATACATTTGATGCAAATGTATCGTCATTACACCTCTAGTATTTAGTGATCCTTTGACTTTTCATGAAACACCACCAACAGAGCAAACATTTACACATGTTCAACATTCACATGCATGTCAAGGTAACAGACCGCACAGCTGTAGTTGTGTTAATGTGCTAACATTAGCCCTGAAACCTCAAAGTTATAGAAAGGTGATGTTCTCTCAGGTTTGGTGTGTCACAGCCTTCACAGGCTTCTAGTTTCTACAGTTTCCGGCTTGGTGGCAGTTATTTACGACCACACAGTCACTTCAGTGCTCCTGATTTTATGTATCAATGTTTCAGGTTTATTTAATCAGAAATCCGTGTAATCATCCCATTGGAAAATTTGGTCACATTTAATCTTTAGTGGCGGCTGACATCCAGAGGCACTAACACACCTAACTGGAGTTTTATTTCACAGTGGTGTGTTGTTGGCATTTAAAGACAGCAAGCAGAACAATTACTGTAATTCACACCGACAAATACTGTGTGTGTTGTTTGCCTTTTTTTGTTTGAGTTTTCCACAAGATGGCCGACATCACCGCTTGGAAAACCCACGGGGACAAGGTCTCTCACAGATCTTCATTTCTTTGTCATTCTCTCTTTCCGTGTTCTGTCTTTTACATTACTTTTCCCTTCTTTTTTTCCCTCTCTGTTCAAACACATTATTCTTTTTCACCCTTTCAGTCACTGTGGTTGATTTAACGGTCCACCCTTATTCTTTCAATTCACCCTCTCTCTGTCCTCCTATTGTATTCTCTCTCTTCTGGCCCTTTTCCCTTGTTCATCCCTTCCTTTTCGCTGCAATGATTTCTCTTCTTTTATGTTCTTGCTCTGCACTCTTACCTTTGTCTCTTTTTCTTTTCAAACTTGCAGCTACATCGGAGCTGCTTTTTCTTTCTCCTTTTCTTATTTTCAGTCTGTCCTACCTCTTCTCTCGTTTCCATCTTATTCTTTTCTTTTATTCGCTCTACTTTTCCTCTCCCTCAGGTCTTTATTCTCTTTGCGTCTGCTCATGTTCATCCTCTCTTTGTCTGTTCCTCTCCCGCCCCTCTTTCTCTCTCCCTAAATCACACACAACCACTAAAAATCTCCACCTTGTCTCTCTTCCATCCTTTCATCACCCTTTAATTTATTCTCCTTGACCTCCTTTGAACCCCTCACCTGAATCCTTGAGGGACGCAGGTAAACGAGGGCCTTGCTGCTGGTGCTTCTAGCCGTTAAGTTTTCCAGGAATTAAAGCTGAAACAGGGAAGATAGTCAAGCTAGTCAAGATTTCTGCTGAAGAAAAGAGTGAATGAGTGCACCATCTACTACTTTGTCAGGCACCAGTTAATCAGGGTTGCTGTTTCCCAGTATTTGAGGTTCGAATGTCTCCTCTGCTCCACCCAGGATTATAACCAACCATCAGGACGTCCACATCCACCTTTTCAGACTGCTATCTTTAGGTTCCTGTCTTTGGATTTGTTGACTAGTCCCCTAAAGAGTCACTGAGCCCAAACACGTCTTGCCTGCGGCTTCTTATGATTGGCTTTCCAGGACCGATTGATGACTAGCGGCGCCAGCTGGTACCCCAGCAGCTTAATGTGGTTTGTGGTTAGCAAAGGGGTTAGCTAGCTGAACAGTGTCACCTGAGAGACCGATTGATCGGCATGACAACAACAGTGATGCAGGATTGCTGCTGTTGAAAACAGAACCACTGCTCTGTTGCAATATCTGGCTAAGACAAGACTATTCTGGACCTTCACTCAGGAGGGTCGAGTCCTGTGTCAATGAAAATCAAAGTTGACATATTTGAAGTTAAGTACAGTTTTGAACATGACTTACGTCACACGACATGCCGTAAAACGTCAATTAATAGCCGCCTGTCCCGTTTCCTGGCCTGCTGCGGGAACACATTCTGACACATAAACGCAGGTCTCCATTAGAAGCCTGGTCTGGTTTTTATAGAAGTTCTCTGGATGTATAAAACCTCTGAAACCCATGGTGGTCGCCGCTTTAGCCGCGTCAAAGCTGCTCAGATTATTAATAGAAATAATTAATGTGTAAACTTATGATCAGTATGTCAGTATGAACATGCTGAAGCCTCGTTCAGTCCGAATGTGTCCATTCCTGATTATTTCTCTTCCTTCAGTCTGTGAGGCTCCACCCATCAAAGAACCAGAACAGCTTTTCATAAAAATGAATCCAGGTTGTGAATCCTGTCCTGTGAAGTCCGTCGCTCTCTGTCTGCTAACTTCTCTCATCCTGCAGCCTGTTGTTTTCATTACGTTGCTGCCTTCAAAATAAAAGCGCAGAAGCCATCTGTCGGAGCTGGGTCAAATGAATGACGTGTGTTTGATATTACTGGATAATTTCTAACAGTAATATTCTGTCTGAAATAAATTATTGTGTTTCATAGTAGCCTATTTTATTGTTTCCCATATGGACTCCTGCCCCAAATACGGGCAGGGTCAATTCATTGATTTTACCAAATAAAAGCCCGGGCTATTAATCAAAGTTTTACAGTACGTACGAGAACACGTTTGTTTTCGTTTTCTTTGAATGTGGTTGTCAGGATGAGAGAAGACGAATGGTGCTGTATTAAAGAAACACGATGTTTAGCCAGTGGCGCTCTGCGCAAACTGCTGCCTCTGAAGTCAAACACTCAAAGCGCGCTCAGGAGGAACAGCGGGTTTTACATCTTGGAGCTGCTGTTTTAATCACATTTGGATCAATCAATGGATTGGTAACTAACACACAAAGGCTTTGTACCTTTAGGAAAAACAAGGATCTTTTGTTTCAGATTGTTTAATTTGCTGTTTCTGTGTCGGTCACATGCTTTTGTTCTCTTCAGATTTAGCATTTCCATGACAAAAGAGGATGAAGTGAAAAAAGCATAAATGCCTTGTGTGTGTGTGTCATGGCCTCAGGCAGCGTGCTGTATGGACTTCGTGCCAGTCAGCTGTACTCATCTGGACAGAGTGATGCTCATTTGTCACCCTGCATTTGGTCTCGACTCCCTGCTTTGGCCTCTGTGTGTGTGTCACAGTGTATTTGCTCTGCCCTCTGCAGGGTGAGGAGAGGATGAGACACGGCATGATCACATGTGGACAGACTCGACACTAGCTGACTGTCATCTGAACACCACCCAGCCTGTGTGTGTGTGTGTGTGTGTCACATGGTGTTAGCTTAGAGCCAGCAGACCATGTGGGACCCAGCCGTGTCACACACGTGTTCCATGTGTGTGTTAACCTTGAAATCTGAAATGCATTTAGAATGTTTTCAAAATCAGAAAGAAACACACTTGTTGACCGTGTTGTTGTGTAAAAGACGAAAAGCACTTTCAGCGCGCTGCTGATGTTCAATTTCGTCCCACAATGCTCGGCACAAAGAACATTTTCAGATACAGTGTGAGTGGCGAGCCAGCTTCAGGGAAACCTTGCAACATAAAAATGCAGTTAGTAAATCATTAGAGAACATGTTGCTCTCCCTTTGTGAGGTTTACCTTGCAGAGTCCTGCCAGTGACACACAGATTGTCCGTCGCTGCTCACTTTTCCTCACAAACAGTTTAATTCCTTCATTTCAAGGAAACTAATTACTTAAACAATGCGACGCCTGTTTGTGACCAGAACACCTTACACCAATTCTTAAATCCTTTCATTGGTGTGTCAGATACCTGATTTCAAAACACAGCTGCTCATCTATAAATCACTAAATGGTTTAGTGGCCAAAGCCGCTGAAATGTCCCTTCAGGTCATCAGGGGCCGGTATGGTGATTCTCCACAGAGTCAAAACAAACATGAAGAAGAAGCATTTAGCCACTACGCAGCAAATAGGTTTGACATTGGCTCCGACTCTGACGACTTTAAAATCCAGACTTAAAACGTTTGTGTCCATCACGGCCTTCTGCTGGACTACAAACCCTGCAAATACTCCTCCAAGAGTGAGCCACCGGGGGGGAAGCAGAAAGTGTCATGCAAACGTTTGCTAAGCTTTAAACCTTCCACTACATTTAATTCATTTATTCTTTATTTAACTGTTTTTCTATGCATTCTTTTTACATTTTATTGATGCATCTTCACTCCAGAAAGTAAGTTAACCAACTGTAGAAATGTTAGCTGGTTAGAAACAAAGAGTAGACCATTTGCTGGTGAGCTGAAGCAGCAGATCCGCTCTTCGGTCAAACCTCTGCTGCTTTAAACCAGATCGTGAAATTCTGCAAGGTTGTGTTGACGTCTTTATTTCTTTCCCGTTGGTATCTTGAGATGAACTTTATGCGCTGCTGACATAAAACACATGTACGTTTGTTTATACCTGCCTCTCCTCCTCCCCCCTGTCTCCTCCCCTCTCCAGGTGTCGAACCTCTACCTGTATGACAGTGTGCTGATGCTGGCCAACGCCTTCTACAGGAAGCTGGAGGACAGAAAGTGGCACAGCATGGCCAGCCTCAACTGCATCAGGAAGTCCACCAAGCCGTGGAACGGAGGCTGGTCCATGCTAGAGACCATCCAGAAGGTACTGAGGCTTTCTGTCCCCAAACCTAAAGGACCTACCTTTAGTCTCACGGTGCATTCAGGGCAAGAACAGACCCCAGCACACGGTCTGCAGACCTCTCCGGTGCTCTGCAGCCATCTAAATTTTACAAGATAACTAACGCCATCGCTCCTGATTCACCGTCCTCAGTTCTACAAATATTTAATTTGTAATTCCCCACAGAAATAAGCTCTCAAACTCACTACGTCAGAGTCTTCTAATGGTAATATTGTCAAGGCTGTCGAACTGATTAACAGCTTGAATGCGATTCCTCGTCAGCTCACCCAATTACCTTGATCTCCTCTGTAGCATTTAAACAGAGAAGAGCCGGATTGCCTGTCTGATTCAAGACGGCATAAAATGGCGGCACATGTGTTTGTTTTCCATTAAAAATGTAATTAAAGAAAGCTTTGAAGACTGAGGAGAGCTTTAAATTAGATTTATACAGACATTAAATAGAAGAATAAACAACTTCTTTGTGAACAGAAGATAAATCAGACATGAAACGCTGCAGGTGAAACATGAAACAAGAAAGCCGTTAAGTCCAAAACCCTGATGTGCATCTCAACAACCTGTAGTCTCGTTCTCGCAGCCTAATTGGCGAAAGTTGCTCTTCAGCCGTGCTGATGAGTCCCTCCGAGCAGGAATAGCGTTTGTTTCTTTGACCACCTCTGATGGTAATAACCGCTGAGCTTGTTAGTGATCTTTCTTTCCTCTCCTGTTACGTGCTCACATACAGCGTGTCACACCGAGGAGAACATTTCAGACGGCCGCGTTGTTTGGTTTCAAACTAACCATCACACCTGCACTGATGCAGACCTTTGATACGACCGTATGTCTGTTAATGATCCGGATTCTGAATTCAGAATAGATGGTTTGCGCCCGAGAATGGCCCGACCTGACGGACTGCGAGGTGTGGTGGTGTGGTGACACGCTGAACGACCGGCACACAGCAGAGGCACAGGAGTGATGTTTTATTTCGGCTCAGTGAACCAATCCAAGTGAAATACAGTCAGGACTTTGAGAGGCATTACACACACTTCACTCTGTGTGGTTTAGATACAATTGGAGTTTTTTTAAAACCAGTCTGTGACTAAAACTGGGTGGTGATGGCCCAGTGGATAAGACACATGCCTTTGGCGTGAGGCCCCTAGGTTACTCCAGAGGCGTGCGACCTCTGACATTGTAAGTTGCTTTAGATAAAAGCATCAGCTAAATGAATTAATGTATGTAAAACAGTGCTGGTAATCAATATGACAAAACTAGCAAAATAAGACTCAAGTTAGGAAGAACAGATGTTTTCCCTTCAGGTACCAACACGACACCATAAACATTCATATTTAACTTTGACGCCGCTGTTTCACAAAGTTATTTATACAGTTAGAATTTTATATAGGCTGTTTTCCTGCAGTCTGGGCAGGACAGTTTTTCTTAAGTTTTTGTCCTCCCCTTAAATTTGACAAACGTTTCCACCAGCCACTGTTTTGGTGATGAGATAGAAAATGACTTTTTGAGAAGACGACAGAGGCACGGAGTTGAAAATGGACAGAGCACTTTCACTCGGTGCATCACAAGACGGAACCTTCTTCCAGGTGTGTGTAGATTTGGATGAACTTTAGCATCACTTTAATATCTGACTGAAACACTTTGCCAGGAGAACAATATGAAATGAAAATATAACCTGTAAAAGTACACCTACGTTTCATAATGATTCAAGTCCTGAACTTAGATAAAAGGAAATGAGATATTTTGATCTTTCCCAGAGTTCAGCGAATTGTCGCGCTCAGATTAGCCAACGGTTCGGTTAAACAGCAGAACAGTTTATTGGGAGTTTGTCTTGCTAGCAGCTCCTCTACGTACACAACAAACTCCTCTCCTTCGTTTCCACCGGCGTCTTCGCGCAACAACTCGCCTCTCACGAGATTTCAGAGCGAGGCTTCAAAGGGGGTCACTGGAACTTATGTTGTCACACACCTGTTAGAGCCGTCTGAGAAGCACTTTCTGTGGACGCCATTTTGATTATTTCTTCTGCCCCGCAGAAGAAATACGCTGCAGCCGGTTCAGCTGCTGGCTGGAGAATCTACCGCACGGATTCAAAAGTTTTTGTACCTATGAGTCATTTCCAGACCAAAATAAAGGGCTCAGGTTTAAAAATACAGAAATGATCTTTTAAACGGCTGTTTGTAAAACATTTCTGCATGTTATTGACCTTTTTATTGATAAATTCTCTCCTATAAGCATCATTGCTTGGTTTGACATGACCTTGTGTCCCCTGCAAACTACAGTTTCCATCAGAATTCGACATGCTGGCCTGAGAACCTGCTCTGTTGTTCAAAGAGAGATGCAGTCCAGTCACATGTCTTCATTGCTGAGCGACAGATGGAGCACTGGAAGCGTCGCTGACTTTGTAGCAAGCTGCTCGCAAACCAAAACAAACATCATTTTCCTGCAGGTGACAATGATTGCGACCTTTGCGGCTGACAGGCGAACATTTAGCCCGTCGGCCTGCGGTGATGGGTGTCTTCAGTCTTGCTTTACATCCCACATGAACTGATGTGAAGCCATGAAACGACATTTCATCCGTGGCCTTTCAGCGGAACAGCGCCGAGCGGTCACCGGCTGCATTTGGCTCGCTCAGTCAGGCTCTAATGATGTTTTATGCGACGTGTCATACATCTCACTCGGTTTGCCGCTGTATATTCCACATGGAAGCCATCATGAAGGCAGCTGATCAACAAGGGGAGCCAGAAAGCATGAATAAATAAAGCAGAACATTGATTAATAAACTAATGATTCATTAGGTCTGGATCTTTATCGGGCTTTGCTCTTTCTTGGACTGGTTACCATGGGGATTTCTCTGCGCTCTGTTGAGGTTGTCAATCTGACGTCAATATCACACAGCTTCGCCGCTCACAAAGCATCATGGGATGCAGTGTGATATTGAGTTAGGTAAAGGGAGGGCGGCAGCAGCAAAGGTCACCACAGGAAAACCTCTGCAGGCCTCGATGAAGCTTCCAGATTTTCTCCTTTCACTCTCTCGCTGTCGTCCCCTCGTTGTCTTCCTCCCTCTCGTACATTTCCCCCTCCATTACTCTTTCTGACCCCCTTTAATATATGAACGACGTCTCCCTCCCGTCATCCCTCCCTCTCTGCCTCTCTCTGTCACTTCATTATATTTTATCTGCACGAACATTAAAGTTAACACCACCGGCAAAGGCCTCTTTTACAGCGGGTTCATGATGAGATACAGTTTAATAAAGTAGCCGTTATTTTCTGCTCCCTGTCTCCTCTGTGCCGCAGTGTGAGCGGCTGTGAGTCCTCCAAAGCAAACAGCCAAATGTGTTTGTCATTGGGAAAAGACTGTCACAGGAGAAGGAGTCACATAAAAGAAGAGAGTCATAATTAAAGCACTAAAAGTTTACAGATTATTTTAAATTTGAGGAGAAAGTAAACGTGTCCTGTGCTGCCAGACAGCAGCCTCAGATGATCCTCTCTCTCTTTCTTCAGGGCAACATCACGGGTCTGACGGGTACGATGGATTTTAAGGACGGCGGCTCCAACTCTCACGTCCAGTTTGAGATCCTCGGCTCCAGCTTCAGCGAGACCTTCGGCAAGGACATCAAGAGGGTGAGTTCACAGTGTTTCACTTCAACACATGAGCTGGCAAATGAAATGGCGCCGAGGCGACATCGCCAAAGTGTGTCAAACCCAAAAAGCTGCAGCCTGATATTCTGACTGGACGGACTTTTTCTCCATTATTCAGTTGGACATTTCCCTTTTCTGTGGATTTGATTTTGCCGGCATACAGTTAACATACAGTCACGTTGTTTATGAGAAGAACATGTTGTGGTGATGTTGTGTCCTGATATAAGAAACTATGATTCCACAAGTTTCCACTGAGAAAATGTCTGTTGGCCATGAAGCAGTGAAACGGTGGCTCGGCTGGACGTTTGCTATGAAGTTAGCTGATTTCACTCTGTTCCAATATTTCTAGTGTTTCCTACAACGGACAAGCATTTAACCCTCTGCACAGTGCTTAATTTGTAAATTATTAGGTGCCGTGATAATAACTTATCACCAGATTATTAATGAACAGAAACAGAAACTATTATTAGCGACCAAATCAAACAGTAAATAAGGAAATTCATTAGACTTAAATTTTTATTTGTGTAACAGGGCAGTGCTGTAACAGAACTCTGGCACAAATTAGAAATTGCCTTTACATGCATTTTTTTATTTCTTTGGGGCAAAAACAACAACAATCAATGCTTTTTTGATAGTTTTTTTAGACCTAATACTTTTTAAAAAAATATAGTTCTCTACGGTTGAGATGGTCATTCATGGTAAAAGTAGCATATATACATTCAAATACCAAAAAATATTAGAAAATAACTACTATAATTTGGTAAAATACAATTTGAGTAGATATCAAAAGTTTTGCAGAAAAAAAAAAATGCTAGTAATGTTTTTATGTGTGTGTGTGTGTGTGTGTGTGTGTGTGTGTGCATATATATATATATATATATATAGTCATATAGTCTAGATATTTAGCATATTTACAACAAAAATCACACTGATATATTTTTTTTAATGAAATATATAATGGAATAACATTAACAACAGTGAATGTTATTAAAGTATAATTTTTTAATTAAATGTTTTACATTTATTATCTTGGCATCACTACTCTTATCTGTAAAGAACAACTTAATCGTTTGTTTGAGCCTGTGTGGAATAACATTTAATGTGCCATATTAAAAACAATGAAGGATCAGAAGTCAATTTCTTTTATTTTTCTACCTTCACCATGAAGTGACAACTCAACCGTTTGGTGGAGCCTGTTTTTAGGAAATGATTTGACCCTTATTAAATTTATTTTTCACATCGTATACAGTGGCGCGGAGGGAGACTTTAACTCGGTCTTGTAGAAACGTGTGAACTATTGTATCACCCCCAGTGTCTCATGGGAGCTGTAGTTGTTGAACAGGCAGATTTGCTGCACTGTGTATTCCTTTGTGAATGAAGACAGTCATCATGGATGGAAGAGCGAGCTCTTCAGTTTTCAGTCCATTAATATCTAAATTAAAAATGATTGACAAATGTGTTTAACGGTGTCTCGTTAACCTCGATTAACAGCTGCCCTGTAAACCAATCAACATCTAAAAGGATGAATGAGGGTTTAATTAACAGTCAGAAGGTTGTTAAGTAGTCTTCTTGTACATTTATAATACAATATATTATACGATTAGACAATACAAATGGTGTCACTGTATTTCACCACCTTGACCTCAGCTGTGTTACTAGTTTCTGTGTCAAACTCAAAACCAAGTAGCTGCACTGATCCAACCACTCTCATTTACTCTGACTGAACAGTTTGTAAAGTACGTGGATTAATGATGTTTTAACGGTGTTATGGAACATTGTGTTGTACTAAACAATTAAGGAAGGTTTAAGTAGGCTGTTTGATATAAGCAGGTCCAGATATCAGACTTTACTGCAGAACTTAAAAAAGATTTCTGAATGATGTGTAACTGGGTGGGGTGGGGTCTTTTTCTGTTACTGCAAACACACCTGCTCGCCCCGCCTCTCGCTGTCTCTCTCTCCCTGCATCTGCCTTCTCTGATGTCTGTCTCCATAGAAAAGACAGAACTGGTCTTAGTTTTCACAGCAGCAGGTGCGCTTGGTAATGATGTAATCATTCGACACGATCAAAAACCAACATAGTACCAAATAACAACAAGTGTCTGTTCACTGTCGCTTTATCTTGTCTGTGCTTGTCAAATATCCACAGTGTCTAAAGTGTTTTCTAAAATAACAGGTAAAAAATGCTAAAATAGTTTTCCAGAAACACCTGGACACCCGTTAATATACTGTATATTAATATACTGTACCTGGGCGGCTATTAAGATACCTGGGCGGCTGTTTGTATATATAGGTGGCCGTATATATACCTGGGCCGTCATTTAGGTTATTTCTAATATTGTTAATATACCTGGTCAGCCATTAATACACCTGGGTGGCCATTAGTATACCCGTTAATATACCTGGGTGGCCGGAAAAGGAAAGGAAAACACATGACAGAGAAGTAGGAATGATAGTGAGGAGGAGGAAGAGATACAGGTGAAGACGAGAGACGAGGGGAAGAAAACAAGACATTAGGATGGTGAAGAGATCATGAATATAGGTAGGAGACATACAATTTAATAAAATGCATATTATAATAATTAGAACTGTAAGATTCACATACATGCAGAGAAAACAGGGAGGAGATTTTCAGTTTAAATCAAAACGTTCTGTGAATCGAGCGGCGCTCCACTCGGGCGAGTCTCTCTTCAAATCAATGTTTGTTCACTGCTTCACCAAACCCTGTGATCGTTTCTCCCCATTTTATCAAAAGTAAAGTATTAAACCAGAGTGCAAAATGAAAACATGTTTACAGGGGGTTTCCTCGTGTGTTTGGACACATAAAACATGCACACACGGTAATTATCCATCTAATTTACAATCCGTTTTGCAAGCATACATAACAATTATGATAATTTAGCAGCTTGAAGGTACTGTGTGTCAGTGCAAGGTTGTTAGAACACACACACACACACACACACACACACACACACACACACACACACACACAGGGCGGTTGCTGCAGTAATGAAGATTTAATCACCTGGCTTCTCATTCTGAGTTATGAGTCCCCCTGTGTTATATAATTGCCATTAGGAGAACACAGGCCCATAGCTCACACACACACTAACACACAGTTACCCCACCCACCCCCACCCCCACCTGCACTGACTTAGATCTCCAGTATAAACACTCACATGCACAATGACGCCCTCCCAGTGATTAGCCCTCTCACATACATACATGAGCGTCCTAACAAGATGAACAAGTTACACGATGCAGCCAGAAAAAAAACAGCTGTATAAACTTGCTCAGCACTGGGACAGTGTCCATGTGAGCGACCTCAACTCCGGTCTTAGTGGTAGTTAATCAGTTAGGGTAGGATGACTCCACTAATTGCAGGATCGGTGGTTTAACACCCCGGTTCCTGAACCCCAAGTTGCCTCCGGTGGTCAGGCCGGCGCCCTGCAGGGCAGCTCGCTGCGTGACTGTCTGTGTAATAAATATAAAAGCACCACATGAACACAATTTAGTGCACTTCAGTGTGTGTTGAGAAAGAATGTAAAGGGAATTTTAGAGGCAGCGCGACGGCATATATGGTCAGTGGAAAGAGTGACGTGAGTTTAAAATGTTATTTCAGTTAATGATTTGATAACGAGCATCGGCCGGTGATGAGACCTGGATCCTATTAGAATCATGGAGGCACATGAATAACCAGATCTCACCTGATTGTCAAGGATAAGACGGTAAACGGGGACACCGCTCTGCCTTTTCAACTTGCACATTCACGTCCACCCGCATCTTTGCATCAACGTCATATGCCATCATTCTGCCTCTCAAATCCAGTCTGTGTTAAACGCAGCTTAGTGATGATAGTATGGATTAGAACAAACGCAATTTTTCAGATATTTACAATTAAAGAGTTGAGTTCAGTCTCTTCCCCCACGACAGAAGGAAGGCTGGAATTAGCTTCCCTGAAAAACTGCTGGTCAAATGTCTCCGTACACAAAACAGGTGTATGATCATAAAGGATGGAGGAAGAATGCTGAACATTTCTGTGTTTATTGGAGCGCTTTGTAAAACTGTTCACGACTGATTAAAGGCAGGCATCTAACTGTCATCTCATCCGATCCAGTTAAAGTGTGTCTTCGTGAAACCAGCCCCGAATGTTTTAAAATAAAATGTCTGTACTAATTGATGCGACCGTCAGTCCTGCGTTACCCTGGTCAGGACACAGGCTTGTGGGGCGGCGCTGTCGGTGACGATGGTTAATGCTGTTGACGTTGCAGCAGAACGGAACAGACATCTGCTTGGAAAACAAAATTAATTACAAGAAAAAAATGAGACCATCTGTTCTGAGTGACTGCGTCCTGTCTGATCTCGGCGCCGCCTTCCGATTGCGGAGGATTACCTGAGCTGGAAAACTAAAACAGCGAGCCTCCGGTTTATCTGACGTGGACTTATTTCTCCGGGCAGTTTTAATCTGTTTGGCTGCGAGAAAGACGAGACTGCTGTGTGTTGATCGCAAACAGGAAAGTTTTATAGAGTTTCTGATGTGCAGGGAGATGTCGTCTGGCTGGCGGCGAGCTATCAGCTACTCTCTCATCACGCACGCACACTCTCGATTCATTTTCCCCCTACAGTGTTCGTGTTATCCAAATCTCCATCTCCATCTCTCTGTGCTGTCCACGCCTCTCCTCTCTCCTCCCAGGGCCATTTCTCAAAGCACATCTTCCCCACAGATGAAACGCCGCTCCCCCTCCCTCCCCCGGATCACACCTGATAGAGATTGAAATGTCATTTCCCTCTTTCCTCGGAAACTTGTGCCGCAGCGCTCTGGTCCTTCAGACCTCCCCCGTGTGCTGTCCCATCTCTCTGTCCTCACTTTTCTCATCTCATTGACTTTTGATGCGTCTCCGCAGCAATTTGCTGTCGGTAAATCACCCTCCCCAGAAAAGGAAACTCTGGTATTTTTTTTTCTCGTCCCATTCGATTGGAGGCAGCGAGCGAACGAGCGTCAGAAAACATTATGCTCTCGCCCACCATCCTCAGAGGGGAGTGTCGGACAATCGCTGTTTTTAATCAGACGCAGAAGGGCTGCTGGGATGACTACAGCAGACAGATAACCTCTCCAACTTGTAATAGGGCCCTGATTTAGCTCCAGTGGTTTTCAAACTAGGGGGTGAGGACTCTCAGGGGTCCTGCAGGGAGTCTAACAGGCCACTCAGCAAAATGAGGAAAGTTAGGAACCATTTAATTATGTTTCCAAACAAATGAGATCGGTTACATTGTCCGTCAGGGGTTTGTATTGTTGTTGTTGTTGGTGTCGATACGATCAACAAGCTCAGCAGCACAAAGAGGCTGGATGGTCCATAACACAGAGCTACTGTCTATATCTGTACCGGCTCTGGCTCATACTGTAGGAAATATCGTGGAAAAGTTCATTTTCTTCCATAATTTAATTCAAAAAGTGAAACGTTCATATATTCCAGACTCATTACACATAGTGAAATTTCAAGCTTTATTTGTTTTAATCTTCATGATTACAGTTCACAGCTCACAGAAATCAGAACTCCAGTATCTCAACATGTATTAAATTTTGGAAAGACTTTATATTACAGAGACTCAGTGGCGTGGGGTGGGGTAAATTTTTGGGGAAGCCAAGCAAGAGGGGATGTTCTTTTTGGAGGCCAATTATCTAATGCATTGTGCTATTACAGTTCAGGATATAATTACACACAAAACTTAACCGTGCTTTAAAGATGCGCACTATCTGTTGTCAATACTCACGCAGAAAGTTGCATTTACCGACTTGTACACTCTCTCTCACCCCAAACAGCGTACATAGCCCGCTGCTTATAGTGCACAGGACAAACAGGCTACGGTAAAGAATAAAAGAAGCTTTCACAAGCTCAGTCAAAAGACTATTGAAGACATTTGCTTGGTAGCAGTGGTGCATGTATCAAATAGACCTACATACTTCTTATTTAATGCTTGGCCAAATGTTCATAACACAACATCACTCGAGACTAACAACCGAGCACCAGACCAACAGTATAAACAATTAGTCAGGTAACCTGGTGCTGTCTGTGGTGCTCATTATCTATGCGTACACAACCGCAGCAAAAACAATAAGGTTACTTCAGCGGACTGTTAAGTCGCAGCTAAATCCAGGCAAGCAAAACAAACAATAACCACATCAAAAATTGTGCACACACAGCTGCAGTTCAGAGAGAGAATGAGGTGAAAAGGAAGGCCTGTATTCTCCTGTCTGTCATGATGGTGAAGTGGCCAATAACCAAGTTATAGAATTTCCAACTGGCTTTTAGCTCCTCCTCAACCACAGAGTCATTTAAAGTAGCATTTGGAGGGGCGCTGTTTAACTTATTGTAAGATAGTGAGAAATGGGGAACAGATGACAGCAACAGCTTTGTAAGATTTATCAAAACTAAAAAGATTTTGTTTTATTAAAATGATAAATACAGTCTGATAAAAACAGAGGAGGACTGGCTTCCCTTGGCCTCTGGGAGAAAACCTGAGAAGATTTCCATGACATTCAAATATTTTGACATGCACCTGTTTCTATAAGTTTAGCTGCTAAGAATATAATGTAATATAAGATAATATAGAACTTGTGTCTAACTGGTATCTATATAAAATAGAATTTGGACTTAGACTCCCCCTACCTAAAACAGAAAAAGGTGTAAGCCACGTCTCTAACAAACGTCTCTGTAACTGTGATAAGTGGAAAAAGTTAAATAAAAATAAAAGCTTGTGTCTAAGCTCCCTTGGTCCACTGGTATGCACCACAAGACGGTCGCTAACTAGTGAGTTCTCGTCAAATTTACCATCAGCCCTTTTCACCTTTTGCCATCTGCCGTCACCATAAACAGCCTGACAGCAGATGGTTGGAGGTCCATCTGCTCTACAAGAACAGAGCCCCCTCATGAAGAGTCAGCCTTCATCCAACAGTGCAAAAGTTTACTGCCTTGTTTTGTGTGTGATTCTCCAGAGACTGGCTGTGGTGGGACTGTATTTCCATTCTCTAACACGCTTGCCGCGCGTAAAACAATTCACCTCTGCAGCTGTGAACTTTATCAGATGAGCGGACCAGATGAACCCGTGCAGAAAATGTTTGAATAAATACCAGAGGGTGTGAGCTGGTCTAAAGTTTGACTTTAACCGTGCGTTTGTCCAGCAGGTCTCACAGCATCATCATTTATCATTTACCGTCACTTTCTCCATCCTCTCTTAACTCATACACCAACCGCTGGCCCTAAGTGCATCTTATGCAACATATTTAAGAAATTTTCAGTGCGTCCATTTTGTGTCCCACAGACTGTATATAAGAAATGGACGTAGTCATGGTGACGTCACCCGTTGGTTTGTGGACTGCCGTTTTGAAACCTCGAGTTTGGCCGATAGGGCGCCGCCATGTCGAGTTTTTGCAACCAGGAAGTGACGATACGGCGGAGCTAACGGCCGTGTGCTGAGCTAGCTAGCTAGCTTAGCTAGGTGCAGCTGTAACTCAGGTTAACTGTCATTTTAACAGGCTGATAAGTTTGTCCAGAGAACAACAGTCTGAAAACTAAATGTTCTCACCAGAGAAAGTGAACAGCCGACTGCTGATAAGCTTTTTCAGCGGCGCTGGTTAAATTTACACAGCGCCGAGGGTACGACAGGTCGCCATGGTAACGACTTGTCAATCATAGATAACCCCGCCCTGAATCGTACTCTGCTTTGTGGTCTGACGCCTGGCCATTTAACGTCATTTTTAGGCGTTTTAGGGCCCCGCGCTCAAGTTAGCAACGCTTAGAACAACAAAAATGCAACGTCCGGTTAGACTTCAAAAACAAAACACTAACGTTTGGAAACATCGCCATTTTGAAACAGCACGTTACTAAAGTTATTAAACGTTGCAGTTTGGTTCGGTTTAGGTAACAAAACTACTTGGTTAAGGTTGGGAAAAGATCATGATTTGGGTTAAAATAACTACGTAGGTCAATTAACACATAAGTTAACTTATGTAACTTCTGCAATTTGTGTACTTTGCGTAACGTAAATAAAAATATCTGATGTTGACTTTGTTTCACAGGGGACACGAACCCCGGTCTCCTGGTTCAAAGTCCAGGTTCTGGCCCTCCATTCCCCCCAGCCACCTTCTTACTCTGTCTTTTCTGTTAAATATACACCTGCCTTTACAAAAGGGCAAAGGGATTCCCGTTACAAACTGACGGCGATGTGTCGTGACCACACATCCATACGTGACGGGTCGGGCAGTGAGAACGGGTTGGGAAATCATACACATATGTTGTGAAATGCAGATTTATAATACACTAAATGTAAACAGAGTTTGTGTATTTGGTTTTACATTAATTGATGCTTTTATTACAGATTATATAACTTCTTTTTGTAAATGTCATATTTAACACGTTTCTGCTACTCCTGTTTAAATGAAACGGATCAAACCCCTGTGCTCTGATCCATCTCTTCTTTGTCCATGTTTACTCTTTCCTCTCTTCGTCAGTCTCCTCTCTCCCTCAGAAGAGCTAAAGAGGTTTGCAATTATTTTGTTGAGGATAGAAATTACCCGCCCATTTGTCCGTAATGCAGACTGCATTGTTACTGGCCCTTCTGAAATGAATCCATTAGACATGTTGGAGAACGAAAATGAGCCTCAGACGGGACTAATTTCAAATCCCTGAGGTAATTTGGAGTCGTTAACAACAATTTGTGCCTTTGAAAACTCGTAGCTTGCTAATTTCTGTGAATAATGCATTGAACAAGATAGATATTTTTCTTCCTTTTCATTTTTTCACAAAGATGGAGTCATTTTTTTTTTGCTATTAGGCGTGGGCAGTGATGAATGACCACTGAGCGCTTGGACGTCCCATAAAGAGACACCAAATTAGGTTTGATGATGATTGCAGGATGAAAATGAAAAAGCTGTAATGAAACAGACTGATGAAAAAACTGTGTTTGGACTGAATTTAAAAGCGTCCCCACGTCCCTTCAGTCGGGGCTATTTTCTCTTATT
Organism: Lepomis macrochirus; assembly: GCA_024633595.2. Taxonomy (NCBI): domain Eukaryota; kingdom Metazoa; phylum Chordata; class Actinopteri; order Centrarchiformes; family Centrarchidae; genus Lepomis; species Lepomis macrochirus. Next base: position 3,591,554 of record JALXJV020000023.1, on the reverse strand, counting down.
TTCTCTTTCCCATTGTTGGTGCATCTCAAAGAAAAAGCCAGATGTCAGATGATTTGTTTCTGTAATAAATCTTGAGTCAAATAAAGTTCGGGCAACTCTGGCTGAACATAACACAGTGACCTTCACTCACCTTATCAAAGGTTAGACTAAATGTCACTATGGAGCTCTGGTTGAAAGATCTGACACAAAAAAACACATTTGGAGTAACAACCAGAATGAAAGTACAGGAGAAAATCCAAAAGAGGAAACTTCTGCAAACTTCAGAGCAGATTATAGCCAACAAAACAACGAACTGGTCAAGTTAAGCACTATGGAGAGGCTGTTTATAACGTATCTGGATATTACCTGACTACTTTTACACCTGGTTTTAATATGCGTCTCCGGTGTCCACATTGAGATCCGATCGCTTTGTCCAGCTCGAACAACCGAATGTCACATCCACCTCTCCTTTGCGCTGGTCCAAAACTACAGAATGTGTATAAAAACTTTCTCATGTGTCTCTTTTCAATGTGATGTTTCCCTCCGTGGGTTATACACCATGATTAGCTGAAGCTTAAGTTCCGCTTCCCACCGTTTCCTTTCTTCCTTTCTTTATAATGTGTTGTTGTTTTAGCTAGTTAATACTGGAGTTTAACCGGAGACGTTTTATAGAGGAGACACGCCACTCAATCACATCCTCAATACAACTCTAAGGGGAAAGCCCGTAACGGCAAAGATGGCGGTTATCCCGGCCCTCCGCTAGAAAGCCAATTGTCTGCTTTTAACAGCCAAAGCGGGAAACATATTTCAGCCAATCGTGTGGTTCCACTGACGTTAGGATCTGTTTTACTTCGACTGTGCATGTATGGCAGAAGTATAACAGGTCAGAAAAAAAAATTTTTTAAAACAAAGTTGTCAAATTTTTTCAGTGATTCTATTCATGTATCTTTATGTCCCGGTGAGCAGTAACAGTGCAGTTCTGACTCTCTCCTCATACATTCAGACAGGAGCCTGGTCTCGTTAGTCGAAATAGCTGCCTGGAGGCGTTGCCAAGATGGCGGCCAAGTGGAATGAGTTGCCTATAAGGACTTTGGTTTAACTCAACACAACGGACACGTTCATCAAAAGCATGAGCATGTTCAATGATGTAAATGCTCCGTACTTGTATAGCGCCTTTCTAGTCTTTCAAAGCGCCTTTACACTACATCTGCATTCACCATTCACTCACTGAGCCTAAGTGCTCAAACAGAAACTAACATTCACACACATTCATACACTGGCGGAACAGCCGCCAGGGGCAATTCGGGGTTCAGCGTCTTGCCCAAGGACACTTCAACACACAGCCTGGGTGAGCCGGGGATTGAACCGCCGACCTTCCGATTAATGGCCAACCCGCTCTAACTCCTGAGCCACAGCCGCCCTAACTGGCGCTGTTTATGCCGTAGCACTGGCGCTGTTAACACCGTATGGACACACCGCCTGTCTGCGCGGTCAGGCTGGTAATTTAGTAGTAGTAGTAGCTGTGTGTGGAGAGACAACACATTTGCGTTTAGACTTGTGTTCCATGTGGTCACAATGTGTCCCTGACCACCTCTGGAGGTGGTTTGCTAGATCGGATCACAATCCCTCCTCAAAAGACTCAAAATGGTGTCGGCAAGCAAGCTGTAACGTAAACTAAAGGCCGACGCCACATCTGAAGACTATAACATAGCAGTGTTACTTTGAGGACATTGCAAGGTTTGTTACTGTCCCCTATTTTGTTTGGAGCATGTGACCGGGAATTACACATCGTACTTTTAAAAGTGTTACAACATACTAACTATTAGGTGAAGCTAAATCCTGGACGATAAAGGTACGGGTGAAGCCTCATAGCTTTCTTGAAATGTGTTTGTAGCATTGAGTGTTGAAAGCATTCGGTGTTTGGAGAGATTCATAATCTTGTTAACTTATTATTTATGTTTTGCTCGTCATCTCAGAGAAGAGTCTAAATAAAGCCTTTTGTGTTGAAGCTCTTGTTGAGTGTTATTGTCCAAAACTGAATAGAAATGATGGAAAAACAGATTTCTTAAAGTTCTGTAATCCAGTGAAGGTTGAATATGAAGCTCTGCGGAGTCCCTGCAGCAGTGCTAATTATCCAACACCCACGGATCGTCTTTTAGATGAACAAAAAAGGTGGAAATCAAAAGCTGGGAAACACACAGATACACACACATATACACTAATTGACATTCATATTGGTGTGTTTGTCTTTGAAAAGGCCCCGGAGAGCGTAGCTTTGTGTAGATTAGAAACATCAAAGAGGTTTGGTAACAGTAAAATGCATCAGAGAGTTTCCTGTGGAAAGAAGAGTGTAGAACAGCCGCATGGAAAGTTGGAATCCTGCAGGGATGTGTGAGTGTGGGGGGTCGAGTGTTTGTGTGCGGTTTGTCTATGGTGACTTGACCTTATGCTGTCAGTGTGTGTCCTTGCAGCATTTATGTGTTTACCTCAGCAGAATCACTTCATACGGACTTTGCTTTTTATATCACACTACATGCGCCAGCACTGTGGATCATATTAAGTGTGTGCGTTTGTGCTCATCACCCTGCCCTGATCGCAGAATTGGAAACCGCATTAATAAAAGAAAAGTTAGATAAAATAATCTATAGTGTGCTCTGCAGTAAAGATCAAAACAACTGATTTAATATTTATTACAGTTTGTTTCTATTCAGATCGCACTTTAAAACCATCTGATGATGGAAAGTAACAAGTACATTTACTCAGGAACTCCTCACCCTTCATTTTAACTCTTTATCGTACAGTTTAAGAAATTATTAGGGACGTGCATCTCTGTCACTAAGGCTGATGCAATTTGCCTCTCTATGTATTGCCAATGATACAAGACATTAAAGATACGAATGAATCAATTACAAATGCAGTTCGATACGATTTTATTCAGGACACTGTGATTCAAATTGAACACAGACGCGGTGCACTTTTTTTGCACCGGAAATGACGAACGTAACATTTAACCCCTTTTTTAATGGCGAATTGTCACCGGGTGGATCATCCCCGCCATCATTTGACCGCGACTGTCACTCAACCAAAATATCTGCCGTCTCGTTTGATCTCTTCAATTCAGTTTGAATAAAAACTGAATAAAAAGGAACATACTTTTGCTTTTACAGTCGCAACCACTGCAGCTTCCTTGGACACCATTTTCACAAGTTTGTGAAAGTTTGGTCCCCCCCCCCCCCCCAACCATTTGGAGCCATTTATTAGTCAATGCCTGATTTGTTCCTCTCTTGTTCCGTGGTAACTACAGCAAACTGTGCACTGTAACGTGTTAGTGGCGTCCACGCTGTCTGATTGACAGGTGATCTGTGGGACGTATCTATACAGCCGTAACAGCCAAGCGGCGAGGGCTCAGCACTGTAACACTCCACAGGCATTTAAAATCACCAATCAAAGAAAAGAGACGAGGAGGAGGTGAAGGTGTGGAAATAAAAAAAGAAGTCTGCCGGGGCCGGGAGGCGTGCGGGGGGGGGCGGGTGAGAAATGGTGGCAAACGCTGGCATTTGGCTCTGCTGTCCACGGGAGAGTGAGTTACAGAAATACAGCCAGCGTAGCCTTTTGGATGACAGGAGGGAAAAAAAGAGGCCTGACATTTGAGGAAAAGGGAAAGAAGCAGGGAGGACAGGAATAATGCATGAGCAGCGGCGCTGTGAGCGAGGTTGTCCGCCATGTTTGACCTCCGCTGGGACGAGAGCAGGACGTGAAGACAGAAGTTGGATGTGAAACCAGCGTGGACAGGCCTTCCAGATCAGATCGGTGCTGACAGTCTTTATTGGATGAATTTACAATGATTTGATTTAAGCTCAGTGTCTTTTGAACTGAAAGCTTTTCAGACTGAAAACATCAAACCGATGCTGAGCAATGCTGCAGCCTCAGCGATCATGTTGGTTAGGTTTTTACGATGCCGCTTTGCAGCAGCAGATGTGTTTTTGAGAGAAGCTGCTGCTGTATCAGATTCAGTTTTTATGAAATGCGTCTGCATAGTTTCAATAATGTTCATACTGCAAAACGTTCATATTTCATGCCAGCGCATCTAAAGATGGTCGGTCAGCAACTATTACAAAATAACATTCCCCCCATCCTCCACTGTATTTTGTGTTTAGTGGTAATAGCAATGTAAACCTTAGCATCCTAACGCCATGTACGCATGCCGTCGAACGCAGGCAGCACACAGCTCTCCTCTCCCTTCCAAACACTAGCTACCCTCCAGGCAGTCAGTGGACATAAAGTTGTTCCTGTGATGTAGAGACAGAGCTCGGTTAAAACTTTATGGATGAAAGATCCTTTGTTACAGATTAATAACTCACCGCTCTGAAACTCTTGCTCCAGTCCATGTTGCCAAGCTGGTCGGCAACATGTACAGCTGAACCCGGCTGTTTACCGGCTTCTCGCTGACCCGCCCTACTCTGCTTCTGATTGGTTAGTAGTCCTTAACTAGGAACTGAGCGTGTAAAACTTCCAACAAAGATCATTTAGAGACGAGATGTATCACTCCATAGATAAAACGAATCCTTCAACACAGGGTGAAAAGAGGAGCTGCATGACAAAAATGTGGTGTTTTTTGAAAATCAAATCATGTAAACCTGTTCTGGTACAACCCCCACAAAGGATTTTGAACCTGAAAATAAGCATAACACCACCTCTTTAAACATATTTTCCCAACTTTGTGAAACAAAATGCTATGTTAGCTCTTCTAGCACAAATGTTTGGGTCGACGTAATTGTACGTAATTGAATAGAAGCATGATAAACATTATTTAAAAATTAGGTTTTGGCAAGTCAAAACACGTAGTTAAGGTTACAGGAGATTGTGGTCTTAGGGTATAATGTGTAATATGTAAAAAAGCCAATGCTGACTTGAAGTACAAGACAGGAAGTGTGTACTACTTCAGTATTTTACCAAAACCAACATCTGTCCCAAAGACTAAACCTAAACACTCGCTGAGCATGAACCATGTTCTCTATCCTCCACCCGACCTCCTCCCTGTGTGACTCCTGTGTGGTACAAATACTTGAAAATTAGTTTTTAGTGAACATTTTCAATGCAGCAAATAAGCTTACTCCTTAATGTATTAGCAAAACCTTTTAGTAGCACATAAATGTATCATCTAGGAGACAGGGTTGCTTCTGAATGTAATCTTAAGAGAAAATATAAGTAGCTTCTAAAGCAGACATGAAGGTACACAGTTATTGTGATGTGTCTATTATGTTATGGATTCTGTGATCCCTGCATGTCTGTGTGCATGTGTGTTGCTCTGAATAGGGAAGCCAATTCAGAACATTTTTTTTTCCTCCCAATGAGAGTCTGCTTTCATCCCAGCTTCAAAGAGTCAAGCTAAGCTCTGCTAAGCTCCTAGCACCGTAAGAACATGAAACAAGACATCTTGAACATCGACAGAACAGGAGAAAGACGCAGCAATGTAGTGAAGTTCCCAGTGGAAAAGCATTCACATCTAGAGCACTCAAACAACTGATGCATCTCAGTGCACCAATGAAGAACTGGATAAAGTGTGCAAGGTAGAGCGTATTCACAGCCCCGTCCCTTCATGGCAGGAGACATATTCAGAGAGGCTGCAGACGCTCCAGGTGAATGAAAAGCAGCCAATTCATCACTTCATGCCTCTTTCTAAAAGCAAGTGAAGGGCCCCCATTTCTATTACATTTCTGTTGCTGCAGCACTTTGGCTCCAGCAGAAAATGCAAATTCTGCTGGCTTCAAAGCATGTGGAAAGGACAGTGATTGGCTGAGATGCACCAGAGGTTTGTGTCACAAAATGTAAATTTATTTCTACCCTATATAATAATTAACACACCACTTTGTGAAGTTCAACATTCTTATTTATCACTTAATCAAAATTTATTATGACTTGTTATATCCACAATCCCAAATCCTGGACACTTTACCATCAGCCTGATTTTGAAGATTGCCGTTCAAAACGATAGTCTAACTTTAGGTTTTGTGGTGTCACAATCTTTTAGTTTGTCGGTTTCAGAACCATTCCTTTAAGGCCTCTTTAAGGTACGTAGCCTCTGCGTAGCCCCGTAGCCTACGCCATTACCTACGCCGTCAATTTGACGCAGAAGTATAAATTACGCTTATGCCGTAGCCTGACGCACAACCCCCCAAAAATGTAACTACATGTCGAGGCGATGTATACCTCAAGAACTGTGATTGGTCAGCTTGGTAGGATCGCATTTAGTCCACACCCCCGGGAAGTGGCCAAACAGTCGGCTTTAAAACGGTGGATACATTTTTATGAGTTTCACAACCCCTACGAAATTACTCATTTCACTGTAAGAATTTGATGCATTTAGTCGACAACATTCGGAAAGTGTCAAAGAGTCGCACAGTGGTGAAATGGTTCGCACGTGAAGGATGAATCATACAATTATTTCAACTGTGAGCTCAAACATACATAAACTAACGTGCAATTCTCAGTAAAAATCATCTTACAAATATCTTCACAGGATACCTTTGTAAGGTCTTAGATTCAAGCTCAACTGCTCCTTAACATTCATACTTCTGTCCATTACAGGCTACTGTACAGTAGGGCTAGGGGGGAAAATCGATACAGCATAGTATCGCGATATTTTCCGTGGCAATATTGAATCGATACATGGAGGTCAAGTATCTATCTTTTATTATATGAATTGTACATGAGAATTTTACTTTTTGGTAGTAAAATAATAAAATCAGTTGCCTTTTCAGTCCACGAGAAAAAGAGTTTTCCTTTGGGGACACAATTTGAAAATGGAAGAAAGGTAATAAATTGCAATATATCGCGATATGTTTAAAATCACAATGATATCGTACTGTGACATAAGTATCGTGGGTCCTCCGGTGATTCTCACCCGTACTGTACAATCTTATGTGTCAATTAGGAACATCAATATGTAACCATCTCATTTATTTCCTGTTTGACTTCCCTCTGCGGTGACTGGGTTTCTGGACTCCTGTACTTTTGTTAAAGTTCTTTAAGCAAATATGTTTCATGTTGTTGCTTTATGCTGATCCCAGAATGAAACACCAAACGTCCCTCGGCATATTCTTGGAGCATATCTCATATGTCTGTTGTCTTCTCGTCCTCTCATTACCAGCTCCTCCTGCAGCACAGAGCAACATGGCTGCCGTAAGTCAGCAAAATGAGCTGCTGTAAGAAAGACTATCAGCTCACCTGGGACTGACTGGCCTTTTGGAAAATCTATTTCTGCTATTAATAATCTAATAATTGTCAGGAATAATGGGTGGCCTGTACACAGTGATGTGAAGCTTGGCCTCCGTGGTGCAGAACAGATCGCCTTTATTATTTCTTTGCAGGGACTCAAATGTGTGTCAGCGACAAACTCTTCATTTACATTTACTCATGTGGCAAACACTTTTATTCAAAGTGACTTACATTTGAGGGACAACATGCAAGCATTAATACAGTCAGCGATCTACAAGTGACAATAAATACTAGTAAGAGCTAATTGCATGTGTGACATCAATGGGGCAAATGCCTGGGGAAAGAGTTATAAAAAAAAAGTGCAATCAATACAAGAGAGTTGTGAGGAGAGAAAAGGGATTGCATGTTAGAGGTGTTATCAGAGAAAGTGTGAAGAGTTTTCAGGAGCTTTTTGAGAGGGACGCCCCTGCTCTGACAGCATGTGGTAGCTTATTCCACCATCGTGGTGTCACAGGGACTGAGATTGCTTCAGCTGCTTTTCGACCAAAGGAACTTTACCCTGGAACAAGGAACCTTTGGAGGAACTCACTGCATTTCCAACGGAGGGACCAGGGTCTAAATGTAGTTCTAGGGTCTTTATTTTACCCCCCAAAAAGTGGGGAAGTACTTTGGGAGGGTGGAGCTTACCTTGCAATGAATTTCTGAATGGGCGAGTAGAGGCTACTGGCTTTAACTGGAGAACGTCCCGTGTTTTTCTACGACTGCTCCTCTCTTTTCCACCGTTGTTTGCAAAACAATAAATCAAAATCAGCAGTCGAGAGCCGCTCGCCGATGTCGCCTGGGATCAAACATCTGCATTAAATGCGTTGCTTGGAAACAGCTAAACAGCTGATGGAGTTAAGCTAAATACTTGGTCCAGAGCTGTTTTCAAGTTTTCATCAGTCAGGAAGTTTTTCCACAGAGCTGAAGTCGATCTCCTCCTCTCCAAAACAAACAGCTGACTACAGCAGGTAATAAAGCTCGTTAAACATCCCGTTCTTCTGACGCTCAGGCGACACAGACGTGATGCTGCAGCTGATCTGCAGCTCCTGTTGGCTGGAAATGTTTTAATAACTTTCCAAACTGTTTTTATTTTTGTGTCCTTTCTCCGTTCTGGAGTTATTTTAAGAACTTTACGGCTTCATCCAGTTTCATCCCACACAAAAAAGCTTCTCCAAGGGTCAAACACAGCCTGTAGTTTTTCATTACATTCCAGTCCAATCTGGCCTACAGCCTACATCAGCTGGTTCTTTAAACCGCGATGTAAACGCACACAACAGTGGGCTGAAGGAACCTTTTAGTTCCTTGAAAAGAGATCTGGGGACTTAAAAGTCCCAGGTACTTTTGGTCAAAACTCACCTTTTGTGTGGCGTTTGTTGGAGGAGCACAGTGGCCCAGAGGGAACGTAAGCTTGTATTATGGAGTTTAGGTAGAGGTTGCAGACCCTTAGTCACTCTGTATGCAGAATCAGGGACTTAGATTTAATTCTGGAGGCCACGGGGAGCCAGTTGCGGTCACTGAGTAATGGCGGGACATGAGTCCTTTTGGGCTGATCAAAAACCAGAAGCGCCGCTCGTTCATTTGTAAGGGTTTCACCGCACAAGCTGGAATAATAACCACGGCCTGTATCAGAAGCCGGGTGGCGCACTGAGTGAGGTAGGGCCAAAGAAGCACGACCGAGAGACAGCAGCGACATGATCTGAGAAGGACAGCTGGTCATCAATCATGAGCTGGTTGCACTTTCCCATCTGCCTTTATCAGGACTTCAGGACTTCAGCTTTTTTGTTATCAGTAAATCCCCACCACGGAAGTTTGTGACCATTAGTGGATCTGTCAGCTTCTACGCTGCATTTTCCACCAGGTTTAATCCACTAACTCAGATTGAGAAGTAAATCAGAAGACAGAAAGACGGTGGAAGAAGAGAAAGGCGGACTTCCTTTATCCTCTTCATAGAGGGGTGGTGTCAGAAAGCAACGAGGCTGATGGGAAATGTGTTCCTAATCTAGATGGTACCTGGTGCGAAAAGGCGGCAACAGCCAACCTGTGCAGCTGTGTCCATCTCATCCGTCCCATTTTTGCTTTCTACAGTTTTTTTCTGGATCTAACTAAGGTAGCTATGTAAGAAGAAGACACGGTTATTCTTTATCCCGCCCACAAAGCTCTGATTGGACTGTTGGAAATAGCCGTTAGTGAACACAACATTAGACGTATTTGAATTGTTAAACAAGTTAGATAGTGGCGGTGTGGGACCAGGGTAAAGCCTCAGCCATGATTCAACAGTTGAAAATGTTGTTTATTTAAAATGTAACCAAGCTGCACGACACTCCTTTTAAAGCAAATGACAGTTTTTTATTGTAATGTTTAAATTTTAAAAGCCTCCACAGCCCAAAATAGTGCGTTTCTGTCTGCAGCAGCCTGAGCGGCGCTGGATCTGTGGGCTCTGTGCACAGGCTCCGTTAGCTGGGCGCTTTGGGACACTGAAGGCATTTTGAAAACTGTGAAGTCCCATCTCTGCCCTCCAGGCAGCCGACAACCCAGCCGACTCTGCTGTGTTTTACTGTCACTCTGAAGCCTCATTACGGATCCGGAGGGAACAAAAAAAAAGGTTAACCACGGTTGGTTAGAACAGTTTCAGTCTTACTGCATGATTTTCTTCCTCTTTTCTCTTCCTGGTCGATTTCGATGGTCATCCTGACGGATCAAGCGAGACAGAAGAAAGAGTGGAGCAGGAGCTTCAAGCTGTGGAGTTAATTTATCTGTGTGTGTGCGTTAATGAGGAACACCCCCGCTATCTCACACACATAAAGCAAAAGGAGGGATGGAGATCATCTAAAGGACAGCAGTGCTGAGAATAGCTCCCTGATTATTAAACAAGCGCCCCCTCTCTTTCTTTTTCTGTTCATCTCCGCCTCCTTTCTTTCATCTCAATTTATCCTCGTGCTCGCTGCCTCTCCGTCATCCTCAGCTCGCTCGACGCCTCTTCCTTTATTCTTCGCTTACTTCTTCTTGTCCTGTTTCTCTCATCTTCAACGCCCGCCGCCCTGTTTGCTTGATTGTTTGGAGAGAGCATACGTTGGACAGATTGCAAAGCCCTTTGAGACAAATGTGTGAGTTTCTGCTACAGAGATAACTTGACTGGACTGAATCCTTCTGTATATCTGTCAGGTTTCTACCACGCTAGCTTTGCCATGTCGAGATATGCAGCTTTCCCTTTTCCCACCACCAAGGTTCATTTTAATCTCCAGAAAAGCTGTATTTCCCTCTCAGATTAGGAGCTCCTACGCTCTCTGGTGTGCCGCTGCCATTCCTGATAGTAACGGACGCTTCTCTCATCAGCTACTGGATGAATTAAAAATTGCGTTTGGTTCGGGCAGTCATGTTCCCCAGAGGATGAATCCTAATAACTTTGGTGACATAGCGCCGCTGATGCAATATTTGGTGCCCAACTTTCTTTTTATGAGGACACCTGTGACACTGTCCACCTCAGCTGTACTTTGAGTTTACGAAGCACGATTAGATGTTACATTGCCTTCAGTTAGCGTGTTACAGTGACATACAGTGTATAATCTATTACACAAGCTTTACAACACTACAGTTGGACATCCTCCTTTTTCTAATGAGGACACAGTTTGTAAATGACCTCAAACATTGTACCTACATTTATACATTTCATGTATTCATCTTCAGCCAACACGATGCTGAAATATCTGTGATGAGCTAATATCCACCAAATATGAGCCCAGCTAATTTGTCAGTCAGGCTCTCGTTAACATGCTAAAAAGCTAAATGTTACACACTAAACATTAGCATGTCAAAATCTAGTAGTTTTTTAATAAGCAGGTAAACACAGAGGCATATTATCGTGTTAGCATTAGCAGGATTGAAGGAAGGAATACGTCTGACCAAGCATTCACCGCCGACTGTGAACAGATTCTCTGTGAGCTCTCAGAGCAGTTCAGAGCTGCAAAGGGGCCCTAAGTTTTCATTTATCTCATCGTACTGTTGAAACGCTCCCGGATTAATGTGCAGCACAGTAGCTTTATGAGCTGGTGGACGCCTCTATATGCTGCAGTACACATGATCCTCAGAGGCGTAAACCAAAACGTTTCGTGGTTGGAATTTGGAACAAAATGCGTTGCCACTTTTACTGAATTAATCCAAAACTTTTCGTCCAAAGTCAGGAAGTGAACTGATTTAATCAGCTGAATGTTTTATTGGGTTTCTAACCACTTTAATCTTCGGTGGTTTCTGCCTTCTCTCCACGAAGTAACTTCTGACTTTAAATCAAATAACCAGATATTTTCTAACACAGTTGTTCATCTTTTCTACTGATGATTCAACCAGAACAAGACTTTTACTTTCAGAACCAGGACGCCCAAAAGAAGTGCGCTGTTCATTATCCAGTACAACTTTACTGCTTCACCTCATAATGACAAAGCTCCACAAATAGTATTTTCTACAGTGTAAAGTAGGACTGATGGATGTTAAACACGTAGTTCATTTGCACACATTACTTCTTTTGCATTTTTATGGATTAATTTGTTTTTTCTTCTATGTACTGCGAGCGAGGATCTAGAAGTAGCATGTGATAATCAGAGAACCTTTACAAACTCACTCCTCTGGAGCATCGTCATTAGCAGAGCATTAGCAGAGCAATTTGTTGCAGGCGTCCCTGCGATGTATTATTGTATGACCCTGGCTGGCTGGTTACAGCTCTCTACACTGTACAACAAGAAACAGACGGCGTGTTTAGCTTTACGACGCTAATTAAGACGCCCCTTCAGAGATTACGCAGCTTCGTTCACATTAGCTGTCAGCTAAAATGAATCCGAGCGTGGTTGATCGCACCGTTTTATTAGCCTTCTCTAATGTGAGAGTGACCCGTTGTTGTATTGATTTGTTTTTTCTTTATCTTTACATTGATGCATGAAACTGTGCATAAAGTCATTAGTTTAATTATGCAACACCGAGGCAGAGAATGAGTCCATATTTATAAAAGAGGGCTTCATGTGTAATTAAGCTTCTCATAAGGAATGAAGCACTCAGTGTGAACGCACACTTAACTGATGCTGAATGGATTAATGGGAAAGTTCACAGAGACATGCATGAAGCCTTTCTTATCATCACCATCCCACCTAATCAATAAACTGTGTGTGTGTGTGTGTGTGTGTGTGTGTGTGTGTGTGTGTGTGTGTTCCCTGTGGACTGACTGACTTCGGCATCAAACAGCAGCTCCAGCTAACGATGGAGCACAAACAGAACAGCAGAAAAGGGCTTTTTTTCATGTCTGTGGTTTGTTTGTTTGTTTGTTTGTGTGTTTCCACAGTGACTGGGATGCACTTTATCAAAATGAAACGCACACACACCGAGCCAGGCACAAATGCATTCACAGTCCTATTGTGCAACATGTGCACCGACACACGAGCTCTAATGAAAAACACCTGGTGACAAAAACTAGCAGCTAAAAATCAAAGTGAAAAACGGCGCCTGTTACGACGGGCTTGGTAATGACCTTCAGTCCTTCCAGTGTTGGGGTAGTTACTCAAAGCAGGTAATGGATTACACATTACTAGTTACTTTGTTTTAAAGTAATGCCTTATTTTACTAGATTACTCACTGCTGCATGTCACTAGTTACACTACTAGTTACATACATCACCTGCGATGCACAACAACTGGTAAATAACACGTTACACCTCATAGAAGCTCAGATCAACACAAATCCTTCTTATAATGAGATAAGGATCAAGATAATTTTATATAGCTATTAGCTGACAACGAGTTTGTGAACATCAGACCAACGTTTGTCCAGAGAAGAACAAGGCTAAAGTTCTATAATGCCTGGAGATTTAATGGGTATTTCATTGAAAACATTTCATCACAATACAACATAAATTAAAATACTTTGTCCTTCCAGCCAGTGCAAATATTAATTTGATGAAAATGGTATCAGTAAAAAAAATAAGAAACTGGCCCTCATCACAATATTGGATGATGGTGCAGTTAACAGACCAAACCCACACCACAAACTTACTGTAGCTCACCTGCCCAACTTTGGAAGTAGATTTTCCAAACATGCTTATAAAAGAAGTGGTTATCCCTGATGACCAGGAGTCTCTGAAGTTGTTTGTCAGACAACCTGTTGGCGCTTAAGTCAAAAGTGAGGTCGTAAAAGTGTTGCAAAGGGACGTTTGATTTCTTTTTCTCTCCTTCTGTTATGCAGATTGTTGACGAACCAGTTTGCAAGTAACGTGGCGATTTTGTTATTAGTAACTGTAATGTGATTACTGAAGTTATCAACAGAAACGCATAATCTGATTACAGTAACACTGGTCCCTTCTGGTATTTCATCTTAGCATCTCACACTTTTAAATCACCATGATTGGTTCATTCCTAATTTTTCTATTATACATTTGTTATGGCCTTTGTTGCCTTAGTAGAGAGGTGTCAGTAGAGGTGGACAGTAAACACAGGGAAAGAATGACGGGGTAGACGTGCAACAAAGGTCTCAAACTGGTTTCCAGCTTCGGATGTTTTGAGTTGATCTATTTTGCTTCCTTACGCAAGTAATTGGCGCTTTCTTCTCTGACAAAAGCAAAAACATCAGTATTATCCTTTCACACATGTGAGGACAAAGAACATTATACGATCCCACATCTCAGTGTCTGCATGAAGCAAATTAACTCACAGTTCTCTTTCAGCTCATTTTCCTGAGAGGGATGTTCGGGGCTTTGAGAGGGTTGCAGGAGAAGGCGGCAGGTTTGTTTTCCAGACGTAATTAGGTCAGGTTCGGTTTGTGAGCGGATGAAAATTCGATGAATGAAAACACGCTGGAGCGAGTTGGAGCGCGCTCTTATTTTTTTCCCCACTCTGCTCGTCTCTTTGTCCCCTGTCTAATTTGCAACAGCAAACTCTACCAGATGAAATCCAACGAGACCGGTGAATAAATTGCAGAACGTCAGCCTGTGAGCCATGTAGCGTTTGCTTAATTGACGGTTGTTTCACCTCTCTCTGGTCCTTTGACACAAACAAATGAAATGGTTAAAACTCTGACGCCTCTGTACTGTACACTGTTTGTTTATATCCTGTCTTCTCGTTGTCTCTTTCTGCAGCTCGCTACGTGGGACTCTGTTCACGGACTGAACGGCAGTCTGAAGGAGAGTCGAATAGAGAACGGCATGCAGGGCGTGACGGTCAAAGTGGTCACTTTACTGGTAGGTGACGACACAACAAAAGTAGATATTATAGCATATTTAATCACATTTTAAACATTTAGCTGCCATAACCATCCAGAGAGACAGTAAAACAACCAATAATATACTGCACTATGTTCTGAAATCTGTCGCCTGAAACTAACTTGATCCTGAACTGTAGCGTCTGTGTCGCAGAGACGAAACCTTTGCAACTTGCAGAGGATAAGATAAGAAAAGCTTCAATCAGTTAATTTTTCTGCTCAAGATAATCGCTATACACACTGAGAGAACCAGCAAGTCCTCCAACCTAAACGACAACAGAGGTCATTTGTCCATGCCTCCCAAAACTACACATATAAGTGTTAACTATGTAATGTAAGTGACATTGAACACGGGGTTAATGTTGTGAAACAGTCGCAGTGTGGTTAGGTTTAGGAAAACGTTGTGGTTTGGGTTAAAGTCACTTAAACGCTGTTTAAGTTAAAACTCAAAATAACTGAACATTTACTTGTGCTGGGTCTCAATTCGAGCCCTTCCATACTAAATTTTACTATTTAGAGTTCCTAAGTGTGTTCACACTGAGAAGTGCGGCAAAATGCACTGTGAGAACCCCGATGGTGCGGAACGCTGGACACGTCTCGCCCTCAACGATCGCCATTTTAGCTATGTAGTGGAAGGGGGCGGGACAAGCAACGCGGGAGAAGTGGGAAGCAGCAGAGAGAGAGAGGTCAACAACAGAACGGCTTTTATTTTAGTTCGTAAACTATTTCATCACTAAATCCAAATCTGCGAAGTTTTCAGGTGCAAAATCAAATGTGTTGATGTTTAATTCTGGAAGTTACGAAAATTTTCAGAGTTGAGAAGCAAATATTGTTCACAAATCTGTCAAAATCTGTGTCAGTGAGCATAATAATCCATCGACGTGTGGCATATCAAGATGCTGATCAGACAGTATGGGTACTGCACAGTTGTGCCGTAGGCTGGCCACAATAAAAGGCCGTAGGCTGGCCACAATAAAAGGCTGTAGGCTGGCCACAATAAAATGCCACTCCAAACTGTTGCAGGTTTTAACGGGTTTTATACATCTAAAGAACTACAAAAAACAGACCAGGCCAGTAAAAGGGACAGGCGTCTAACTGGTACTGAAGTTTAACAGTATGTTTATAATGAAATGAAGGAAGGTGCAAAGCTTTAGTGAAAGTGTGAGGTAAGAGTTTACATTTACAAACCACATTAATGAAACTATATTACTTTGAAAAAAAGCAAAGAAAGGTGCATATTACAGTGTTGCCAACAGCAGGCATAAAAATACACAGAAAATAGGAAATACTGGGCTGAGTTTGATCAAATAAAAGCTTCTGTTTATGTTCCATGTTAAACATCAGGGTTCAAGGTAACTTTAGTTTCCCCGAGGGGCGAGTTGGTTCACAGCCAGCAGTAACAAACAGACATCAACAGCACATCAACAAATACAACAGAAATTATATTTAGACTTACAAGGCTGATGACAGCAGGGATAAATTATCTTTAAGACTATATCTGCCAGGATTTTTCTTGCTTTCTTTTAGGACCTGACCTTGTAGAGGTCATGGAGGTCATTGAAGAGTGTACCAACAATTTTGCAGCACACCTTCACAAATCCTTGCAGGTAGTTTTCTGTAGAACAGAAATTGAGCAGTGCCAGCGGATAACAGCGAAGGTACGAAGCAATTCAACAAAGCCTTTTCAGAAAAACAGTGTTGACTGTGCCATTTTCCACACAGCAGCAACCTGGGGCTCAAAGCACAGTTTGTTGTTGATCCCAGTACCAAAGTGTCCATCACAACAGACAGGGAATCAGCATGCTAACAACCGGATTTTGATGGAGGGATGATAACCTTCAACATCATACATGCCAAGTCTAGGCACCCTAACTCTCAACTCAGAAGTATATGAGAACCTAAGCCAAGTCTGAGAGTGCAGAGCTGAGGTTAATATGTCCTACAAAGGCCACCATACAGATAAACCTTTTCCCTGTGTGTCAGATACAATCAGTCAGGTCAATAATCCTCCTCTAATACCTGAGAAAAGCTACACCAAACTGAAAGTCGCTGCACGCATGTGTCTAAAATGTTTCCGTGTCACCCTCAGTGGAACCTTAACGCTCCATAAGGGAAAATCAACTCTGAGGTATTTGCTTCACTCTGAAATAATTACAGTATTTTCAGTTCTTTAAACACAAGTTCAGGTCTCGATATGACAGAAGTAATCCAACACTCCACGGCACAAAACACACTCCAGTGAATCCGCGGGAAAAATCCCTCAGTCAATAAAGAAAATCTACTTTGTGCAGCTCAGTGTGTTTCTGTGACTCGTCTCTTGCTCGTGTTCCTCCACCAAAAAGTTTCCCCAAAACAGGTTTTTTTGTCGAGAGGGCATCGATCCAGCACCTCGGCTTAAGCAGCGCCTCCGGTCAGCGCGATTAGTTTAAGAGATACAAACAGCCGAGCGTTTTTTCGCCCCTGATCCCACAACAGCAGCGGGGTCTGCCAGAGCTTCCTCCTGTGCTGGCGCAGCACGGCGGAGACGCAGCTCTAACCAAGCGAGACTAATACCTTCACCCTGTGGTTGATCCCCTGCAGCTGCAACACTTCCAGCTCCGAGTGCTGCCAGCTCCAACACTGACACAGCACTCCCACAGATACACACTTCACCTGCCTTCTCCACACAGAAACTTTCTCATCAGTAAACCTGCTAAATGAGTTGGAGGATCTTTAGAGATCATTGTTTCCTTTCACTGTTTTTTAAGGATCCAGGGCCGGTTGCACAAAAAACTTTTTTTCTAAAGTAAGACACCTGTATTTCTCCTTAGCTAAGGAAATTAGTTAAGGGTGTTGCACATAATCCCTTTAAATGTTTCCTTAGTTAAGGAAAAGCTTTCAGGTGTTTGCTACACTGATAGAGAACTTACAGTAGTAAAATTATACTGTTACCATGGAGACTGTTTGCACCAGCACTTGGCCTGTTATTACCGTACAAAGTTGGAAAGAAAAGAAGACAGAGGAGGAAAATATCATACTGCTGGAGGAAAAAAAAAGCACAGATTAAAAAATAAATTTGATCCCCAAATAACAGCAAACAGAAAACAGATGTGGGAGGAAATTGCTTTGAAAATTACTTCGAGGAGTCTTGTGAAGAGGTTCATCCAGGAGATCCAAAATAAGTTCGACATCTTCTCTGTTCTGGCCAAAAAATAGACGATAAAACTGGAGAGAATAACTTTATTTAGGCTACAGATATAAACTAGACTGTGATCGCTAACAGCATTCTCTCTTTGCTCATTACTTAGCGTATCCATTGGATTCTCCCAGGCGTCAAACACTCGTCTCGTGATGTGTAAAATTTCTTCATTTATCGCCATAAACTCAACCGTGTTGCGGTTAAGATAAAGCCAAATGTACCTTAAATTCTTTCCCTTAGTTTGTTTGCTAAGGTCTTTTGTGTGGCGCTTTAAAATACTTAAGAGATTCCTTAAGTATAAGACCAAGATAAGGAGAAAACCTCAAATACTTAAGTGAACATTTTGAGGAAACCTTAAGGAGAAGATATGAGGGAGTTTTGGAATGTAGTTTAAGGAACACTTAACTCGGACTTTAAGGAAAATCTTAACTTAAGGTTTTATGTGATACCTTCTCCAGCTGTTTACACTGGCGACAATTTCAGTAAATGTTTTGAAAAGCAACATTTTCAGTCAGGCAGTGAAGCAGATGTTGGTTACTTTGACTTATATCCTCCTCTATGTCTGAATACAGGTGACTTTTTCTGCACAAAATTGCAAAAGTGAAGCAATTTATGAGTTTTAACTTGAATATAAAATGAATTTATAAATAAAATTACAGTAAAAATGAACCCTGAGCGGCTTAGCTACTCTAAACTTACCTACCAAAACAAACACCTTAGTGCCTAATTAACTAAACGTTGAACTCATGTGCAAACCCCAAATCCTCAGTCATAGGGACCCTTAGCAGGCTGCCTCGGTCCCAAAAACAAGTTCACACAAAGATGAAGTTTAAGAGAAGTTAAGAGAAGTTATCATGGACCAGCAACATCGCCTCTGCACAATGGCTGCACTTTATAACAAACACGTGACAGGATGTCGAGCTGGAGGCCTGGAGGTGGTCTGGATACAGTCGGGCTGAACAGCCGAACTAACAGCAGTCCACACGATGCACATAATTCTATAACAGATCAGCAAATCTTTCTCTTTAGTGATGCAAAAAAAAGTTCTGGTCAGAAAGGCGTCACATTAATTCACACTGCAGAAAATAATCAATCATTTCCTTCACTGTTAACACAGAATGATTTAAAACACAGACCTCAGATGGAGGTTTGGATTATGAAGATGCATTAAACTGATTCTCAATCTAAGTCATGATAAATACAGTTTATACTGGGGACGAGAGAGGAAACTAATATCTGTATCTGTTGTTTAAAGGGATACTCTAAAAAACTCTAAACAAACATTCCTGTGCTCCTTCAGAAGCTCCTCCCCAAACTCATGAACGTGTATTGCCATGGCAACCAGTCCAACTCTGCCGAAATACAGCAGAATCCACAGCGTCTGCTGTCCGAGAGCACGTTAGCCTCAGTAAGCAGCACTGCAGAAGCTGTGACAACAAGCCTGACAACATTTGAATATGTATTAAAGCAAAATGCTTTTCTAAACCTAAATCTAAGACACAGAGTCTAGTTTATTTATCGGTAGGATTATCGAGAGAAACTTCAATAGTTACAATTAGACGTGTAAGCACACAAACGCAGAATCTGAAAACAGAGCTACATACACATGAGGAAATATTAGCTGAATTTAACAAAAGGATTGATGTACTGGATTACAGTCGCAAAGTATCCCTTTAAACAATCTGTATCAGTTCTTGGGGTGGGCGTGGCTTAACCCAGATGTGGGCGGGGCTAACCAGAAGTCATTTAAGCCTGATATTGACATGCGTTGATCCAAAGTTGCTGTATTTATTAGGAAACATTTTTGGTAACGGATCATCGTGTCAGCAGAGTAGTTCGCTCGACTCAAATCTATATAGTTATTTCATCTGTAAATGTAATCGACAAGGTAGCGTATCATTATACAACACGAGTTACTATAAAGAAATACACAGATATATGGTAACATAAAATAAATATATACTGCAGTTTTTTAGTTATTTAAACACCCAGAATATCCTGCAGTGCATTTAAGCTTATGATGTATAATTGCCTTGTGGATGAATCTGTATAACTACGTGTTCATAAAACAATATTAATTGCCCTTGAAGCACACGTGTCTGCACGTAATGTCATGCACTCATAGTTTTCTGCTTTAGTGTTTGTAGTAAAGTGTCCGACACCCCCGCCTCTCTCTCTCTCTCGCTCTCTCTGCAGGAGGATCCTTTTGTCATGGTGGCAGAGAACATTCTGGGGCAGCCAAAGAGATATAAAGGCTTCTCCATCGACGTCCTGGACGCCCTCGCCAAAATCCTGGGCTTCAAATACGAGATCTACCAGGTGGGGCTGAGTGAGGCGGCCGGGTTTAGTTAATTTAGACTGAATAAAGGTGCGTCCCTCCGTCCTGCTTCAGAGCAAAGAATATCTCCTGCAGCTGTTGCTCCTGTTGGTCCAACGTCAGAATGTTGCAGGCTTTGTTGAAGCTGTTTTCTCGTTATTGACGATCTTAATCCAGAGCCGCTGGGATTTCGGTCTCTTCTGTGTGTGGAATCACAGCTCAGCATGTTTCTTAACTACCCAGCGAGTGATTTCTAACTACGTGAAATGGCTTCAGTGAACCTGTGCCGCTCACATCATCCATCTGCTCTTCCATGTTTTATAAATGCAAATGAAAACGGAAGGAGACCCCTGTGGTCCCCCCACAGTTACACCTGTTTATTTAAACCTGGTTAATCTTTCCTCCAGGTGGCAGACAGTAAATATGGATCTCAGCTGCCTAACGGTTCATGGAACGGCATGATCGGTGATCTCATCAACAAGGTAAAACTCAAATAAACCTTCAGTAAAAACAGAACGTCTGTGTTTTGTTTGCACCACATGCAACAGGTGGAGTTAAAGGATCGTATCGTTCACTAGAGACGGGCTGCTTTAAGAACAGCACACATCAAAACATGAATTCTTGTTGTTGATTGGCCAACAATCCATACCCACCTGTCTGCCTCTGCTTCCTCCTCCTCCTCCTCCTCCAGAGAGCCGACTTGGCGGTGTCAGCCATCACCATCACGCCAGAGAGGGAGAACGTGGTGGACTTCAGCAAGCGCTACCTGGACTACAGCGTCGGCATCCTGCTGCGGAAACCCGAAGAAAAGATCAACATCTTCTCTCTGTTTGCACCGTTCGACCTGGCCGTCTGGGCCTGCATCGCGGCGGCGATCCCCGTGGTGGGAGTGCTCATCTTCCTGCTCAACCGGCTGCAGGCGCTGCGCTCCTCCTCTACCCAGAACGCACCCCCGGGCCAGCCCTCCAATGGCGTGGGGTCGGGCACTCTGCACAGCGCCATCTGGATTGTTTACGGAGCGTTCGTAAATCAAGGTGAGAGACGGTAGATGGAGGAAAGGCGCAGTAGGAGCCTGACTGAGGCTGAATTCAGAAGCGCCTACTACATTATGGCGAGAATTTACCTGAATCTGTGCAACTACACGGGTGCAGGTTTAGCTTTTGTTTTCCTACTACATGCAGGCAGAGTTGAATGCAGCCTGACTCTGTACTGAAGCTACAGGTTCCACTTGTCATTAGTAAAATACTGAAACTCCAACCTGCTTTGGAGTCACATGGAAGTCGCACGTTAGTTTGAACCAGCGTTTAAAATACTGTTAATGATGTTTAATCTGAATCTGCTACCTGTGGATTTGCTCGAGGGGCAAAATAAATCTTTGCATGACCTGCAAATCTGCACAGTTGACCAAAAGCAAACCGTCTTCACAGTGCTGACGTTTCACAGTACGGCGAGCCGGAGAGTCCAAACTGGAGAAAGCTGTTTTAAGCTTATTAGTTCTATTCAGTATTTTTGAATTCTGTCCTGCTGGATTAGCTAAGTCAGAGACCTACTGTGCTCTTCATGAAGCCACCAAATCGGGTGGTGATGGCGCAGTGGATAAGGTGTGGGAGACCTGGGTTCAACTCCCCACTGTGACCCATCCACCAGTGTGTCCCAGAGCAAGACACTTGTGTCTGTAACCGTAAGTGGCTTTGGATAAAAATTCAGAATGCGAATTCAGACGTCAGATGGAGAGCCTGGACCGTACCTGCAGCCTCGTAGGTTTGATCCCATGTTTATCATTAGAAACAGACTGAAACTGTCCCTGCTCATAAATGGAAGTCAATGCTTGTGAGGAAAACATCATTCATAAATAACATTATATAAAAAAGGTCCAAACACGTTGAGCAGCAGTGGGTTCAGCCACCAACTGATCCAGATGTGGCTTTTCAGCCTTCATTCGCCTGTTGCTCTTAAATTCCAGCATAAATGAGAGACGGCCTAATTATGATGATGTGATCTGATGCAGTCACATAACTGATTTTAACTCCATTGTTCGGGATGAGCTTCTGTGTGACTATTAAGACTGAAACTATGGATCAATTGACTCGAGAAAAGCTGCAAACGTTTAGTTTGTTTTACTGACTATTGGCTTGTCATCCATCAGACAAACACTAATATGACTCCAAATGAACTCTGATGTTGCTCTGTGTCTGCTGGATGCGTAAACAGGCAAACGTGACCAAAGAAAGTCGGTTATTAAAGCTCCACGTTTCCTGAGTGAACTCCGGGAACCTTTCCGGTACCTGCAGCCATGTGCCTCATTATTCAGCTGGTTTTCTGGGAATCACTCTGGATACAAACATCAGCTGAAAGCCAAGTGGGAAAAAAAACTGCCTGACTCTGTTTCAAACATTCTCACAGTTTAGCAGCTCAGCTGTTTGGCTGAAATCAATCATGGCTGATCACAGCGAAAGGGAAGATTATCTGCTGTGTAAAGACGGATTTCAGTTTGATTTTTGGGGGGAGTTTTAATTTAGAGCTGTTACGCGGATTACACGGCAACAGAAGAGGGAAACAATAATCACAGGAGGATTTGTAGAGCAGATACAAGGCCATAAAACTTTGAAGTGCTTAAATGAATTAGGGGGAGGCTGAGATTACAGCGCACAGAGCTCCAGGAAGGAGCTTTCTGTTGTGTCTGCGATCAGCTGTTCACAGCGTGTGCTCGTCAGTCTCACCAATCAAAACTGTGGTTGAGATCATTGGGACACTGAACATCCACACTTGTACTAAATATGTGAATAATATTTACAAGCAGGTTTCGTTCTAATGAGAACAGCAAACACAACAGGGGCAAAAGTTAGTGGCTGATCAGAATCCAAAGTCCAACAACGCAAGGACACATAATGTCCAGGAAACACGAGGGACAGGGTTTGAACTCAGGACAAAATACACTGACGAACAAGGAAATATACATACAAGTGAGGACAAGATGATGAGACACAGGCGAACTCAATCAGGGAGAAGCAAACAATCACACAGGAGGGAGGCGAAGTGAAATGAGATGAGAGGAAAACACTAAAGTGAAACAGGAAAACTTTTTGCTCCTTTGAAAATCTATGCGCTTTCACAACCCCCTCTAAAACGTTCATACCTTTCGAAAGTGTCCTCCTGCAGGACCGTCCACAGTCATCAGCAGAAGACGGGTTTGACAGATTTCCCTGTTGTCTTTAAACATCATCACTCCTCAAAAATGTCTTCCTTGCTTTTCAGAAACGTCCTTTCCAAGTTGTGTTTCCATCACCGTCCTCGACCTCCAGGTCTAAAACTGTAATCTGTCCTCATAAAGACAGAAGCGCACACACACACACACACACACACACACACACACACACACACACACAGTTTCCCAGCAGAGACATCCAGCTGCATCTATTATGGTCTGGCAGGATGCCTGGGAAACCTTTTAGGCCTAACGGGTTGTGATTAGATGAAGCCCTGCAGCCTCTCTGCTCGCTGCGACGGAGCGCCGCTCTCACCTGCTGTTTAAACCACGCGGCAGGTGGCTTCCTGGTCACCGAGAGGAACCTGGACCTGAGAGTTCACAGGTCCGATCCCCGCAGCAGGTGTCCATTAACACCTGCGTGATCTGAAACTGGATGCTCAACACGCACCAGCTCTGAAAACACGGGTAGATCCCTGCGGTGCAGAGTTTGAGTAACGACCTGGGTGCAGCGCTCATCTGTGTTTGTGTGTGTGCAGGTGGGGACGGCGCCATCGGCTCCGTGGCTCTGAGGATCGTCATGGGCAGCTGGTGGCTCTTCACGCTCATCGTGTGTTCGTCGTACACCGCCAACCTGGCGGCATACCTCACCGTGTCACGCATGGACCACGCTATACGGTACGTTCTCTCACACACTGGTGTCTGTGTGCCTGAGCTCGCCCTGACATTCACAGCTTACTGCGCGGCAGCTGGAGGCGGCGCGTCTGCAGCTACGAGGGACGTAAACAAAGACAAATTAATTATTCAGACTCCAACAGCGTCTGAATGTTTAGCAGTGATATGTGACACTTTTCCCCAGACTTCGCTTCTTGTCGGAGTCATCGCTCAGTTGGAGGCGACATCGGTTTAGAGATGACATAAGAACTTTAGAACTTCTGATCTTGGTTCAGACGGACTCGGGTGTTTCCGTCAGTGTCGCAGTAATCCAGGCGTCTCTGCTGTAGGTTTGCCTAAATCACAGTGTGATTTATACCGATGGAGGTTAAATGGTTTCTCGTAGCTTTGGTCAGAATTACAGAGTGCTGCTAAAGGGATGAACTAGATGTGAATGTGCTACATTGGATTAATGGCAGATTATCTGTAAAGTAAAATACAGAATTTTATTCCATCTCTCGTTTACAGGTGGCTGAAGAAGTTGAAACTTCCAGCAGCAAATATTTATTGATGTGTTCACATGTTCACTTTTTGAGACTGTGATCTGTTTTATTAACATGATCCATTTAGACTAAACTTAAAACTTTTAAAACTTTTACAGCCCACATACAGAGCAGCTTTCAATATCGGCCTGTTCTAAGTGTAGTTTATACAGGAAACGGGTCTGCTGTCCAAATCGTTCTCTAAATGTAAATATCAGCTCTTTTTCACTTTGATATTGGCATCGGCCCCCAAAAACCCATTTCGGTCGGGCTCTACTTTAAATCTTAAAATTGGACCTGAAAGTGTTGAATTCACTGGATTTTTGTTTTATTTGTTCAAATCTTACCTTTATTACCAATATAAAGGTCAGAATTATTGTGTGATTCATTTTTATGAAAATCTGAATGAAGTAGACAAACATTAAAATGAAAATCATTTAAAAATTTTTAATTAAATTTTAATGTGTTTTCATCAAACATCTCAGAATTTGGAGGGGTTTTTTGTAGCGATCTCCAAGAAGGACAAACTAACGTTTAAAATAATCACCTCAGCTGTGTGGGATCTGAAATATGAGCTCGGATTGTTGACAGAGGCAGAAGGTCTTGTCACATGACTCCTGACAGACACAAACCAGCTCTGGCATGATGGATAGCGCAGCTCGGCCTGTCGGGGCCGGACAGCAGCAGCTTTGTTGGGATCAGTAGATAATCAGTCAGCTGCTCCGGGGAGTCGTTCTCTGCAGCTCGGCCTTCGTCAGCCGGCCTGATCTTCATTCAGTCGTTATGATCCGAGGTCACAGTCGGGCCGGACAGCAGAGCAGAGGAAGGTTTATGCTGTCGAGGTTTTTAGAGACTGCTCCCTGTGTGCAGCTGCTCCGCCAGGACGACCTGATATTTTTGACTTGTGAAAGCTTACATGAAGGGAAAGTTCTTGTCTCATCGAACTGTTTTCGACAGAGCCCTGTTTCCGTTCTCTACGCTAAGCTAGGCTAACCATCTCCTGGTTCTACTTTAGCTGTTCTGTGCAAAACGCAGCACGCGCAAGGTCAACCAGCTGACGGCGGCAGTCTGCCTCCGTTTTTGTT
Source organism: Lepomis macrochirus (assembly GCA_024633595.2). NCBI lineage: Eukaryota > Metazoa > Chordata > Actinopteri > Centrarchiformes > Centrarchidae > Lepomis > Lepomis macrochirus. Next base: position 3,566,104 of record JALXJV020000023.1, on the reverse strand, counting down.
TACTGTCTGAAGTCACGTTTGATCACGCGAGATTCTGTGAGATCCACGGAGCCGCCGCTCTGACACCGTTTAGTATAAACGCAGAGATTGTGCGTCCTTAAGATTAAAATATAAAAACCTGGTTCATTCTGTTGGTACGTCACGTTTTTAAAATCCTCTCGCGTGCACGAGGCATCAGCTCCTCAAGCCAACATGGCCGCCACTCTGCAGCAGCGCCGTGTTAATTGCTCATTTAACCTCAAGTGTTTCCTGCACATTTGGTTGAATATTAATCTGAAGGAGGCACCTAATCGCGGTCCTCAAGAGAAGACGTGTCGCTGAGCAAACCTGGGAGCGGATGGTGTGAAGCAGCAGACGTTCAGCTGAACGTACATTTAGAGGGGTGACAGTTTGAGCTAAAAACTCCTCAGCTTGAATATTTCTCCATAAAGAAATGACAGCAGAGCTTCTGAGTTCAAGTGTTTAATGCATCTGAAAAAGGAGGTCAAACATTTAACCCGCGTGTTGTTCCTGAAGAACAGCCCGACCTGAAGCCTTCTGTTCTGTGGGAGGCGCTGCTGTTCTGGATGCTGTGAGTGGAGAGGTGTGTTCAAGAGTTCAGACACGATTTGCACATCACATAAAGCAGTGCTGCTATAAGTATTGAGATAATAATGCCACACTGTCAAAACATAAATTTGACTGCTAGTAAGAGTCCTGCATTCAGAACCTTATGTAAGTAAAACGTATGCAGGGAACATCGGCTGAATTGTTCCTGTCAGTGTTTCTCTATTATATCTGATGTTTCTGGATTGATATTCCTGCTGCTTTTTATCCTGTTGGGTAGTTTAATCTGCAGCAATGCATCATGGTCTATAAGATCATCATCTGTTTGTTAGCAGAAAAGCAGCTGTAAGAAAGAATAAAGCTGCATAAGACGGAAATACTCAAACTACAAGTACCGTAAAACTTCAGTTAATAGCCGCCTTCCTCCTTTCCTGGCCTGGTGGGGGGAAACTTTATTTTGACAAATAAACACCTGCCTCAATTTATTTTTTTTCGATGTATAAAACCTCTTAAAAGCCGCGTGGTCGCCGCTTCAGCTGCTTCTGAGCTTCTTAGATCGTTAACATTCGTGAAACATATAAACATATGATCAAGTCCGTATGAAGCCGGGCGGGGGTCCAGGCGGGGGTCCAGGTGGGGTCCAGGCGGGTCCGGGGGGGGGTCCAGGCGGAGAGCGCACAGCGTTTCTGGCAGCGGAGCTAAATCTAACACGTCATTATGCAAAATTCACTTTTAATTTTAATTATAGCGACTAAATGCTCTTCTTCTACAATCGGCCTGATATGATTAGGCTGATTTAAAGTTCATTGTGTTGCTGTTTGTTACTGATTCATTTTAAAATGTAGGAAATCTGACTGTTTTGATCTGTAATGAAATTAAGCAGGTGTAAAATCAATAAACACCATAACTTCCACACTGCTGCTGTCATCGCTCAGTTTAAAGTGCTCTCACACAGCTCAGGGCCTCATTTGTTTTCCCTTAGATGTGAACCGGAGCGTTACGTCGGCTGCTGTTGGCGGAGGTCAGGCACGCGGAAAAAACCTCAATAATCAAATCTAATAATTGAAAATCAAATGTGTGCCCAATGGTCGAATATTTGGGTATTCAGTAATATTTTTAAACAGTATTTAGTGTCGGTTCTCACATTGAACAGGAGAGATTTCAAATAAAATGTACTTTAAGTCATTAAAATAAAGGCTGCATATAAAAATAAAACACAAAACCTCAAAATAAAGTGCTTCAGTTTAGAAAAATTAGTGTAGTTTGACTTTTTCTTTACCTCCATTTCACATCTTAAATCTCGACCAACTTTATAATAAACGATCTCAGAACACCTTAAGGATCGAGCGGCTTTAAATTAAACCCTCCTTTTCTCTCTCGTTGCCTCTCAAACCAAACTTTGTCTTGTTCAGTGAGCAGAAGGAGTCAGTGAGGACTGTTGGATATTTGTGCTTTGTCGCTTTTAATAATCGCGACGGTCTCAGAACATTTGAGACGTTCTGATTTTGAAGAAGAATCTGTCCCTCCTTGATGAGACGCTCTGTTTTCGTTGTCTGCTTTTCTTTCTTCAGAGCGAGCCATGTGAGTGTGCTTATCAGAACGCACAGATTTCTGTGCATCGTTTGTTCGCTTCCCGTTGTTCTCAAATGTTCTCCTCTGATGTAATCAGTATGCACACGGTTCTGTTTTACTGCATCGGCTGCAGTATTTAATGTCTTTGTCTTGGGATAGAAGAATAAACTGTCAACACGGCGGTGTCCTGAACACAACACAGGTCACTGACGTCACGTGACGTTTCCCTCTGATTGGTGTTTGTTCAGAAGGTACAAAACATCATCGCACAGCACGCTGCTAAATTGAAGCAACAAAAATACCCTTTGAGTTTGTTTCCCTCCCTGAGCTTCGGTTCGCCGGCAACCTCCTGAACCTCGGACCTGATTCAGCTCAGATGGACTGTAATTGAATGTTCCAGGCGCACACAGCTAAACACAGACTTCCAGGTATAATTTGTGCCTTAATAACAAAAACACGTCCAGTGAACTCGAGTAAAAAGCTGCCGTTTCACAAAGTAACAACCTGAAAAACAAGGTTTGTCAAAGTTTTTGATAAAACTTGTGGAAATGATTATAATTCGCCTGTTTCTGTCTGTTGGCTTTTAATGAACAGATTCAATCCTTGTTTATGAAGCAAATCGATCCTCGCATCAATTTCCCTTAAATTGTGCAGAGATCGGATTAATAACAAACGGCAGCACAATAGTTAGTGCGGCGCTCCGCACCTTCAGCAGCTCTAACTTATTGACCACAGATGTTTTATTAAACAGAGCTGTGTGCTGGAGTTTGATCCTAACGAGTCCCAGAGTGCACAACACGCCTACATGTTCAGTTTCCCAACCTTTTTGGTTTGAGTCTGAAATCTTTCCCCACCTCAGCTGTTGACAAGAAAAAAAATCATCTCTGGATATATTTTTAAGGACAGACAGAGATTTTAATGAAGCCCTAAAATACAATACAGTGACACGGACGTTCATTTAAACTCACCAAATCTAACCTGACTGGGATCTTTGATTTCATTCTAGCGAGGTCAGTAAACCAGCATCAGCCCTTTAGTGCTTGTAAACGCCACAGATTTAGTTTTCTCCCACAAAGTTTGGGCTTTTTAAACTATTAAAAATGGACGCAAAACAGAATTTGCTCGACCGACCAGCCACGGTGCCGTTAAATAAATGTTGCATAAATTAAAGAGTCAAAATGAGCTTTTTCCTCAGTGTTTCTCACAGGATGTGGAGAGACTATGGTGGGGGGGTCCGGGGCCCGAGGGGGTCCGGGGCCCGAGGTCCGGGGCCCGAGAGGGTCCGGTACAGTAAATAACATGAGTACATTTCCTTGTAATGGACACATGTAATATGTTTTCTGCTTCCTGTGAATATAATCCAGTTAATCTTATTTCCATCCTGTACAGACGCCTTATTTTGAAAAGCGGACGTTGTCACGTGTTAAATCCATCCAGTCCGACCCAGTTTGATAAATAATGTTGTAACATGAAGCCTTCACAGCCTCTCTGCAGGTAGGACTCTCACACTGACAGGATAAAGTCTCTAAGCTGCCTGTCAGCTCGCTCTGGGCCCTTTCACTTACCGTAAAGGCTCCAATACGAGCGCACTCCAAATGTAGGCGGGGCTAGTTTAACCTCCTTCTCACAGAAGTCAGCCGCCGATGGAGCAGATGTGGAGACAGTTCATCAGAACAGAGTCTGCAAACGGCTCGGACACTTTAAAATGCTTCCTCACTGCCGACGTGTCCATGGAATTGTTCGGTAAAATTTCTCCGGTCTACCAAACACCGCCGTCACCTGCCTCCACGCCGTTTTCTGCTCTTTACTAACCCTGTTTTCATCAGAATAAAAACTGACAAGGCAGACTGGTCTGTGAACGGAGTCACTCACCTCCTTTTTTAACTGGTTTACCTGCGTTTAAAAAAAACCCCTGCATAAATGCTAATGCAGATGTAAAAAGGTGTTTGGGCTCTGCAGCAGTGGTGTAGTCTACGTGATACGCGGGTATACGCCGCATACCCACGAGGAATGGTCAGTGTTTTCGTAAGCCTGCAGCTGAAGCTGCTGCCTCTCAGGGTGACGCCGTGGCTGCAGCAGACACGAACGTTAAAGTTACTGAAACACAGAAAACGAGCCAGATGAGGCTGATTTTATCGTGACGTTACCTGGTGACTGAAAATAGCTTATAGCTCAATGTTATCCTTAACGCATCAGTAACGGACATGTAACAGCATTGTTGGTCTATTGAATTGAATCTAGAACTAGTTAACTAATGTTAATGTGGTGGATCAGTGAATGCGTGATACTCTGTGTGTGTGTGTGTGTGTGTGTGTGCCTGTACAGCAGTAGAAACAGCATTTAAGCTGATCCAGTACATGAGCAGGATGTGGGCCCCTTCTGGTGTCCTCAGTGTTAATATTCTGTAAGAGTTTTGGTGATCGAACTGCACACAGGCCTGTTTGTTCATTGTTATTACTGCTACTGAAAAAGCCTCAGCTTTCCATTATTGTTAATAATAGTTGCAACTTGCTCTGTGAAATGTGCATTGAACCAGCATAAAACCGGATTCATGTAACATCTAAGGCTAAATGTAGTTCTTCACTGGCTGGGTTAGATGATTAACACTAAACATTAGACATTTCCACCATAAATTGGTGCAGAAAATGTCTCCAGAATGCAGGAATTTAAATGTTTAATGCTCAAAGTCTTCTGGGGGGAGGAGCCCCAGATCCCCCATTATGAATTTATCAATGAATATTCCTTTAAATACTATTAAAATATCTTCTTGTCTTGCTTTTGTGACCCCAATATTTTGGATTGTCACGTCACAAGTGTCACAACTAATCTGAGCCCTAAAATGTCCCCACCACTTTTCAACATAAAGTGACGGCCTTTCCCACCTGTAACTGTCATTGGCTGTTAGTCTTTGCGTTGTTACATGTACATGCATACTGTAAGTACAGTGGGTACGGAAAGTATTCAGACCCCTTTAAATTTTTCACTCTTTGTTTCATTGCAGCCATTTTCCAAAAATCAAAAAAGTTCATTTTATTTCTCAGTAATGTTCACTCAGCACCCCATCTTGACAGAAAAAAACAAAAAATGTAGAATTTTTTGCAAATTTATTAAAAAAGAAAAACTGAAATATCACATGGTCATAAGTATTCAGACCCTTTGCTGTGACACTCATATTTAGCTCAGGTGCTGTCTATTTCTTCTGATCATCCTTGAGATGGTTCTACACCTTCATTTGAGTCCAGCTGTGTTTGATTATACTGATTGGACTTGATTAGGAAAGCCACACACCTGTCTATATAAGACCTTACAGCTCACAGTGCATGTCAGAGCAAATGAGAATCATGAGGTCAAAGGAACTGCCTGAAGAGCTCAGAGACAGAATTGTGGCAAGGCACAGATCTGGCCAAGGTTAACTGCACTTAAGGTTCCTAAGAGCACAGTGGCCTCCATAATCCTTAAATGGAAGACGTTTGGGACGACCAGAACCCTTCCTAGAGCTGGCCGTCCGTCCAAACTGAGCTATCGGGGGAGAAGAGCCTTGGTGAGAGAGGTAAAGAAGAACCCAAAGATCACTGTGGCTGAGCTCCAGAGATGCAGTCGGGAGATGGGAGAAAGTTGTAGTAAGTCAACCATCACTGCAGCAATCCACCAGTCGGGGCTTTATGGCAGAGTGGCCCGACGGAAGCCTCTCCTCAGTGCAAGACACATGAAAGCCCGCATGGAGTTTGCTAAAAAACACCTGAAGGACTCCAAGATGGTAATAAATAAGATCCTCTGGTCTGATGAGACCAAGATAGAACTTTTTGGCCTTAATTCTAAGCGGTATGTGTGGAGAAAACCAGGCACTGCTCATCACCTGTCCAATACAGTCTCAACAGTGAAGCATGGTGGTGGCAGCATCATGCTGTGGGGGTGTTTTTCAGCTGCAGGGACAGGACGACCGGTTGCAATCGAGGGAAAGATGAATGCGGCCAAGTACAGGGATATCCTGGACGAAAACCTTTTCCAGAGCTCTGGACCTCAGACTGGGCCGAAGGTTTACCTTCCAACAAGACAATGACCCTAAGCACACCGCTAAAATAACGAAGGAGTGGCTTCACAACAACTCCGTGGCTGTTCTTGAATGGCCCAGCCAGAGCCCTGACTTAAACCCAATTGAGCATCTCTGGAGAGACCTGAAAATGGCTGTCCACCAACGTTTACCGTCCAACCTGACAGAACTGGAGAGGATCTGCAAGGAGGAATGGCAGAGGATACCCAAATCCAGATGTGAAAACTTGTTGCATCTTTCCGAAAACGACTCATGGCTGTATTAGATCAAAGGGTGCTTCTACTAAATACTGAGCAAAGGGTCTGAATACTTATGACCATGTGATATTTCAGTTTTTCTTTTTTAATAAATTTGCAAAAATTTCTACATTTCTGTTTTTTTCTGTCAAGATGGGGTGCTGAGTGTACATTACTGAGAAATAAAATGAACTTTTTTGATTTTTTGAAAATGGCTGCAATGAAACAAAGAGTGAAAAATTTAAAGGGGTCTGAATACTTTCCGTACCCACTGTATTAGTGAGAGCAGTGGTGCTCATGGGACGTCGCTCTGGGACGGGTGAGTATGAGGCTGGGATCGAAAAATCACAGTATGCTCACTAGAAAAATCTAGACTACGCCACTGCTCTGCCGGGACGGCAACTTTCCCTCAGAATGGATGTTTCCAACGCAGCTTAATTTGCTTAAATAAGTAAATCTTTTAAATACAAACAACAAAACCAAAATACCACCACACTTGAGGACTCTGAGGGCCGTCGCTGCCTCCCGCCATGTTTTCATTGACCCGAAACAAACCCATGCAGCGGCTGCATGTGGGAGACTGTTGCTGCCTTTGTTTGATGCTGGACAGTGTTAATGTTGATCAAAACGCAGATTTAAATTAGAATTTAACCGTGGTGTCTCATTAAACCAGTAACCGTTTCATTCTGATCCCCGGTTCAAGCTTCGGAAATGAAAAGCTTAAAGAAGCTGCTGAAAGAAGCTGCTGAAAGGTGTCTTTTTCTCAAAATGAGCGCGACAAAAGTGGTGAGGAAAAGAAGCATGCGGCAGCTTGAAGGTAATATGAAGTGTGATCTGCCATCAGACCCTTGAAGCGCTGAGACGTGAGTGGTGTCAACCGCTCTGACGGGTCTTTGCCTCCCGGCCAGTGTCACAGGCAGGAGATCAAAAGTAGGATTTCCCCCCTCTCTTTTTTTTTGTTCTACGTTCTCCCATGCAAAGTCTGAAGCATCTTTTTATCTCGTGGTTCAACCAGCATCAGCTCTCTGTGCGGCCTTACACGAAGCTCTCCACAGATTTCATGTTCAAAGACCCAAAGCGACTCTATTTACAGTCCGGACTGAGACGCAAACGGGCCTCTGAAGTGACCCCAGCTTCATTTACATGACCAGCATCTGGCAGACGCTCCCCTGTACGGAGCGACAGTGAACGCTGCTCAGGAAGTGAAGGTGCTCGCTTACAGCCAATCAGATGGATAGTGTGGAGCTGTGAGAAAAAAGACTCTGCTGCTACACGTGCTGATCTCGACGTGTTGATTTCATGGTTAGCTTTTCTTGCGACGTCAGCTAAATAACAAGCGTTTGATCATCCAGGCCTTTGTTTTTCATATTTCTCCTCCAGGACTGTCCGGAAACATCACACAGAGCACTGAAGGCGATTCTGTGGCGCTTTCAAGTCGCTTCCTAAGGAGACCGAACTGAACATTTCACACAGGAGCGAAGCAGACAAAAAAAAAACGAGATAAAACTGTTCCCTGCTTTGTGATGGCTTTTCCTTTCTTGCATCGCTCAGCTGCAGTTTCGAGCTCGGCAGTAAGTGTTCTGTGTCAGCTTCTGGTGAGCAGTGAGAATGTTGATTTAGCTTCCAAGACTCAATCTTTGTTCGTCTCTATCTGTCACTTGGTGCAGTGACTAAAGGCTAAACTAAACAAAAAATGACATGTCCACAAAGCAACAGAAACAAAAGGATTTAAATATCTGCAAATATCTCTCTCGTGTGTAATTAAAAAATATAATTAGGGCAGATGTCATGATGGCCGTGTTATCGGTGGGTTCTGGAAAAAGCCAGCTCTAAATAAAGATTAGTTTTCTTCCAACATGCCTTCCTCCGTTTTTCATCTATAGAATTGTTAGAACCAGTTGATTTCTATTCAGGTTGAAATATTTTTACTGCACAGACTAAAAGTTTGCAAGATGAGATTTTGTTTTATTTTTTTGCCTTGCCACAGAGCAGTCAGGCAGGTCGGCCATTTTTACATTTGACATCGTGGTCTTTGAGTTCTTACACAAACGTTTTTTGTATTTTCTCGCTTTGAAAGTTACCAAGATCTAAACACTGAACTATCATAGCTCGCGCACTATAACCAACCAAATTTGTTCAGTATGATTTTGGAGGCGTCTGCTAGCCATTTGGCTTTTCAATAGCTAGTCAGCTGATGTTAAGGCTAGGCATCTCTTCTGACAGCCAAAAGAGACGCCAGGCGCCGTGCTGACGCCATGCGTTGCCTAAAGCGCTGCCCTAGAAGGCTGTTGGAAGCCAATGTAAACAGAGCTGCCTTCACTTGAAAGTGACGCCTTCTGAGGCAGCTGTCTGTTTACGGTATCGAGGCAGCGAGGCAGCTGCCTTCCGTTTCGAACACAACCCATTTTTGGTTAGCAAGGTGCATCGCGTTAACTCTGATATTAGCCGGGATGCTAATTTTAGCTAGCGACAAACAGGCTTAAAGCGAAATGTATTTATTGGAAAAATGAGCAGTCGACTCCTGATCAGCATTTTCAGCGGCGCAGGTTAAATGTACACAGAGCAGCGGGTACGAGTCGCCAGCTCGCCATGGTAAAGACTTGTCAATCAGCTTGTAGCCCCGCCCTAAAGCCTCCCCTGCTTCCCTGCTTTAAATAATTTACTAAATGAACGTCATTCTCTCACAGACTTGTGTACAATCACACTTGTTTCTGCAGCCGGTGGTTTCAGAAAGAAGTCTGATCCACAGTCGTCTCTTGTCTCTTGATTGGAAAAATAATGCACCTCTGTCAGGCTTGGATGCACGAATACGGACTTATCGTGCTCGTACATCATCTTGTTTTTGCCTGTTTATCTTTGTGTATGAATAAAGATTGTTATCTGTCACGTCCCATCTAGAGGGACACGACAGACGCTTCATATCCCTGCTCTGACGCACCAGCTCCTCTTCTATCTCTTCTCTTCTGAGAATCCCAGCCGACATTGTCATCAGCGAGTCCCTGCCGCGTTACTCCGTGAAGGGCGATTTATTCAAGAGTAAATGTTAAGTACAAGACTTCACGATAATACACATCCAGTGAATGCTGAGGTGGAGATTTGCATTTGATGTAGGCTTCTTTTCAAAGCCCCCTCAGACGAGAGAGACTCATCTTCCTTTAGACCCCGTGTGAAGCTGCCAACATCTTCATCACACAAATGGATGGTTTTATGGATTATGATGCCTGTGACACTGTAGAGAATCACTGTAGAGTGAGGTGAGGAAATGGCTTCAGAGGATGCAGGATATTAATGGATGAAATGCAAGCATCGGTTAATGGGGTTTCTAGTTTCAGTGGGTCATAGATACACACAAATCAATTATTTTAAAAAATGGGACGTGTGAAAAAATGTAAAATGAAAAAGTCAAATCAAAGAAAAAAAAATTAAAAGCAAATTATTTAAACCCTAAAGTAGCTTTAACCACATGGTACCTGCCACCTCTTTGCAGGAAAAACAAACTAAAATAACAAACCCAAAATAAATCAGTAACATCTCCTCAACCATCAGGCCTAGATGCATCATTCTGGTCTCCTTTGAAAGGTCAGAAGCAAAGGATTATAAAGCTATTGTGCATTAACATATTTATTTTACCATTACAGACTACATGGAGATGAAATACAGAAAAAATATGACATTTTTATCCTCGCCTGGTAAAAAAAGCTATATTTTAATGCAATAAACCATCATCAGGTAGATTATAATGCACCTGAATATCTTCTAATACACCTGGACACAACTGCAACTGTAAATGTGATGAAAATAAACTGATATGCAACAGTTATTGCACAATCTTTCAAAAATATACCAGGCGAATGTCCATGTTTTGGCCGTATTTACTGTTTATATGTTCACTTTTATTGGGAGTTATCTTCAAAACACTATTTCTCTCCATACAACCTCGTTCCACATAACATAAAGCTTCCAAAACATTGAAATGTTGACAAAAACAGTCAATTTATATATATCCAAAAGCAGAGGCCGATAGAGACGCCTCCGCCAAAGCAAACTCTTCTTCTCTACTTCAATCTGACGACAGAAAGGTGAAATAATGGGATTAAGTAAAAAGGTTAGACGCGACATTGTAGAGGTTGTTTACCAGTTTCACTTCTTGAAGTGTACACAGCAGCCTGTAAAATGTCAATCAAAGGCTCGTAATTGAAGTGATAAATTTAATATTTGTATTTATTATTTCCCTGTCAATGACCTTTCCTTTTGATCCTAAATGGTGAAACAGTTTGTAAAGTCTGTTTCCGGACGAGCTCTGTAAATGAATCACTGATCCTCCATCTGGAGCTTCATAATGATGATTGAGGTATCACAGCTGAGGACAGTTTACAGGTACACGTGATGAATTGGTGACACAGGAGCTATAAATAACCGCAGCCAGCCGACAGCCGTTCTGTTGGAGAACCTCACTGATGCAACACAGTCTGTAGCCACGTTTCCATCTGAGGCTACGTTCAGACTGCAGATCCGATTTGTTTTGCCTCAGTCTGGACTCTCAGGTCGCATTTGATGCGACTTTGACGTCACTGTGAGCAGCTGTTCTGCTGCAGACGGAGCACGAAAAAGCTCCACAAAAAGTCATTATTATGTGGCTCTTACTGTACTAACATACTAAACTACTCTCACAGTATGTGGAACATATTCATATAACAGAAATAAAAAAATGAGTGTTCTGTAAAGTCATGAAAGAAACGAGCAGATATTCTGTTCTCTCACAAAGCATCTAAAGCTGTCCTAGCTTTAAAGGAATAGTTTCCTTTAAAGGAAATGCGCTTATTCGCTTTCTCGCTGAACGTCGACACCACTCTCCAGTCTGTGCCCTGAATATGAAGCCAGCAGCTACTTAGCTTAGGTTAGCACAAATGACTGGAAACAGGGGGCCACGGCTAGCCTTGATCTGTCTAAAGGTAACAGAACCCCAGCAGCTCTGAAGCTCCCTGCTGAAGATGAAGTATGTAGTATGTATGTAGTGTCAGTTCATCCTCCTCCTCCTCTATGCCTTCCTAGTAACGGGTATGTTTTTAGCTGTGTTGATCATTTCTGACAATCCACACAGGAGTAAATAATGGTCCCCTCGCTGAAGGACTGCGATCAGCCACTTCACGGGACCTGCTGCTTTTTCAAACTCGAGTGTTTCCTCTTTTCGCTCAGTTCGTTTGGGAACAGTGTTATTTGAACTCAAGTGGTCCCAAATAACAGCAGACGGGGAAAAAAACAAGTCTGCAGAGAGAGGAGGGAAAACAGGCGCAGGCAGAAGGACGGAGAACCATAGAAATCAATAGAACATGAAACACACCAGCCTTTAAAGATCTGAAAACTCTAAAACAAGAAACCGTTCTACCGTCCACACTGCACGTTTCTTTATTCCACAAGAGATCTGGGCTTCAGTTAGGTTTATTTCACTGAAGCAACATGGGTAATATCTCTTTACTATTCTCTTGTGTTGACTGCACTATTTTGTTAACTCTTACTTCTTTCCCAACGTGCTGACAGCTCTTACTAGCATCTATTGTCATGTTTAGCTAATCTCTTACTGTATTGATGCTTTGTTGATGTTTGTGTGTTGTTGCTCAAATGTAAGTCTGTTTGGGTAAAATGCTACATGGTTAAATGTAAATGTCCTATATTCTGAATGGAGGCACAGAAACGCTTCTTCGTTTGGTTGAGATGTTGATGTTGGACCTGCAGCCACAACCCGAAGCTGCGGCACGGGGAGATGTATTCTTTTGTTTCAGTTTTAGGTATTAAAATAAGTTTTTAAATAATTTATCTTAGTTAGAAGGCGTGTCATGGGTTCTACAAATATGGCCAGATGAGGTGTGAAAATGCTTTATTTAGAGCAGAGCTGTCATGACACAATTATCACCGCTAAAAGAATTCACAATAACGATGTTATCTGGCTCTCTGGGTGCTTTGACGCTGCTCTAAATAAGCAGGAGACTTAAAATTCTGTCAAGTCATAATAACTAACAATTTAACACAACTAGCTAAGACTTTACTGTGACCTAAATGTTTCCCGTATCAGGGCGAGCAAACGTCCTCTCTCAACGGTAGTGAAGGCGGGTGATCAACTTAGGCCAGTCTGTTGTGGACTTGGCTTGGAAACCAGTGAGTCCCTGAATTGAATCCAGCAAGAACCAATATCGGAGGTGTCCCCTGAGCAAGGCCCTAAACCCTGAACTGCTCCCCGGGGCGCCGTATGATGGCAGCCCACTGCTTTTTACTGAACTGTCCCCTACGGGGGATTAATAAAGTTATGTCTTAGAGAAATCTGCACGATGTGGAGGTGAAGGCAGGTGAACTGCTTTGTGGTCTTTCCCCCTTTTGAAGTTACTGTTGATGTCACTTCCTGCAGATTGGGGTGTCGACCAACACCCAACACTGGCAAACTACCTTTTCCGGTCTCTCACTCTCGTCTCATGATGCGCTTCATTAGCACAAACTGTAGAACAGAAGTTTAGCATTCGCCCTGTGTTGTACGTAGCTTTACTACGTCTTCGTCTTCTTCCTCTTTTTTGCGTTTAATGTCGGGTGTCGACCAGCATTAAGGTCCATTAGCGCCACCGACTATGCAGAAATTATTTAAAAGATGCTGGATTATTTAAATTATATTACAGTTTGTATTTTATTAACACAGTATCAATATGTCTTTTTTTATCGTCCATAGCGTTTTATCGCGAAAACCCTGATCCCCACATGACTATAATTAGGATAACATCGAACATGAAGACTGAATAATGACACAGCAGTTATGGCTATGCTACGTTAGCATCAATATAAGGCGTTACGTACGATTCATTTCAGACCCTAATGGGTCTGAAACATGAATCCGTGAGTGTTTTATGCGGCTTTATTACACCAAAAGTCAATACAAATATGTGAATTTGCTCCGGGCGAAGATGCGTTTTTTTGCAACATTCGCTGATTTGCTTGAGTTCAAACTTGAGCGAGAAATTCACATGACGCTATGTTGCGAAAGCCTATCAGCGGTGAGACCGTCCGGATGTCACCGACGGCTGCAGAGCATTGTTTGAAGAGGAGAGCGGAGGAGTGGAACGCCGCTGGCCTGCGGAGAGCTGCTAAAGAACGGGGAAGTGTAGAAGAAAGAGCAGCGCTGCAGCGTTCGGACAAATAAACCCCCGTAGTCGGTCTGGATTCTGCTCTGACAGCTACGTCATTTACCCGCAGGAGGAGCTCAGAGTTCACTGCTTTTATTAAATTAGCTTTTTACTTTAGTTTTTGGGTTTACAACGTTGATTTATCTTCACTCGAGCTTCTGTGCACATCCAGTTCCACTGTTGTTGTTAGCGTCGGTTGGTGCCCAGAGCTCTGCTGGACCGCTACTTCATATTTACATACAAACAGACAAAACTGGACATTGCTTGGGGAAAAGGGAACGACGAAGTTGAACTACCTTGTGAGTTCAGAAAATGGGTCTGTTACTTCATCCCAGCTGTTGTTGTACTTTACTGTAAACAAGTTAGCATAGCATAGCCCTCCATTCAGAAAACAAACATTTTAGAATTTGTTGTCCTGCTGACAGACCTGACAAAGCATGAATTCATATGTTTAAGAAATCTGCCTTGTAGTTATTTCTGCATCAGTTTGATCTGTTTATTGCTATAAATCACAGCAAAATGTTACTTTGGGTTCAAACAGCTGGAGTAATCCTGGGTTGTGTGTATCGCTTTAACACTTGGCAGATGTCCAGCGATAAAACCCCCGCGAGGAAAGCGTTGCGAGGATTAAATTTGTTGTATGTGAACACACCTTCAGAGGAAAAGGGTCTCGGTCTGGTCACAAACTAATTTTGGAGTGTTTGTTTGTGGAGTGAAATAAACTAGCAGCAGGTTGGTGAATGAATCAGAGATTAGCAACCGAGTACGTTGCCTTCTTCTTACCTGTTACTAGTGATGCACATCAACTCACACCAACTCATTCACCCGGTGTTTGTTTTGTTTGTTTAATTATTTAAAGGGACAGTGCACATAGATAAACTCCAACATGGATATGTACCAGATACCAGCTGTTATCTTCAGTCCCCAGATTCACACCACAGCAAACCAGCTGTAGGTTTGATGACCCGCCGTGAACGGCAGCATAAACAATTCGCCAAAAAATGAAGTGAAGTGTTGGCCGTGCTGACTCCTCCCACACAGAACATGTACGTCTGAACGATATTTATTGGATATCCATCCAGTTAATGTGGAGATTTTTCACTCTGAGCCAAAAAGAGTTGGAGCGACACTCTGAGACCTCTCGCTGATGAAACCTGACGCGTCCCGTCAGAGCGTCCCCACGGCAGGCAGGGAACCATCTGCTACTTTAAAGCGTCGCGTCCCCTCTGTCTTAATGATATATAGCTAGTTAGCATTAGTGGCTGTGAAGGCATTAACATACCAAACAGGGGAACCACATGTTCAGTCAGTCCTGATCACTGATCTGCGGCGCTCAACGCATCATTTAGTATGTCACTTCCTGTTAGAGAAACTTCCAATCGGCTGTGTTGGTGTCTTTTGGTTATTTTAAAGCAGTTTTATAATTCTTCTTCCTGATTTTGATTCCCTGACAGGTTCACTGAGTTTTTCCATTCAACAGTGTGAATCTACAGTGAGCTGGGAGGAGAATTATTTTAGGTTTTAGACCAAACCATGATGTCTACACCTAACCCATTAGTTTTAGTGCTTAACCCTGATCAAATTGTGCCGTTTCACAACATTAATAACTCATTTTATTTTGAAAGTCTAACTGGATGTTGCATAGTTATTGTTTCTAACTTGACTGCACAGCCCTACATGTGCAAAAATAACGCTAAAGGGTGGTAAGAATGTGATGGATGATCAGTTCTTGTTCTTCGTAAGTATTCAGCGTAGTGATGAAATGCAGTCTGTGGAGTTTTCAATATATATTTTTAATTTTTTTATTATTTTTTTGAACACACCTTTACTGCCATTTACTTAGTTTATTTAATTTTTTTTAACACACACACTCTTACTGTTTTCTTTATTTATTTTAATTTAATATATTATTTTCATTTTCTAACATAATATCACACATGCTTATTGCTTTACTTTTTTAAATATTTATTTTTACTGAATGTTTATATTTTATATATTTTTTTATTATTTTATTTTGTATTAACACACACAAACAAAACTTTTGTTTTTATTTCCTTATCTAATGAAATGTATGAAATTAATTGTCCTTATGTACTTTAAATAAAGCTTTGGCAATATTGTTGCTTTACATTCATGCCAATAAAGCTAATTTGAATTTGTCCGTTTGGGCTACCGTAGAAAAATGGCAGTACAACATGGCGATGTCAGTTATAATGTCTCATTATAAGGTAATAAACACAGTTATGTAGATTATATTGCATTTCTGTCAATAGATCCTCCTAAATGTTGCACACTGGACGTTTAAGTTTTAACCACAATGTTGTTTTTTTCTCCAAAACCTATAAACATTTTATATATATACATGTATTTCAGGCAAGTACTGTGCTTAAATTATTGAAAGACAAGTTGTAAAGAAAAATATCAGATTCTCTGAATCCACATAAAAAAATTATGTTGCAGACAAATGTTTTTATGTGTCCTTACATTAAAAGAACATTATTCATCCCGTACATGCAGGTTTCATGATGCAGTTTTAAAATTCACTCTTCATTTTTAGGAGTAAATATCAATATTTTGTTAATTTCATCTTTATTTTTATTTCTTTGAAAATCAATATCCCGCCTGCTGTTTGTTTTGATGAAATTCTGAAGCTGTTGTTGTTCGTTCTTATTAAAAATCCTCAGTCCTCCGGGCTGTTAAAACATCTCCAGGCAAAAACAGTCTGTCTCGTGGGTGTCGCTGATTAAATGTGGTGTCCCACCTCCTCCGTGTCCACAGGCTCCGAGTCTCGGCCGTCTTTAAACCAACCTGTCATGTCTGAGCTCTGAAGAATAAAAAGCCATGAATATATTTATAAAATCCATAGTCTGTTTTCTAGAGAGAGAGAGATAACGTTTTTTATTAAACTTATATGACAAAATAAAAACAAAATAACTTTAAAGACAAAGGGATTCGGTTTTCTTCACCATCAGGATGTGAGAAGTGACATTTTGTTTTTAAATAGTCAGAAACAGAGTTTGGTTGGCGGGTTGCCTCCGGTCAGTAAGCGGGTTTGAAAATAAAAGACAACAGCTCCTCACTCACGCCTGTCCGTCGTGTCCTCCTCCAGGTCATTCCAGGACTTGGCGAGGCAGATCGACGTGGACTACGGCACGGTGAGGGACTCGGCCGTGTACGACTACTTCAGGAACAAAGGCACCAACCCTCTGGAGCAGGACAGCACCTACGCTGAGCTGTGGAGGACGATCAGCAAGAACAACGGCATGGACTACTCCGTGTCCAGCCCGTCTGAGGGCATCCGCAAGGTAGGAGGGCGTCCGTGTGTGAGTCTGAAGGTGAAGGATGAGGCCGGCGT
The DNA here is from genome assembly GCA_024633595.2 of Lepomis macrochirus. Taxonomy (NCBI): domain Eukaryota; kingdom Metazoa; phylum Chordata; class Actinopteri; order Centrarchiformes; family Centrarchidae; genus Lepomis; species Lepomis macrochirus. Next base: position 3,549,181 of record JALXJV020000023.1, on the reverse strand, counting down.
TACTTTTATTTTTTCCTTATTGGTTCAAATATCGTGAAAACGCCAAAACCAACAACACGCTGGTGAGACTTTAACGCTGTCTGACTTTCTGCCGTAAATCTTACAAAAACACCTCTGACAGACAAAGTTTCTACAAAAAGTAATTAGCTGTTCAGGTTTAAAGAGGAAGCTTCCGGTTGAGCTGTATTCCAACACTCACACTCTCCTCCTGTTTTGTTCACAGCAGTCAAACATGCAAACACACTCCTCTGTTTACCTATTAGTTAATTGCAACAGAAGTTCCACAATAGACCAATTAGTGAGGCGGCGGCGCAGTTTGTGTGTGTGTGAAAGCAGAAGTGCTGTTTCGCTGCTGTACATTATTACGCTCCTAAAAAGCAGATGACAAATTAGCGCCTGAGACAAATCGTCTCCGAGCGCATCCATTATTCAGCCATTTGCATGATAAACACCGCCCCCCCATCTTCTTTGACGTTCTCTCCCCACGGTAACCCCAAACAGTGACGCACACGCATAGTAATCAGTTTTATTGTTTAGTGCTTTTCCAGCACAGAGCCGAGAGGACACTTTAGTTTCATCTTCATCACTAAGAGCAGTGCGTCCTGAAAGCTTCGTCGTCACCTGAACACATCAGGGCCCCGAGGCTGGACTTCTTTAAGATGATAAATTTCAAACATCACAGCAGCAAGTGGGCAGCAGGGAATAAAGTAAAGTGACGTTAAACATGATACTAAACAATATCAAAATAAATTTTTACGACTATAAAACAAATTACCAAAAATGAAACAGTGCACGTGACGATTTGTGCTTTTCCTGGTGAGTTTACAACAGATACACTCATCAGTGTTGACTTCAGTGCAGTGATGGAGGGAGCATCAAGAATCATTAAGAACTATGACGATTATTAGACGATTATTACATTTCACAGGTTAAAGGAAAACTCTCCCACTCTCATGTTCAGCTTCCTCCATCGTTTCTGTCATTAATAATAAGTGTTCACTGTAAACACGTAATGTCACTAAAACAGGGTTTCTGCAGGTTTCAACCAGTTAAATTTAACACAGATCTGTATCTGTAGTCAGAATGGGCGGGGCTTAATCCAGATGTGGGCGGGATTAACAAAAAGTTGATCCTGAAATTGATGTGGGATCAGAATGTTAATCAGAAGGTGCTATATTTATTATAAAAGTGTTAACAGAGCAGCGTCAGGCTGAGCTTCATAGCTACGTTTTGCAGGGACGGAGGAGGAGAGGGAGGAGAGGGGAAGCTGAGGGAGGAGAGGGGAAGCTGAGGGAGGAGAGGGGAAGCTGAGGGAGGAGAGGGGGAGGAGAGGGGAAGCTGAGGGAGGAGAGGGAGGAGAGGGGAAGCTGATGGAGGAGAGGGGAAGCTGAGGGAGGAGAGGCGGAGGAGAGGGGAAGCTGAGGGAGGAGAGGAGGGAGGAGAGGGGAAGCTGAGGGAGGAGAGGGAGGAGAGGGGAAGCTGAGGGAGGAGAGGGAGGAGAGGGGAAGCTGAGGGAGGAGAGAGGGAGGAGAGGGAAGCTGAGGGAGGAGAGGGAGGAGAGGGAAGCTGAGGGAGGAGGGGAGCGAGGAGGAGAGGGGAGGCTGAGGGAGGAGGGAGGAGGAGAGGGAGGCTGAGGGAGGAGAGGGAGGAGGAGGGAGGCTGAGGGAGGAGGAGGAGGAGAGGGGAAGCTGAGGGAGGAGGGGGAGGAGAGGGAGGAGAGGGAGGGAGGGAGGAGGGAAGCTGAGGGAGGAGGAGGGAGGAGAGGGGAAGGGGGAGGGAGGAGGAGGGGGAGGAGGGAGGACAGAGGGAGGAGAGGGAGGGAGGAGGGAGGCTGAGGGAGGAGGAGGGAGGAGGGAGGAGGAGGAGGAGGGAGGAGGAGGGAGGAGGAGGGGGAAGCTGAGGGAGGAGAGGGGGAGGGAGGGAGCTGAGGGAGGAGGAGGGAGGAGAGGGAGCTGAGGGAGGAGGGAGGAGGAGGAAGCTGAGGGAGGAGGAGGAGAGGGAGGGAGGGAGGAGAGGGAGGAGGAGAGGGAGGGAGGGAGGAGGGAGGAGAGGAGGAGGGAGGGAGGAGAGGGAGGAGAGGGGAAGCTGAGGGAGGAGAGGGAGGAGAGGGGAAGCTGAGGGAGGAGAGGGAGGGAGGAGGGAGAGGGAGGAGAGGAGGAGGGAGGAGGAGGGAGGCTGAGGGAGGAAAGGGGGGAGGACAGAGGGAGGAGAGGGGAAGCTGAGGGAGGAGAGAGGGGAGGAGAGGAAGCGGTGAACTAACACTTTGTATTCACACACACTGAAACCAGATGATCCTGCAGCAGCTCTGCTGACAGAGAAACAGCACATCTACCCCATATGTGCTCCACACCCACCACCTCCCCCAGCCGACAGAGGACGATGCCCATCATGATATCAAGAAATACTAATTAATAACTAACTAAAACCTCACAGTCATGATGAAACAACAGGACGGGACGTTAAGTTTTTTTCTTAAGTATGACACTAAAGTCTGTATTAGCTAAGGCAAAGCTTTAAGGTGTTTGCTACACTGATACACAATTTACAGTAGTTAAATTCTACTGTTACCATGGAGACTGTTTGCTTGTTTGCTCGCCTGCTGGAGGAACTTCATAAAAGAAAGTAAATTTGATCTGCAAACAGAAAACAACAGATGTGGGAGGAAATCATTCATCCAGGAGATCCAAAATAAGTTTGACACCTTCTCTGTTCTGGCCAAAAAATAGAACACTAATTATAAAACTGGTGAGAGTAACTACAGGCTACATACATAAACTAGACTGTGTTGCTAGGTAGCCATAACTTTGACAGCCTTCTCGTTTTGCTCATCATGTAGCGTATCCATTGGTTTCTCCCAGGCGCTGAACATCGGTAAAATTTCTTCATTTATCGCCATAAAGTCAACCGTGTTGCCGTTAAGATAAAGCCAGAGGTACCTTAAATTCTTTCCCTTAGTTTGGTTGCTAAGGTCTTTTGTGTAATACTTTAAAACACTTAAGGGGTTCCTTAAGTATAAGACCAAGATAAGGAGAAAACCTCAAATACTTAAGTGAACAGATATGAGGATGTTTTGTGCAACCAAATGTATTTTAAGGAACCCTTAACTCAGACTTTAAGGAAAATCTTAACTTAAGTTTCTTTGAACCGGCCCCAGTCCAGTTGTGGTCTAAAATATCTGATCTTGCAGCAAAATTACATTTACATATTTTTTGTGATGAAGTTGTAGGAATAAGTGAAAATTGCATGGCAGATTTAGAATTGTAGTAGAATCATTAAACGGTCCCTTCAGGACATGGTGGTCCTGACTGACCCTGTATATTTAAACCAGCTGACCATGATTCTTTCATACAGCTCGCCTGACGCCCTCCGTGTGTTTGTAACGTTGTCTCCGTGGGTTTTGTGGCGACAAAGTGTTTGTCAGCAGACAATTTCCTCTGTTGTTGCCCAGACTGTGTATTTAAACTGATGCTCCTCAGAATATAAAGTATGTGACGGTTCACTTAATTATTCTGACGATTATTTACTTGTAGGCCGCCCACTTTGTGAGCAGGTGGGTCAACGTCCAGAGCAGTGCTTTTATTTTGAAGCTCACTGATGGCTGTCCGTCATGTGAACCAGTCCTTTTTTTTATAATCAGCTGAAGTTACCTCGCCAACCTCACATCCTGCCGCCTCGCGCAGGCGCCGTCTTTGATTTGGCAGGAGACAAAAATTAAAGGCGATTGGCTTGTTTCAAGCAAGTCCAGTGTTGCCATAGAAACTAGAAAATCTGGAGAGGTGTTTTTATGGTCAGTGAGTCTGAGACGTAATGAACACAAATTTGTCAACAACTTGTGACTGGTGTGTCTTGCTTTGCCCTTCTTGCGTGTCTGCAGGCTCAGAAGAGTCCCTACGCCTTTCTGTGGGACATGGCGGTGCTGGAGTACGCCGCCCTGACGGACGACGACTGCACCATCACCGTGTCGGGAAACAGCATGAGCAGCAAAGGCTACGGCATCGCCATGCAGCACGGCAGCCCCTACAGAGACCTCTTCTCGCAGAAGTAAGTGACTCCACTCCTGTTTTACCTGCCTGGAGGACTCATCGTGTCAGCTCTTTACACGCCACTGAAAACATAGCTACGGATCTCATATTGCATTTCTGTCAATAGATTCTCAGAAACATTACAAACTGGACCTTTAAGGACGTAGAGGAGGCGTCATTACCGCCGCCTGGAGGCCTGTTTGTTAGTTTGTGAGCAGAATTGTGCCAAACATTATCAGATTTCAGTGGTTAATGGTGGAAAGTTACTCAATCCGGTGAAGAGCAAGCGACCGGGTTTGTGTTTAGATCTGGATCCAGTAACACTACTGATTGTTTTTGGTATTTGATGCTATGTGGAACAGCTGCAATAAGGTTTTGAGAAAAACAAAGATGTTCGGTTGATGAGCTCTTGTAGCGTAAAAACCTGCCTTAACTCTTGAATGCAGTGTGCGATTAAACTGGGCGCTTTATGAATCCCAACTGGAAACTGCAGATTTACAGCAGCTGACATGCATTTAAATTCAAAAACAAGAAAAATGAAATCTTCCTCTGCTGAACTAAGACTCCAAACATATACTTTTCATTTAAAGTGCGACTCAATCAACATTTGACACAATTCATTGCTATTACAAACTCTGGGAAAGTGATAAACATAATAGGGCGGCTCCTAATGATTCATTTTTTGATTAGTCGACTAATGTGACAACTAATTTACTGATAAACTGATATATATATTAATAATAACAATTAATAAATTCAAAATAAATGTCAAAAACTTCAAAAACTCATTAATAATTCAATTTTTTATTCAACCATCCTGAAAGACAGACACATTAGAATAATGATAATAGCGGCATTTTAAATTATATTATTAATTTTAATAAATGACTCAGATGCCGGAGCAGATACTGGACTTCAAACAGATTCCTTTAAACTCTGCCCGTCGACCGTTTCTCTGAACGCCTGTGTCTTTACTAAGTGCTTGACTCAAAACTTCAGATATTTGCCACTTAATCAAAACAGCTGCACAACACATAAGGAAGTTTAATTCAAAATCAGTTTGTTTTTAAAATTGAGGCGTGAACAGGAAGAAAATAATATCTCAAAGTCAAAGAATATAATTTAAAAAATGAGAATTCACTAGATATTGATCTTCCTGCTGGCAGAGAAACAATAAAAACAGACTTCTCTTCTTCCTGTGTTTTTTTTGTTGTCACATCTCTGTTGGCTTTGCTGCTTCTTTCCCGGCTCGATCAAAGTGAAACGTAGCGGCTGGAGTGTGACGTGGCCTGGAGGTCCGGGTCCTTCAGTGTTTAATCTGTGATGGACAGGAGCCCAACAGGATTTTGGATGAAAGCTCCTTCGTCAGCTGGTTTTATTGCGCAGTTAACGGTGACTTCTGATCCTCTTTGTTGACATTACGTTTTCATCATCAGCCTGTAAATCCTCCGATGCGAGCACAGGAAAGAGCGTCTGACGCAATTACAACACAGCTGTTTGAAATGGACGTTACCGCGGGACTGTAGTCACGCTGGCTTATGTAAAACGTGACGAGCAGTGCAGGTGTTTGAAAGTAATGTGTGTTAAAAAGGTTTTTAGTTTGAGGTGAGAAACACCTCCTGCAGGCAGACTGCAGCGCTGGATGTTAAAGTCCAATAAGCTCACATGAAACGAGCTCGTAATGAGCAGCGCCGTTGTGAAGGAAATGAGATTATTCACGGTGTGATGTGTAAACAGAGGGACGTGTGCTAATTACCCTTTTGATTTTGTGAGGCAGATGTTTCAGCAAAGGCCGGGCTTTTTTTTTTTTAGGGAATTCAGTCTCCCCTCTCTTCCCAAACACAAATTGATCCCGGTGCGAGTTTCAAAATCGCCGAGATCATTCAGCAAATCTCCACATTATTACATCATGAATTAACGGTGTAAAGAGCTCCGAAACTCGGAGAGACTTTCTCAGCCGTCTCGTATCGATCAGTTCCCAGAAAAGCAGGAAGTTGGTGTAAAAAGAAACCTGGGGATTTTAGCCTGTTAAGATCTGCAGAAGATCGAGACAAAAATCTAATAAACGTCATTCTTTGTGTTACAGTTTTATGTGTTGATCTCTCAAATTGTGAGATTTGTTTTCATGACAGCACATTTATTGATCATTCAGGTTCTTAAAGCTGCACTTTACAGGAAGTGAAACACTGTGAAGACGTTAGGTGGTAAAGATGGCTGCCAACATCAACATCAATTAAATTCATCCAGATCCAGGAGAAGAAGTTTAAAAGTCTTTCTAATCTCTCTCCTCCTGATGTCCATGATTCCTGTTTGTCATCTCAGAAACACCTGAACTTGTTTGTAGTCCTGCTATGGAAGCCCCTTTCTGCCAATGTTTTTAAAAATGTTTTTCTTGATGTAACGACTATCTCAATATAATTTAAAAACTTTATATAAAAATGAGAAATTATTAAACTTAATTAGTATCTGGAAAATAATGAGTTAATAATCTCAACAGAAAAAGTGTCAATTAATGAGAAACTTTATTAAATAAATGAGAAGTTCTTAAAATAATGAGTTAGTATTTTAAATAATGATATAGTATCACAAAAAATAAATGAAATGAATTTGGATCTTAAAATAAGATCCAAACTCATTTCAAAATAAGAAAACAGCAAAGCTAAGTCAGCGGTTGTAACTGTAGATGTATATTGGTGCGTTTGTTATTATTATTATCCGATTAAAGGTCTGTGAGTTTGGTGATTTGAGCGTTATGAGTTACACAGCTGGTCAGAGCTGAGCTGTCTTTAGAGCGGTCGCACTGCGGTGTGGGATGAGATGACAGATATCTGGATGGCAACAACTGCAGCCATGCACAGTGATCACAGAGCGATTTATGTGATATAAGTTCAGTTTTATTTATATAGTGCCAAATCACAACAACAGTTATCTCTGAGCGCTTGTTATAAAGAGCAGGTCTAGACCGTAGACCTCTGTGATGTTATCTACAGAAACCCAACAAGGAAAAACTTCCTTTCAAGAGGCAGAAACCTCGAACCATCTGCCTCGAGCGGTGCTTGGTGTTTGATGTGTGTTTGGCGTGGATGAAAATGGTCGGTTAGCTGAGCCTCCTGGCTTCACATGCTTGGCCAGGCATAAGGTGACAAGTAATCTGCACGGATTTCTCTTTTGGATTTCGAGGTGAAAATTGATCATCCTGCTCCGTGCTCAAATCTAAAAAATGACTTATTTTAAATAAGTTAGTTTTCTTAAAATAATGACTTCCTTGCACTGCCCCACCCCCCAACCCCCAGGTGTAAATGCCCCTGTGATTCGTGTGTGGAATGAAAAGCAGCAGGCCTCCCCGTCCTGAGGAGCCGCTCTGAAAGCCTCTGATCTAACTGGATGAAGTGGTGAGAAGGGCAGCTATCGCACAGCAGCTCACAGCTGGAGCTCGAGGAAGCGTTTGATGTTTGCCCGCACACAATCACAAACCCCTCAACCCAGAAACCGCTGTGTAACTTTCTGTGTCACGTCTGTGAGGAATAAAAAAAACACAAATAGTGATTGTGAGTTTTGAGCCCGGCAGCATTAATAGAGATGTTAACACAAAGCATTAGCGGCTGCACCGCTGTGCTGCTGACATTATTACCAGAGCAGCGGAGCAGACTGCAGTTCGGCCGTGCTGAGGGGAAATGGGCTCTCTTGGATGAGTTTTCGCGCCCCGTGGCTGCGTGGGAGGCGCGCCCGAGGCCCGACGGCAACCCTACACCAAAAATGTCATTTACACTCGTTTATCTGACTCCCCCCCCTCCTGTCCCGTCGACTTCCATCTTCATCCTTCCGCTCTCTCGCTCTCCGGCTCTGTGTGATCCCCTCTCGTCCTCTCAGGCCATGTTCAGACAGCGAGCAAATCCTATTTCTCAGATCCGCTCTTTAAAGCTTTGAGACGGTCCGCTTTGTAACCGACGAGTGACCGGATCGGATCAGCTGAGCCGTGTGAAAGTGTCAGGGCAAACAAAGACAGCCAGGTGTTTACGGCTGTTATAGATTATTAATCTGATGTGGATGTGAACAAATTAAAGCTCAAAGTCTGACATGTTGTTTCCTTTGCAGACACCGTGTGAGGTTAAGACCAGTTTCTACCCTCTGTTGGCTGTTCTGATGTTCAGTTTGAGGTCACAGCACTCGGAGGGTCTAAGTTTAGGTCAGCATGGCTCTCGGTCCTGAGAACCGCAGTGAGCTTGGTATCACTGTTGAAGGACTTTACTTTGTGAGGCTGCCTGTAGTTTAGACTGAACATGTGTCCTCATTCATCTACGGCTCCATGTTTCTTCTCCGATCGTAGTTAAAGTAACGCTGCTTTCTCATTTCATCAACATTGTTATGGTCTTTGTCTTTGAATACGTCAGTTGACGACACCTCTCAGGGCTTCAGTGTGGGCACAGACTTTCTGATCAGTCCAAATTAAAACATGTAGTGTGATTAATAAAACGTCTACAGAGTCTGTTCTGATAGTTACAGATTGTAAGTTAAATGTAAATAGTGAGAAACTAATTTGTGGTGTTATGTAAACATAAAACGTCTAACAGTTTTATTACAGAGGATTTTGGTTGTATAGATCTGTCGTGTACGTACAGCAGCTTTATTTACGAAGCACCTTTCATGCAGGAAGTCCTTTACGACAAAGAAATGAAATAGAATGAGCATAAAAACAGAGACAAAATGCCATAATTCATGCAAATGATAAAAATAAACCCACACCGACCCATTGTCCGGTCGGGACAACTGCAACGATTTATCTAATACGGAGTGTGTTTGATACGATGACTGGAGAGTTTGCCGTACTTCCAACAGGATTTCGTGAGTTCAGTTTACCAACTATGCTACGTCACGTGCTTCATCCCTCTGACTGGTTGTAGGTCTTTCTGAGAGTTATTTGGCCTCAACGTCGACAAGCCTGACAGGCTATTTAACGCTTGACTGTATCTGCACATCTATACGCAGACTCACATGTGAAATGGGTTCATGTGTATTTAGACAGCGTAAACATTCATTTTCCCCGCCGCAGTCACGTGTCATGTTTGCTCCTCGTTTCAGCGATGTCAAATCCACGAGAAGGTGAAGCGAGTTCACAAGTTTTAGGCGGAGTTTCAAACCTCCTACACTCTCATGTCTGTCTGAATCTGATCTGAAAAGGTCGGCCGCCGTCCAGACAAACTCGTCTCGACTTGAACGATTCTCTGGTTGCGCCGTCTCCTCTGACTTTTTCCTGCTCTGGCGACCTGATGCAGCTCCCCTTGCGTGTCCTCCTCGGTGGCAGATGGTCGGCTTCACTGCTGCCTGTGGGACCGTTTCTCAGTCACGGCCTCCCCATTTCCCTCCTCCTCCCCTCTGCACCTCATTCTTCCTCTTTAATTAAGCAGTACTGTGTTTATTTAGGGATTAATTCGTGGCTCTGAATAGAGACAAAACCGCTAGTTATTAATGGAGTTTTTGCAGGGGCCCGGCCCAGCTGAGCAGGCGTCCAGCGGCCCGAGGCGTCCTCGCAGCACAGCGCTCAGGGACGACCAGGAATAATGTGCCCGAGTGTTAAATTGAGGGCAGAGCTATTGTTGAGCAGGAAAACCATTATCTCCACGTTTCCAACCATCATTTTAATACCTAGTCCCATAACTGCTGAATTACCTCTATCCCTGGCTTTCCATTTGATAATCCAGCCATTAACAACCTTTACAGACTTTGTTGCTTCTGCTGCTCATTTGTGCTGTAAAACTATTTTGTCCTCGGGGTGTTTCGGTTGGGGGCGGGGTGGTAGATGGAAACTGCAGTGCGCTGACCTTCAGCATGTTCACGCTGAGTTGAGCATATTAAATATAGCAAATTGGGCTCTGATTTTACTGCAGCTAAAAGCAGACTGTACTTCAGTGGTCGTGGCAGAGCTTGCTTAATTAACTCCATAACTCAAGACAACGAGAGCAGCAGGCCTGCCGGATGAAACTTAGCGTCTGTTGCGAACCAGTACAGCCGTGAATAGGAAGTATGAAGAAGTTTCAGGCCAGAGGAGGCGAGCTGCTGCTCACCAGAAGATCGACACAAGGAGTCTCTTCATATCTGTTCGTAGTTTGGTTCCAGACCTCTGAATTGCTGCCAACATCTACAATTATTTCATAGGTCTGGTTGTTGAGCCTTATTGTAGATGGGATTAAGAATAACGCTGTGAGTGAATACCCACGTCCCCGAGGATAAGTAATGGACACCATGCTCTGGGACGTCTCCACAGTTACCATTTGTCCTGGTGGACGGCAGATCACAATCACAATCACAGAGACCTTCACCGGACTCTGAGAAGGTGCTATTTGAACGAGGCATGATGCCTGTGGTGCCACATGGGTGAGTTTTGAGTTGAGTTTTAGCCCGTGGGTAATTTGGTTTGGTTTTCACCTTGTTGGTAGCAAATCCGTCTTTACACGAGGAGCTTACGCTTCAGCAACAGGGGTCATTGAAAGTGTCTACCTGTTCAGTTGTTGGTGCTTAAGGACTGATCGCACAAAGGTGGTTTACCAAGAAAATGGTTTGGGTTCTGCCGGCGGGTCAGAGATGCACACCTAACTGTTCGTTCTCGCTCCGCCGGCCTTCAGTTTTGAGTAAAATGCCAAGTGATAGCCCAACGGGGAGGAAGAAACGAAACTAAAGTCAGTATTACCTAATTTGCTGCCATTTCTTACTTGCCCACGAGTGCTTGTCCTCCACTTAAAACTTTGATTCTCATCTTTCTTGCAAAAATAATTCATGTTTACCGACCGTTTAATCATGATGGGAACGGCTCACTTCTGAAAACCTTGTGTTGCGATGACTGTTATTAACTCAGATGGACAACAAATCAATCCAGCTGTGATTTTCAAACATGAAAGCAACAAATTATCACCTGCATTCAACCTCGGTGAAATAAAATCTCCATTATGCCTAATTCAATTTCGCTGAAAATAATCCTCAAAATGTGACTGACTGCGGCTTTGAACGCCTCCCCTGCTCTGTAACGTTGATTAGTACCATTTAACGCGTCATGTAATTGCCCATACTGACTCATCTCAATAACAAAATTGCAGCCGTGTTGAGGCTAAATTGCTTCATTGTGCAGGCCTATTGTGGGATTGTCTGCAGGTTCAAGAATAATTAGAGAGTGACACTCGAGCACAGCCTTCATGTTGACGTCACGAAACTGCATCTTTCACTCAAACCACACGCAGACTGCTGCTAAATATGGTTTATATATTATAAATGTACTGTTCCAAACATGCGGTCACCAACTCAAAAATCCGTTTCCATGAAGAAATCAGGGTTTTTTGGGTTTTTTAAAAATCTACTTTGTTCAACAAAGCCACATTAAACCAGGGGTCTGTAATTCAGTTTTTGTCAGATTCAGTGAATTTCTCCTCGCAGTCTGAAAAACCTGAGCCCTGCTCTGTGAGTAGGAAACAAACAAAGCGGCTGAGGTTATTATAGTTTTGCGTTTTTCATTAGTTTATATTTTAATTTCATTGTGACCTTTCTGTTCAGTTTACTTTTGATGGTTAGCTGGTGTGGGTTTCTTTGTAATATGGGGTTATTTGTCAGCGGCAAGATTAAAAATGTCAGAAAAAAGTAATTGTGTAATAAAATAAGTTATTTTCTAAATAAGTTTTAGAAAATGTTTTCACTTAGGACAGACGAACAACAGAAGATAGATTTAACATCCACCCAAAATACTGAGCTTATGTTGTCCCTATGAGGCAAATTGACAACTACAGACATGTACTCTATAATTTTAGTTTATTTTATGTAGTTTTGCAAACCACTTTTGAAAAGCTTATTTTTTCTTTTCCTTTCAAGAACAAAAATGTGTTTTCACACCTAGTTCTTATTACTTTCTATTAACGATAACAGCCTTGCTAGTGGCACCATGTTTTTTGATTATAACTTTTATTGTTTTATATGTTTAATGCGTCTCTTTGCCTTATGCAAAGCACTTGAAAGGTGCTTTACTGCAAGACATTTAAAGGAGACCTATTAAACTGCTTTTCCAGTCCTATATTGTAGTTCTGTGACTCCTGTTTGGCAGCTTTGCATGATTCAAAGTAAAAAAATAATTTTCTGTCTTATACTGATTCTTCATGTAGGCCTTCATGTCAGCCTCTGTCTGAAACAAGCTGTAGATGCTCCTGTCTCTTTAAGGCCCCACCTCTCAAAGCCCACTGTCTTCTGGCTGCTGTTGTTGCTGGGCGGAACAGGCAGACTGAGCCGTTGGTGGGCCGTTGCTATGGGAGCACATGCCCATATATGGAACACCGGCTCCGTATGGCTTCTTATTACGTAGAACGGAGCCGTTCTAGGGTTCTTTAAAATACTTTAACCTTTAAAATACTTTAACCTCGTTTTTTGAAGCATGTTTAACATCAGAAAAATGTGGAAAACCATAATAGGTCTCCTTTAAGGTCCTTCTCTCTATAAAAATATAAATACAGCTAATTAACCCCAATACTACTTGTCAGCTTCACTGCTGCCTGTGGGACCGAAAATGGTTATGTGGCGTACAAGTGACAGCAGATATGAGGCAGCCATCAGGATTGACATCTCTAAGGCTGATGATACAATGGGCAACTTTTTGAGCAATGTTGCTGGGCAATCTTGCTAGAGGCAAGTCCGACTATGTTTTAAATGGATAGCGGCGGTGCTGGGCGGATGGTGGGGGAAGGGGATTACGGTAGTAATCTTTACTCATTACCATTGCCGACAGGGTTGCCCTGCACGATTGCTGTAAAAGTTGCTCTGGGTATCATCAGCCTAAGGATCTGTTTCACATGTTGCACTGATGGTTTCTTTGACTCTGCTGTTCATCTCTTCTGCTCCTTCAGGATCTTGGAGCTGCAGGAGAAAGGCGACCTGGACATCATGAAGCAGAAGTGGTGGCCTCGCACCGGCCGCTGCGACCTCAACAGCCACGCCAGCGCCCACCCCGACGGCCGCTCGCTCAAGCTGCACAGCTTCGCCGGGGTCTTCTGCATCCTGGCCGCCGGCCTGCTGCTGGCCTGCCTGGTGGCCGGGCTGGAAGCATGGTGGAACAGCAACCGCTGCCGCCAGGAGCAGCCCAAAGAGGTGACCGAGCACAGGGCCCGGCGGACGGGCCAGCGGGGGGAAGACACTGCCACACTCTACTTTAAGGATCCAGCCGCAGACGCGAGCCCCGACTTAGTGGAGCTCCAGTACACCCAGCTGTAGAGGAGAGAGGGTTAGGAAACTAGAGTTAGCGCTGGAGAGCTGGGGGACCGAGGGTGGCCAGATAGGTAGAGTAGGTAGATGTGCTCTGTGCCATATCAGCCCAGGCCACTGATTGAAATCAAATTTGGTCTCTTATTATTATTACCACCCCCCCTCCATTTTTTTTCTTTTATCCGTCCATCGCCCCCCCCACCCTCCTCGCCCCACACTTACTGACACCGGAGCTCATCTGTTTTTCTTTGGCATATTCTCTAAACCACATGAAGCACACTGCACACTCCACTCGACCATTACCTTTACTAATCCGCTCATGAAACAACAGCTTCCCGAACCACTCGGGAGTCGCTCCTCTCGGCCTTGATGCACACACTCGAGGCCCGAGGCGAACGTGGAATTGAAAACGCCGAATTAGCCCAGCAAGTCAGGATTCGGCTGTCGGCATGTCCTGTACGTTTCCCAGCAAAACAGCCGAGCACTCCCGCAGACTTTAATGATTAATTCCCACAGTGCCGGATCTGTAACCATTCAAGTGGTCGGTATTGAATTATTGTTATAAACTCATTTTCTACAGTGAGGCTTTGGTAGTTTCCTGCACCCAAGGGTTCGGAAAAGAGATTATAATTAGCATGCGAGAGAGATCGCTCAGGCAGAGAATGATAACAGACACGCTTTCCTAACACTTTTGGACATTTTCACTGTGAGACAAGAAAGTAATTCATCATATCGCAGAGAACCTTAAAGTGCAGCTCACCCTGGGTTTTAACATTAACAGTGACATTTTCACAGTTGGTCCGTATCACTTGCTGTTGTTGCTAATAGATACTCAAGCCTTACTAAGTGCCTACTGAATAAAAACCATATAGCAGTCAATTAGCAGATCGCTCTCTTTTTAATGAAATACAAGCCCCTCTAACAGCTGAGCTAATAGTTACACATTCACAGAGGAAAGCAATTAATTAAACATTAATGCACTCCAATTAATATTAATGAACAATGACAACCGTTTCAAGAATGATTGTAAAGGAAACCTCTGATAATTGTTGTGTTTAGTGAAGATAAATATCACTTAACAGTGTTGGAACTGAACTCTTGTCACGTTCAGCACTGAGTTATTTACTGAGAGGGTTAAATCAGACCACAGACAAAACATTTCATACCTGCATCGTTTACACATTACACTCAGCGAGAGCCGCTCCCCTCAGAAAAGCCACGTTGTGTCCCAGGACCACACTGCGTCCTCACTCTGACATGCGTTTGAACTGTTACAGCTATGGAAAGACTTCAGCAAACAAAATTAATAAACAAAACAAAACTTTTTTTTGGCAGTTTCGCTATTTCACTACGTGGCAGACGGGCTCCAAAACAAAACTGTCACGGCTAAAATGTTAGCAATGATATAACAAATGTTCTATAAATTAAGCTGAATCACAAACAATTAGCACTTAATTTATTAAGATATTTATTTTGGTGAGGAAAAGGGACTGAAAAAAAGATTTTATAATAGTTTTGAATGTTTGACCTCAGATTCGCATCGAGTTTTTGTTTTGGTTTGACTGTATGTGTATTCAGAGCCAATGAGAAGCGGATTCAAACTGTGTTAAGGTGTGATAAAATAATTGTTGGTGTTAATTAGTGAATGCGTTGCCCAGCACTAATATTAATGTTGTCACAATAAAACATTTCATGTCATTTGATACTGATAATTATCAGGATATATCTTGAATCATTATTTCTTTTAAGAAAGTTTAAAGGCTGATCTTTGTTCCTGAGTCGATTGTGGTTTTAAACTTTTCTTTCTGGTCAGAACAAACACTTGATGCGATCTCTTCACAAGTCTAAGGCAGAACATTCAGAACTATTATTATAAAATCTGTTTTCAACAAATATCCACAAATAAAATTAAGTACAATCTTTTTTCAGTCCCTTTTACTCAACAAAATAAATATTTGAATACACAAATTAAGAGCTAATTCATTCATGATTCAAATTAATTAGATTAAACATGTTTTGAACATTTGTTTGTTATTAAGAAAAATTGTATTGCGATAACTATCATAACTGTTTCAGTGTCCGTTTATGTCAGAGGAAGATGATCAGAGGATTGTGTTTCCTTTTCAGACTGATTATTTTACATATTTTTTACATGAAGACGTAAAACTAAACACACAGAAACAAAAACTATTTTGACTCAAGTCCAAAAAAGGAACATTTGCTTCCCAGAAAGTTATCTTTAGGATTTATTCTGTGGCTAGAGAAGCGTCTTCTTACTTGGCGTTGATGTTCGGACAGTGGCTGCAGAGGCCAAAGGTTCCACTTTGTTCTATCATCAGTTGCAGGGATTAATGTTAATTAGCCAGAATCGGCTCAAAATGAGATGCCTGCTCACGTTCTTTAAATATTCTACCTCGTTGTAGAGAGATTCAGATCCAGAAACTAGAACCATATCAGGATATAGTCTGGAACTGGGACTCAACATGTCGAGCACTCGCAGAGCTGCACTTGAACATTAAACTGACCTCAGACCTGCTTTTATAAGTTCTACCTCCACACACTCACCACCTGTGCCAAACACAACACCTCAACACAAACGTCATCAGGAGGCAGCTTTGTGTCATGTGACAGGGGACCAAATGGAAGCGAAGCTTTGACGTGGATCCATAAACTAAAGTGTGAGCAGGCGGTTTGCTGTCGGGTGTGTCGCCCTTTTAGCAATAAGATCTGTCTCCAACATCCCAGTCCATAACCCCTGGTACTTTCACTGTGTCACGTCTTATTGCAAATTATATGTCAATGTGGACGCCCGTGTTATCTATCTCCTCTCCTTCTCTCCATCTATCCTTTTTATTTACACTTGACTGTCTATGATCTCGTGCAGGTTACTAAGGATTACAGACTGGCAAGGGTTTCTGGTCCATTGACATATAATGACATTACAACTGCTTCATCGGAGGGGAGGAGGGACATTTGGACAGACAGAGAGAGAGGCTGGGATGAAGCAGAAGCTATTGATACAGGTCAGAATAGACCTCCTACACAACTATTTAAAATAAAGACAACAAAGAGAATCATATCTGCCATTGCCAAGGTCCTTTCTGTTTTTTCGAGGGTTGATTTTTGGTCAATTGTGAATCTACAACTGAGCAGAAACGCGCCTCATTCCTGTTTTTCTGTGGCCCAAGTTCTGGAAATAAATATTCCAGTGAACATGAACATGCAGGGCTTTGTTTTCAAATACATTCCTCATCTCCAGGAAGCCTTAATGCCATCTTTCTTTCCCCCCCCCTCCATGTTAACCATAAACTCAGTAACACGATTACATGTCAATAATAAGGAGCTTTTCTTTAAAGCTGGAGCTCATTTAAGGTCGCAGGTGATGTAATACTTCACCAAGATCCTTAAAAACAAAGCTTAAATCAGACTTTTCCTTAAAGTCTCTGGTAGCTCATTAAACCCTCCACCGCAAAAGCTAATTATCAATTTCCTTATCAGAAAATAGAACAGGAAATTGTTTCCAGAACCAGACGTTTCACCTCTATACCAAGAGGGAAAATGGCCCGAATTAATTTGGTTCCTGAACTGAAAACAGACAGCTTGGCCTTAATTGCAATTGATTTGAATTTGGACTACACCCTCCACCACCACCCTTCTAGTGCCTTTCTGTTCCTCCCTGCTTTGTTTCATCTTTAACTGTGTGAACACATTCCATAAGGGCTGACCTCTGACCTCACCTTTACCTGTTGTTGGCGTGTTGAACACAAAGAATCGCTGATTCCACTGTGATGGAAATCCTGCAAACACGCTCGGTGCCTTTTAGTGCATGCCTACTACAGCTCAATATTATTTCTAACCCTTTAACTTTAATAGAAAAAATTACTCAACCAGATGGTGTTTGAGTTAAACATCAGCCGTCTTCTATTTAAAACAGGAAACTGGCGAAAAGGAATCTCCGAGACACACTGGGCTTCTCATAGGCTGTTGATTATTAAGACAAACTGAGATGTTTCTCAGTGGCGGATCTGCTCTGGAAGAAGAAATAATCTTTATTTGAGTTAAATCTGAACCAGCGGAGCCAAAGTACCCGAATCTTTTGTAGTGCGACTTTGCTAACTCAGATTAGCCTGCAAAACCAGACTGCATCTCAAAAACTCAAAAACTGGCAGCTGGAGGCCGAACCAACGCAAAACACTCTGAGTTTAGATGTGATGTGACTCGCTGCCTTTCCAAACTAATATTAAAACTATGTTATAAAACTTATTTCATTTGGATAATTTGAGAGCAATTTGCCATTTTTTGAAGCGCAGCTTTGATTATCTAGTCTGAAAAAACAGGATGGCAAACAGATGAAACAAATACAGAGCATGGAGCAGCAGGTCCGCAGGCTAACTTAACTAGCTTTGTGTGTTTAAATAAAAGCTTTTGTTGCAGGTTTTACCAGAAAAGTTAAGCTGCAACATTTTCCTTTGGGGCAATAGAGAGCCTAAGCCCCTCCCCTTCCGGTCGACCATCATGTGACTTTATCTCAGAAAAGATATGTACGGTAGTCAATTTCAAGAGACAACTAATGTTTAGATCCCGTCTGAATTGAGCCTTGAATTACATACATGATGTTTGTCAGTTTAAAAGATCATTTAAATGAAGAAAGTCGGAGTTTGTCGTAAAACTGAAGGATCCGACTGTGAAAATAAATAATTACAATGACCCCGAACCAAAAAAGTCGCGTGTTTGCCGTCATAATGTTTCTCCCGGTGACTGAAGCTAACGTCAAACAGCTTCCATGTGTAGATGATGTGACGAAAGGACCAGGAGTCATTGGACTAAACCATAGACTGTATAAAAGAAGTGGGCGTAGTCATAGTGACGTCACCCGTTGGTTTGTGGACTGCCGTTTTCAAGCCTCGAGTTTGGCCGATAGGGCGCCGCCACTGGACGTGACCATATTTGGACGAGATGGTTGAGCTAGCTAGCTAGCTTAGCTAGGTGCAGCTGTAACTCAGGTTAACTGTCATTTTAACAGGCTGATAAGTTTGTCCAGAGAACAACAGTCTGAAAACTAAATGTTCTCACCAGAGAAAGTGAACAGCCGACTCCTAATAAGCTTTTTCAACGGCGCTGGTTAAATTTACACAGCGCCGAGGGTACGAGTCGGCTCTAGCCTGATTGACAGGTCGCCATGGTAATGACTTGTCAATCATAGATAAATTTGCCCTAAAGCCTCCCCTGCTTCCTGGTCTCTGTTCCTCTAAATGGGACCATAATTTACTAAATGAACATCATGCTGTGTTGAAGAAGACTTGAAACTAGCGACTGAGACCATAAACTCATCAGGAAAGTGTTTACTGGGGTAATTATTCAGCTGAGAAGGAGAAACATTTTCCCATTATTTCTAATGGAGCCGGACTTCTTTTTTGCAACCAGAAGAGTCGCCCCCTGCTGGCCGTTAGCGAGATCGCAGGTTTAGGGGACTTCTGCTTTCGCCTCAAATCACTGACCGTAAGATCCCCGCTTGGGTTAAACACACCAGGTCAAATACATCTGTCGCGGTACAAAAGCTAAGTTAGCTGGCTAGTAGCAAGCAAGCAATAACCGTTAGCTTAGCATTGCATAGCTAACAGGTTGGTGATGAGATGTAGCTCATCGAGCGGTTTCACATAAAACCGAGACTTTTAAACTGACAAACGTCATGTGTGTAATTCAGGACTCAATTCAAACGGGATCTAAACATCATTGTTGTCTCTGGCCGTTGACCAACGTACTTATTATTTTCCAAAATAAGGTACAACGGGGTGGAAGGGGAAGCGAGGTCCTCAGTCTCCTCTATTGCGCCCGTCAAAATGGCGTCCACAGAAAGTGCTTCTTGTTGCGAGCGACAGGCTCTGACTGATCCTTTGTTTCTAACAGGAAACTGAAGTCTCGCTCAAGGACAGTTGTCGCTCTGAAATCTCTGGAGAGGCGAGTTTTTGCAGGAGGACGCCGGCTGAAACGAAGGAGAGGAGTTTGTTGTGTACGCAGAGGAGCTGCTAGCAAGACTTTATTTCCTTACTCCAACAAACTGTGACTCTGGTTTCCGCCGCCATCTTCCCTCGTAGGGATCCTTTGCATGGTGTTGACACGTGGTTTAAACAGCCTGAGCCTGTCGGACGGAGCCTTTTTGGACGCCATTTTGATGGCTCCGCCAAAACATGTGAAACTAGGGCCCAGGTTTAAAGATACGTAAATCACCCTTTAATATCAGAGTGCTGTGGGTCCCTCTCCTGTCGTTCTCACAGCGCTTCAGTTAAACATTACTTAACCACATAATTGGCGTCAATCATTAAGCCGACCACAGAGAAAATGTCCGCCTCGGAGAAACGTCCTGTCTGCACGGTGGAAGTGAGGTTCATCATCCGTGCCCACAGGGAGGGCAGGTGTCTACTTCAGAGTGGGTCACCGCAGACTTTACAGCCAGCCACTCGTCTTATTGAGAGATGCTGATATCAAAGGTGGCTTTTTCAGAAAAAGTTATTTGCTAAAGGCTCTAAAAGGGCCACTTGAATCCAAAATGAACCAGAAACTGTTCTTATCACACTTGAGCACAACCCACTCGACAGTTGCAGTGTTTGCAAAGTAGCAGGAGGGAGAGTGATTTAAAATCCCCCCCGCTGGCAGCGCTCATTAAAAGAGCTGTTTGTTTGCTAAATTAATGGAGGCTCTCAGACGGCTGTTGTTTTCTTCCTTTCCACTTGCATCACCAGCCTGTCTTTAACGACCGGCTGAGGTTTAATCCCAGGCATTTATTTATTTGGGCTAGCAGCCAGTTTGACGCTGCCGAAAACATATTTTAATGAGACGCCACCGCGACGAAACAATAACCTGTGCTGAGATGTTTTAATTGGCTTTGAGAGGAGCTCTTTGAGACCGGAGAGGGATCATTCAAACCTGCGTTCCTTAAAGGTTCGAACAAAGGCCGGAGACAGACGCGAAGCCTCGGCAGCGCTCGTCCACAGCGGTGCTTTCACAAGATGCTCTCTGTGTTGGCTATTATACGGTATTATAGGCGTGTTTCACAGGAAGTGCTCTCAACGCTACCTCAACATTAAGACCAACACCAGGTGTGGTCATCCTAAAAGCTGTCGTCAGCCTTTCAGAAACTGCTGCTTTCATTTCTGTTAACCTCTCATTGGTGGCTCTGCTGTCCAGCGGAGGACACAGAGGTCACGGGGGTAGAAGTTTGTGGATGTGACTTGTAGTCTACATTTAACTAGTTAACGTTGCACATGGGGAGATTTTTAAAGGCTGAAGCCAATAATGTCTTTAGATTCTGTGCTTTTAAATGTGACCGTCCCTGAGAGAAAAAAAATAAATAAAACATTTCCCTGCTAGAATTTAGTCTCTCGTCAGTGGGCGACATTTAACAGGTTTTAAATGAATGCAACAGTTGGGCGAACTAAAGTTATAATCCTTAAGATTACAGACATTTGGCGAAACCTGTGGTTTAATAGTCCAGGTCGCAGAGCTCTGTGTGGACCACTGGGGGCAGCAAAGCCGCTTTAAATGAGAAGAGTCTGGCTGCGGCCTGTAGAGCGGTGGGGCGTGACCACCGTGACGTCGCCATTGGACCTAGGTCAAAGTTCATTAGACAAGGCGGCCGGATTTGATCCAGGAAATATCCCCCTTTATTTAACCTTTATTTTACCATATGTGGTTTGAAGATATCTTAAGGATTATTACTTTAAAAATGGAAACACAACCAAATGGACAGAAAATGTTGGCGTGGGCGCCAGGGTGGGGCGGGGCTTTTCCTGACCTGACCCTGGCGCTGACAACACTGCATACCAACTGAATATCTGTGTGTATATATTCACAGTGTAAATGTGTCGTGTGCATCTTTCTGAATATCACTTGTGTCACTGTGACGAGTTACTGTGACTAATATCATTGTACGTCTGAGTTGAAGTGAATCCAATGCTGGAGCCAAGCCGGGCTGCGTTCAGGAACTCCGACTGACTTTATACGTTTCCTGTAAAGTGACTTGTTTTAATCCCCCCCCCCTCCACCAACCGGCTGCCCTGACTGTCGCTGCATTCATGCAAACACAGACGTGTACAGAATTTGGATTCAGACCCGGAGCCTCGCTTGATATGCGAGTCAACAGCTCCTTACCCCTCCGTCCTTTACCTTCCCATGACCCAGTGTACCGAAGCAGGCCTGCAGTTCAACAGAGAAACACTCAAGTGTCTATTAATTCCTAACAAGTATGCATGGCTGCAGTCAGCAGGAGGTGCAGAGTCAGCCAATGTTTGGATTAAATTGTTCCGATGGCGAACCAATTCTCCGATCCTCCTGCACAGAGTGTACCGGCTCCAAGGGCGGCGAGGAAAAACAGGCCAGAGGGGAAAGAAAACATAACTGCTTATATTTTTTAGTTTCAGGTCAATAAATAAACCTCTGCCAAGAACTTAACAACTCACTTTACTTGTAGACCAACGGCTTAATTGGATTCCTGATCGTGCATCCCAACTCTTAAGATCTGGATTCTGTACCTTCCTGGTTTATACTCGGAGGTCTAATGGAAGCCTTCCATAAGGGAATTAAGATCCAGATTCAACCCAGAGGTCTCTTATCCATTAAACCTTGAGATATCCTGGCGGCTTCACAGCAGACCAGTCAGTCAGTTTGGCTCCAGCATTGTTTTTCCTCCAGACATCAAACCTTTAATATTCACTGGCCAAGTTTGATTTCAAGGTGCATTATTGAAATTGGTTTGTGTGGCCTCAGTTCCCACTGGGCTCTTCTTACCAAACGACAAAAAGAAGAGGCTGTCTATCAGCTGATAGCAGTCCATCAATTCCAAACAAAGGCCACGTCCCAAACATGACAGAGCACCAGCAGACCTGAAACAGTCTGAGAAACCGGCCCATCGCCAATCTCAGCCTCTGTGTCCCTCCTCCCTCCTCTCCTCCCTCCCCCTGTCTCTCCTCTGCCCTCTTTCACCCCCCACTCCTCCTCCTCTTATAGGACAAGGAGGTGAATCTGGCACAGGTGCATCGTCGTATGAACAGTCTTTTGGACGAGGATTTGGCCCACAAGCAGATCCCCGGCCCCTCTATCGAGATCTCTGCGCTGGACATCGGCAGCATGCAGCCCAGCCAGGCCTCCCTGCTGCAGGGGCCGGAGTCCGTGCGGGACTACCCGCCCTCGGGCCTCGCTGTGACCACCTTCCTCCCCGGGGAGGGGGCGCCGCCTCCTCCTCTTCCCCACCCTCACCATGGGGGGACCCTAGGCAGGACGCTACCCCCGTCCCAGGGCCCTGGCAGCAACACGTTGCCTCTGCACCACCCGCTCAGCAGCACCAGCCTCAGCGGCACCATGCAGTGCAAACACAGGGCTCCCAACGGGGGGCTCTTCCGGCAGAGCCCTGGCAAGACACCCATGCCAATGTCCTACCAGGCAGTCTCCGCAGGACCCATACCCGAAGCCATTGAGGCCACTCACAGCACATCCATATAGTGATAGGAGGGGGGACGGGGGCATCTGGACTTTGGTCTGGTTTTTGATGCGAGGCGTGTTGGGATCTCTAGAGGAAATGATTACAGAAAAAAACATATGTACAAAGTAAAAAGATTTTGTATCTCACTACCTGTCCGATGTTACGAAAAAACCAACAAAAAAAAAACGGGGAGGCGGGCGGGTGTAATTTTCTCTTGTACATGTCTGTAAATACCAAGAGAACGAAGTGAGGTTAAAGTGTATTTTGAATATTCTCAATTTTTGGAAGTTGAGTTATAAAAAACAAACAAAACGAGACAAAAAAAAAAACATATATATATGTATGTGTGTATATATACATATACATATATATATGTATATATATACATTGACGAAGAAGTTATGACTGTTTGACTGGCTTTGTAAATTTTGTTCAATATGAAACAATGACGCAAATTCATTGTGATTGTTTTCTAAGTGCCGAAATTAAACGATGTCTCTCCACAACTCATCGATGTAAGCGACTACCCATGATGCACCGCTGTAGGGACATGTTAGTGTTGGACACCTACTGTTATGCACCTCTGTACCAACCCTATATATATCTTCAGCATCGGACAGAAATGATCACAATTTCTTTTCCCATTTGTATTAAATATATAATATACGTTGTTCTTCAAATCAAAAGTCTAAATTAATTTTCTTATGTTGACTGTAAATTTATCATTCAGTAAAAGTGGGGAGACAAGTGGATTTTTATCTGGTTCATATTTTACACACGGCTGAGTGTTTTGTTTTTATAGTAACGTTTTATTTGGCATTAGTACTGTCCAGGTGAGGAGCTTCACTTTGTAAAGGGAGGGAAGACGGAACCAGACGGGAGGAAGCAGAGACTTTCAGGCTGCGATCACACCTGCTGTTGGGTTCTAATCCTGAAAATGAGCATCGCCTCTCTTGGGAACATGAAAGGCTGTAGACGTTCTGCTCCCGGGTGTCAGTTCTCATGTTGTTCTTTAAGTCTTTGTGCAATAAGAATCAATACTTTAATGTTTTAGATTCAAACGCCATCTGTTGGCTCAGATGTGGTGGGTTTAATCAACACACCCACAGAGCAGGCGGCTGCTGTGAACCGGTTCTGACTGGAGAGAAAGTCCAGATCTAAATGAGCGATGTTGCTCTAGAGATGGCGATGTACGCCACTCTGGTTGAAGCTCAATATCTCATGTTCTTGATGGCCTGCATCAAGATGGCTGCATCCCAACTTTAATCCATCTTAAAATTAGCTTCTTATAATCAATTCCTGACCGTCGGAACCAAAATTACACATTTAATTTAATTCAGATCTGTCTTGTCTGGCGATTCTTTTCTTATTTTATCTGTATCGATACAGATACAAATGCCAGCACTGCTTTTTGTCTGATACTCATTGATACAGTAGGAGGGAAAACCTCTGGACTTACAGTAAATAAATGAATGAAAGCAGCACCAACGGCTCACCAATGAGAAACTGGTCCCAGTGCTTAGTCCCCATCCCTAGGGCTGGGTGATGTGGCTAAACATGGCTAAACAACACGATTAAAAAAACTTGTATATTGGAAATTATCTGGATAAATGTCAAATCATTATTTCTTTCAGGTTTAAAGGCTGATTTTTGCTCCTGAGTGAAGGTCAACTGTGGTTTTAAACTTTTCTTTCTGGTCAGAACAAACACTGGATGCTGAACAGTGAACAGATAAAAGGTAAAATTAAGTAAAATGTTTCCAGTCCCATTTACTAAACAAAGCAAATCGTAATAGAAAAATTAAGTGCTAATTCGTTTGTGGTTAATTATCATTATTGTTTTATAGCTCAGACGTGCACATCCCTACTCTGTGTTAGCATCAGTGAAGAGGGCTTTTATGTTGATGATGTGATGTTGTCTTAGTGGAGGGCTCGACACAGCAAGGCATCAAAACATCAAACTTTTGCATACCTGTTGGGTAAAAAGCTAAAGTTTTTGGTGGACATGCAGCTGCCGGTCGTCCTCAGCAACCTCCGTTGTTTTGAATCTCAATCTGAACGCCCTTCCAGCGCTGAGTAACCAAACACACAGCGTTTTTAAGGCATCTCTATGCTTTAGTTTTGGGGGAAATCAAACAGTAGGTGGTGTGAACGCAGCCCAACCGTCTCTGACCTTTTGTGTTTGTTATATTTAACCTGAAGATAAAGTCTTGTGGAAAGAACTATTAGCTCTATTAGATGTCTTTACTTTTTTATACTAGAGAATTTAATGTCAAACACTTGTATACAAGTTTTTTCTCCTGTCAAGCAGTGCAGTTATTTTAATCACAAAGAGAGAGAGAGGCCTCATATTCCAACGAGTCATTTCTAATGAGATCCATTATCACCTGCAGGGATGACAGAGGGCGTCGTTATCCAAAGTGCAATCAGAGGCTCGTGATGGTGGGGATTCTGCAGGTGCCATACCTCGACTGCTTGTAATATAGAGGGAATCAGATTATGTTTGCTGAATGGAAAACTGTATGAGGAACCTTTATGGAAAATTATTTTCAGCAGGAAATATAAAACCACACAAACACTACAACCCTCCTCTTCGCTTTCATAAGTGCAATTAATGTGCATTTATGGGCCTGATGAGTTTTGACTTCATTTTCATTCGCCAGACTTTGGCTGTTTGGAAACACGTTGATCGCACACAGCAGGGTTTTCAGCACCCGAGCTTTAAGACTCCAGACAGACGCAGACCGGCTCGCCTTTGAAGGGTTTCCCCTCCAAAAAGTTTCACATCTTTATGTCGGCGGAAGAAACGGAGGGACGTTAGCTTGTCAGGATGAAGGGCTTCATTAAGTAGATGGGAAATTAAGTCTTATACTGTTGGTGATCAGTCAGAAGGAGAAATCTTTTGATTGAACAGCAAGTGTTAATTAACTGCCAGTGCTAACTGATTTTGTCCCAATTACATCATCATAATGCAAATCTGTTCTCAACAATATAAACAAAAACGTCAATGTTGGATGATTCTGCAAAACCCCGATTACATTCAAGGACTTTCCTTTATGCCTAATGCCAACATGATATTCTTTTGTTATTCTTGATTTCTAGCATATCTGCTCATGTGACACCTACTACAGTGTTAACATGTAGGTGTCACTTGGTTAACCTCCAATCACTGGCCTCAGCCCTCCATGCATTACGTAGTGCATTTCCTACCTGTTACAAGGCACTTAACTAGGGTTGGGTATTGAGAACTGGTTCTGAATGTCTGTAAGACCCGTTCGTTTGGATTCTGCTCCTCGGTTCCTAACTTCCTGCATATCTCAGCTCCTGACTGGACAGCAGTGAGCATTTTACAGTCCATCAGAGTGTCTCTGATCTGCCAGGAGCTGCTACGCCGACCTAACATCCCCTCATGTGTTACGTCAACAAGTTTTGGCTCAGGTTCACTAAAAAAAACTGCAACAGCTGCAGTAAGGAGGTTTGGTGCGAGGGAGGAAGCGGCTCCGACGTGACGAAGCGTTTCCATCAACACCACGAGAATCTGTTCAACTTGTCGTGCTCTCCCAGCTACGATGACGCCCCAGATCCAGCTAGGACAGAGACTCCTTTCACTTTTGCCATGAAGGGGAGGAGGAGCAATGAGGAAGAGGATGAAGGTCACCGAGTGCTGATGAGAGAATCTGAAAACTGAAACGATAACGAACAACCCTACTCCTTCTTTCTTTCTTTCCTTTCTACCTCCCTTCCCCAGAGACGCCCCTCTAGGACAGAGACTCCTTTCACTTTAGCCATAAAGGGGAAGATGAGCGAGGAGGAAGAGGATGAAGGTCACAGAGCGCCGACAATATCTGTGGTGAAGGAACCAGAACTGAGAATTCAATAAGTGGAATCGGAATTGATAAAATTGAAACAATGCCCAACCCTAACGTTAACCATCCGACCGCCGCACCCTTACTTTCCAGCTTACTACACAAAAGTTACATTACTTTCTGCATTAGCGCTAAGCGTTGGCATTGGACATAAGTTATTGGCGTTGAATTGTCTTTCATTCTGAAGGCTACGGCGCTGATTTTGAACCAAAATTCGCCCAGTTCCCTAAACAGATGACAGGATCAGTTTAGCCTGTTGGTTGTAGGACCAATATATTTTCTGGTGCATTAAATCTGTGTGCTAAAACGTCTGAGAAAAGGTTTAATGTGTTACAGATGTTTAACATGTGACCGTCTCGTTTCATTTTCTCTGTTCAGAAAACCATGAATATCTTACATCTCTGCCAAAGGGAGGTAAAAAGCTAACGTTCTGCTCATGTGTGAATACAGACTATCCGATTACATTTTAAAAAACTTTACCATGTGTTTGATTCTGTCTGAAAAATGGACAAGCAGAAGAAAAGCAGACGTTATCTGAACTTGGTTTTTGTGTCCGTCGGATCATCGACTCTGACGCAGCTCTCATCTGAACGGACTCTACGTGGATGTTTTCTAACTGTCAGTAGTTGCTCTTGTGAACCGACTTGCTTGTCACGCTGTAATCCACAACACGACGGACGGAGGTTACGAATGGTCAGCAGAGAGGAGGTGAACAGGAAGTCTGTGTGCTGGGGCGGCTTCATGTGTCACCTGCCTTTACATTAAAACTCCGGCACCACTTCAGAAAATGAAAACATGAGCTGTCAAAGCATATAGTCTGTCACAGTACATCTAAGGGAGACCCTTCTTTTATTTATGAATATGCTGCTTGGAGTTTCTTAATCTTTAATAAAGAAATATGGTTTACACATTTGGTTCCCATGTTGTGTCAATGACAGCCGAATGTTTATGTTTCTGTAAATCTACTTTAGGTAAAACTGTGATTAAAGAGGTGGTATTACACTCCCAAAGTTAGTTCCCATCTCCCACAGAAACTCTGCTCTGAACTGAAAACAGCTCGTTTGTAGTCCGGCCGCTTCCCTTTCATCCCTGTGACATCACAGGGATGAAAGCTAAACGCTCGCCGAGCGGCTGCTCCGACACGCCCTCAGAAACAGCGAGCTGCAGCACACAGCTCTCCTCTGCCTTCCAAACACTAGCTACCCTCCAGGCAGTCAGTGGACATAAAGTTGTTACTGTGATGTAGAGACAGAGCTCGGTTAAAACTTTATGGATGAAAGATCCTTTTGTTACAGATTAATAACTCACCGCTCTGAAACTCTTGCTCCAGTCCATGTTGCCAAGCTGGTCGGCAACATGTACAGCTGAACCCGAGCTGTTTACCGGCTTCTCGCTGACCCGCCCTTCTCTGCTTCTGATTGGCTAGTGGTCCTTAACTAGGGACTGAGCGTGTGCAACTCCCAACAAAGATCATTTAGAGACAAGATGTATCACTCCATAGCTAAAACGAAGCCTTCAACACAGGGTGAAAAGAGGAGCTGCAGTATGACAAAAAATGTATGATGTTTTTTGAAAATTAAACCATGTAAACCTGTTCTGAAACCTGTCCTGAAAACTAACATTTTGAACCTGAAAATGAGCATAATACCACCTTTTTAAACGGTTGTGTAACTGTGGATGTCAAACATTTGTTGCTTTCTAGAACAAACTACTTTAAAAAAACAAACTAGATTTGAAAAAGGGACTTTTAAATGTGAGTTTTTAAAGAGAATTTGGGGGGTTTACCTATTTATTTCAACACAGTTTTATAATATGTTTTTGTGCAACAACTTCAGGCCATCAGAGGGGCTGTAGCTGAAGCCGATTGGTTAGTGGTTTTTGGGTCAAATAAAGATGATTTGAATCTACACCTGTTTTAGATTAACATCGAGATATAAAGCCAGAGAAACCAGCTGAGAGCGAGCAGGGAGGCATCAATTTATCAGGTCTGATATGACCTTTAGTTTCCTGGACAGACTCTCTACTGAAACTGAGAGCATCGCTGTCTGTCAGGTAAAAGCTCTCAGCAATTATCATTCTTCCACAGCTGCCGTGAAGACAAGCGATTATCATGTATCCCTACTGATAACGGACAGCGGGATCTACAGGGCCGATCGATTTAATTCAGTAACACGCACACTATGATATGTGTCAGCAGTGCGCCGGGGGAACCAAACATTTTGCCTGGAGAGCTTTTTGTTTTACAAAGTTAATACCCAGAGCCCAATATCAGGATGGGTGCATCCCAAGCCAATATAAAACCTTATCAAATCTACATTTCAGATTTTTCTAGTTAACTGCATTGATGTTTTGTCACAAGGAAATCCATTAAAGTTGACAGATCTAGTTTGAGAGAGAGAGAGAAAATTCGTCCAGCTGTGCACCTGACAGACTGCAGGTCTGAAGAGACATTTTGAAGCTTGAGGTTTGGACTTGCTTCTTGCCGTTGTTTGTTTTCAGCAAAAAATTTTATTTGAGCAAAGCGGGTATGAAGCTCTGCGGCCCGGGTAGAGCAGGAGGAGCTCTGAAACCCAGTGGACATTGTAAAAATAACTTCTACAGGGTCGCCTCTCGCAATAACAGCAGCTCTACTGGAATCACAACGACATCTGGTATTAGTCAAATCGGTGTGAGCAGACATTATCCAGCTTGCCACTACACTGACTTTGCATAGAAAATTAAATGCGTGCTTTAAGTTAAAAATGTGAGAACAAACAGCAGCAGGAGATAAAACAGGAAACAGGGACGCGTCCAGCATCGCAGTCTACGTCGTTAGACTGAACAGCTAGATGTGGATCGGCCTCGCTCAAGAAGATGCTTCAAGCAGTCTGCAAATACCAAGAATGTGGAAAGCTTTGGGAGTCAGCGGCTCACGACAGACCTGAACCAGCAGAGGCAGCAGCACAAACGCAAGAGACAACAGGAAAGAACTCAGAGCTACAATTGTTTTCACTTTAATAAGTCAGTTTTAAATAAATAAATAAGACCTGTTTACATTAATGTCATTAATATTAATCGAGCCAGTACAATTTTAGTCTTATTCTACCAGTCAGAAGTTTTAGAACACCTCCATTTTTCTAGTTTGTAAAAAGTAGTTCAAGTCAAGTGAAAAACCTTAAATGGTACCAAAGTAAGCAGCAAACTGCCAAAATCAAAGAAAACAGACATTTTTAGATATAAAATTAAAAATGAAATGGAGGTGTTTTGTTTCCTTATTTCACTGTAGGACCAACCGATGACCAGCTGCTCTGTCTTTCTTCATTAATTGCCTGGTAATAAAAATAAAGCTTCTGAGGGTGTGTGAACACAGGCTGTTAATTTGTTTTTGCCTGAACCTTCAAGGCTTCATTTCCTTCAGCTGCTGCAGAATAACCAAAGAAGGTAAAGACAAAGTTCAGCTCAGCAAAACTCTGAAATAATGTAAATTTCATGGGTCAAGTAACGAGTTAACAACTTCAAGTTATTCTGCAGCAGCGACGGAAATGAAGCCTTAAAGTTGATGCAGCTGTCCGAATTTGAAAACAAATTTGTGTTCTAAAACCTTTGACTGGTTCTGTAAACAAACAAATTATCATCTAGTTATAGTTATCGGCAAAACGCCTGAAAATACTGACGTATCATTTGTTGTATATTTATCTGATCCCTGATCAGTGCAGCCATTACAGGATGGGTATCGAGTAGTGAAACCTTATCGACTGAAACGGCCCAACATCGAGTCTCCAGTCAGACCAGCACGTCATTCGATACTTTTTTTAAAAATAGATCGCGGCAAAAAATGACAACTTTTGTTTTGTCTGTTGGAGAGTTAATTTAGGCAGATATTTAACAGTTTGATCAACTCAAAATCACCAAAGATGCACCAAGGTTATTATAGGTTATAGATTTTTATAATAGTTTTTATTTTGTTTTGACTTTTTGGTTTCAATTTCAGTTTAGTTTGAATTAGTTTAGTTTTTATTTTTTTGAAAATGCTTAGTTTTAGTTTAGTTTTTATTAGTTTTAGTCTTTGTTACTTTGTTTAGTTGCTGCAGGACGCCATTAGCTGCTACTAAACTGAACTGAAGCTACATCTACAGCGTAATTTATAACCTACATAGAGAAAACCCTGAGAGCTAAACTACCCTAACCCTGCTAACACATAAACATAACACAGCTCTGTACAGAATTTGTCACACGTGGGCTATGTATAAAGGACAACAGAAAACATGTTCAAATCCCACCAACTACGCAGCCGATCCCACACGTCAAGAAATAAATTAAAAAATTAGTAAACAAAAACTAAGGACGTTTACTCTTTCATTTTTGTTAGTTTCAGTTAGTTTTGCAAACCTACAAAACAGTTTTAGTTATCATTTTTTTGTAAAGCCTCATTTGTGTGTTTTTATTTCAGTTTTTCAAATCAAGTTTTCGTTATTTCGTTCGTCTTCGTTAACGATTATAACCTCGGTTTGCAGCGCAGAGAGCCGTCTCAGGCGTGTTCGTCACTGTTGCAGGTTTATCACCACAAGCTGGGCTTTCCGTTGGTTTCATCTTCTGGGGTCATTTAACTCTTCCCTGTACATTTTTATTTGCTAAAAATGTACAGGGATCGCTGCGTTCCATCACATCAATTAAAGGCTTTTGTGGCGCAGCAGCGATCAGCTCAGCTTACTGATGGAGCCTCCGGCTGCAGCTGCAGCTGCTTCAGATGTAGTTGGTTTGATCGGCTGGACGTGCAGCTTTTCTTTACTGTTTGTGAGTCTTTAGTGTAGATTAGTCTGGTTTAAACAGACTCCTTTCTTGTTTTATAGCCTACTTGGTATCATTTTAAGGGAACTGGTTCTGGTACTGGTCGAGAAACTTTTGTCCTGTTTATGGCCAATAAATGCAGTTCATCCACGTGTTTTTACTGAAGGTTCATGGTTGTAAATAAACTGCTAAACTTCACAAGTTCTTCTTCTGACTTCTATCAGTTGTCTATCACCTCTGGACTATTTATTCATCAGGGGGAAAATCTAAACATGCATTTTTTACATTTCTAGAGGATTCATGATAAAGAGTCTCCACCTAGTGGCCATTAGAGGAACTCCTGCTTGAGAGTGCTCTGTCCTTCAGCAGTCTTCACTGAGGGAACAACTATCAGGTGATGTTTTTAATATTTTATACAGACGGTATATTCACATCAGTGCCTCAGCAGCACAGCACTGAGCCTGTGACACAGTATAGTGGGGGAGCAGACATGAACCCTTGTGCCTTTCACAGTTCCTCGTCGTCTCTGCTGCATCCTGCCATCAGTTCGCCTGGCAGAAAACATCCTCTGCTCTGTCAATTAGGGGGACGATTTAGTCTGACGCACCAGGAGGAAGACTTAAAGCGACACACCGGGGCGTGCAGGATGTCAGCTGTGCTCTGGCTGCCTGGATTTTCAAGCCGGGCAGGACGGATGACTTGACTAAACGGTGACATAGCCGCCCGCAGAAAGCCGTCGGAGGGAATATGTGATTGGCTGACTGGCGGGCTGCCTGGTCGGCGTAGCGCTGCGTTGGCTGGCTGGCTGGCACACAAAGTGGCGGCTGACACCAGAGCTGAGAGATGTCTTTGGATGAACTCCTGCTTCGCTAAATGACAGACAGACGGATGGACGGATTATCCCAAAGAGGGGAGGAAGACGAGCCGCCCGGCCAGGAGTGTTTTACTTACATCCAAACCTTTTGTTGCCCCGTGGCAAAACCCTGCTAAAATATACATGGATTATCTGCTTTCCTTGTGCTACTCAAGTTTCAGAGCACTTAGAGCTGTTTATATGGCACATTCCTCCTCCCTGCTGCTGAGCTGTGCCTTCTGGATAAAACACCTCATTACTCACTTTACCTCCAGCAGCTGGAAGAAATAAAAGCCGATGTGAGAGTCCAGTTGTGCCGGGCAGTTATGGGCCATTATACGGTTACGGGCCGAGCCGCTGTCACATGGGTCAGCCTCTGTAAATCAAACCACGGACAGCGTGAAGCCGTGGGGTTATTTTAACGCAGCAGAGCTGTGCACATGAAACACCTAGCGGGGCACGCAGGCATGAAATGGAGGCCACACCATCGCCATAAATATGCAGATTCACTAAAAGTGCTGCACAATCCTGCCATCAGTGCACTTACTGAAGACAAGGAGGAGATATTAAACCTGCCACGAGCTCTAATGACACATTTATAGCATGTTCTCTATTAGCCCCAGTGCATGCCTCTCATGTTTTATCATTACCTTCAAGCCACAGAGCTTAGCATCACTGTCTCTGAAAGACAAATCCCCGACGACATTACAGAAACCCAGAAGGAGGTTTAACAACACTTTTTGTTTGTGGGATTTCCAGAAATCTCAAAAATATTCTACCTGCTGGAAAAGAGTTTCCCAACCTGAGGGCCATTTGCTGCAGAGCCACGAGGGACGTGAAGCTCTAAAGGCTGTTCAGCCGTAAATACCTTCAACTCTGCTGCATTTTCTCTCATTACTACAAAAAGATTTTTACAAAATTAGGTCATCAGTAGGTGAAGTAATCACCACCCAGATGGGGACTCGAGTTTGAGACTTGGACTCGAGTTTGAGACTTGGACTCGAGTCCGACTTAAGTCGCACACAGTGACTTCAGACTCGACTTGAGACTCGTGAACAATATTTCTTTTTAGGAAACTCTGATGAGGTATATTTTTATCATGAAGAAAAGGGACAGGCTGACACATGCACTGTACTGCACTGAAAAGAGTCAAGTCCACTGAGAATGTGTGCAAACTATTAGTATGCACACATTCTCCACACCAACTTCTCAAGCTGTAAAGACTGACAAATATAGCTTGAGGTGGACTGCACATCCACACCTTTGCTTGAAGTTTCCAAACTGTTTTTTGGTAAACAAAGTCACAGCTTGAGTCAGAGTCAGATTTATTTAGTTTGTATCACCCTGCATTAACTATAAACTGCCTACGTAACATAGTATCAGCTGCACGTGGCCACACATGAGAGAATAGGTTAGTAAGCTGAGGTTAGTGAACATGTTTAGCTCAGCTTTGACCAACGTTAGCTTGCTTCTTGCTTTAGTTAGCAGAGACTTGACTTGGACTCTAGCTCAGAGACTTGAGACTTGACTTGGACTCTAACTCAGAGACTTGACCAAACACCGTTCTTGCGGTCTGGAGAGGTTACACAACATTTAAATGTTTTTAAATGTTTTTATCAAGTTTATTTATATAAATAAATGTTGATATAACTAATAATGTTATTAAAATTAACAGTATCTTTGTCATATCGCTCTGCATCAAGTGTGCAAAATGTGTTTAATAACAGCGCTGCTATTTAAAATTCTCTTCAGGGTTTTGCACGGCTGCTGCTACTGATAAGTGGATGTCATCATTATTATTTGTTGTGGCGGCACAGATGTTTCTGCTTCCTGTTGCTCTGCATGATTTGTGCCTGTACGTGCTCATTTCAGCTCATTTCTGTCTCATGTTTGTATCACTTTGTTGGTTTTGAACATCTACAATATCTGAAACAGAAAACAGTGGCTTGATGTTGATTATCACCGAGTTCGACTGTGGTCAGCAGGCAAAGTGTCCTTCACATGTGCTAAATTATGTGCTGTTTTTATGGCTGCTGAGTGCTGACATGACAGATCACTGACAGGTTCCACATCTTGGTCACAGTCCCATAAAAAACTATTTCAGTCGTTCAAGTTCAAATAGGAATATCTGCAGACACACATAAATCTGTGTATTAATAAATATTGTAACAATAAATAGAAAGTATAATGTTTAATACTAGTATA
This sequence comes from Lepomis macrochirus, assembly GCA_024633595.2. NCBI lineage: Eukaryota > Metazoa > Chordata > Actinopteri > Centrarchiformes > Centrarchidae > Lepomis > Lepomis macrochirus. The sequence continues at coordinate 3,514,766 of JALXJV020000023.1, read as the reverse complement.
ATATATTTACTTAATATATTAATAATTTCGTTTTATTAGTTGAGATTCAGCTGTTTCACTAACAAAACTCTTTTCTGATAAATGTTGATGTACAGCGCCTTTCTAGTCTTTTCGGACAATTTTAGATCATAGCACAGGATACTATAGCTCACCATTAGTAGCCTTTATTAATTCCAGTTGGAGAGAACAGCAGTTTCATTTTTGCGGGTTGTTTTCAGTTATTAATTATTAATTAATTAAGAAAAAAGCTCTACATGGTGGTCAGTCTCTGATTTGTTTATGCAAATTACAAACTTGTCAGTAATAAAAACTGCACACAGAACAGAGAGTTCAACATTTCTAATGTTTGCTGTAGGGCTTGAACCTTTCTTTAATGTCCCGCCTACTCCAGGCTGCGATTGGTCAGTTCACGAAAGGTGACTTTGACAGCAACTAACACACACGTCTGCATGAAAGGCCCCCGATCGGCTCCCGGCACGCCAAAGAGTAAAATGTAAAAGTGACGGTACAGGTTTTATGTTGTGAGAAATAACAGGAAGTGATCTCCCCCGTTTGTTGATGCACAGTCAAACCAACGCAGCAGCTGGTTTATTAATCCAGCGCCTGCTGCAGGTGTAAATGCAGCACTGTGGATGAGAAGAGAGGCGACTGCTGGAAGTCAAGACGCCGTATTTAAGTTTATATTCTGCTTGTTTAACAGTTGTTTGATAAATGGCTATTAAAACACGCTTGGAGGGGACTGAAACGCTTTTATTTCTGATCATTTTGGCGCTGGTGATTTTTTATTTGGTGCTCTTTGGGGGGGCTCCCCCCAGTCTGGACACTTGGCTCAGTCTGGACACTTAGATCTCATCTCTGATCGCAAACATGGTGGACGGTGGCGATGGAGGTGGTCAGCGGAGGGGCAGAGTACGAGCTAAAATTTTAGGGGTCGTATTGTAGCTGGTGTTTAAAAGCATGTCCAGACAAAAGGACGAACGGAGCCTGAACAAGAAAAAGAAGAAGCTGAAGACTCAGCGGAGCAGTCACGGTCGGATCACAGTTTACGCTAACCTCTGTGGCCTCCATGTTTACTTCTGCACCACAGCATGCTGCTGTGGGTGACGTCGCGTTCTTCTTCTGCGTGGGTCACTTTCAGGCCGCGGGCAGTTCACACTTCAGTCTGACATGAGCCACGTTTAAAATATAATGTAAACGGCCAATCAGAAGTATCTGGACATAAATCAGAACTGAGCATTAAAGGCTGCAGTGTGAACGCAGAACGTGTTCTGATTGGATAAAGCGCCCTGGGGAGCACTTCACCGCCTCTAATAAAGGCAAACGTGAAAATTAAATATTAATAACAATATATATATGAATTTAAATATTAATGTCCTGACTAGAAATGACCATTAACACTGTGTGTGTCTCAGTTGCCTGGTAACCGCCAGGAGCTGCAGTATGCAGCTTGATAATTACAGTAATTACTCTCCATATTAATAGGTTACCATAATCAGAGACGTATTGATTATTTGCTTTCAGCTCTTTGAGCCACTTGGTGCAATGATTGACGGCGTTGATAGAAGGACACACACAGTTTTCAGCCGATTTGCTTCTTGTTGGCTTGAACACACACATCAGCCATGCGGGAGGGAGATTTCCAACTGAGAAGAAGTGATTTCATGTTCTTGCCGCCTCCATCTCCTCCTCCTCGTTCTGTTTTTCTCCCTCGCTCCACATTTGAACATCTCTTTTTCTGTCCTTTCAGTCTGTCTACATCCCTCATCCTCCTCATCCTCTTCCTCCTCTGTCTGATCACAGGCCCGTCCTTCACTCACCTCACAGTCAGCCAGAAAGAGAAACCGGTGGCTGCAGACGCTTCTTTCAGAGCAGCGAGGGGAATGAAGAGAAGATGATGCTGAGAGTGCTTCGGTCCCGACCAAGGCACAAAATGACACACGTGTTCACGCTGACCTTCTGCGGACCAAGAGGAGTAAGTTAAACAGGGTGCACACGTGGAGATCAAATCCTGGTGACTGACCTGACCGGTGAGGGCGCTAGAAGATGTTTCACCCTCTGGAGGCCACGGATGTCTGAACCAAATATTGCCCCAGTCCATACCAGGGCTGAACGACTCTGGAAAATAATCTAATTGCGATTTTTTAAAAACCAATATTGGGATTTAATATGCAATTAATTTTCAAGCTCTTTACCTTCTGTACGAGCAGTAAATCAGTGTGCAGTCTGACCAGCACAATATTAGATTAAACACACACTGTGTTAGGATGAAATTAGGTGATGCATGAACTATTATCATTATTATTATGAGCAGTGGTGGAGAAGAAATATGAAATTATAATAATATGAGAAAGATAATTCGAGAGTTAAATCATGGCATTAAATAATATGACACAGTATCATCAGGTCGGCCTACAGATCACGAGTTCACCAGTGTTGTACAATAAGAGCTCAATACAAAACAATTAATGAGTCCTCATCTCAGTTCCAAACTTCAGGAGTCCATCTTTCTATATCGCGGTAAGCAAACAAAAAATACTCAGTTTGAGGTCCAGTTCAGAAGTTGGCCAACGAAAATGAAACCGAGTGACGCCTCTCATGTTTAATAGACAAGCTTAGTAATTCTCCAACACCACCAGAGTTCCCCGCAGCCTCCGGTGCTGGTGAGCAGCTCATCCGGCTGTAGCTCGGGACAGACTGGGCCTCTGTAGGACTTCTGCGTTCGGTTTGAAACGCTGTTTCACAGATATTTCCTGAGCTGACTGGTGGCTGTGTTTGTGACGCAGGCGCCGCTCGCCACAATGCGCTTAGCTCACTACACGTGTTTTTCTGATGTGCATATTCCTGTCCGTCAAAGCGGCGGATGGCCCGACGTTTTCACCCACCACCAAGTTACTTTCATTCCCTGTGTCACACTAAAGTTTCAGTGGAATCAGCTTCATGTTGGGCTTCAGGCCGTTGTACAAAAACAAGTCAAGGTACAGCGTATCGTGCGAAGTTTATGCTTCGTCTGCAGACTGCTTTACTATTGGGTGTCATGTGACCAGAGTGGAATCGCAGCCTTTACGTTTTATCACATCGCAATAATATCGCAAATGTAATTAATTGTTCAGCCCCTGTCCATTCAGTAGATGTTGAGATGCTTCAACGCAGAAGTGAAACCTTTTTTTAAAGCGTCATTAAGATCAGAATGGAGGACCAGAGAATGTCAGCGGCCGGCACCCGAGTTTCTGCAGAATCCAGTCTGACTTTAGTTGGTGTTAAACAGAACTTAGAGGTAACTTAATAATACCTGAATATTGTAGCTCTGACTCCTCCATGGTAGCTTAGCATGATACGAAGTTAGGAAAAACAAGCGTTCAGAACGGGGTGAAATCTGAGGCTTTAGCTCAAAGAGATTTCTTTTAAATACATTTAGCTCATTACATGAAACTTTGGCCATGTTTAGCTTCTGTTATTCAAGCAGAGCTGAAAATACTCACAATGATATGGCGGCTGGGAAAAAAAGGATGGATGCGACCTTTAGTACGTTAACGGCTGCAGTTTGGTTCCGTTTAGGCAACTTTTTCTTTAATGTTTTTAGGAAAAGACGGTTTAAAATAAGTAACTTAAAACATAACTTACTAAAAGTTAATTACGTTAACTTAAATCTCCGCTCTTTACACAGCATCACCTGACTTCCTCCTTTGCTCCAGTCATATTGCCACAAGAGGTCGCGACCAAACAATAAATGTAAACATGGGGCGTAACGAGCTGATCGAGCTGGACGGCCGTCTGTCTGGTGAGGACGGGCTGCATCAGAAACAACACATCCGTAACCCATTAATCGCCTCATCTGTTCTGGTTCGTCTCCTTTCAAGTGAAGATTTCTGTATTCTCGATGTTTAATGTAATATTAATTTGAATATCTCTGTTGGGCAAAACAAGCCGTGGGCTCTAAGAACTTTTATTTGATATATCTCAGTCGAAGGAAGAAATGAATCCGACATTAAACCTCGCTCTTCTGCAAACGTAAACACACCTCTGCCCTGCAGTATCGCTCTGCTAGCTGCTGACCCTCAACCTATATGTTCGGAGGGCACGACCAAAATTAGACCGGATGCATTTATGTAAATGAGCCTAAAGGTCACCGTCACTCATCCGGCTCCAGGTCAACACCTGAATGTCACATGTAAGTTCACCATCTCCTTAACATGGATTTAATCTGCTTTACAGCTTGCGGAGCCTCAGGGTTTGACACGTCTTGGTGTCTCCACCTCATTCTCATGTGACTTACGACATCCAGGACACGATTTAATGAACAACCTGACGGCAAAGTGACATTTAGATCCCACTGCAACACGTCTGCCACAGCGCCACGGACCGTCTCATTTGACAAGAAGAACGTGCAGTGAGGTCGACGACTTCTTTACCCACTGTGACGGATGATGTGAGGCCTCCGAGTACGAGGACGCAAGCCCTGACAGAGAGCCTGATCGACCAGGTAAGAGGATTTGCCCCCGTTTTAAGATAAAAAACAATGATTTGAGATATGATTTCTGTTCTTTCTCAACATCTCAAACAAACACTCGGTTTGTTTGAGAAACCCCAGACCTGCACCCCCGGAGCTCGATCTGAGCCGTACACCACCTGGATGTTCTCCTAAATCTCATTCTCCAGACAGATTACACCTTCTAGTTCGAGGGAAACACCTCCAACCGAACAAATACTGTAGGCTGATGTAACCGTGCCTCGTACCGTTACACCGCCATCAGTGCTGCCAGAGGAACTGAAGAGACCAGAAAACATGTTTAGCAGCCTGTTTTCTGCTGAATAGTGTTTTTGTCTCTAAAAAATAAATCAAACAGCAGCAGACAGATGACGTGAAGAGTTTTGTTATATTTAAAAGAATAAAAGATTACTGCCGACGGGCAGTTCAATGTTTAATAAACTGCACCCTCTTGTGATTTTAAAAACTGCACTCATCAGTTTTGTATTTTTGATATTAAACGTGACGTTCGCAGGAAACTGATCTGGATATTGTAATTAAACATAATAATAACAATGCACTTTATTTATTTAGCATTTTGTTTTAGGGATTTACTACAAAACACAAAAGCATTTCTCGTTCATGATTCAGATCTCTTTCACCTTTCAGGCTAGTTTGAGCCCTTACATAAGAAAGTCTGGAGTTTGTTCAGTACTTGAAGTGAAAAATAACGTGTGCTGGAGCTTCCCATTCACACGTTGGCCTGTGTATCGGCTGGAAATTGATTCCAGTTGGACAAAACAGCGGTTTTCTTTTTGTGGATTGTTTCCATTCATTAAATCCTTGTGCAAGCAAACGCTCTACATGGTTCTTTGTCTCTGATTTGCACGGGATGCTGCATTAAAGACAACTCGGAAACGCGGGACAAATCACGTCCCGTATTGCTTTGAGCGACAGGTTGCGTAACCATGACACCCTTCTCATACATGACCGAGCGCAGGCCCTTCTCACTGCGAGCTGAGGCTGCTGTTTGGATGTTACCGCTGTCCGTCCTGTGTGAGAGAGAGTGGGCGTCTCCTTCAGGTTATCAGGCGGGCAGCTTCCAGCACAAACGTCTGGTGAAATCAGGCCCTCCACACCTCCAGGAGCCCCATCGAAACTCGTTTCTCACTCCCACCATGATGTGACTCATGTTCCACCGTCAGCTCTCATTTTCGACTGGAGGCTGGAAAGCAGCTCCTCACAAGCAACCTACTCTCCTCGCTCGCTCACGTTTGTCTTCCAGCGCTCTCATTAGCATTCTGTTGGAGCTCTATGTGAGTTTAAATGTCTTTTGTTGCTTCAGTGAAACATTTAACCGGTTTAACTGCTTACGCACAGTAGACAGACGCCTTCAGCTGCACTGACGCACTTTAGCATTAGAGCTCAGTGTTGAATGTTGGAGGGATTAGAAAGGAATGAACTGGGTGATATTTACAATATACTCAATGTATCGCAGCCTGTTTTGGGATGAAGTAAACGACTATATCGCAAACATCAAATACAAACTGCAACAAAATGTTTTTAAGCCGCCGCCATGAGACTCGCTTCGGCACTTCTGACATATAGAAGTTAATACGAGTTTGGAAATTGGTGCTACATAGAAGATGCAGGCCTCCGCCTTTGGTGGTGGGCGAGTTGGTTCCTAAAAGATAACAGCACAGGATCCATCACCTGGTCTGATGTCACGATACCCGAAATCTAACATAACTCCGCCTACAGTAACAAACGCATTGGACAGAAATTCAAACTGCATCGTCATCTTTGGAGATTTTGAGTTGATCCAAACCGTGAAACATCTGCCTGAATCTGCTCTCCAACAGATCCCAGAACTGTGAAAAGTCAAGTGTTTGACAAGGAGCTGTTTAAGGTAGAAGATGTGAAACAAACAACGGTCATCTAGGGCTGTAGCGGTGAAGGAACTTCCCTCGCGGTAATATGTTGGGGCTCCGATCAATGAAGTGATTTGAGTGTCACCTCGCTGCACAGCGAGCCGCTAACAGCAGCTGTATGGTCGGAGCGAGCTAGCTGCTAGTCAAAGTTACATAACGCTGCCGCGCAAAATTTTTGTAGTTTGACCGTGTCTTTTTCACACGTGGTGAGGGCTGGACGATACGGCCAAAAATGGTATCGCGATAAAAAGTTTCATATCTTTTGATATCGGTAATTATCACGATAAATATCACATTGTTATTGATTTAGAGTTTAAAGGTGGATTTTTGCTCCTGAGTGAAAGTTAAAGAAACCTGATGGTTAATTGTGGTTATAACTCTTATTTATGGTCAGCAGACCAAACAGTGGACCACTTCACAAATCTGAGTTAGAACATTCAAACAATTATGATAAAATCTTTGTCAACAAATTTCCACGAGTAAAATTAAGTCAAAGTTTTTTTCAGTCCTTTTTCCTCAACATAATAAACATCTTACTAAAACAATTAAGTCCTAATTCGTGTGAACAGTAAAACAACACGGCAACACTTACAGCTTCCAAGTTTGAAGTCAGGTCGTGTACAACAAATGACGATCCGTCCCTGAACCGTTACAGAGCTCGTTACAGCTGTGGAACTTTTGAAGCACAAATTTATTAATTAACACGCCCTGAAGTGTAAAGTATGAACACTGTGGTTGTCACGGTGCTTCCCATCGTTCGAGCTTAGTGTCTGCCAAAAGGTGCTTCCACAAAGTATTAGTCTAAGGGTGCGCACACTTATGCAACCAGGTTATTGTAAGGTTTTTATTTTTCATTTTTCCCCTTCGAAGATTTCAGTTTGCTTTTCTACTGAATTGTTCACATTAAAGGTGGAAAAAGTTCTGACATGTTTTATCTCTGTCTCATTATTTTACATCATAAGAACCTGGTGTTTTAACAGGGGGGTGGAGACTTTTTCTATCCACTGTACGTACTGATGGAAGTATCCTGATCATGGCCACAAACAGTGTAGGAGAGAAGCCTGGATTCAAAAACCTTATTAAGACAAAGTACCTGGTCGAACATTTTCCGCAGAGAAAACTCTACGGGAGTTTTAGTCTGAGGACAGTTGTCCCACCAGCTGACAAATGTGACCTTCTTCTCCAACATTACTGATTTGTGGTCCAGCAGAACGCCGAGTCATTTCTGAATTTACTTTACATCGATGACTGGGAGTTAGCGGTTGAGTGGCTTCGCTGCATGAAGCCTAAAAGACGCTCAACTGGTTTTGTTTATTTGTTTATTTATTTATTTGGATCCCCATTAGCACAGCAAGAGCTGGTGCTATTCTTCCTGGGGTCCAGAAAGAGATTTGCATAAATATTACAAAACATGTTTAAAACAATACATTAAAAAATCTGTACATAATTCAAACAAAAACAAAAACAAAGCCCCGGCAACAATTTTCAGTTTTTACATCAAACAGAAGTTTAAAATAGTTTTCACAGAGTTATAAGACGTTTAATTTTGATTATAAAAGTTATTATTAGAACCAGCCACGCTGTTACAAAAATGATTTAATAGAATTTTGTAAAATGAACTTTTTTAATTGAATCTTAAATTTAGGAAGATTTTCTATTAGTGTTATTTGTTTAGGGAGTAGGTTCCATTCCTGCATTGCTCTAAAACTGAATGTTCTCTTTCTGTAATTGGTGACTACTTTTGGTAAAGTAAATTTGTTTGCACAAGCATGTCTGGTAGCAAACTTATGTATGTCAATACTGAACAAAAATTTTGGTAGAGAGTCTGAGCAGTTTTGGTGACAGAAATGTTCCAGACAAACACCAATAATGAATATAAAATTCTGTCATACACCAACATCCAGCTCAACTGGTGTGTCACCACCGATAACGGGACCAAAGCTGTGAGCCTGAATACGTGGATAAGACCGCAGTGTGTTGGCCAGTGATTGGTGAGTTTTTGCGTCTCCCTAGTGAGGAAGTAATCATGTTATTATCAGCCTACAGGTAAACATAAAAAAGAGCACTTCAAAATTGTTCATGTTTGAATCTGTAGAAAAAGACCATTTAAAGTGTTTGTTTTCATTCCCGGAGAGAAGCATGACAGACTTCCTTATTCAGCCGGCTGTTGGTGTTTGCACTAAGGTTGTGATCAGCTTCTCAGTCAGTTGGAAGAGGAGGACTAAGAGGTAAAGATCCCTGCACACCAGCTGATCGGCGAGTCTCCTTCCAGGTGGGGATGCCAACAGAAGATGATGATGAGTGGGTGGGTGCTGGAGCGGGAGCGAGCAATTTCTCAAGACATGGAATCTCCTTTCGACCTGGCAAGACCTGGAAGTCCTTGAGTCAGTGCACAAGGCTTTAAAACCCCACGTGGAATTCAAAGATGACCCATCAGGCGAGGACTACGTCACAATGTCCCATGTCAAGCCTCATCTCTTCCGCTCCAGCTGTTCAGGAAGACCGCAGTCTATCAAAGTTTCCATCCTGGAGGCTGACGTGGTGTCGTTAATGGATCCCAGGTTCAAAACAACAGACACTGCAGAAGGAAACGTGGAGGTAACCAAGGGCATATCGGAGATGGAGGCAGCCTCGTGAAGCACGAACACTGTCAGAGCCACCGAAAGAGAAAACCCTGGGAAGCTTCTTCAAAAGGACACCACCACCCTGTGCTACACAATCACATCAGAGTGGTCTGCCTGCAGTCTGACGGCACTGACGGCGAACAAGATCGCCTGCGGTGGCGGAAAGACCACGAGGAAATGATACCAGAGTGAATATAGTGACATGCCACCGAGCATCTCTCCAGCCAGTCCTTATTTCTGCAAAGATATAAATGACATCTAACGTCTAGATCCTGTTTGAATTGTGCCTAAATTACTCACATGATGTTTGTCAGTTTAAAAGATAATTTAAGTGAATAAAAATCGCAGTTTGGCGCAAAACTGTGGAAGTATAAGACCGTGAAAATACAAAGACATCAAATTCTAAAAGTCGCATATGTGCCGTCGTAACTCGGGCTGCTCCATTTTGGTGATAATTGAAATCACGATTGTTGATTGATTTAGGAAACATCATGCATTTGTGATATATTATAATAAATGCTCCATTTCTTTGTTGTGCTTTCAGAGTCAGAATCAGCTTCTACAATAAAAACAAATTAAATCACACAGTACAGAGAACACATGCACACTGTAATGACAACAAAACAGACGGACTGAGACAACAGTGCAATGAAGAATGAGTAAATAATAAGTGGTAACTGGGGCTTCACAATCAGATCTCAGTCATGATGTCGTCATGTGTGATCACATGACTGAATGGGCGAGTAGAGGCTTCTGGCTTCAACTGCTCCTCTCTTTTCCACCGTTGTTTGGAAACCAATGAATCAGAATCAGCAGTCAGAGAGCCGCACGAGTCTCACCAATGTCGCCTGCATGCATGCAGAGGTGAGTTTACAGCGAACAGCTGATGGATTCAAGCTAAATACTGGGTCCGGAGTTGTTGTTTTAAGTTTTCATCAGGTTTCTACACCGAGCTGAAGTCGGTCTCCTCCTCTCCAAAACAAGCCGATAGGGCTGGACAATAAAACAATAACAATAATTATCGAGATATAATTGTTTTCAATAACAATATAACAAATGTTTTTTCCCAGTAAATGTTATTCCTTATCAGGACGGAAAAAGGGCTTGTTTTGAATGTTCTACCTCAGATTTGTGTCAAGTGTTTGTCATGTTCTGACCATAAAGAAAAGTTTAAACCACAATTAATCTTCAGGTTTCTTTCAACTTTCACTCAGGAGCCAAAATCAGCCTTTAAACTTGAAATAAATTACAATTTCATACTTATTGTGATAATTATCGATATCGAAAGATATGAAACTTTTTTCCGTGATAACGTTCTTGTCCGGATCGTCCAGCCCTACAAGCGGAACAGCTGACTACAGCAGCTAATAAAGCTCGTTAAACGTCCCGTTCCTTCGACGCTCAGGCGACACAGACGGGATGCTGCAGCTGATCTGCAGCATCCCGTTGGCTGGAAATGTTTTAATAACCTTCCAAACTGTCGGCATTTTATTTTTGTGCTGCTTTCTCTGTTCTGGAGGTTTGTTATTAAATGTGTAACAAACATTGTCGTGCGTCTCTTTATTAAACTCCCACACAAAAAAGCTTCTTTAATGGTCAAACACAGCCTGTAGTTTTTCATTCTATTCAGGTCCAATCTGATGTTCATTTATAAATGCTGTCTTCATCTCTCTGTGCGGCGTGCAGGTCTACGTCAGCTGGTTCATTTGCCTAACCTTCGCAGGTCTTTAGACCGCGGTGGAAACGCATCCAACAGAGGGCTGAAGGAACCTGAAGGTGTTTTCGTCACACAAACATGGAGCTGCAGGTGTTTAATCACATGCTGCCTTCATCCTCACACCGCCTGAACAAAGCTCACGTTTCCCCTCGTTATGACTCGCAAACCTTTTATTCCACATGAAAAGACCTAAAGTCCCGCCGTCCCCTTTGTTTAAACCCAGCTTCAGCCGAATCTGCCCATTTTTCTTACTCTGGCAAAGCTCCTTTAGAAAAACACATCAACAGACTCAACCTTTGTCTCTCCTCATGCCTCTCTCCACCCATTCATGCTTTAAAATGCAGCTCACATAAACACTCCTGTTCTGGCCGAGCGGTCACATAAGGACTCTAACAGGTAGTTGCATGGCAACAGAGTGGAGCATCATGGGTAGCGTGAGCGATGGGGCTCACCGAGCTGCTGACGGTCCGTCCGTCCTCGCAGCCCCGTCTCAGCCTCTTAGAGAGCCGGAGAGATGCCCTGCAGCATGTGGACCATCACCTGGTGGCTGGGAGTCGATCCTGCGGCGCCTGATCGGATTTTAGTTACGCTTGATTGTCAATAAAACTCAGACAGGGGACGCGGTTCAGACACATCTTTATATTTAGCCGAGACACTGCAGGTGAATACCATGAAACTTTGTTAGTGGGGATGCACTGAAATGAAAATATAAAAAAAAAATTGCCGAATCACAAACAAGTACATTCACATTTTTGCCTTTTTTATCATCGTCTTCATTAAATGGTCAAAGTAATTTATATAATGTATATATAACATAATCCAATTAATCTTCTTTTGTTCACATACTTGCCTGGATACTTTGCGTGTACCTGGAGGATTAAGTCTGAATCCACTAGGGGGCAGATCAGAGCCGGATCATCGCAAACATCCGTCATGTTTGATCACAGTACGGCTCGTTTTGCAAAACAGTCGACCCGCTTTGGTAAAGAAGATCGTTACAGTTTCTCACCGTCCTTCTGTTGTTATCACACTCGTCGGCTAAATAAGGATGCGTGTTTGCTGACGTGTTACGTTTTTTTTTTGCGGGAAACGGCGATGAGAGGTCAGATTTGCGGTAAAGTTACAGTGATTGGTCAAAATTTCAAGTCATGATTAAAGGTAAAACACGCACGACACATATGACCATATGCACAATGTTGGCGTTTACCAGTCCAACGACAGGCGGTAAGGACCTTTAGTAGTCATGTGATCTAAGTCACATGACTTTTATGGCAACCGGCGGCGCTTATAGAAGCAGCAGCTCGTAGCTCCTTCAAACTTCGCAACACTTTTGTTTTTTTAATGTTTTTTTTTTTCGGTTTTATTGCCAAAAAAATTGTTACCTCTGACATAAAAACAGTCATTTGAAGATGAAGACGGGGTTTTGCCAATTTTGCATGCCTGCTGAAAATTGCATTAAAATGCATATAAATTCTGCTTTTAAAAGCTGTACTAGTTTTTCTAGGGTTCATCAATAATGATAAATGACCAGTATATCTTTTATGAACTTTAAGAATCTTTGATATATTATTACACTTCAGTAAAATATGATTTCTTAGATTCATTTTAAGAAGTGAACGCATAATTTGGCAAAACAGATGTTGCACATTAGTGGTATACTTAATATTCAATTAAATTCAAATTAGCTTTATTGGCATGAACGTGTAACAACAATATTGCCAAAGCATCATACAAACTACATCAGAACAATCAACCCCATACATTTCATTAAACAAGTAATTAAAGCGGTGTGTGTTTGTGTTAGAAAAATTCAAAATATATTAAAGATTACAAATAAAATAAATAAATAAAACAGTGTGTGTTAAAAAATAATATATAATAAAAATTAAAATAAAATAAATAAAACAGTAAGTGTGTGTTAAAAAATAATATATAATAAAAATTAAAATAAAATAAATAAAACAGTAAGTGTGTGTGTTAAAAAATATATAATAAAATTAAAATAAAATAAATAAAACAGTAAGCATGTGTGTCTTAAAATAATATATATTAAAAATTTAAATTAAATAAAGAAATAAATCAGTAAGCGATATAAGATATACTCAGTTATGCCAATAAGAGCGTTCAACAGCTCTGACTCCTGAAGGACCAGACTCAGAGCTTCTTCAACCGAAGCTTCCTGCAGCTCCGTTCATCAGGTGACTAGTCGGCCATTTACACTCGACAAGCTCCCTGCCAGACGTTTGGAAGTGGAAAACACCTGCTCACGGTTTGCAGCCTTTCTGCTCTACCTCTTCCCATTTTATTGAGTTTATATATAACCCCTAGTCTGCGTTTGTCTGTGTAACTCACCGTGAATGTCATGCGGTTCCTATAAGACTCGCCACAGCGGCCACGTGGTCACGTTAAGGGTCGACAGAAATCGGCCCCTCTGCGGCGCCGACGGTCATTACGGAGATAAAACGCCGCCTGTATCCCTCGACCACGCTGAGACTTATTACTGGCTCTATTCTTGGAGGGGGAAAGTGCCACTTGCGGAGCGTGATGCCCGGTTTCAATGGTGTCAGTCATTTGCAAGTGAAAAGGTGATACATCAAGGAGGATAATGGCCGAGCTTAGAGGGGAGCAGGGGGAGCAGCGAGGGCGTGTGATGAAGCGTATAATTAGCCTCTCGCCCTGTGTGAGAGCAGACAGGATGATTCAGTGTGTGCTAGCTGCTCAGTTTTGTGTCTTTACGGACCACAGACTGTGTGCAAAGTAACAATAAAAGAGCCGATCGCTTTGTTTATTTCCACTGACCAAGTCCAACAGGATCTGATTCATTAAAGCGAGGCTGAAAGAATAACGTGGTCTGTTCGGGAGCAGAAGCTTAAGGGGGCTAAACTTGGCTAATGTTAGCAAACGTTAAAGATAGATAGTGCTGCGTTTTAGCAGTCGACATTGTAAGACAGTGTTCGCTTGAGGCCTGTCACGTAGTCTCACTGTGATGGATGGGTTTAATCTGGATGAGCAGTGCTGCTGCTGCTCCACCTGCAGACGGGGCTTCACCTCCGGTACAGGTTAGCAACAAGCATTTTTAGTTTTGCTGTAATAATCCTAAATAAAGTGCACCGAGCTGGTTAAATTCAGTAACAGATGGCAGAAATAAACCTTAAAGCCCGTCCCAAATCCAGGCCGGGTCAGTTCAGTGATTTTGGCAAATAAAAGTGCGGGCTGTTAATCGAAGGTATTCAGCGTCTTGACTCCCTGCTGCACTTTGGTGCTAACTGGATCTGAGCAACGAGACAAGAGCTGTTAGTGTTTAGAAAGACTCTGTTTACTGACCCACAAACAAATAAAAACTTCCTCCTCCTGCCTTCCTCCTCCTGTTTATCACTCTTACTCCACATTTTAGCCCTGAACCTGTCGCTTCATCGATCCCCACCGTCTCCCTCCTCCTCCTCGTCTTCCTCCAGTTTCATCTAGCTCTTCTCTTTGGGCCTGAAAGCCTTCGTCGTGTCACCCCCCCTCCTCCTCCTCCTCCTCCTCCTCCTCCTCCTCCTCCTGACTTTCACCTCTCTCCACTTAATGCTGTTATTTTTATCTGATCCATTAGAAACCCCGCCTCCTCTCAGCCCTCAGATTCTCAAAGCTTCACAAGGGAGATCTGCACGTTGGCAGCGTCTGATGGTCCGGATCAGGACTTCATTACCCTAAAATAAAACTACAAGGGCGGATGGATATAGTTCCCCCTCCTAAAACCAAAACTTCTCATTTGTGAAGCAGTTTAACCAAACCAGACAGCATGTTTAAGACTCCCAGCAGGTTGATCAGATCCGTCTCAGATTTTGGCAGGAAAGCCTCAACACCTTGAGGATGTTTTATTGTGAAGCTTGTGAGTCTCTGTCAGACGCCGTGGCGTTTTGGAGGGGCGAAGGATGCATGAAAACTCACGAGACTTAGTGCAGTCTGTTGTGGTTTGGGGGCGTGGATGTGGGGTGTTTCACCCAGATGTCTGATATCTGGGAGGCAGATGTGTCATCTCTAAGTTTAAAAGCCTCTTGGAGCTGTGTCCCAAACCCGGGAAGTCAGTCATTTTGAACCCACTGTTCACTCTACACGGTCCATACTTTGACGAACTCCTCTTACAGTATTAATCCGATCAACTTCAAATTCGGGCAGTGGGATCTTCAGACCTCCACGATGTGAAGTTCCAAAGTCTTTGAGGTTTCGGCAAACAATGCTGCTGCAGCGTCGCAGCAAATTTCACTGTTCAAATGTTCCAAAATAAGTCAAACTTTTCCACACTTGTTTGTTGTGCACTGAGTGATGAATATTTATATTAAAGCAGGTAATTGTCCTGACATTTTCGGTGTCTTATTAAATTATGCATGCGGATGTCCTTTTCCTAACTTCAGCTTTGATTGTGGCTCATTCAGTCATAAATATTTAATGTCAACCTCAGATTTGAGGTTTCAGCTGCTTTGAATGTTTCTCAAACTGGACTCTGGACTGAATTTGTTCTCGCAGCACCTGAAGCAACTCGCCCACACTAAAGCAACTCCAACGCAGTCTGATCTCCCTGTAAAGATGAGCGAGGCGTCGGCCGCTGAGCAGTCACACTCCTCAGGAGGTGAACTGAATATCAGACGAGGAGAGAGGAGGAGTTTCTGCTCAGAGGGAGAGAGCAGAGATTTTGCTGTTACCTGCATGAGTATAATCCACTTTCTCAGAAGGTGAATCTGATCTGATTCTAAGGTTTGAGAATCAGATCAGATGGAGTCAGCGCTTCTTCTTCTGCTGTTTCGCCTGCACTTGGTTGTTTTCAGCTGAAAATACATCAGCTATGAACTCTTCCTCTCATCCTCCTCCTGCTCGGAGGTGATGACCTCTGACCCCTGTTCACTGTGAGCACCTCATATTATTTTTCATTCACGTTCCTCTCAATCGAAGAATAAATGAGAAATCCTCCACCACAGGTAACGTCTCATCAGGACACTTAACCCGAAGGTATTAAATTTAGTGAAACACCACCCGGCTCCTCCCGTCCTCATGTTCAAAGTTTCCTCTTTATTCATTCAGCAGCGGCGGTGCTAAAATTCGCTTCCTCTCCTTCATTATAACTGCAATAACTCCGATTTGAATGTAAACAACTAAGATGGCTTGTATACAAATTAGCAGCTGACCTTTCAACTGACAGCTAATCCGCCCAATAGGAGCTCACATGTCCTGTACACAGTCTACAACAGCCAATGAGAGCCCGAGCTGTAAGGAAGGTGAATCAAGACAACCCGACCCACTTCCACGCTAGGCCCCGCCCAATCCGAGTACGGATACAGATACAGATAATGCTGTACTCGCTCATCCCTAATGGTTTTGTATCTGAATGGTCCGTTACCCATCAACCCTTTCATGGTGTTTCATCTGTGTCGCCACAGTCACCTGACACCGTTCGCTTTTCTCTTCGGCGCCGCCAAACGTGAGCAAACAGTCGGCCTGTCAGAGCAGGAGTGACTGAGCTTTAGCGACCGTGATGAAGCAGCAGGAGGAGGAGGAGGAGGAGGAGAGTGCAGCTCGTTGACAGGCAGGAGGAACACGACCTGCTCCTTCCTGACAGCCGACTTTCACCTCTTAGCTGCAGGCTAACGAGATACTGTCCCCTCCTCACCTTTCCTCACCCTTTCCCCTCACCTCCCTGCAGAGGGCTAATTAGAGGTCACCCTGTTCTTCTTCTCTCGCTCGTTTCCCTTCAGGTGGCCTGGCGTGAACTCCTCGCTGCAGGCTGAACCGCATGCCGTCGCCTTTTGTCACAGAGGTGTGAAGCATCGAAGGACAAACAATATAAAGCTTGTACAGCTACAACAGTGGAGTTTAACTTTCTGTCCAAACTGGGAGGAAAACGTGGAAACACAATTACTAAGCCTCCAAAACGAGCTTCAGTCCTTCTCTGTAAGTGAGAAGAATCAGACTCAGTCTGTATGTTTAGCTTTGTAGGGCTACCACTGAAGGTAATTTACATAATCAGTTACATAGTTCATTATTTTCTTTATTAAAAGAATCGTCTAGGCTGTAAAATCTCAGAAAATTGTAGTAAATGTCCATCTTAGTGTGCAAAGAGACATTTTTAAAAGTCTTGTTTTGTCTGTTCTGTTCCCTTGTGAACAGTCCAAAACCTAAATATTAACTTCTCGACTGAATATTTGGTCTAAAACATGATTTAAAAAAACAAGGTGACGAGTCCAAATTAGTTTGTTTATTATAAAGACAAAGATGTTTATATTTAGAAGCTGAAACCAGAGACTTTTTTGCCATTTTTGCTCAAAACACAGACTTAAATAAGTTGTCAGCTATCAAAGCTGTTGCAGATTATTATTTATTATTGATTAACTGAGCAATAAAATGACTAATTGTTTCTGCATTAATTCAATTTACAATGATACACGAGACAAAGGAGCCGCGAATCCTCCCGTCTGAGAAGCTGCATGGTAACAGGATGGAGCCGTTCAGCTGGCAGAATAAAGTCATTCAGAAGTCTAATTTCTATTTAATAACTTTAATTCAAATGTCTCTTAACTTCTTCTCTGATCAGACAGGTTCTTATTTTAATTTAAGACTCTCTGTTCAGACAATATTCAACATATTTTTGGAGTCATCAGTCAAAGCCTGGTTTTGAATCAGCACTGGTATTTAAAAACGTTGAAATGACCAGCAGCCCGAGTGTCGGCGGAACAAACAAAAGAAACGCACACAAAGACGCCGCTTCTTGTTCGGCGGCTTGTACTTAGGCGTTTGAGAACTTTGGCTTGTTGCGTTTTTGTTTAAAACATATTTCTGGAAATAGTATTCAAACACAGACTGTTTAAAAGTGGATGTAGCCGCCGTGACGTCACCTGTTGGTTTGTGGTATTTTGACCGTCGCCATCTTGGTTTTAGAGCAAGATGCATCTGTAATTGCATCTGTAATTGACGTTAACTGTGATATTGGCCAGGATGCTAATTTTGTCTGATACCAAAGCAGCGAACACGAGTCGCCTCTATCCTGATTGACAGGTCGCCATGGTAGCGACTTCCGGTTTAGCGCTCCGCTTCATAAGAATTCATAAGAATTTTATATAGTGTAATACTGTGCTTTTTTTACCACTGGTTCATTTCTGTGGGTTGTTTTATATATTTTTATATATTTATCGGTCTCAATACAAACTTGTCAATAATCATATTGTTCAACATTTTATGATTCGCTGCAGCAAGTCAAACTTTTTTTAATGTCCCGCCCCATCGAGGCTGTGATTGGTTGGCTGACAAAAAGTGACTGACAAGCACGTCAGCTGTGAGAAACGTTGAACATGTTGAACAGCTGAAGGCATCGATAGAGCGAACGTCAGCGAGCCAAACTCAAACCTTCCTCATCTTCTGCGTTTTCTTCCGTCTTAGCTTCTGGCTTCAGCTGCAGTTGATCTCTGTCAGAGCGATCGGAGCGCCGCCATTTCTCTCGCCGCTCCAGTGAAGAGTTGGTGTGAATGATTAGCGGCGGGATGGGGGAGGGGTTACAGTAGGTTGTTGTCTTAAAAATGACTTGCAAACTGCTCATAAAACTTTTTTTCTCATTGCACATGAGCAGACTGCAGAGGGCAGAGCGTCACACACTTTCTGCGGTTGTGTAATCGCACATGACGACATCGCGATTAGATTCATCGTGCAGCCCTAATAATAACAAAATCAATGTCTGACATTGATCCCCAGCTAATAAATGCTTCAGTGAGCTTAAAGAGTTCCTCCTGAAAGTATTTAGTTTGGCAGCACTTGTTGAACTCGTTCACCTTCAGGCTGCTGGGAAACCACGGCGAGCTTCCACGGCCGCTGGGAACTGATCTGAAAGCTGGAGTCAAGAGGTCGAAGCCGTGAAGAAGAAAGTCCCAGCGGACGTCCTGCCCTCCGGCGTGTCCCCCTCCTCACCTCGCCAAACTTTTCCTCTCCTCTCACAGCTGCTCCTGAATCGACCTCTGAGGTGAAAATAAACCTCTGGGACCGTCAGGACAAAGCGTGAGCCGCTGATACTGATACCGCTGAGCCTGGACACCAACTCTTCATCTCTACTCCCTGTTTCCATCATCGTCATCAGCGGTGGACGAAGTATTAACATGGTTTCCTGTTACAAGCTAAAGTACTGCACTGAAAAGGTTATTTAAGTAAAAGTATGATCATGTAGTTAAAGTATTAAAGTCAGTCAGTACAGATAAATGTCAGCTGTTAATGCAAGTATTTGTTATCTCATTACATTGTTATTACTATTCATACATGGTAAAGCAGGATTTTACTGAAACCAATGATTATTTTAACTACGGATTAATCTGCTGATTTTCTTCATTAATCAATCGACTGTTTGATTCATAAACGTTCAGAAAATACTGAGAAATGAAACTTGTTCAGTCCAAACTAAATTATTATCAACACATTCAAAATGTTCGTGTAATTAAAAGGAAAAGGAACAAATGACTTTTTTATTACATGCAAAATGACTGTATGATCATAATGTCAGTTAATTATTGATTAATCAATAATGTCAGCTGTATTTGTATTTAACTGTTGGGAGTCCTTCTCAATCTCAACGCCCCCCCGACCCTACACCCTCAGACTTATTTAAAGTCACTTGGTAAGAGATTGAGTCCTGTTACCTCTAGGGCTACATCGACAAATCGATTACGTAAATACGTCCACTCGCATTAAGTGCGTTGCTGCATCCTGTGTTAGCAGGATTCCCCCGGATGAGCTGCAGCTACCAGACGGCGCCTTCGACGTCTAAAGTCTGGGAGGATTTCAGACAGACGCTCTACAACGTGCTGCTCTGTGAGCTCTGAGAGCTGGAAACAGCTTCACTGCAGCACGGCTGCTGTCCACGAACACGTGACGCAGCATGAAGACGTGAAGCGAAAGTATCCCGGGGCGCCGACGGCAGCGCCGCAAATCCTGTTTACTTTCTGTCTCCACGCGGCACGAGGACACGTCGTCCGTTAAAATGTATTTTCTGAATATTTCAGAAATGCTAAAGCAATTTATTGATGTTGCCAAAGTTACGGTCTTGACTGGTCTTGAAATAAAATCCCAAGTCCGAGACAGAGACATGACCGAGTACAAATGCGGTCGAGTCCAAGACGAGACCAAGACCATCAAATAGTGGTCTGAAGACCAAAACCGGACTCGAGTACTACAACACCACTGCATTACTCAATACTGAAATAAATCCACGTCAGAAACATTTAAAGTTTTAAGTAAAGCAGCCTGATTATTGTCTGTCAGTATCAGAACACATCAGTGACGAGGAAACTGGAGTCATTTTAAGATGCTGCTGTTGTCATTTCTGATGAGCTTCATCAGGACAAAAATTAGTCGTTAGATTAATGGATGATCGTAATGCACAGCACTAGTTACCTCGACTGTGCTGAACCATGTTGCACACTATTGCAGGTTGGGGACTTTTTACTTTACGTTTTATGTTTTCTTCTTCGTGGTTGAGGCACTTAAGAGGCCGGCTGCCAGATTTGTCCGTCTTGGAGGAGGAGAGGTCATTCTCAACGTTCCATCAGAGGACAAACTACCAAAAGTTCGCTGCCGGTTTGAACCATCAGCGAGCTTTACAAAAACTTTCTGACCATGTTAACGTCAGGGTTGGTTGCTCCTTCCATGCTTGATTGTTTATCGTTTTTCTTTCTGTCTCTTTTAAGGCGGGTTTGCCGTGATTTTCCTCTCACATTCGGGCTTCCCTTAGTAACCCCTGTGTTCACTTCACAACGCTGTGGGTAATTCCCTCAGTCTGCAGAAATGGGTCCAAAAAGGGCTCAAAATGTCTGCGACGGAGCCCTCGCGCACAACGATCTGTCAGTGGGTGAAGAAGCTAAAGCTGGACGATAAAACAATAATTATCGCAATATGTTTTTCAACCACAATATAACAAATGTTCAATGAATATTAAATAAATGTTTGAATGATCGACGAAAAAAGACTTTTTAAAAAAGATTTTTTTGAGGAAAAAGGACTGAATAAAGCTGTTACTTTGACAAAAATCTGATCATTATTTTGAATGTTCTACCTCAGAAGTGAAGTGATCCACTGTTTGGCCTCAAGTGTTGATCAAAATCAACCTTTAAACTCAAAAGAAATAGCGATTTGATACTTATCGAGATGATTATCAATACCGAAAGACATGAAACTTTTTTGTGATAACATTTTTCTGTGTCAAACCAAATCTACGCCGCAGCCTACACGTCACTGTGTCATTTAATCCATAGACGGCACACTGTTTTGCACGGACATTTATTACTGTCGCACATCGCGCTTACGCTGTGAACACGACATGATTATGATGCCGCTGTTTGCAAAGTGGAGGAAGAGAGAAAAACCGGCGAGGGACGTAGAAGAAACGGTCTTCTAAGAAATAATCTGTAAAAGCTTCAGGTACTAAAATCCTCGTTGGCTGCAGCCCTACATGTCACGGCGGCACATACCACAACAACTGTGATTGGTCGGTTTCATGGCATCGCATTTCCTCCAAGCCCACAGGAAGTGCTCCGTGCTTAAGTTCTCGAGTCACTCGCAGCCAAACCAGCAGCCGCAACACGGTGGATACCAATTTCTTTTGAGCATCAAAACCTCTGCAAAATGACTAGTTTCACTAGAAGACTTTGATCCGTGGATAATATCTGAAAAGTGATTTCCATTTTATCCCCTTTCAAGTTAGCGGAGGGCTAAACAGGAAGTTAGACGGCTGAATTTAACACAGTGGTCTCACAATGCTACTAGTGTTTTGGCGCTGTATTTGCAGAGACACCAACGAACAGGTAAACATGTGTGGCTGCATAGCTTACGCCTCAACTCCACGTATAAATCGAGCTTTAGCAGGAACTCAAAGTCCGTGAGCGCGCAAAGCGAGATTGGACCCATATCTCACCAGAAACCTCCTCTTCTGGATCCCAGCGAGTGAAAAAAACTCGCAGTTTGAGTTTCAGTACAAAAAGGTGGTCAGACCGCTGGTGAGTTTGGTTTGAAACGCCGCCACAGATGTTCCCCGAGCTGACTGCTGCTACCGACGTCCGACGATTTTACCCGCCACTGCCAACAGTTTACCCTCATTTGGCGGAGTAGTTTTGTTTTTCTTGGTGGGGGGGGTTGAACTGTCAGTTATCAACAGTTTAGTCTTTGATAAAATGTCAAAAATATCTCCCAACATCTGACACAGCGCAGGATGGAGTCCGAACAGCAGTCAGGTCACGGAAGTGTAAAGAGGAGACAAGCAACAAATCCTCACCTTGAAGCTGGACCCAGAGAATTAACTGGCGTCTTTGCTTCATAAATGATCAGTTTTCACATGTCAGCAGGGCCGCAGTGACATTTACAGCAAATATAACTCTAGTAACTAAAATCTGACAGTGAAACTTGAGACGCTCAGTTTGGTTTGTCAGAAATGTCTTCGGTGGAAGACGTCCCGCTGGAGACCTCTGTGTTTCTAAAATTATTGATTCTAATTAATTAACTGATTGATGGTCTCAGCGCCGGCTGCCTCCCCAGTCCTCCCTCCAACAGTCTCTTTGCTTCCTTGACCTCCTCTGCAGCGAGCTGACTGGATGGAGCCTCGCATGGTGCTAACCAGATAAATGCCTTTGTCAGCAGTGATAGATGGGGAGCCTCGCCGCCTACCCAGCATGCAACGGTGCAGCTCTGGAACGCAGCTCCATTAATTATCATTCACAGTAGAGGCCTAAAGGGGAGAGATCTGTCTCTGTCTGTCGCACTCCGACGCAAACGTTGGTGGGGGGGTCTCTCTTTCTCAGCTGAGCCTCTAATGGCTGCTCTCTGTTACAGGATGAGTCAGACACAGAAGTCGTTTCCACTTTCTTTCCTGCTAAAATGTTCTTATAACCTTGTCAACTGCTGCCACCCAAAAATCATCTCGTAGAGCTTCAAAAAAGCACATTTAGGACATTTCTGAAAATGTCTTTCAGGAGGAGACGATCCACCCGAGGGATTGAACGAAACACTGCTGAATAAATATTTTGTATGTTATGTAACGTTAGCTAAATTAGTAACGAAGGAATATTAATTAGCTCAGCTGTATGTTCGTAACTTACCCACTTGTCAAGGGTTGAGAACATCAGGTACAAGCTTAGACTGAACTGGTGTCCAGCTCTGTCCTGTATAGATACTGTATCCTGATAATTAACTTTGTATTTCAGAGTCTGACAACTGGTTGTTAAAGAAATGAAGAACCGTGGAGCTGATGGAAATGATACAGAGATCCTGTATAGGAAAAAAAGTATGCATCAAGATGCATCGCTAATCGTTTTATGATCGCACTGCAGCCTCATCTTTGATGCGCATCACTTTTCAACACTGCATTTTATTAACTGCGTGAAGCCAAAGCCAAAGTTTCCAGACATGGACAATACAGATTTATCTTGTGTTTTTGCAAAAGATTACTTTGAATAAGAGTAAGTCAGAGCATTTGTTATTTCAACTCATTGAAGACTTTTTACATTAAAGAATCGATCGATTCATCAAAACTGGCAAGCGGTCTGAGGTTTTTTCTTTGTTTATGTGTTGCAGGAGAGCGGTGGGCCAAATGTTTGTCATGACACGTACATAAATAACCCAACATCCCGATCTCCACTCGGGGGTGCTCCTTGTCACGTCAGCCACGCTTCTTTTTATTTCTTTTATTGTCTTAGGGATGATGAGGAGATCGTAAATGTCACACAGGCAGTGAAAATGCCGTCTAATCTCCATGAGAAGGGCTTCAAAAAGCCATCCATCACAGCAAACTCTGAACAAGCTCAGGGGAACAGATGTTGTTTGGTCGACTTTGATGCGAACAGCAATAAATGATCATTAGGCCGTTCGTCACATCGTGTTTCCAAAGACGCTGGATCCCAGCGGGGGGAACCCTCTCAACGTCAAAACTCCCGGAGGGGGAATCTCCCTCCACATTTACCCAGACGACTGCAAACACAATCACCTCCAAATCAAACACGGCACAGGCGGCGTCCGCCCTTTCCCCCTTCCTGATAACGACGCTCCTCGTGACCCCCCGCCGCTCCGGCGCTGATTAAACTCCCATTCAGTCTGGTTAATTAGTTTAAACACCCTTTGAATCCAAACTCTGAAGTGCTGGGTTTCATCACGGGGGTTCTTCTGACATCCATGGAAGCCAATAAGCACCACGGGGACCCGGTGCTGGAGAAGAAGAAATATCCTGGAAGAGCCGCCATGAATCAGAGCTATAGTCTCTAACAATGAGCCAGACAGCCGAGTTTCCATCCCAGACAAATACAACACCAGCTGCTCCACACAAATCAGCAAACAAATCAATGAAATCAGCTGCTGTGGGGGGAAAAGAGGAAGACAAAACTTTATTTTTACTTTTATGAGTACAGAGATTCAATTCCACGCACAGCAACACTGAGAGGGAGGCGTCGATCGGTGGGCTGTTGTTTCCAAACTTAATCCGTCCGAACCAGCAGGTCGACAGGCGGAAACACCTGCTAGAACTTCTTGTTATGTACCGCTCGCCAGTTTTGATGAATCGATCAATTCTTTAATGTAAAAAAGTCTTCAAATGTCTGGTGTTGTGCAGAAAAACAAAGATATTCTGTTAATATAATCACTGGAGAAGCTGGGACCAGAAAACATTTGGGACTTTCATAAATCAACTTTTAATCGATTCTCAAAATTATTACAAATTTTTTGTCGGTTGACTATTTAATACAACAAAGTGTCTCCACTCTAAAGAGGTCATATTATGCTTTTTTAATTTCCCCCCTCTCCTTTATTGAATTAAATTCCTTTTTCATGCTGTAACAGGTTTGCAAAGTGAAAAAGCCCAAAGTTAGTTCCCATCTCCCACAGAAACTCTGCTCTGAACTGAAAACAGCTCGTTTGTAGTCCGGCCGCTTCCCTTTCATCCCTGTGACGTCACAGGGATGAAAGCTAAACGCGCCTCATATAACGCTCGCCGAGCAGCTGCTCCGACACGCCTTCAGAAACAGCGAGCTGCAGCACACAGCTCTCCTCTCCCTTCCAAACACTAGCTACCCTCCAGGCAGTCAGTGGACATAAAGTTGTTACTGTGATGTAGAGACAGAGCTCGGTTAAAACTTTATGGATGAAAGATCCTTTTGTTACAGATTAATAACTCACCGCTCTGAAACTCTTGCTCCAGTCCATGTTGCCAAGCTGGTCGGCAACACGTACAGCTGAACCCGAGCTGTTTACCGGCTTCTCTCTGACCCGCCCTACTCTGCTTCTGATTGGCTAGTAGTCCTTAACTAGGAACTGAGCGTGTGCAACTCGAGATGTATCACTCCATAGCTAAAACGAAGCCTTCAACACAGGAGCTGCAGCAATGAGCAGTCTGACACAGCGACTTTTCCACATGTGACTTTCTTTCTCATATCATAAGTTATCACGACTACGACATAACTGTTGTTCGTTCTTATCACATTGTTGTGGGTGGGATTTCTCTTTTATTTTGAAAGCCTAGCGTTATCTGTTTTGTTGTCTCCTCACTCTGAAAATTGACCCAAACAAGCAAAAACGGAGAAAAATATTGTGTTTCATAAATTCGCCATCAAATTGGCCTGATGTTACTTTCTGACTGAGATTAATGTTTAAACTGTTTTAATATTTAGTCTGAAGTCTCAGTCTGGATAATAAAGTTTCTTCCTGTTGTGTGTGGGAGGAAGAGTTTTAGTGCCGTTTGTTGTTCTACAAAGCAACACATGCCGCATGGTTGGTATCAAATTAAAGAGAGAATTTGTGATTTCAATTTAGAAAGAGTCGTCTAATTGGACTGAGTGGGAAAACTGAAACTCTGTAAATGTTCCTTCCTCTAAGTGCTTCTGACTTTAGGAGTGCACTCTGTCTCTGTCGCCTCGTGAATCACTTAAAGCCATTTTCTCAGCATGATTGTAAATGTGGGTCACCTTCATTGATTTTTCCAAGAATCTTAATAACTCCTGAAATCATGCAGCAATCTTGGGGGGGGGGGTGTTCTCTTACCTCACGCTTAGCTTTCATCAGACTCGCTGTTACCACCTGAGGTCTTTTTCAGGTAGACCTGGATATAAAGCAGAGCCCCTGCAGGCATCAGCTCTGTCTGATCTCCAGATTAGGATGCAGGACGGCGGCCCGTCTGGACTCGTGTGTGATAAAAGGTCTTGTTTCAACACTTCGGCCGTCACAGGAGAGCAGGGAAGGCGCGCGACAAACAAGGAAAAGAGCCATTGATCAATAATCTACAGGGACAAGGAGGTTCAACACACGTTGAGACAGACATTAAACTTTCAGCGGGCTGCAGCACGTTTCTGAAACTCCCTGAATGTCTTTACTTTGGACTCGCTGGCAAACACAAGTTTGTATTTCCATTCTTCTGAGGGTTCTTATTGGTTAACACATTCCTGAGCTCGCGTCCTTTTCACATTAAATCCTGTGTGGAGCAAAAGCATCGTCGCACTGACCTGTTTAAGCCTTTGATTGGCTAATGGGCAGAAAATTAAAACAGAGTGACTGAAGATGTCAGCTGGTTTCACTATAAACTTGACCTTTTGAAGACCACGGTATCAAATTCATGGAAAAAATAAATGATCAACAGATTTATCAAAAGGGAAAATGGCTGCTAATGGCGTTGCTTCAATTTAAGTATACAACCTAAAGTGGTGATTAGCGTTACTTTCGTCAGACGAAACTAAACGAAATATGTTCATCAACGACCTTTTTTGCCGCGACAAAAACGAGACGATGACAAGTCTAAAGTGTAATTCGTAAAATAAAAACGTTAATAAAATCTCTTTCTTTTTGTCAGAATAACGAGGAGACACAATATTACAGGCCGTATTTTCACTTTGAACAGTTTGTTCATTCAGCTGTGTTTTTTTCTTCCTGCGCTCTGAACGCTGGCCGACCGGGGCGGCGCCTGGTGTGCGAGGAAAACGTTACTGTGGAGGATGAACACAACATGCTCAGGAGAAAGAGGCGCTTAGATATTTGGTCCCATTTCAAATACAGTGAGGAGGGAAATAAACAAAACAGAGTTCCTAATTGAATCGGAGAGCGAGCGATGGTAATAAGATTTCTGGGAAAACACTACGAACTTGAAGCGGCATATCAAGGCTGACCACCGGGAACTTTACGAGTTAATGTCTCCTTTGCAATAAAAACGAGAACAAAACTAAAAATCTAATTTTACATAACCTTCTATGTGTGAGATGAGTGAAAAAGATTAAAATGATAAATAACTCCATTAAATAACTCCGCAGTAGGCTTGACCAATAGGTGCGGTATTTCCATTTTGCGGTTATCGCGACTGCCCTATTTCGAGCACATTGGCCAAAATATTAATCAAAATTATACTAATGACTTAAATGATGGTCAGTGACTAAAACTAGATTAAAATACTTTTCTTTTGACTAAAACACCCAAACTTTTAGTCAACTAAAACTAGACTGAATAAATAGTATACAGTGGAATAAATATGACAATATTTGACACAGGACTGAGACTAAATTTTACACTAGTGGCGATTTTTGATGTGAGAGGCAGATTTTTCTCGCTGCTAATGTGCACCTCACTAAGGCTACGTTCAGACTGCAGGCCAATGTGACCCAAATCAGATTTATTTGCCCATATGTGACTGAGATCTGATCTTTTTATGACAGTGTGAACAAGCCAAGTCACATGGAATCTGATCTTTTCCAGTTCGAATTGGGCCACTTCCTTATGTGGCTCCACAAAAAGCCATTATTAAACATGTGGCTCTCTTCCTTCCCTACCTCGCTATCATCTGCTCGAACTGAGTTACGTGCATGCTATTTGTCCGAGCGGGCGTAGTTGAGAGAGAGACATGGGAGGGAGTGAGTTGTAGGGCAGTTGCGTTGTACAGCGCCAGAAACCGGAAAGAAAACAACAAAGTTGTTGTAATTCGGGAGAAATGTGATGCGTGAGAGGACGCTGAAAAACGTGATTCTCCTGTGAGCGAACCTCTGTCGCTCCTTGTTTACTTCTGCAGCCTGCAGCAGCTGCTGCTGAGTGTGACGTCGTGTTATTCTTCTACGCGTGCGGGTCACTTTCAGGCATTTCCCTTTGAAACAGAATACGCAAACAAGGTTCAATTACAAGAGAGATTTAAATGGATCTCTTCAATATCGGTTTAAAAGTAGAAATAACAGCAAGTCAGTGACATTAGGCTTCTTTTTTAATAGTCGTATCTCTGCTGTTGTAAACGGCAATGCCGATTAAATGCAATTAGCTCATATCAGCCGGCTGATATGAGCTGATACGGGATCAGCTACACATCTGAACGCTCAATCCGAATTCTAACCTAGAAACTAATAACTCATAACCGTTAAACAGCCCTCGGAAAAAATGACCACAACCTCAAAGTTAAGGACAATTTTAATGTTAACTGGTAAGACAGAGACTGAATCACCAGTGTGTTCTTGGTTCATATAAGTATGAAGTTCATATAAGTATAACTAACCTCTAACATGCACTTCCTGTGCTCTTCTTCTTCTATCCCTACAATTATCTTGTATTGACTGCACTTTTTGTTCTGATTGCACTTTCTGTTAACTCTTACTTCCTTCCCTAGGTATTTACCCATTGATGTGATATGTACTATGAGCTCTTACTAGGATTTATTGCTGCTCTTACTAGTATGTATTGTCAGTTGTAGATCTGTATGTGATGCTCTGTTGATACTTGTAAGTTGTTCCTCAAATGTAAGTCGCTTTGGATAAAAGCGTCTGCCAAATGAGTAAATGTAAATAAGTAACCTTAATTACCTGTAAAACACAATCTCGCTTGTGTCTTTTGTCTCAGATACGTGACATCCACTGTACTGCTCACAGCTGCACCGACCCAAACTTCACGCCGTCCCTCCTGTCTTTCTCCTCGACAGTTTGTATTCTGTCGTCAACAACACCGCTTGCCGTTTCTCTCCACTCAACAAAACCTCCTTTGTCTTATTTTCCTGACAGCGCTGTCCCGAGCGAGAAGTCTCAACGCCCTCAGAGACTTCAGGGCCGATTCGTCAAACCCTTCTGCTGATCCCTGACGACAGCCACGCAGCTGCTCGGATCAACATCCGTCCGGTGTGAAATGTTTTGACATTATGCGGATGAAACTAACAAGGACAAAGAAACTGTAATATGAACAGCTGTTGTCTTGAAAAGAGACACTATTGAGGAAACACCAGAGTCAGAGGGAAACTTTAAATAATGCTGACAAACACTTTATCTGAGCTAACGAGTTACTTTAAGCAGCGTGTTGGATACGTTGAACCACACCAAGCCTTTATTTCTGACTGTAAGGAGCAAATTTATTATTGTTTGGATCACTGCATACGTCTGTTTTGTTAAGAGCCGTCATCTACTTACATTACAGCCCTTTAACAGACCCTTCAGCTGAGGCTCAAGGGGTACAGGTTCCTTTCTGATGTGCAGTTGGCACTAGGGATGCACCGAAATCAAATTCTTGGCCGAAGCCGAAAATAATGAAAAAAATGACCGAATACAGAACACATACATTCACATTTTTCCATTTATTTTGCAAACCAAAACAAACAACCCCCTCTCCCAAACAGAAAGCAGCTGCTTTCTGACCCCTTTAAAAAACAATATATTTTCTGTCTTATACTGATTCTTCATGTAGACCTTCATTTCAGCCTCTGTCTGAAACAAGCTGTAGATGTTCCTGTCTCTTTAAGGCCCCCCCTCTCAAAGCCCACTGTCTTCTGATTGCCGAGACCTGAAGCATGTTACCAGGCTGTTGTTAGTTGCTGGGCGGAACAGGCAGACTGAGCCGTTGGTGGGCCGTTTGGGAGCGCATGACCATATATGGAACACTGGCTCCATCAGACTCCGTATTACGTATTACAGAGCCGTTGGAAGAAAATGCAGTTGAAAACAAAGCTTTCAGAACAGGAGGAAACCTGAGGTTTTTGTTCACAGGGATTTCTTTTAAATACTTTAACCTCATTATTTGAAGCTTTGGCCATGTTTAACATGAAAATCCAGCATTATAACATTGTAGGTAAGTCATTAAATGTGAAAAAGCACAACAGGTCTCCTTTAAACACCCAACCACTAGCGGACTGGCAGGGCTGGGGAGTAACGGATTACATCTAACGGTGTTACGTAATCAGTATACATAAATTAAACAACTGTATTACAGCTACAGTACAGAAAAAAAGTTCCCGGGCCAAACAGAATGTCTGCTGGGCCCCCCCACTGCTGGAGTACGTTAGAGGTGTAAACACTAACACTACCCTGGTGCTCCAAGCTCCTGGCAGAGTCAGCCATGACCCTTAGATGCACGACTAACTGAGCTAATTAGATAACGGCAGCTACTTAGCAGCAGTTAGTTTTAACTTTAGCAACAAGCTCCGTAAATCACAGACAAAACTTCTGTCCCAGTGTAGGACGTAGGCAGCGAGGCAGCTGACGTCTGAACGGGCCAGTCAACTCACCAGACATACATTTTTTACTGGCCATCGGGCCACCGCTTATGTCGCACCCCGAGCGTGGAGTTTGCACGGCCGACCAGGGTGGAGAAAAAATGCACAGGAGAACGTGAGGAAGGTAAAAGGCAGAGCTGAGACGGAGCACATTAATAAAACTGTGAGTTCAGTACCGCTGAGTGCTCTAAAGTACAGATATCTTCATGAGTACATGACATGGTCGTTGTTTAAAAAAGAAAACATCCTCGCATGCTGCCCTCATTGAGTTGATCCTGTGTTTTAATGAAAGTAATCATGTTATATAGGAAACAGGAGATGTGTATTTATAGAAATGATCTGGAAAATAAAGACCCGTCTCTGTGAGGTGGAAGCAGCTCCAGTTACTCTTTTAGAGCTTCCAGCCAGAGCTGGGAGGAAATGCCAGCTGCAGAACATGCATTCAGAAAGGAAATTTATTCCTGTTGCATTAATCTTGGAAGCTCACCGGACTTACTCTTAAAAAACCAAAGACGCTCAGCTATTTTGAAAAATTTGCGTTTTTTAAAAATAAAAATAAAATGGCACAAACAGTAAACAGAAAAATATTTCAACCAGACACAGCGGACGTGGTCTGTTGTGAATGTGGAGTCTGGCCTGGACTGACGTTAGATCCCGCCCGAGTTATTATCCCGACTGTACCAATAATAGAATATATAGAATATTTTAACACTGACAGGGACCATTCTGGTGCATTATGAATACTTGTACGTTTGATTTGTTGACAAATACATGTTTGTATTCTGACCTAATCAAAGCCTGAAGGCGCTGAGGTATTCAGGGAGATTCAGCAGAGCAGGAAGACACATGTGAAAGAACTCTCACACCTTTTCTGACAATTTCTGGAAGATCCGGACCTGCTGCTTGGGGCTACAAAGGAAGCTCCAGCAAACTGATTTCCAAACCAGAGCCTGAGGAGATAAAAATAATAATTGCAGCCCTCCACAACAACATAAAAAGTGCTGCAGCTTCACCTTTTCTGCCAATTACCAGTATAAAGCTCCCGGGATGAGCTGCACCGCCACGAGCTATGTTTAAATTCATATTAGCCACATTAGCTAATGCACATTCATTTTTCATGGAGTTACCTCGCGGCTGTTTTCCTCTCACCGAGTCTTCAACTCCTGAATGAGACACAATTCCTTAAGTGCAAAATAATGTTCTCTGTGTCTGTGTAGTTAATATTTCAGTTTGGAGGGAAGCGCTCGCCGTCGCACGCAGGTCATGTCGACGACAGACTTTGTGTTTCAGACGGTTTACCGCAGCTCTTATCCAGATCAGTGCTCAAAGAGAGCAAATGTTTTCCTCATGCATGAATGACAAAAGGTCACTTGTCAGATTTTCCCGCGACAAACCAAGCAGCTGTCCTAAAAGTAACTCGTGTGACCTCTGTGGTTAGGTTTAGGTAGAGCTTAATAACGCTGCCGTGCATGAAGCAGAGAGCTGGAAGCGTCAGCTGTGTGGAGCCACGAGGAGGCTGGAACCTTCACGTTCTCCACTGGGTTTCCCATCGTTTGAGCTTCAAGGTCTTCTAATGACGTCACCTCCCTGCTGCTTCTTCTGTGGTGGTTTACAGGCAGAGACTGGAGCATCAGCTCCACCAGCTGTTTATCTCCGTCAGCCAATGAGCTTGTGTTCTGCAGCAGCAGCAGTGGATGGAGATAACCATTTATTCACATGTTCCTTTTTGGAAATTGGCATAAAATTTGCTTGATTTTGGATGGAAACGTCACTTTTCCAGTAACCTACTGTGTTCAGCTCAGACTCCTTTTCCTCCAGTTTCTTCCATTTTCTTCTTGTCTCTTTATTTTTACAAAGTGGAGCGTACAGACGCTTTAAAAGAAGTGGACGTAGAAACCTCCAGTTTCGCATTTTGGCTGTCGCCATCTTGTTTTTGTTTTTATGGAACCAGAAGAGACCACAAGTCTTTGGCAAAACCAAGAATGCAGAGAACGGACTTGTGTTCTTGGGAAGAACATTCATGCAAGTCGTTCTTGAAAGAATGAACTTGAATGTCACGAGCAGCACACAAAACGCTGCTGACGGTTTCAGACGATACGTTCTTGTTGGTATTGAGCCCATGCATCACTCTGGATTAAACAAAATGTGCTTACCATAAAAATGAACAGCTGACTTTAAAGAGTGTCTTTAAATACGTCTGAACGCTGAGAGGTGGTGGACCTGAGTACTCGTCCTCACGCAGGTTTGATAAACACTGAGTTGAAACAGAGTAAACGCTGGATATCTAGCAGGATCCTCTCCAGTGTGCTGTCGCTTCAGTGTTTTTAATGCTGCACGTGAAACCAATGTGAGACGCAAGCACTGCACTAGAAAGTCCAGGGAGGCGTCACATTGTCCCCCGTGAACGAGCACTGCAGTATTTTAATTTACTAAATGTATGCAGAACCCATGTAGCACACCGCTAAAGCTACGTATCTGTTATGACTGCGGCTGTTGTTTGTAAAAATAGGGATATGTTAAGTGTTTGTTGCCACCCGTCGTGTTTCCATATGTAAATAGGTCGGTGCCATAACATGGTTGTGATCGGTGGCTTACGCCTTTGCTCCGCGGTGATCGATGGCTCCGGTTCCAGCCGCTGGCAGCTGATTGGCTGCTTCTGAAGGCTTGCTATTTAAGCCGAGAAGAAAGTGGCGGCCGGCGTGCGAGGGCATCTTCCTTATCTCTCGACAGTTTGATCTTGCCGTTCACTCTGGATTGTTTTGAGTAGTAAAGCTGGGCTCTTAGTTCTGTCTTCTGTTTCAGTTAGAAGTGTTCTGTTGTTTTGTTCTTGGCTCAAACTGACACTGTTTCTTTCAGTCTACAGTAAATAAATTCATCTTTTTATAGTTGCTTAAGTTTGTGTTCATGTGGCTCTTTGGGACTTGTGTCATGGTATGTCTGGGCCCCACAATATCATTATGACTGAAAACTAAAAGGGAGCAAAGGGGCGAAAAAAAAAGACTAAGCACACATGTTTACAATAAAGGTTTATATAACGGCAACACAAGGAATTCATATTTGTAGCCCTCCTGTAAGGGAGGCGGCGACATCGCCAGAGGTTCCCGACCTCGGCAGTAAATAAGAGATGCTCCCTGGTGACAGATGTTGCGAGCGATGCCTCGGAGGCGGCAGCTCGCCTCCCGGTGCTGTGAGAGCGAGAACGGTCCCGCCGGCTTCGCACAGACCCTGTTCATGAGTCACAGCTCTGCTCTCACTGTCAGGACTCCCGTGGAATTAAAGCCCCGAGGTTTCATGTGATGCGACGTCTGAATTAATTACATTTCGTAAAGGCGTAAACAAATTTGTAAAACCCTAAACCGTTTATTTATGATAGTTCAGAAAGCGTGATGGGGGGGTGTCTTGATTTATATCCGGCGATGCAGTTTGTCTGAAGTTGCATTCAAGGTTTCTTTGAGCTCACAGTGATTTATCAACGCACAGCACCATAAACTAACTTCAGCAGTTGCTTTAAATACTCAGTCTGATTATCAGTCTGTCTGACATTTGTCTTACGATCAAAAAAACATGTCATTATTGTTTCCCGGAAGTCTACTTGCAACAAACCGCGGCAGGCTCATCCTCCAACGTGCTTTGATTAACACCTCTTCATCCTGCCTGAACAGCTGTGATTGGTCGATTGTTTCTCCAGCCATCAGTGACACCAACACCGGTCTTTAGTGAATCACCGAACGACCTCAGAAATGTGCCCGGTGGGTTAAACTGAACGTCATGTCAGTTGCTTTGGAGTAAGGCTGTTGCATTAACTGCAAAATTTAAATAAATAGCCATTGACAAGCCAACCGAGAGGATGGCCAGTAAACACAACAGCTGCAATGTTCTGTGTGCGCAAACGAGTGTTACATGGATAAATCAATGCTTGGGAAAAGCAATTCGAGGGCTTCGAGCTCTTGAACGGATCCACGTGAGCTGTCCATGACCCGACTTTAAACTATGAGCTGTCAGTTTTGCAGTGTGTTTTATACTAGGGGTGCGGAAAATAATTGATTTTTAGATGCATCGCGATGCGGACGATTATGAATCCATTCACAAATGTCAACAATCGATTATCTAGAGGTTAACTGATAACGTGATGTAAACGGAAGTGCAGCTCCAGACCGTCTGCGGTGAACACCATGTGTGGTTCTTCCTGTTTAGCACAGACAGACAGCTGTTTAATGACTGACTGCTGATACTGAACTTTCACATGATCAATAGAATCAATGCACAACGTCAATGATTTTAACCAGAACAAGCTGCAGCGCAGTAGCGCTTAGCGGGGCGTCCGCTGCCCATTCTTCAGAGTTCGTTGACAGGTGGCAGCAGGTGACGGTGAAAGCAGAGGAGTAAAACATGAGCGCTATGTTTCAGTCTGGCTGTAAATGTACAGAGCAGGTCGCAGCGTGTCTGTTAATTAAAGTCTGTAAGTTAAGGCGGTTAACGCTAACATCTCCTCTTCAGACTGAGGTCTGGAAGCTGAGCAGGACGTCTTTGGCTGCTCGTTCAAGTTTGTTGTCATTTATCCACATATCAAGTACACAAATGAACAAAATGCCGTTTCTGAAGGACCATAGTGCTCAATACAAGATTACAACAATAAATATACAACATGTAACTACACCAGACGAGACAACAAGCAGCTCTGAAGTGTTAACACGGTTATTTCCAGTGGTGGACAGTAACTTCAGCAGGCCTACTGTACAAATTAGAGGTATTTGTACTTGTACTTTGTATCTTCTTTTCATGCCACTTTCTGTGTTTATGTTGTCGTATATTAAGATAATATAATATAATATTGGCATTAAATAATTTCTGACTGTTTCACAGAGCTCTGGTATCCTGCAGTTTAAATTGTATTGGGACGGTTTCTGAAACTGACTGGATGTGACACAGCCCCACCTAAAATATTTTTCACCAGCCGCCACTGATAATCAATATATAAAATCCAAACAGTGGTCACCTACCTGGTGGTTTGGGGGTCACCGGGTAATTGCTGTAGTATGCTGCACAAAATGAAGCACACTTTGATTGAACTCCTTCCAATTCAAAAACGAAATTAAAGGATCAGTAAGTAAAATCCGTTGGGAGTCGGACGTGTAAAGACTCTTCTGTCATGAAAGGTTTAATCTTTCATCTGCCTTTAACAGACTTATTTTAAACTGACCCGCCAAACTCAACCTGACAGAGCTCCTCTTTTCTGAGCCGACTCCTGCAGAGATCAAACTTCACGCGAGCCTCCCTTTCATCCCCACATCTCCAAATTGATTGGTTCCTCCGGATCAGGAAGCCGGCGCCGCGTGAGTGTGTGCGTGTGGATTGGAGCTCTCTATCCAGGAAGTGGAATTCATCACGGTGAGGAGTGCTGACTGGGCATTAGGGCGTGCTGCGGGGGGTTTCCCCTCCTGCACGGGGCTGCTGATGGAGGCCATTTGTCATGCAAGGAGGGCGGCTCGCTGCACCAACTACGCTCCCTGAATGTCTAAGTAATGGAAGCAGGCGTACGCAGGATGACAGGAGGAAACTGCAGGGCGCCCTGCGGTGGACTATCAGCGCAGGACCATCAGAGCCCCTTCAAAACCGTCTGAGACTCTTACACAACAGCTGGGTGTCAGATGGGATGAACGTAACACGTCACACACACAACCTCAAAACACACGTTTAGCACGTTTTGGAAAAGCCTTTCTGAAATTACACACAGACATCAATGTTGGTTCCTATCAAGGAAAAATATTAGCAGAAACATTTCTAAACAAAGCAGAGCGCGGCCCACAAACAACCAACACACAAAGACACAGTTTTAGAGGAGACACAACACTCAGTCACATCCTCAGTACACCTCTAAGGGGAAAGTTAACGGCAAAGATGGAGGTTATCCCGCGGCTTCTGCTAAAAAGCCAATCGTCTGCTTTCAACAGCCAAAGCGAGAATCATATTTCAGCCAATCGTGTGGTTCCACTGTTACTTTGAGTATAACCGGTCGGGAAAAACACTTTTTAAACCTTATTTTGAGGCAAAGTCATAAAACTTTTTCAGCGATTATCATCAGATTTTCAGGGCTGAACCTTAAACTTTTTTGCAACCGGCCCCATCGGACCGTTCGTTTTGAAACTTACTGTCCCTCCGTCCAAAAGTTATTAATGAGTGTTACAACAAAACCAAAGACTTACAAATTATGTTTTACTGCTAACATGTTTAATTGGTTATTAAATACATCCTGGGTTTTAAACAAACTAAACTAAAATGTAATCACTATAACAAATAAAAAAAGTTAACAAAACAATTTACTTTTAAAACAAAACAGACTCAAACATGACGTGCTCTCTCTCCTGCTGACAGGTCACCATGGTAGCGACCTGTCAATCAGCTTGTAGCCCCGCCCTGAAGCCTCCCCTGCTTCCTGGTCTCTGTTCCTCTAAACGGGACCATAATTTACTAAATGAACATCATGCTGTGTTGAAGAAGACTTGAAACTAGCGACTGAGACCATAAACTCCTCAGGAAAGTGTTTACTGAGGGAATAAATCAGCCGAGAAGGAGAAACATTTTCTCACAGACTTCTATACAATCACACTTTTTTCTGCAGCCAGTTTAAGGTTTAAGTTCCATCAGCACGGTTTCACCTTCAGACCCAGAGGTCGCCGCTTGATTGAGATTAAAGAAATAACATTTGACAACCCCTCCCGACGTTACCGTTACCGGGCGACCGTCATTGTCGAGCTGTGGATTTTACTGCTGATTCTAGTCATGTAGTCTTTAGGTCCTGGTGACCTGTATAAGTGCAGTTCTGACTCTCCCCATTCATTCAGACCGGGAGCCTGGTCCGAAGCTGCACGGAGGCGTTGCCAAGATGGCTGCCGAGTGGCGGGACTTGCATATAGGGACTTTGGTCTTGCTGAAAGTGCTTTAACAATAATGAAGGAAAGGTAAATATTTCCTGTTTTCCCCTCTGATGTCGTCTGGCTGCTCTGCCTCATCTCTGTGATTTAGTTTCCTGACAGACAGACAGCTCGTTGTTAACGCTGCAGTAACTGCTAGCTGCTGCTAACTACTGTCAGCGGCTGGTTACATACAAACTCAGGATGAGGCAGAGCAGCTGCAGGACATTGGAGGGAAAACTAAAAAATATTTTCTCCATTAAATCTGATTCAGTTTCAGTGAAACTAGAGAATAAAGTTGTGTATTTAAGTCTGAGCCAGCGAGTTTCTGCCCCTCAGGAGGCTTCCAGAAATTGGCCAATCAGAAACAAAGTGGGATTTCAGGGAGGCGGAAGCTAAAACTTTATGAGAAAAATAATGTTTGTTTTTACAGTAAAGCCAGAAAACATTTTCTTGTAGAAAATAAAAATATGAGCCTGAAAGTGAGCATCCAGTTAAGGAGTCCTGCTTCCATGACAGTGAGAAGAAAGGAAAACCTTGCTGAAGGAACATTTGTTTTGAAAAATATCTGAAATGAAAACATGTTGAGAGGTGAAATTTTGTCCAGAAATGTGGCTTTGAAGGAGAATAAATGTGTTTATCAAACATGATACAAGACAGGAAACTCAAGGTCTAAGTTTGTTTCTCATTATCAGAGGATGTGGTTTGCTCAGTTGTCATGGAGAATACAATTTCCACGGTCACAAGAGGTTCATGCTCAGAACACAACATGTCCTTTCATATTCGTACTGTTTCATACTGCAGATGGACCCAAAGGAAGAAAACATCAACACCTGACTGCAGCAGGTTCACCAATCTAACTCTGGTTCGTTCCTCCCGACAGGTGAGGAACGGACGCTAAATACTGTGAGCAACACAAGTCATCTTCACCTCCAATCCCACTAAATTTAGGTGGAGTCCTCAAACGATCAAACGATCGAGTCTGAAACAACGTGATCGGGCCAGATTTCCGATCTCGTGATCGGATCTGGACGTCCCTAGTAAAAATGTCGTGTCAGTTCATGTGGTGTGTTGCAGTAGCGGCAGTGAGCTACTCCGTCACTAGATAAATCGTATGCCAGTTATTTCTCACAGTATTCACCTGTTTGGTCCAAGACAGGACTTGATTTCAGTGGAACTTTCTGTCGC
This sequence comes from Lepomis macrochirus, assembly GCA_024633595.2. Taxonomy (NCBI): domain Eukaryota; kingdom Metazoa; phylum Chordata; class Actinopteri; order Centrarchiformes; family Centrarchidae; genus Lepomis; species Lepomis macrochirus. The sequence continues at coordinate 3,476,453 of JALXJV020000023.1, read as the reverse complement.
TGCAGCAGAAACTCATTAAAAGACATATTTTTGAGTGCAGTCTTAATTGTTCATTAGCACGTGCCGTAAACAACCTCGAGCTAAATTTAAAAGCTTAATAAGAGGAATTGTGTAATTATGCGAGTATTTGTTTCACTAATCTGGGATTATTTATCTGTGGCTCCAGACTAACTCTTTAAACACCTTCCTAAATCTCACGGCACCGACATCGTTCACCAGCAGCTCGCTGTCAAGGCTGCTGCAGGTCGATTTTGTTTGTCGGCCCGGTGAGCAGATAATCTCAAAATGTCAGGTATGACAGGTTAATCACTGAAAAGAACCCTTCATTGATTGTAATACTTTGACAAAGCAGCCAGAGGAGAACTGCAGTCGGCTATTATATTATTTCCTGCCTTACATTAAACAGAGGCATGCTGCTTGTTGTTGTTGTTGTGGCCGTCCGGCACTGTGTCTTTGGTTGAAACGGTCGAAAGCTGCAGCAGACGTTAATCGTGCTTCTCATTTTAGACCTCCTGCCGTCTCAGGTGTTAATCGGCCTCTGATTGGACAGCTGGACTGAAAACCAAGAGGTGTCGGGGGGGTCACGAGGTCCGGCGATGGGAAACACTATCTTAGATAATATTTAATCAGCACCAGCTCTCCCGGTCACTGATGTGTTTGTGTCCTTACCGTCGTGGGAAATTACAGGATTGAAATTCAGCTCAGTTTCCTGAACCTCCCAGCTCGTTTGCTTCAGACCTGGATGGCTGCTCTGTCTCACGTCCTGGGAGGCGGAGTAATTATCACACGGACAGCCTGGTTTATTCTGTGTAATTGCTTCCCGGCGTTTTCCTTTCTCGAAGCAGCTGGTTAAACACAGCAGCACCAACACAGGACCCCCCTTCTCATCTATAGAGAACCACAGAAGGAGAATGAAGGAGAGGTTACTGTCACCGTGGCAATAACGTCTAAATAACCACTTAGTGTTTCTATGCTCAGACGAGGTCATTCGGGCCTCAGGATTCTGGGAAATGTGTCTCACCCAGTGTTTCCAGTCATTCAGACTGAATTTCTAGACAAAATAATGAGGTCATTTTAACCCCGAGCAGCTGACGGAGGCAGAATCGCCACGTCTTCTTTTTAACTCAAGTTTTGGATTTTGAACTCAACTGTTTTGAGTTTTCAAAAGTTAAACAAAATGTGATTATTATCATCATTATTATGATTTTTTTTATTTATTTTTTATTTATTTTTTTAAGTCAAGCTAACGTTCAATATTCACTGACAATCTATTTCTGATGGAAGCTGCGTGAAGCAGCACAGAGCAGATGAACCGGGCAGGAAGTCAGACACAGAACGGCATAGAGAATCCGGTCGATTTTCAAAATAAAACAAACGAAAACAAACAATTTCACTTCGTAGCTACTTAAAAATAATAGAAGCATGAAAATCGAAGACAACTGAAGAACAAAATCTGAATAAGCCAGCAAAATCAGACAGGCAAAACGCTCTTATTCTGAAATGCTCCATGTGGATATGTAACGTTGGCCTGCAGAGAGCTGTCATCTGTAGTTGAAGCCCACAAAATGACAAATTAACAACATGTTAATAACGTTTAGGCTAAACGCTCTGCTGCTGAAACACGTCAGTGTGAGTTGACGCCTGACAAAACCGCGGCTCAGCCGCCAACTGCTTTGGTTCAGTTGCCGCCATTATCCCACGCTCTCCTCTAGTTTTGTTTGTTGTTGTAAAATGTACCACCCTGCGCCCACTCTGATTGGTGAATAGGACCATAACAGGAGGCGCATGGTGCTTGTGATTGGTTAGCAGATCGGTCACACAAGGACGACAACGGAATGAATCTGTAACAGCATGAGTGTGTAAAACGGGTCAGATTCATAATTTACCCACAATTTTAATCGCCATCTTCATGATTAGCCAGTCGCGTTCTTTCAAATCACAATTTCAATTTGAAAACGATAAATCGTTCGGCCCTTATAAAAACCTCGCTCTGTTGGAGAACCCACACATGTGGGAGAGCAGAAAGTTTTGAACCTGATGCTGAAACACAGGAGCTGTTAAAGTCCAGGGCCCGTGTTCATAAGAATCTTAAGGCTAAGAGCAGCTCCTAGTGATGAAATTCTAAGAAAATTCTTAGAAATGTGGACAATTACTCTTAAAATTAAAGAAAAAATCCTAGTAAAGACAAAAGTAATTCATAAAGCATCTTAACCCTTAAAAGAGCTCTTAAGCTCAGAATTGTTAGGAGCAGGGACGAGGACTTTTAAGAGGCTTAAGAGTTTCTTTAGTAGAGGAGAAAATGGCAGAAAGACGAAGAGGGAGAAGAAATGTGTTGCAGGATGACAGTGAGTTAATCAGACGTTATAGATTAGATCGTGCAGGGATCGTGTTTGTGACTGATCATATTAGAGACGCGCTAACATCTCCGACACAGGCAGGAATGAAAGGAATCACTACATTAGGATATTTGGCAACAAAGCAGCGGTGATGATTTGGGTCTGTCACAACCTTCTGTAAGCAGAGTGATCGCACAAACAATTAAGCACTTTCAGAACCTCTTATTGTGTCGCAGTTCATTTCGTTTCCACTGGAAACTGCATGTATGAATATAGCAGCTTCCCTGGTGCACAAGCAGAATGAACCGTTAATAGTTTGTGCTTTACGCTCCCACGTCTGCTTCTCGCCCCGTGCTGTGACACCCGGCCGAATTTTCCTTTTAGAACGGCCTTGTGTTCATCCACTAACTGAGCTGACAGGAAACACTGTTCCTCTGTCCAGCTGTTCTTTCTGCCCTTCTTGGTTTTGATTCCGTGTTTGATCCATTAAAACCAACATTCAAACCACCACTTAAATAGAAACGCCAGCAATCAGTGTAATTGGGAAAGAGTGGAACAATTTTTATCATTCCAAGCCAATCAAATACCTTATAGGAAATTAACAGCATAGTAAATAAAAACAGGATTTATATACACATAATGTGTGTTTGTGTGTGAGAGAGAGAAACGGTCAGATAGGAAATATTACGCATGTAATTTCCAAAGTGAAGCTTAGAATATAACCTGTACTTAAAATCACTCTTTTTTTCCTTCTTGGACAACCAGCCAATCACAGTCTTCAAAAGATTGTTTCATACATAGCCTCCTCACTAAGATAAAAGTTTTTGTCTCAGAGCTGCTCTCAGATCAGTCCTTGATCGCTCTTAAGCTAAGACTCGTAAAAGTTTTTTAGCTAAATTAAGAGTTTTCTGAGAGGATTCTTAGAATCTTTATGAATACGGGCCCTGGAGTTTATCACTAAATTAAAATGAATTCATTTCTCATCGAGGTGAAAAGGAGCCTCAGTCACAACAGACACACAGAGGAGGGAAGGCTAAAGCATGACTCAGCAGGGACGGTGTTAAGTTGATCTACAGGAGAAACTGATCTGAGAGCAGCACAGAATGACTGAGAGCTGCACTGCTTTATATTCTGTTGAAGAGTTTGTGTTCCTCATTACACAAATAAAAACAACTCCAGCCTTAAACTGATCCAGAAAAATTGGAAATTATCTGTTTAATGCTCAAATTTTTCCGATAATTCGGTCTTGTGAGCGCAGCGACTCGTCACTACGTACACTGAACCTGTATGCAGCACAGGTGCTAATGGGGAATCTAACGTTTGCAGTGAATGTCACATTTCTCTATTTATTACTTAAGTGACACCTCTGACAGATGCAAACTCATATTAATGTGTAGAGACTCTGATGAGTCGCAGCAGAGCCAACGTATCGGAGAAAAGTCATTAGTTTGTCGCTCGTCAATGAAGTCGGCACTCCCAGTTAATTAAACCGAGCAGTTCATTACACACAGTGTGTGTGTTTGTGTGTGCGTGTTGGTACAGGTCAGCATCTGGGCACACAGAAAGGGAAAATGAGACATGAGAGAGACGGAAATATTTCTCCTCGGCTGTGGAAATGAAGCTCTCCAACTGTAAAATTAAATCTTCTGCATGGGGACGGGGTTTGTAAAAGCCAACAAACAAAAGCAAATGAGCGTGTTGTTTGTGATTCATTAAAAACTAGCCAAGTGTGGGAGCTCGACAGAGTCATTAAAGTGAAGAGATGAGATTCCTTCTGACTTACTGCCATGTTCTTGGTGTTTTTAACAACACATTCCCACCAACTCGTCACATATGGACGCTTGGTCCTTGGTGTCGCCCTGGGTACCGTTCAGTGACGCTTTTTAAACATTCTGGCTCTGGAGCTGTGGAGTCTGGATCTGTGGTTGCGAGTCACCTGCTGCCCCCGTGTTCCTGCTCGATGCCATCTGCTACAACTACTGTTACTAGTCCTATTGCTATTATTACTGTTATTATTATTATGTTATTATCATTAACATTACTATAAATATCTGTACCATTTTTCATTCAGTCTATAGCAACATTACCTTTACTGTCTGTACCTCTATGTGTACGGTCGAGGCAGATGGGCCGCCCACCCTGAGCCATGGTTCTGCTCGAGGTTTCTGCCTCTTAAAGGAAGTTTTTCCTTGCCTGTGTCACCTAGTGCTGCTCTTGGTGGGAATTGTTGGGCTTCTATAAATAACTTCAGAGTACGGTCTAGACCTGCTCTTTATGAAAAGCGCTGTGAGATAACTGTTGTTGTGATTTGGCGCTATATAAATAAAATTGAACTGAGCCAGCCCTAGATTTTTCTAGAAGAGGTTTCTATTCAGACTTCTTACTGAGACAGACTGTTTTAAAGGAGGGAGCACTGCAGTGTCAGGTGTGACTGTGCAGCAGTGGCAATTTGTTTGCATGGCCCACAAGTCAGGAAGCAGGGCTCGTGATAGCAGAATATTTTAGGTCCCAGGGAGGTCAGGACCGGCTCTGGTGGTGACGCAGCCCTTTCTGACATGGCAGTGCCAATAATCAGAGGATAAGTAAGGGAAGCTTGTAAAGCGCATATTAACACATAATGTAAGGAGGCTTTGAAATTGTTGCATTGTGTAGAGCAAGATTGTAAGCACGAGTGAGTATAAATCCTATTTAGAAAGTTATAACCAGATGGAATAAGAGGAAAATCACAATAAATTTAAATTTAAAAATGTATATACAGAGCAATATTCTAAGTCAGTGGCCATAAATACGTAGATTAGTATAATATTGGTGCAAAAACTAATACTGCACATTTCCCATATTCCTGCCTAAAGGGGTGTAGTGACAGAATATATTAGAATAGGGGTTAAAATAACATGAATGAAATGTAACTTTAAGTAAGAATAGGTGCTAACATATACAAGCTTTGCAAATGTTGAATGACATCAAAATTTAGCAACTGATGAGCAGCTGATAGCAGCTTAGTGGCTATGAAAATGTAACAGGAACTGTGGGAGAGAGAGGGAGGGGAGATAACAAAGCAGCACACAGTGGTAAACTCAGGTCTACACTTTATTGAATATTCTGCTCAACATAAACACATCCAACAGGTGTTACAGTGTCACAGGAATCTGACACTGACAGTGTGTTTAACAAGATGGTTTTAACAGTGACCGTCTGCTCAGAACAGCCAAGTCATATATCAGAGATAAGGTGTAGACTTGATATAAACAAAAAGATTAATATTGTATTCTGAAAAGATCAGTATTGAATTATTTTTAAGATTCTGCACAAAGAAGAAAATGAACCAATGCTAGTTTAAACAGGTTATCTATCTTATGTCCAAATATAATCAACATGATAAATTCAACAAAACAAGTTAATCAGTATTTACTGACATGAACCATGAAATCACTTTAAACACAGTACCTTTGGTATTATAATTGTGTATTGATATAAGCTCTTTAAGTATCAGGAATTAGAAAGTAACAATAAAAAATAAATCTGTAATGTACCAAGTATTACAAGTTTAAACTGACTGTGAAGCACAAACCAGTTTGAGAAGAAGGCTGAGCACAGACTCAACGTAGAAAATTACATTGCTTCAACTCTCTAAACATCAGCTTCAGCTTTACAGCTAACAACTTGGAGATTAAGCATTAAGGTTTGACAAAAAACAAAAAGATTAATCTTGTATTCTACAAATATAAATGTTTTTGAAATACCGTACAAAGAAGAAAATCAACCAATACTAGAAGAAAAGGCACATTAGCCACCTTATGTCCCAACATAATCAACAATATTATTTCAACAAAACAATTTCCTGTTTCAACGTACTAGTGTTGACATTTGTGTGTTGATATTGGATGAAATTAATTATTTAACACAGGATAACATTTCGGTTATATGTCATTTCTAAGTATAAGAAGTCAGAAGGCCTGTTATCAAGTTACTGAAAAGAAAAAGCAAGAGTTATAGATTATGTTTAGAAACTTAAAAAAGCTATATACAGTGCAGTGTCCTAAGTCTGTGGACAGACATGTCTTTTATGTTCATTAGTATAATATTGCTGCCTATATTCCTGACTAAAGGGGGATAGTGATAGATATTCAGTAATGTATAATGAAGGAAGAACACAACACTGAGTGTCCTAGAGATGCAGATGTCTCAGCAGGTGTTAAAATAACATTAACAAAATGTAACTTTATGTAAGATTTAGTACTGATATTTGCAAGCTTCACAAGTTTTACAATTTGTGAAGCGAGTTCAGGTTAAAATACGATGCTCTTTAAACTTTAAATGTATACCCCTTTCATAACAGACCAAGAATCCATCAGGTCTTTGTCATCACTCTTTTTGGACTGGACAAAGGTAGACATAACTGCCTTCTCGTCCCACCCAGAAGCTTGGGTAAACAGGCTCAGTGAATCTGTGGTGAAAGGTGTGGAGGTGACTCAGTGAGTTAGAGGAGACTCCGTAGTAGGACAGAGTGCCAGCAGGCCAATCCAGAAACACCCCAACTCTTTTGCAGCCAGAAGGAAAAGGACATTCTGAAACCTTACCATTATGCCATGGCTCAAGTGTGTGCTTTATAGATGAAGAATACTGGCCAAGAGTCCAAGATATGTGATTACTTCCAAGACTGCTCTGTGAACTGCCTGCTTTTCTTTCAATCCCCTTGTATGCAACACATATGTGAACACATTCATAGTAACAATTACTCCATTCTACCTCCCAGTAATGTCGCCCCTTTAACCTCTCGCTGCAGATCACCTCAGGATGTGTACCAAACCTCTCTGGGTGATCAGGATACCACTGCCATGCTCCATATGTAGCCTTTTTGTTTCCCTCAGACAGAGTCAGGTAGCCGTTCACAGTGTCTGGGTCTAGGTTGAGATCACAGGCATCTGATGGAGAGACCAAAACAAAAAACAAAATGTTCTGATGTTAAAAAATGTTTCTAGACGAGAGGCATGTTTACACTATATTTTTGATTAAAAAAAGCAGAGAAAAAGTACTTACACCAGATCAGATCTCTTTTGTCTGTGATTTCCTCCACAGGAGGGAGGTCAGGCTTTGAAAAATCCTCAGAGACCAGAATGCCGTCCTTGTAATGGTAGATGGTCGCTCCTGTGTATTTCTTATTGGCTATGGCTGCTATGAGGAAACGGAATTGGCTGTTGCTCTTCAGTGCTTTGGCAAGATAATGGAGATCTTTAGCTTTTTCTCTCATTTTGGTGAAAACCTCGTCTTTGTAGTACCACGGCTCCTCATTGGTAGATTCTAAGTTGAGTTTGTCCAAGTATTTGTTCATCTCATCAAGGCAGGGGTCAGCACTCTCCAGGGAGGTGAAAACAAAGCACAGAGCATCCTCTACACCTGCAGCAAGAACCTCTGTGTCCAGCTCTGACTTACTTCGGACGATCTTTGTTCCCTCCATCCTCTTGACACAGGACCTGATGATGTTGATTTCTCTCTCTTTATGCTCCATCCATGTGGTTAGTTTGTCATGGCTGAACGGTGACTTGTCTCTGTCTTCAAAGACTTTTTCTAATTTGCTCTCGCCTTCTTTACCTGCCCTGATCAAGGGAATTTCCTTCGCCCAGGTCTGTTTGAGGTCAGATTCATAATAATTACAAAGTTTTTTAAAAGTAGTTAACTTTTCTTTGATTTGTGGAAAATCTTGCACAACTTTGTCCTCCAGCAAATCGTTGCATCTTTCTTCCAGATGATTCAGCTCCTCCAGAGCATCTTCAGCCTTTCTCACCAGTCCAACACTGATGCCACTCTTCAGCTCAGGAGCTTTGGCAACTAAATTCTTCAGTGGCATCAGCCAGACCTTCAGTGGAACACTGTTCTCTCCCTTTTCTCCCAGCAGCTTCGGAAGTTGTATGTAGGTCTTCACTGCGTCTACAAATGTTGCAGGGTTGCTTTCAAGAATGAAGTCTCCGAAGAATTTGCAGGAGAATTTATCAGTCAGAGCTTTTTCTTCATCAGTCAGCTTGATGTCAACTTTCCCCTCAACTTCAAATGTGGGAATCTTCTTTATCACAGCTTCCATGCTGCCCTGGATGTTCTGAACGCTGCTGGCGTCTAACTTCTCACTGTCAAACACAAAGAAAGTGTTTGCTCCATAAAGGATGCCTGTGACTACATGAGTTGCAGAGCCCTTCTGAATAACATCTATCTGTTGGGGACTTGTGGGTAAAAGGTCGATCATTTTCAACTGCTTGAAGTTGGTGGTAGCTTTGTACTGACACGTCACTCTGCTCTGATTCTTGAATTTCTTCGTATCATCCAGATACTTGGCCGATCCTTTAACTTCAATCAATCCACTCAGGAAACTGGCCTTCAGAGAAGCATCAACATCCAGCAGAGAGGCCTTGGATTCAATGGAGTCAGACACAGAAATTTCAAATGCACTGCCGTGCTGAGAGTTTTCACTTGTGTTCTCTTTTAAAGTTTTATCGTTCCACAAAGTCAAACCTACAGAAAGTGGAAAAGCAGGAAAATCATTTAGATTTCTACATTTTCTGATTCTTTTTACATTATGTAGGAATGTTAAATAGTTTACAGACTCCTCAGAGTAAAAAAGGTGACAGTGTTGCAGGGGGTGGGCGTGCCCCCAGCTCGATTTTTTTTGTGATTTTAATCTGCATATGACAGATTTCTGAGCAGGGACGTGCACAGACATTTTGGTGGGCAGAGGCTCAAGATGGAAAAACCCTGGCACTTTTCACTATTATTTATGATTTTTTTTTTTTTGAGAAAATGTTAAATATATTAACAAAACTCTGACTTCCTTACCAATTTATTTTAATTCCCTTACACTGATGCAATTGTTTAGTCAGTTCACAGAGACCATGGTTTTTTTTAGAATTCACTACGGTTTGTCACAAGAGCAGCAACAGCAAACTATATCACAATGTGCATGTTTTCTCTGCTACTAGTATATATTTAGAATAAATGACTGCACCAAGGAGAGGGACACAGTTTCACTAATAATTTGTTTATTTTTCACAAGGCAATAAATCCTTTTAATTCTTTTTGTCTTATTGGATTACATAACAGTTTGTTATGACTTGGTTTCACATTTGAGGGAGGGCTGTTTGTATCATGTAAAGACCTATTAGCATACAACAAACTATGGATAGTTATTAGATGAGGAGCCTCTACGATCATAAATATAAAGTTACTGCTTAAGGCAGGACACTTTTTCATATAGTGGTCAATTTTCAGGTTTGGGTCTATTTTGCTTCCGTGTCTTCTTTTACTCTCATGGACAGAAAACTTCCAAAATACACATACAAATTAGATGATGTTTGTTTAAAGCCTATCTGTCTGTTCGCATCTGTAGATTTATTCTAAATGAACTAAAACAATCTAATCTGCATATTTAAACAGAACATTTCAGGGAAAAAGACTCTTGATGTAAGTCATTAACTGAGGAAGTTCTGTGGTGATATGCTTTAGTTAATTTCTTTATCCCATTCACCTGCAGTGACTTGTCAAATGTGTGCAAATTAGAGCATTTTAATTAGTTAATGCTTTAATTAGTTAATCTGCGATTAGACACAAATTTTTACTGTATTCACCTGTTGTCTCCATTAAGTAGGCTACAGTAACATAGGCCTGTATGACCAACCATGAAAATTGCCTTAGCTTGACTTAAGCTAACTTATTAGCCTACATAGAGCTCAGCTCATGAGTCAAGCATGTTAGCAAGACTTATAACTCGAGGCGCTGGTAGTTTAATCTTTTGTTCATCACCACTCTCCTCCACAAGCCAAGAAAAACACAGTTGGGAGGGGCTGCTGCCTGCCTGTGCTGCTGGGGAGACGCAGTGAGAGATGAGGCATCAGAACTCAACATAATCTCATCTCCCGACCTGATATTTAGATTTTTTGATTCAGTAAATATATTTGTTGGACAGGAAAGCTGTGCACAAACAGGAATAAATATATTGTATGCTATATTTAAATTCATTTATGTTAAAAAAGCACAGCGCATAAAAGGACACTTTCTCTTGAGGAAGAAAAAGGGCAGGTGCTTGAGCCCCTTTTAATGTCTATGTGTGCACATGCTTGCTAAGTGCTAAGATTCCGATTGGCCCAGAGAAATGTCATCTATAAGAATTATCCAATAATGTTTTGCAAAAAAACCCAAGTCTCCGGTTCTACTCGATTCACGTGAATGACCCAACTGACCAAGAAAGGCGATTGTTGCCGAAAAGCGACAAGTTTGCAGGTGTGAGTTTAAGTTAAAATGGTATTACCATTATATGAAATGAATTCAAAGTTTCTGTAAGCAGAGCTGTGACAGATGATACGATGTACATAATGTCAGTCAAGGCTTACCTGGGATCAGTTGATCTTTCCGAGCATCATAGAGCATTCCTAGGCTGAAAGATCGACCCAGAGCAGAAAGCGTCATGTTATCTGAGGCCATTTCTCCAACCTGTTGACAAATATCATAAGTGACCACACAGCCTTCAAATATATATCTGGTTTTGTCTCCCTCTGCCTCCACCCACCCAATTTGTCCTCACCTGGTGAATTTGTGTAGATCAGCTTAGTTGTGTTGTGAGTCTTCTTGACTTTCAACTGGAGCTGCCAGTCTGATGATCGGTGATGCTGCAAAAATATTTATATCCTGCCAGATGCTCTCTCCTGCTGACTCCTCCCATGACAGGGGGCTGAGCACACTGCCCTGGGGGGCTCCCATGTTGAGCACTAGAGTGGAGGAGGTGAGTCCGCCAACCCGAACTGTCTGGGGTCTGTTTGTGAGGAAGTCCAGTATCCAGTTGCAGAGTGTTGTGTTTAAACCCAGAGTGCTGAGTTTGCTGCTCAGCTTCATGGGGAGATTGTGTTGATGCTGAGCTGAAATCCACAAACAGATGTCTAATGTAGGTGTTGCTTTTCTCATCCTCTGTGGATCTGTTGGTTCTGAAACCACACTGGTGATGGTGCTTTCACACTATTATAGCCTATCACCATTACACATTCAAAATCACATTCAAATTCTTGGAAGTCAAAATTTGTAATTACTATATTATAATGCTGGAATTAAAACTCTCTTATGTTTCAAACAGTCCATTTGTTTGAAGATAATACTGTACAAATGAAATGTTCAATGCTGTGACCTGGAAACACTTGTGGTACTTTCTGTGCAATAACCATGACCTTAAAGCTGTAGTGGTGAATATGAAACAGGCTTCAGGTCGTCTGTCAACACTGGTGGGAGGATAGTTAAGGTTAATAATATCTGCCATGAACATTACATTCTTTCAAAAATCAGTCAGTTTCTGGTAGAATTCCACTGCTTTGCTCTAAAAGGTCTCGGCAGGTACATACAAGGTTTCAGAGCATGATCAGAGTGGAGCAGCAGCAGAAGTCAGAAACACACAACATAAACATAAACAGATGACACGCGGAGCCGACTTCAGTAACTTCATTACATGAACCACTGTGAACCATTACAACATTTAGAGTAAGGGATGCAGGTGATGTGAATTTATGTATGTGATGTTTAAAGTGGAGGATTTGTGATTTCGTACTTGACATTATGACCTTATAAAATCCACTGTGAGCTTCCTATGAGCCTAAAGGTGTAGTGGTTTCAATGAACAGCAGGATTCTTTCCACAGAAATGAAGACGCACTTACTGAGAAATATGTTTAAGATCTTCCCAAGTAGAGCAAGTGAAGTCTTGTCCCTGTTGCATCACAGTGAAATGAGAGAATTTGCAGATCAGCAAGTTTTTTTCATTATGTACAAGGTAGATTTATTTGTCACAATACAACAGGCTGTGAGGTGAACTTGAGTTTGTAACTCCTTTCTGATACGTAGCAGATGATATACAGTAATTTTTAAAAAAGCTATAATAAAAATGGTAAACAGAAATAAACTATATTCAGTGGAGCAGTGCTGAGGATGAACTGGAGTTTAAGAGTCTGATGCCAGTTTCAGACCAAACGTGATTGTTCGCCTCGCAGCGCTTTCCTCGCACGAGTACATTCGCTCTAAGTGTTCACACACAACGCGAGAAGGCGATTTTAACGCGATGAGGTGAATAAACACAACTCGCCATTACTACAACTGTATGAAACCAAAGTAAACATTTTGCGGTAATTAAATAGCAATAATCGGATTACACTGATGCCGAAATAACCACAACATGATGCAGATTTGTTAAACATTTGAATTCATGCTTTGTCAGGTCTGTCAGCAAGACAGCAGGACAACAACTTATAAAATGTTTGTTTTCTGAACGGAGTTCGGATCGATCAGGGCTGTGCTATGCTAACTTGGTCACAGTAAAGTACAATGACAGCTGGGATAAAGTTACAGACACATGTTTTCTGAACTCACCAGGTAGTTCAACTTTCTCGCTTTCTTTTCTCCAAGTAACGTCCAGCTTTGTCCCGTTTTTATATAAATATGTAGTCGTAGTCTGACAGAGCTAACGACGCTCACAACAACACTGGAACCGGATGTGCACGGAAGCTGCTGAGAAGCTCCAGTGAAGATAAATCAATGCTGAAATCCCCAAAACTAAAGTAAAACGCTAATTTAATAAAAACAGTTAACTCCGAGCTCCTCCTCCGAGTAAACGGCTTAGTTGTCAGAACCGAATCCGACCGACTTGTAGGTATTTATTTCTCCGAAGGTTGGAGCGCTGCCTTCTGCTCCTCTAGCCCAAGTTTAGCAGCTCTCAGCCGGCCTGCAGATTTTCAATCCCCCGCTCTGCCCGGCCCTCTGCACACAACGCTCTGAAGCCTCTGTGACGTACGGACAATCTCAACACTGATAGGCTATCGCGACTCGGCGTCGAGCGACTTTTTCGCTTGAGTTGAAAATATTCAATTCATGCGAATTCCATCGCGTTGCCTTCGCGTCCCCGGCCCCGCCCCCTTCGCGACGCCCGACAGGAAATCGCGGCTCCACGCGTCTTTGCATTGACTTTGTAAGTAAACTCACCGCCCCAAACGCTCGCTTCGCGTTTGGTGTGAAAGCACCATGATAGCTTGGGGAAAGCTGCTCTGCAGTCTGGTGGTGAGGAAGCTGAAACTTCTGTATCTCTTCCCAGCATGCAGCAGGGCGAACAGGCTGTGGTTGGGTGGATGCTGTCCTTTAGGATCCTTTGGGCTCTGTAGGCACCTCCCCTCGCCGATACCACTGAAGCTCAGGAGATGAATCCCCCGCTGCAGAGCGCTCCAGTCCTGGGCCATGAACATCCCGTGTTAGTGATGTTTCCAGTCAGGATGCTTTCTGTTGCTCCTCTGAGAAGAACCTGGCGTGGGAATTTGGTCTTCTTAAGCTTCCTAAAGAACTCCAGACCGTTCTCAGCTTTCTTCAGCAGCGTGGAGATGTGAGACGATCGTGTCAGGTTCTCTGTGATGCTGATTCCCAGGAACCTGAAACTGTTCCCCTGCTCCACCTCAGCTCCACAGATGGAGACAGGAGTGTGTGTCTTCAGCTTCTTTTTTCTACAATCAACAATCAGCTCCTTGGTTTACCTGACGTTGAGCAGTAGGTTGTTCTCTGAGCACCACGCTACAAGATTATGAATTTCCTCCTGATATAAAGTGTCATCTTTGTTTGAAATCCGGCCGATGATGGCGGTGTCGTCTGCAAACTTCACATCAGAGTTCTCTCCATGTCGTGCGGATGCAGTGTGAACAGGAGGGGGCTGAGCACACTGCCCTGGGGGGCTCCCGTGTTGAGCACTAGAGTGGAGGAGGTGAGTCCGCCAACCCGAACTGTCTGGGGTCTGTTTGTGAGGAAGTCCAGTATCCAGTTGCAGAGTGTTGTGTTTAAACCCAGAGTGCTGAGTTTGCTGCTCAGCTTCACGGGGAGATTGTGTTGATGCTGAGCTGAAATCCACAAACAGATGTCAACTGTAGGTGTTGTTTTTCTCAAGGTGTGTGAGGGCTGAGTGGAGACGGCATCCTCTGTGGATCTGTTGGTTCTGAAACCACACTGGTGACGGTGCTTTCACACTATTATAGCCTATCACCGTAACACATTCAAAATCACATTCAAATTCTTGGAAGTTAATATTTGTAATCACCATATTATAATGCTGGAATTAAAACTCTCTTATGTTTCAAACAGTCCATTTGTTTCAAGATAATACTGTACAAATGAAATGTTCAATGCTGTGACCTGGAAACACTTGTGGTACTTTCTGTGCAATAACCATGACCTTAAAGCTGTAGTGGTGATTATGAAACAGGCTTCAGGCCGTCTGTCAACACTGGTGGGAGGATAGTTAAGGTTAATAATATCTGCCATGAACATTACATTCTTTCAAAAATCAGTCAGTTTCTGGTAGAATTCCACTGCTTTGCTCTAAAAGGTCTCGGCAGGTACATACAAGGTTTCAGAGCATGATCAGAGAGGAGCAGCAGCAGAAGTCAGAAACACACAACATAAACTTAAACAGATGACACAGGGAGCCGACTTCAGTAACTTCATTACATGAACCATTACAGCATTTAGAGTAAGGGATGGAGGTGATGTGAATTTATGTATGTGATGTTTAAAGTGGAGGATTTGTGATTTCGTACTTGACATTATGACCTTATAAAATCCACTGTGAGCTTCCTATGAGCCTAAAGGTGTAGTGGTTTCAATGAACAGCAGGATTCTTTCCACAGAAATGAAGACGCACTTACTGAGAAATATGTTTAAGATCTTCCCAAGTAGAGCAAGTGAAGTCCTGTCCCTGTTGCATCACAGTGAAATGAGAGAATTTTCATATCAACAAGTTTTTTCATTATGTACAAGGTAGATTTATCTGTCATAATACAACAGGCTGTGAGGTGAACTTGAGTTTGTAAGTCCTTTCTGATACGTAGCAGACGATGTACAGTAATATAAAAAAAAGCCATTTTAAAAATGGTAAACAGAAATAAACTATATTCAGTGGAGCAGTGCTGAGGATGAACTGAAGTTTAAGAGTCTGATAGCTTGGGGGGAAAAGCTGCTCTGCAGTCTGGTGGTGAGGAAGCTGAAACTTCTGTATCTCTTCCCAGCATGCAGCAGGGTGAACAGGCTGTGGCTGGGTGGGTGCTGTCCTTTAGGATCCTTTGGGCTCTGTAGGCACCTCACCTCACCGATACCACTGAAGCTCAGGAGATGAATCCCCCGCTGCAGAGCCCCCCAGTCCTGGGCCGTGCAAATCCCATGTTAGTGATGTTTCCAGTCAGGATGCTTTCTGTTGCTGCTCTGAGAAGAACCTGGCGTGGGAATTTGGCCTTCTTAAGCTTCCTAAAGAACTCCAGACCATTCTGAGCTTTCCTCAGCAGCGTGGAGATGTGAGACGACCGTGTCAGGTTCTCTGTGATGCTGATCTGTGATGATGCAAGCTTATTTATATCCTGTCAGATCCTCTCTCCTACTGACTCCTCCCATGACACGCCTCCAGACAACAACCACTTACTAAAGCAATAGGTTAGAACTTGGATCCGTAAAGAACAGGAGAATAAGAGACAGCCAACGAGTAGTTGTTTCATGGGTTTGAGTTCACAAACACAATACTTAGTCCAAAATGTGACCAGATGAATCTTTATTTATTTTTCTTTAGCGCTTCACATTAAAGCTTGGTAGTAATATGTTAAGTGTGGTAATAGTTTGATAATAAAGAGGTAATAATTTAAAAATGAGTGAGTATTTGTGGGTAACATTAGAATGAAATGTATGTAACAGGTTAAGGGGCCAAAAACTAAGATCTGTTATGGGGAAACACATGAAGATAGCAACAAGGCAAAACTGTTTAGTTATAGTATAGTAATATTTTGTTTACAATATGGTAACCTAACAATAAAATGTTTATATCAGTGCAATATATGAATGAAATTAAATTGTATGCCTCCATGTCTGTGGATGCAGTGTGAACAGGAGGGGGCTGAGCACACTGCCCTGGGGGGCTCCCGTGTTGAGCACTAGAGTGGAGGAGGTGAGTCCGCCAACCCGAACTGTCTGGGCTCTGTTTGTTGAACAGATGACACACAGAGCCGACTTCAGTAACTTCATTACATGGACCATTACAACATTTAGAGTAAGGGATGCAGGTGATGTGAATTTATGTATGTGATGTTTAAAGTGGAGGATTTGTGATTTCGTACTTGACATTATGACCTTATAAAATCCACTGTGAGCTTCCAACGAGCCTAAAGGTGAAGTGGTTTCAATGAACAGCAGGATTCTTTCCACAGAAATGAAGACACACTTACTGAGAAATATGTTTAAGATCTTCCCAAGTAGAGCAAGTCAAGTCCTGTCCCTGTTGCATCACAGTGAAATGAGAGAATTTGCATATCAGCAAGTTTTTTTCATTATGTACAAGGTAGATTTATCTGTCACAATACAACAGGCTGTGAGGTGAACTTGAGTTTGTAAGTCCTTTCAGATACGTAGCAGACGATATACAGTAATATAAAAAAAAGCCATTTTAAAAATGGTAAACAGAAATAAACTATATTCAGTGGAGCAGTGCTGAGGATGAACTGAAGTTTAAGAGTCTGATAGCTTGGGGGGAAAGCTGCTCTGCAGTCTGGTGGTGAGGAAGCTGAAACTTCTGTATCTCTTCCCAGCATGCAGCAGGGCGAACAGGCTGTGGCTGGGTGGGTGCTGTCCTTTAGGATCCTTTGGGCTCTGTAGGCACCTCCCCTCACCGATACCACTGAAGCTCAGGAGATGAATCCCCCGCTGCAGAGCGCTCCAGTCCTGGGCCGTGCAAATCCCATGTTAGTGATGTTTCCATCAGGATGCTTTCTGTTGCTCCTCTGAGAAGAACCTGGCGTGGGAATTTGGCCTTCTAAAGCTTCCTAAAGAACTCCAGACCGTTCTGAGCTTTCCTCAGCAGCGTGGAGACGTGAGACGGCCGTGTCAGGTTCTCTGTGATGCTGATCTGTGATGTTGCAAGCTTATTTATATCCTGTCAGATCCTCTCTCCTACTGACTCCTCCCATGACACGCCTCCAGACAACAACCACTTACTAAAGCAATAGGTTAGAACTTGGATCCGTAAAGAACAGGAGAATAAGAGACAGCCAACGAGTAGTTGTTTCATGGGTTTGAGTTCACAAACACAATACTTAGTCCAAAATGTGACCAGATGAATCTTTATATGTTTTTCTTTAGCGCTTCACATTAAAGCTTGGTAGTAATATGTTAAGTGTGGTAATAGTTTGATAATAAAGAGGTAATAATTTAAAAATGAGTGAGTATTTGTGGGTAACATTAGAATGAAATGTATGTAACAGGTTAAGGGGCCAAAAACCAAGATCTGTTATGGGGAAACACATGAAGATAGCAACAAGGCAAAACTGTTTAGTTATAGTATAGTAATATTTTGTTTACAAAATGGTAACCTAACAATAAAATGTTTATATCAGTGTAATATATGAATGAAATTAAATTGTATGCCTCCATGTCTGTGGATGCAGTGTGAACAGGGGGGGCTGAGCACACTGCCCTGGGGGGCTCCCGTGTTGAGCACTAGAGTGGAGGAGGTGAGTCTGCCAACCCGAACTGTCTGGGCTCTGTTTGTTGAACAGATGACACACAGAGCCGACTTCAGTAACTTCATTACATGAACCACTGTGAACCATTACAACATTTAGAGTAAGGGATGCAGGTGATGTGAATTTATGTATGTGATGTTTAAAGTGGAGGATTTGTGATTTCGTACTTGACATTATGACCTTATAAAATCCACTGTGAGCTTCCTATGAGCCTAAAGGTGAAGTGGTTTCAATGAACAGCAGGATTCTTTCCACAGAAATGAAGACGCACTTACTGAGAAATATGATTTAAGATCTTCCCAAGTAGAGCAAGTCAAGTCCTGTTCCTGTTGCATCACAGTGAAATGAGAGAATTTGCATATCAGCAAGTTTTTTTCATTATGTACAAGGTAGATTTATCTGTCACAATACAACAGGCTGTGAGGTGAACTTGAGTTTGTAAGTCCTTTCTGATACGTAGCAGATGATATACAGTAATTTTAAAAAAAGCTATAATAAAAATGGTAAACAGAAATAAACTATATTCAGTGGAGCAGTGCTGAGGATGAACTGGAGTTTAAGAGTCTGATAGTTTGGGGGGAAAAGCTGCTCTGCAGTCTGGTGGTGAGGAAGCTGAAACTTCTGTATTTCTTCCCAGCATGCAGCAGGCGAACAGGCTGTGGCTGGGTGGGTGCTGTCCTTTAGGATCCTTTGGGCTCTGTAGGCACCTCACCTCACCGATACCACTGAAGCTCAGGAGATGAATCCCCCGCTGCAGAGCGCTCCAGTCCTGGGCCATGAACATCCCATGTTAGTGATGTTTCCAGTCAGGATGCTTTCTGTTGCTCCTCTGAGAAGAACCTGGCGTGGGAATTTGGCCTTCTAAAGCTTCCTCAAGAACTCCAGACCGTTCTGAGCTTTCTTCAGCAGCGTGGAGATGTGAGACGATCGTGTCAGGTTCTCTGTGATGCTGATTCCCAGGAACCTGAAACTGTTCCCCTGCTCCACCTCAGCTCCACTGATGCCAATCCGAACTGTCTGGGTTTGTGTGGAAGTCCAATATCCAGTTCGTTACGGAGGAGTAAGTATTGTTGTGGTGTTTTGTCCCCTCTCGTTGCTAGGCTTCGGTTGAGTGGTGATTGCTGACAGAATCCACCTGTGCTCACTCAGCTACAGGATAAAGGAGGCGGTTCCTCCAAGGGTCGCGCTCTCACCCCTTCGTGGTGCCGGCCGGCGGCAGACTGTGCTCGGTGGGTAGCATGTGTACTCGTTTGTTTTCTCTTAGGTTTTGCCATTTGGCGGAGTATGTCTCCTGTGATCTTTGTTTCCTTTTGTTCTAATAATAAAACACGTGGTTAATTTTTTCATCAGGTGTCTCCCATCCTTACTTTCGGTACTTAACATCAATGGTTAATCCCTAATCCCCTACTGGGACGTAACATAGTTGGGGACTCGTCCGGGATTAACCGGTAGAAGGTGGGGAGATGGCTTGTTGTTGTTAACTCAAGTGTGTTCCTCGTTGTCCTGTGGCTGTAGCGGTGAGTACTTGTGTGTTAGTGATCAATTGACTTGTTTTCTGTTGTCAGTGTCACAGCTTCCTCAGAAGGGTAAGGGAGGGTGATCAGCTGGGCTGTTTCCGCCTCTCTTTCGGACGCTCTTTTATTGTTTTGCCTTTTTTGTTTTCAATGTAACCCTGGGGGTGTGAGCGAATCTCTCGAGCCCGGCATGCCTCAGAAGAGAAGACAGGTGAAGTTGGTTCAGGTCCCTAACTGAACCAACTTCACCTGTGGTGTCCAAAACAGGACATGTGGTCGACTCTGCGTTAGTGCATCTTTTTGTGGCAACTGGTTAATGCAGGGGTTCTCAACCTTTTGCAAGCTGGGCCCCCCCAAAGCTGGTTCATTGCAGTTGGGCCCCCCCTTCCCGGCGCCACCCCCATTACACCACCTTAGATAGATAGATCGATCTAGGCTAGGCTATTAGTTTTAGGCCCACTATTATTATTATTATTATTTTTAAATTTATTATTATTATTATTAGTAGTAGTAGTAGGTAGGGTTATCATTACTAGGGGCTAGGCATTCTTCTTCTTCTCAGTAGGCCTATTATCATTACTAGACTATTGCTATAATTGCGAATTGGCACCAGACCTCTGATATGAATTTATGCGTTGGTTATTGTTATTACTAAGCCTAATAGGCATATCATCTGCATTTTTTACAGAACCTTGCAGGCGATAGGCCAGGGAGGTTAATGTGAGACTACGTAGCCTATTTAATCCTAGTAAAAGCACAGAATGCAAACACTGATTACCAAATCAACAAAATCTAAACATATCATCAAAGTCAGGCAGGCAAAACGCTCTGATTCTGAAATGCTCCCTGTGGGAAATGCAGCCTGAAGTTAACGAACGAAACGGGGTCACTGTTAGGAAGGTAGTAGATGCACGAAAATGACAAATTAATAAGTCAATAACGTGGGGCAGGCTGCACGCTCCGCTGCTGAAAGGCTTCTGAGATGCAGTGGACTGGGCTATGGACGCATCAAAACCGTTGCGCAGTTGTAACGTGCCGTAGACGTCAGTGGATTGAGTGGATGTGAGAGACTGATCGCCTATGAGTGCTTTTGGATGGGGGAGGGGCTCACGGCAGCACCCGCTGCTTGTTGAGCACAGTGACTGCAGAGTGATACGTGCTTTCGAGTCTCCAAACACCACAAAAGTTTCCAAAAACACCAGTAAAAGTCGCTAGACTTGATGCTAGTGTGACGGAAGCTAGCGAGGCTGTGCAGTGAGTAACCTTCACTCCCCCGATGCTTTAAGAGACGCACCGGTAACCGACGCGGGTGCCCATGTGTTTTAGCTTCCTCGTCAGCGTGTCCGCCTCCCGCACCCGAGGTTGCTGGTTCGAGTCAGGACCGTGCAGTACGTACTCGGGGGCAGCCGGTTACAATTACCGCTTTTGGAAAAAAAAAAGTCGCCAGGAGGATGATTTGTTTGTGTGTTATAATAGTCCAACCACTTGCTTTTCAACATGGGGGGAATTTTCGTGAATATTTTTTTTTTCTCTATCATGCCTACTCGCGCCCCCCCGGGAGAGTGTCCGCGCCCCCCCAGGGGGGCCGGCCCCACCGGTTGAGAACCACTGTGTTAATGTAACGTTAAGTCATCGTGATTGAACGGGTGCGATACACTGGGCGGTTTGTCAGGTTAGCCTATAGTCTGGCTACCGTTAGCTGTTGAGTTAGCCTCGTCTGGCTAAGGTGGGTCCATTGAACATGTTGGTGTTGTGGATTGAGGGATCGGTTTGTTGCGGCTCCAGGGTGAGTATGACGCTGTACATTATGGTATCACTGCCGCGACCACGCTCCTTAAAAGGGAGCTGAAGGCTTTGGTTGTGGACGGTTTACTCACATTACCGACCTCAGGTGGGGCTTCTGCTGATGGTGCTTTGGGTCTGGAAAGTGACATTGGCGCTGCGGATTAGGACGTACGGGGTGCGGCTGAACAGTCTGGTTCTACTTTTTCCGTTATTCCTGGTGTAGTGAAGCCAGGAGAGAAGGTGTTTACAATGCCAAAGTTTGATCCGCTCTCTGGGGAGTCTCTCTCTCCTGGTGCTGGAGTTGATGCGCGGTCAGATGGTGCATTGCCTCCACCTGAGTTTGTGAATGACAGACGCTGATGTACTGCGGTACGTGTGTTGACTCATTTCCGTTGCCGGTGCTTGTATGTTGGTAGCGTGTTTGCTGCTCTCGCTAAATACCAAATAAAATTGGATTAGATTTGTCATTACAGCGGCCAATTTCCCGCTAAACACTTATTCTTACAGTAAGTTTGCCTAACCACTCACAGTTCTTTCCACCTTTTAGTGACTGCTGTTCAATCTCATAGTTGTTTTCAAAAGTTTTGGTAGCCAACGCTAGCGTACTTTAGCTTAGCCATTAGCGACTTTAGCTTAGCAGCCAGCAATGGCTTCTCCTTCTCTCTCTCTCCTGCTTTTTCCTGCTCGGTGTGTCAGATGTTCAGTTACTCCTCTGCCTCCTTTAGCGGTAATGGTACGTGTAACATGTGTAGTTTATTTGTAGACATGGAGGCGAGGCTCAGTGATTTAGAAGTCCGGCTCCCCACCTTGGTAGATCAGTCTTTAGCTACTGTAGCTAGACAGTCCGCTGAGAAACCAACTCTGATCATTGGCAGCTCCATTTTGCGAAACGTGAAGCTAGCGAAGCCAGCGACCATAGTTAAGTGCATCCCAGGGGCCAGAGCGGGCGACATCGAGTCCTATTTGAAACTGCTGGCTAAGGATAAACGTAAATACAGTAAGATTGTTATTCACGTCGGCGGTAATGACTCCGGTTACGCCAATCGGAGGTCACTAAGATTAATGTTGAGTCGGTGTGTTCATACGCAAAAAACAATGTCGGACACCGTAGTTTTCTCTGGACCCCTGCCCAATCTGACCAGTGATGACATGTATAGCCGCACGTCGTCATTCCGCCGCTGGTTATCGAGGTGGTGTCCAGCAAACGATGTGGGCTTTGTAGATCATTGGCAGACTTTCTGGGAAGACCTGGTCTGATTCGAGAGACGGCATCCATCCCTCTTGGGAAGGAGCAGCTCTCATTTCTAGAAATCTGGCCAACTTTATTAGCTGACCAAATCCATGACAACCCAGAGTTGAGACCAGGAGGCAGAGTCGCAGTCTAACACACTTCTCTGCCCTTCTAATTCAGCAGTTACCCACCCAAAACCCTACGCAGAGTCGCAGTTTAACACACTTCTCTGCTCCTCCGTTCCAGGAGCTACTTATTGAAAACCCTATAGTGACGGTGTCTGTCCCCCGACCATTGAAATTATTTAAATCAAAGGTAAACAGAAGAGGAGCTGTGCATAAAAACCTCATACAAATTAAAACCACAGGAGCAATAGTGCAAACGAATAGGAGAGTAAAATGTGGACTCTTAAACATCAGATCTCTCTCTTCTAAAGGTGTACTAGTAAATGAACTAATATCAGATTATGAAATTGATTTATTCTGTCTTACTGAAACCTGGCTGGGTGATGGAGAATATGTGAGCCTAAATGAATCCACCCCTCCCAGTCATATGAATACTCACATTCCTCGAAGCACAGGCCGAGGAGGTGGAGTTGCAGCTATCTTTGACTCTAGCCTAGTAATCAGCTCTAAACCTAAACTAAATTATAACTCATTTGAAAGCCTTGTTCTGAGTCTTTCACACCCAAGCTGGAAATCACTGCAACCAATTCTAATTGTTATAGTGTACCGAGCACCTGGGCCGTACTCTGAATTCTTATCTGAATTTGCAGAGTTTTTGTCAACTTTAGTCCTTAAAACGGACAAAGTTATTATTGTAGGGGATTTTAATATTCATGTGGATGTTGAGAATGACAGCTTTAGTACTGCGTTTATCTCTCTATTAGATTCAATTGGCTTCTCTCAGAGTGTTCATGAACCGACTCACTGTTTTAACCACACCCTCGACCTTGTTCTGGTATATGGTATTGAAATTGAACATTTAATAGTGTTCCCACAGAATCCCTCTTTATCTGATCATTGTTTGATAACTTTTGAGCTTGTATTGCTGAACTATCCTCCATTGGGCAAAAATTTCTATACAAGATGTCTGTCTGATAGTGCTATAGTAAAATTTAAGGATGCGATCCCATCGGCTCTAAATTCACTATCAGGTATTAAATTAACAGAGGACTCTTACGCGAATTTCAGTCCCTCCCAAGTCGATCATCTTGTTGATAGTGCTGCAGGCTCACTGCGAACAACACTTGACTCTGTAGCCCCTCTAAAAAAGAAAATACTAAAACAAAGCCGGTTATTTCCATGGTATAATACTGAAACTCGCAAATTAAAGCAAATATCACAGAAACTCGAGAGGAATTGGCGTTCCACCAAACTGGAAAATTCTGGTTTCATTTGGCAAGATAGTCTTAAAACTTATAGGAAGGCCCTCCGTAATGCCAAAGCAGCGTACTACTCGTCATTAATAGAGGAAAATAGGAACAACCCCAGGTTTCTTTTCAGCACTGTAGCCAGGCTGACAGAAAGTCACAGCTCTATTGAGCAAAGTATTCCCATAGCTCTCAGTAGTTACGACTTCATGAGCTTCTTTAATGATAAAATCCTAGCTATTAGAAACAAAATCCACCAAGACCTGCCCTCAACTGGCACCGACTTAACTCAATACTCAGGAACTTTAGAAACAGCTGTAAAACCAGATATAAGTTTAGACTGCTTTGCTTCCCTCAATCTTTATCAACTAACTTCAATAATTTCTTCATCTAAACCATCAACCTGCCTCTTAGACCCCATCCCGACTAGGCTGCTTAAAGAAGTTTTACCCTTAGTCAGCACTTCTCTACTAGATGTGATCAATCTGTCTTTATCAACAGGCTATGTGCCACAGTACTTTAAAGTAGCTGTAATTAAACCTCTTCTGAAAAAGCCCAACCTGGATCCAGATGTTTTAGCCAACTATAGACCTATATCTAACCTTCCATTTATCTCTAAGGTCCTGGAGAAAGCAGTCGCCAAACAGCTGTGTGACTTTCTACATAGCAATAGTTTATTTGAGGATTTTCAGTCAGGATTTCGAGCTCATCATAGCACAGAGACAGCACTGGTGAAAATTACTAATGACCTCCTAACTGCATCAGACAAAGGACTTGTCTCTGTATTGGTTTTACTAGATCTTAGTGCTGCATTTGATACCATTGACCATCAGATCCTGTTACAGAGACTGGAACATTTCATTGGCATTAAAGGAACCGCTCTAAGCTGGTTTAAGTCCTATTTATCAGATCGATTTCAGTTTGTACATGTTAACGATGAGTCCTCCAAAGTTAGTCATGGAATTCCACAAGGATCTGTGCTCGGACCAATCCTCTTCACTTTATATATGCTTCCTTTAGGCAATACTATCAGGAAACACTCCATAAACTTTCATTGTTATGCAGATGATACTCAGTTATATCTATCGATCAAGCCATATGAAACTCATCAGTTAGCTAAGCTTAAAATGTGTCTTCAGGATGTTAAAACCTAGATGACCTGCAATTTTCTAATGTTAAACTCAGATAAAACTGAAGTTATTGTTCTGGGGCCTAAGCATCTCTGTGACGCATTATCTAAAGATATAGTTTCCCTTGATGGCATCGCCTGGCCTCCAGCACCACTATGAGAAATCTTGGAGTTATCTTTGACCAGGACATGTCGTTTAACTCTCACATTAAGCAAATTTCAAGGACCGCCTTTTTTCACCTACGTAATATTGCAAAAATCAGGAACATCCTGTCTAAAAATGATGCAGAAAAACTAGTCCATACATTTGTTACTTTAGGCTGGATTACTGAAATTCCTTATTATCAGGCTCTTCGAAAAAGTCCATTAATAAGAGGAAAACCACAATAAATTTAAATTAAAAAATGTACAGAGCAATATTCTAAGTCAGTGGGCATAAATATAATTTATGTAGATTAGTATAATATTGGTGCAAAAACTAATACTGCACCTTTCCCATATTCCTGACTAAAGGAGAATAGTACACCTGTGAATATATTAGAATAGGGGTTAAAATAACATAAACTAAAAGTAACTTTAAGTAAGAATCAGTGCTAACATTTGCAAGTTTTGCAAATGATGAACGACATCAAAATTTAGCAACTGATGAGCAGCTGATAGCAGCTTAGTGGCTATGAAAATGTAACAGGAACTGTGGGAGAGACAGAGAGAGAGAGAGAGAGGGGATAACAAAGCAGCACACAGTGGTGAACTCAGGTCTACACTTTATTGAATATTCTGCTCAACATAAACACATCCAACAGGTGTTACAGTGTCACAGGAATCTGACACTGACAGTGTTTAACAAGATGGTTTTAACAGTGACCGTCGGCTCAGCCAAGTCATATATCAGAGATAAGGTGTAGACTTAATAAAAACAAAAAGATTAATATTGAATTCTGAAAAGATCACTATTGAATTATTTTTAAGGTTCTGCACAAAGAAGAAAATGAACCAATGCTAGTTTAAACAAGTTATCCATCTTATGTCCAAAAATAATCAACATGATAAATTCAACAAAACCAGTAATCAGTATTTACTGACATGAACTATTAGTATCACTTTAAACACAGTACCTTTGGTATTATAATTGTGTATTGATATAATCTCTTTAAGTATCAGGAAATAGAAAGTAACAATAAAAAATAAATCTGTAATGTACCAAGTATTACAAGTTTAAACTGACTGTGAAGCACAAACCAGTTTGAGAAGAAGGCTGAGCACAGACTCAACGTAGAAAATTACATTGCTTCAACTCTCTAAACATCAGCTTCAGCTTTACAGCTAACAACTTGGTGATAACAGTGATTAAGAATTAAGGTTTGACAAAAAACAAAAAGATTAATCTTGTATTCTACAAATATAAATGTTTTTGAAATACCGTACAAAGAAGAAAATCAACCAATACTAGAAGAAAAGGCACATTAGCCACCTTATGTCCCAACATAATCAACAATATTATTTCAACAAAACAATTTCCTGTTTCAACGTACTAGTGTTGACATTTGTGTATTGATATACGCTCTGTGTTATAGGAATTACAATAGAAAGTTGTAATTTACTTAATATCTGTGCTGTACCAAGCAATGGAAGTTTAAAGTTATTATGAAGCTGATGAAGCAAAAATCCATGTGAGAAGATGGCTGAGCACAGACTCAACATGAAGTGATAATCAGAAAAATGAAAATATATAGTCACTTTATCACAAAGTCAATTATCCTGGTCCCTCTGGGTTTGAATTTGTAAAGCAGGTTCAAGCTAAAATATGGTGTTAAGTTGCTCTTTAAATTTTAAATGTTAACAGACCAAGAATCGAACAAGTTTCTTGTTATTGTTCTTACTCAGCTGGACGCAGGAACACGTAGTTGGATTGTTGTGCAGCCCAGAAACATGGGTAAACTGGCTCAGTGAATGTGGTGTTAAAGGTGTAGAGGTGACTCAGTGAATTAGAGGAGACTCTGTAGTAGGACAGAGTTCCAGCAGGCCAGTCCAGAAACACCCCAACTCTGCTGCAGCCAGTAGAGGGAAAATCAAGTTTACCCACATAATCATTATGATATGCATGAAGTTCGTTTGTTTCAGAGGCCGATTGGCCAAAACACCATGATATGTTGTTGTTTCCAAGTTGGCTTTGTTTACTGCTTGCTTTTCTTTCGATTCCCTTGTATGCAACACCTATGTAAATAGATGTAGAAGAACTAACACTCCACTCTACCTCCCAGTAATGTTGCCCCTTTAACCTATCTTTGCACATCACCTGAGGATTTGAATCAAACCTCTCTGGGTGATCAGGATACGTCTGCCATGCTCCATATGTTGCCTTTTTGTTTCCCTCAGACAGAGTGAGGTAGCCGTTGACAGTGTCTGGGTCCAGGGTGAGATCACAGGCATCTGATGGAGAGACCAAAACAAAATGTGTTATTAGTCGTTCTGACGGTCTGAGGTGTTTTTGGAGGAGAGTCAGTATTTTTGACTCAAAATAAGGATAGAAAAGTACTTACACCAGATCAGATCTCCTTTGTCTGTGATTTCCTCCACAGGAGGGAGGGCAGGCTTTGAAAAATCCTCAGAGACCAGAATGCCCTTCTTGTAATGGTAGATGGTTGCTCCTGTGTATTTCTTATTGGCTATGGCTGCTATGAGGAAACGGAATCGGCTGTTGCTCTTCAGTGCTTTGGCAAGATAATGGAGATCTTTGGCTTTTTTGCTCATTTTGGTGAAAACCTCGTCTTTGTAGTACCACAGCTCCTCATTGGTACATTCTAAGTTGAGTTTATCCAGGTATTTGTGCATCACATCGAGGCAGGGGTCATCACTCTCCAGGGAGGTGAAAACAAAGCACAGAGCATCCTCTACACCAAGAACCTCTCTGTCCAGCTCTGACTGATTTGGGACGATCTTTGTTCCCTCTATCTTCTCTACACAGGACCTGATGACGTTGATTTCTCTCTCTTTATGGTCCATCCACCTGGTTAGTTTCTCATGGCTGAACGGTGACTTGTTTCTGTCTTCAAAGACTTTTTCTAATTCGCTCTCGTCTTCTTTACCTTCACGGATGAAGGGAATTTTCTTCTCCATGGTCTGTCTGAGGTCAGATGCATAATAATTACAAAGTTTTTGAAAAGTAGTCAACTTTTCATTGATTTGTGGAAAATCTTGACCAACTTCGTCCCCCAGCAAATCGTTGCATCTTTTTTCCAGATGATTCAGCTCCTCCAGAGCATCTTCAGCTTTGCTTACAAGTCCAACACTGATCCCACTGATCAGCTCAGCAGCTTCTGAATAAAACTTCTTCAGTGGCATCAGCCAGACCTTCAGTGGAACACTGTTCTCTCCATTTTCTCCCAGCAGCTTCGGAAGTTGTATGTAGGTCTTCACTGCGTCTACAAATGTTGCAGGGTTGCTTTCAAGAATGAAGTCTCCGAAGAATTTGCAGGAGAATTTCTCAGTCAGAGCTTTTTCTTCATCAGTCAGCTTGATGTCAACTTTCCCCTCAACATCAAATGAGGGGATCTTCTTTATCACAGCTTCCATTTTGCCCTGGATGTTCTGAACGTTGCTGGCGTCTAACTTCTCACTGTCAAACACGAAGAAAGCGTTTGCCCCATAAAGGATGCCTGTGACTACATGAGTTGCAGAGCCCTTCTGAATAACATCTGTCTGTTGGGGACTCATGGTTAAATGGTTAGTCATTGACAACTGTTTGAAGTTGGTGGTAGCTTTGTACTGAAACGTCACTCTGCTCTGATTCTTGAATTTCTTCGTATCATTCAGATACTTGGCAGATCCTCCAACTTCAATCAGTCCACTCATGAAACTGACCTTCAGAGAAGCATCAACATCCAGCAGAGAGGACTTGGATTCAATGGAGTCAGATGCAGAAATTTGAAATGCACTGCTGTGCTGAGAGCTTTCAACTGTGTTCTCTTTTAGAGTTTCACCATCCCACAAAGTCAAACCTACAGAAAGTGGAAAACATCATCATCTGATAAAACAGGGGAATAATTTTGTTAACATAAAGTCACACAAAAATAATCATAAACATTTAGATTTCTACATGTTGCAGCTTCTCATCATGTCAGCGGTTCCTTAAACAGATATCTGTGGCTTAATTTATTCTCTGAAATGTCCCTAATTAATAAAGGAATTATAGGATTGCAAAGCAAGCAAAAATAAAAGTTTTGATATCAACATCGCTAAAATCAGTGAGTACGAATGTTAAAATAATGTTACTGCTTTATGAAATCATTTCAAAGTTCATGTAATCTGAGCTGTAACAAGCAGATATACTTTTATTTTACATAATATTTGTTTAATATGTCAAGTGTTACCTGGAATCAGCTGATCTTTCCGAGCATCGTAGAGCATTCCTAGGGTGAAAGGTCGACCCAGAGCAGCAACCTCCATGTTATCTGAAGCCATTTCTCCGACTGTTAACTAAGTGGCCACACAGCCTTCAATACTTAATTTAAACTTTCTTAAACAGCATATTCAGAGTTTTTAACACAGGAAGTCAGTAACACAGTAAAAGTCTATGCATTTTTGTCTCCCTCTGTCTCTGTCCACTTCGTCCTCACCTGGTGAAGTTGTGTAGATCAGCAGTATGTGAGTCTTTCTGATTTCCAGCTGGAGCTGTAAGTCTGATGATCTGTGACACTGCGAGATCATTTATATCCTGTCAGATCCTCTCTTCTACTGCCTCCTCCCATGACACGCCTCTATAAGACGACACTTCCCATTTGTAACAGGCGTGAGGATTGCAGTCAGATTATATTCTTTTCTGTAAAGAACAACAAAATAATGAGACAGGCTGCAGGTAGTGAGCTTCCTTCTCTCCCTTCTGCCAGACTTCATGCTTACAGTCCCCTTTATAAACCCAGGCCTGAGTTACACAATCTCAAAATCGCAAAACATTTAATAAGCCAAATAAAATTGGGTTCATAATCCTTCACACACAACTTAAAAGAATAAATATCCTTCTGCAAGACACATTACACTACCGGTCTTAAAAACCAAATATACATACAAACCAGCATTTAAGTACACAGAGGACAGAGCAGTGGCGTAAGTAACGACGGGCCCCAGTGCAGGCTGTTATGATGGGCCCTTGGGCTACACAGTTACGAAGCACACACACAGACACATACTGCCTTTGTGTCTAGAAGGGACCCTATATTGGCAGGTGTGTGTGCCTTGTTTCCTCGTTTTGCACAGTTTAACAAATGATAAGATTAGATGCAGTAAATACCTCAATTAAAGCTCCTTAAGCTGCGATGGACTGGCGACCTGTTCAGGGTGGACCCCGCCTTTCGACTTTGTATTTGCAAAATACAGGAATATAAAAATTTTAAAAAACCTTCAGAATCACGGCAAACACATTCCTCTTCGACAGAGCAGCGAGAGATTATGGTGAATAAAAGAAAGAAAAGTGGCCTACCTCATACACAACACAGCGTGCCGCTGTTATCATCATCGCTGAAAAAGCGTCTGTAAAGTCACTCACCTACTTGAATGGTATCCGAAAAGCTTTGCATTGAGTGAAATCTTGGACAATGTCCACAGTAAAAAATCCAAATCAATGTAATTTGCGACCCTCTTCTCCTGTTAGCATGAGTACTATAAAAAAAGACTAAATTAATTATGTTGAATCTGTGAAATTTATTTTATTTTTTTCACAGTATATCTTATAGCCCACTGCCTGCTACAGATTTTGACAAGTCTGTGGTGTCGGACACAACAGCAAAGGGGGAAATGCACATGAGTGCATATATAGCACTTTATCACCATCAAAAATACATTCTGAAGTGAAATGTGTGTTTACTATTGATTGATGAGACTCTGCTTTTTTACCATGTAACTAATGAAGATCTGCTTGTAACTCGGTTTGGGCGCTCCCGTCAAGGGCCCCCGGCACTGTGCGCCCTAGTGTGGGCTTCGCACACGCCCCCGCATTTCAGCTGTTAACCGGGCCCACAGTGGGTTTTGTGAACAAAGCTAAGCTATATGTTCAATAATATTTATTTAGTTGCTTTGCATGTTTTTCATGTGCATGATGTCTTTCTTTGCCATTTCCAGCCACGGTCCGTTAGTAAATAAAGTAATAAAGAGAATCATGAAATGGATCCTAGATGCAACAGGGAGCCAGTGGAAGGATCTTAATATAGGAGTAATGTGTAATGTAGTGTGGGGTAATGTTTGTCTTAGTGAGTAGCCTCGTTGCAGAATCGTTGTGAATTACCTGCAGACGGACCAGGTAACACATGATAAGAGATTAGATTAGTGCTTTATAGAAGTTTATGCAAGATGAAATAAATGTGTGCACAAATATCTCTAGTTCAGCTGTTGAAACCAGTCTCAGTTTACTGATATTTCTTATTTGGAAACAACAAGATCTGGTTACCTCCCTAACATGGGTGTGAAACGATCCAGACTGATCAAATATTACCCCAAGATTTCAGAGGTTGGAGTGGGCAGCAGAGGAGAGAATGAGGTGGAATATATTTGATCTGTTCCAAAGTATGCATGTCATTGCAAATGTATACTGACGCAAGACTCAGGGTTCAGTTCGCCTCTCTGTGACCCTTAAGATCCTGCACAGTATTGCACTGTTTCCTGTTTTGGCTAAAAATCATTGAGCAACAATTCCATGGAAAGAGTGGTTTACACCAGAACTTCAAATTGACCTTCCAAAGTGATGCACACACTGCTGAAACTAGCTATTTTCAGGTGGGTTTACTGTGGACACACTGTGGGTACCATCTATTTGTCCTAGTAAGTAGCATCGCAGCAGCTTTCTGAATGACCTGAGATTATTGTGTTACAGTAGTTTATGCAAGATGAAATATATGTGAGTGTAACCATCTCTAATTCAGCTGTTGAAACTTCCTTTCTTAAAATACTGATATTTTTTATTTGGAAACAACAAGATCTGGTTACCTCCCTAACATGGGTGTCAAACAACCCAGACTGATAAAATATTACTCCAAGATTTCACAGGTTGGAGTGGGCAGCAGAGGAGAGAATGGGGTGGGTTATACAAAATAAAGGTAACACTTCAACAACACAATGTAACTCCATGTCAGTCACACTCCTGACTGTCAAACATGGAAAACAGGTGGAAATTATAGGCAATTTGCAAGACACCCCCAATAAAGGAGCGGTTCTGCAGGTGGGGACCACAGACCACTTCTCAGTCTCTGTGCTTCCTGGCTGATGTTTCGGTCACTTCTGAATGCTGGCGGTTGCTTCACTCTAGTGGAAGCATGAGACGGAGTCTACAACCCACACAAGTGGCTCAGGTAGTGCAGCTCATCCAGGATGGAACATCGATGCGACCTGTGGCAAGAAGGTTTGCTGTGTCTGTCAGCGTAGTGTCCAGAGTATGGAGGTGCTACAGGCCAGTACATCAGGAGGCGTGGAGGGAGGCCGTGGGAGGGCAACAACCCAGCAGCAGGACCGCTACCTCCGCCTTTGTGCAAGGAGGAGCAGGAGGAGCACTGCCAGAGCCATGCAAAGTGACCTCCAGCAGGCCACAAATGTGCATGTGTCTGCTCAAACGTTCAGAAACAGACTCCATGATGGTGGTATGAGGGCCCGACGTCCACAGGTGGGGTTGTGCTTACAGCCCAACACCGTGCAGGATGTTTGGCGTTTGCCAGAGAACACCAAGATTGGCAAATTGGACACTGGCGCCCTGTGCTCTTCTGTTGGAATCATCATGTATATAAGTTATCTCATATTTACTCATTACATGGAAAAACATATATTGAAGTATAAAGTATTTTGTTTTAATGAGTCTTCGAGTTTGTTACAGAGAAGTGTTCACAGGAAGCCTGCAGTGGAGGGGTGTCAGACAGAGGTGACACAACAGACCTCTGAAGAAACAGGAATCAAGCCCAGCCGCTGAGGAGCAACTGTAATTAACATACAGTACATAGTTCCTGGAACATTCTGTATAGTAACATGTGTTAATTGTTGCTGCTGTACCCCCTTTCCCCCATATAGCAGCAATGCGCATGTAACTAGCGACCTCGCTGTACATATTAAAAAGAGAGGAAATGGAAGAGATGCCTCAGAGCGGTTGGAGTATGTACATCTCTGTCCGTTCTCTTCGCGAGTAAAAAGTTTTTAACTCTCTTGTCTTTCTTCCTTGTTTGATATTTGAACACAGGTTCACACTGAGCACATGTGACAGATGTGACAGAGTCTGGAGACGCCGTGGAGAACGTTCTGCTGCCTGCAACATCCTCCAGCATGACCAGTTTGGCTGTGGGTCAGTAATGGTGTAGGTTGGCATTTCTTTGGGGGGCCGCACAGCCCTCCATGTGCCTGACAGCTGAGGTAGCCTGACTGCCATTAGGTACCGAGATCCTCAGACCCCTTATGAGACCATATGCTGATGCAGTTGGCTCTGGGTTCCTCCTAATGCAAGACAATGTGACCTCATGTGGCTGGAGTGTGTCAGCAGTTTCTTCAAGAGGAAGGCATTGATGGTATGGACTGGCCCGCCTGTTCCCCAGACCTGAATCCAACTGAGTATATCTGGGACATCATGTCTCGCTCAATCCACCAACGCCACGTTGCGCCACAGACTGTCCAGGAGTTGGCGGATGCTTCAGTCCAGGTCTGGGAGGAGATCCCTCAGGAGACCACCACCTCATCAGGAGCATGCCCAGGCGTTGTAGGGAGGTCACACAGGCATGTGGAGGCCACACCCACTACTGAGCCTCATTTTGACCTGTTTTAAGTACATTACATGAAAGTTGGATCGGCCTAGTTTTCCATTTTGATTTTGAGTGTGACTCCAAATCCAGACCTCATGAGTTGATAAATTTGATTTCCATAGATAATTTTTGTGTGATTTTTGTTGTCAGCACATTCAACTATGTAAAGAAGAGAGTATTTAATGAGATTATTTCATTCATTCAGATCTAGGATGTGTTATTTTAGTGTTCCTTTTATTTTTGAGCAGTGTATTTGATCTGTTCCAAAGTATGCATGTGTCAGCAAATGTATACTGACGCAAGACTCAGGGTTCAGTTCGCCTCTCTGTGACCCTTAAGATCCTGCACAGTATTGCACTGTTTCCTGTTTTGGCTAAAAATCATTAAGCAACGATTCCAGAGAAAGTGTGGTTTACACCAGAACTTTAAATTGACCTTCCAAAGTGATGAAACTAGCTATTTTCAGGGGGGTTTACTGTGGGCACACTGTGGGAACATGGGTGTGTGTGTGTATATAAATATGTACTGTTTACTGTAGGAGTTCTTCCAGTCTCAAGTACCACCTAAACGCAAAGCACATCACTATTGTGATGTATTGATGTACTACACACAAGTACATCTTATTGAACATGATTTATTTTCATCACCAATTATCATAGTAGAACAGCTTTCTCAAGCAGTTTGTGATGCATTTTGGAAACAGGAGATGAGCCCCTGGTCTAATGCGCCACCTGGCTTGAAACCTGGCTTGAAACCCGTTGGCACACATAGTCTGAATGCCTTCGGAAGGATTCAAATGAGCCATTTTAATCTAGATTAATCTAGATTAATTTGAAGATTACAGTGAGATTAATCTAGATTTGCCTACCTCTAATATATAAATAAATATATATATATATATATATATATATATATATATATATATATATATATATATATATATATATACACATATATATTAGTGTTCGGATCCCTACAGCTTAAAAGGTGCCTTTTTTAAGCTATCTGAAGGAGCCCTTTTCACAAATCTGCATTATTTCTGAGTGTACTTGTGTTTTAATGTTTTGTGAATAAACTAAACTAAACTAAACTGAACTGAGCTGAGCTTGGCATCGTCCATCAGCTACAAAGACTAAAACTAATAAAAACTAAACTATCAAAACCCACATTAAAAACTAATTAAAACTAAATTTAAATTGAAAAAAAAAACTAATGAAAAATCAAATACTATAATAACCTTGGTGCCGCTCACACAACTTGCTGTCTTGTGACGGGAGTCTTGAAGTCACCGTGGCGTTAGCACTCACGTGACTGATCGGTGACAGGGGTCACAGGGCTGACAGCGGTTTCACCTGACGCTGGTCTCCAAACCACATTTGTCAAGAAAACACGGAAATGTGAAATCGCGAAATGAGCCGATCCTGAACACTGAAACAGCTGTTTGTTATTCTCAAGACAAAGAATGGGTGAAAGGATGGATCAGCACACGCAGGTAAAAGTAGCTGCCTGCTCTCATTGGCTGGATGTGGATGTCGAGTCGGCCGACTCCTCCAGATATTTGGCGTGCTGGATAGCTGGCTGGTGATGCGTCGGTGATTCCTCGGTGAGCCGTTTTGCACTCTTTGTGCAAAAGCCTAAGAATAAATAATTTCCCTGATAAATGGGAGCACGAGTAACAGGCAGAACACAGCGCCCTGAGATTTGTGATGCGACTGGCTGGCCTGCATTATCATCCAGGCAGAGCACCTCTTCAACCCCTGTTCTTAGTAGGACACAGCTGTGGATAGCCGCTAAAGGGAGAGTTAGCAACAAACCTCCCCAACAACCGAGTGTGCAACAGCAGAACAGATTTTCACCACTATTGCAGGACCCTGGATCTCCGTCTGATGACCTGGATAACATCCCGTCCTCACACAGACTGCAAGGACTGAGAGTAAATCAGACAGTAAAAGGCTGCAGCGAAAGCTAACGACTGGGCCTCAAACTCTGATTGTGGGTGACGCTGCTGTAAACGATGTAAGAAGCATGTGCAGTAAGAACACCAAAATACTCTGCTTTCCAAAGGATACGGTGTCTGACTTGGCAGAAAGAATCCTGCATATCGTGGCTGAACATCCTACTGTGAAAAACATCATACTGCACATCGGGACCAATGATGTTGTGAAGCAACAGTGTGAAGTAGAGGTAGACCGATTAATCGGTCGGCTGATTAATCGGCCGATTTTTTGGCATTTTTTAACATAATCGGCATCGGCCAATATCCAAGTATATCAAGCCGATTATTAGGCAGGCGCATCTGTGGGCAGCCTAGTGTTGTCGTGGAACACGTGTTTGACGCACGCTGCCGCGAGTCATTTTCCATCCAAGTGAGCAAGTTTATTTGACAGTTTATTTTCTTCTTACCCGTTTTGTTTATTTAATATATTTTTATACATTATTTATACAATTTATTTATATATTTTTTTTACATTATACATTTTTAATTTATAAGTGCAGATTGTTCATTGTTCAAGTCTTCAATAAATGTTTTTGTTGAGAAAGTTTGTCTGTTAAGTAATTATCATTTCTTTTACATTTTATATTTCAAATAGAGGTTAAAAACCAAGCAAATATCGGCCAAATATCGGCCAAAATAAATCGGCAGCATTAATCAGCCATCGGCCGACCCCGGATTTCAAAAGATCGGCATCGGCATCGGCTTGAAAAAAACCATATCGGTCGACCTCTAGTCTGAAGTGTTGAAAGAGGACTTTAATAATCTGTTGAACACAGTCAGCTCATTGAATGCTGAGGTGTTTATCAGTGGCCCTATACCGCCAGTCCGAAGAGGAGCTGAGAGATTCAGCAGACTGATGGCACTGAACAGGTGGCTCTCAGCGGCATGTGCTGTCCATTCAGTGCATTTCATCGAAAACTTTTACATCCTGTGGGGCCGCAGGCATCTTTTTAAGGCAGATGGACTTCGCCTTAACAAGTCAGGAGTAAAATTGTTTAGCTCCAACCTGCTTTACTTTCTGCGTCATTCATCTGTTCCCTCTGCCAAGGACAAGAGACAAGAGGAATCAAAACAAGAAGAAGAACACGCCAGAAACCTTGAAGGAGAGCCACCCCAGCCCCCGCCGGAAGAGAGCTGTGATCACGGGAGACATCTGAGCCAAGAGGAAGAGCCTCCACCTCTCTCACTGAAAACCAACAGTGAGGATTCAACATCTCTACCCCCCCCCAATCCCCATCTCCAGACACACTTTCTCCCCTCTCCCCTCTGCTGGACTTCACTGATCACATGGAAGACCTGGTTAGAGCTGGGACCAAATTCACTCCGCGCACCTTCCCTTGCTCCACTCCCATTTTCTCTACCCTAAACCCCCCTCACCGTCCACCTCCACCACTGGCTCTGAGTCCTCCAGGTTTGACACACGTGTCACAAATCCAACGCCCAACCCGCCCTCACGCTCCCCAGTGTGTGGTTAAAAATGCTAAATTAGATAATTTCAGTTCTAAGATTACAAATGTTATTTGGTCAGGTGGTGGTCTCTGGTAAGAGAAGATCTCCATGGAGAAATGCCACGCTGGTTAGAACTCAAAAAAAGAGAGTGTCGAAAAGCTGAATGCAGGTGGCGGAAAACAAATCTCCAGGTTCATTATGACATCTATAAAGAGAGACTTCGCATTTATAATTTAGAGCTGAGAAATGCAAGGCGGTCCTTCTTCCCTGACATCACCAAAAACACTAATAATGCACGTGCCCTGTTTGCTACTGTCGACAGGCTAACCAACCCTCCTGTGTCTGTAGCCTCTGACCTTCTATCCACCAGGGCCTGCAATGAATTTGCTTCCTTCTTTGCAGACAAAATTCAAACAATTAGACAAGCAATCAGCGGCTCCATGTCAGGTACAGGATATGTCCTGTCCCTGTGTCCACTTAAAAACAATTCATATAGCATGAGACAATTTCAATAGAGTCTGGCTGCAGACCTCCCCTGTCAGTCCGCTTCCGCTGCAGACCTCCTCTGTCAGGCTTCCTCCTCTGTCAGGCCGGTCAGGACAGGAAATACCCGCAAAAACTACAAAATAAAAGCATTCAATTTGTCAGGAAACGCTTTAAAAAATATAAAGTTTAATCAGGTAGACATAGGGGGAGGGTTTTTGTCGTTGGTTTATATTTAATTTTTTAGTCAACATTGTAACGGGAAACTAGCAGGCTAACTCCTCAAATATAGCGTTTTGATTTGAGCCTATTCTACTTAGCACTTAACGTTAAAGTGCCAGCGTAGCAGCAAAGGCACTATTTACAGGCACTATTTATTCTGTCAAAATTGGACGTTAACTCCGTCCATACAGCCAGATCCATTCACAGAAAAACATTGTCGTTGATGAAAAGTGTAACTTAAGTCTTCCAGTCTTCTTAAAAACAGACATACACACACGCACTTCTCATTCATAATTTCCCTTTGAAGAGTAGCCTAATATACTGTGCTGAATTTAATAGGAAAAACGGACAACTGTGGGAACTGGAATACTATTTGAGCTTCGGGGGTATATAGTATAACGGACGTTACCGGCGGATTTATAAATAAATAAATAAATAAATAAATAACAGAAGACAGAGGCTTCGCTCATTACGTGGTCTTTCTCACACAGCAGCACACTACTTACCCCAGCTGTGTGTGATACTGCAATAAAGTTTAAGTTTCAAAAGCCTGAAATTAATCAACAGACTCCTGCTCAATGAGAGAGGCAAATCCGCCTTTTATTGTATCATATTAATTATTATTAATCATGTCGTAATGACATTCATGCGGTGCGCAGCATAGTTCGTTTGGAAAAACTGTTTCTTTGAGTGTGTTTCTAAATGTAATGTACATTTGTGATTAAAAATAATGGCGGTTGGTAAATGAAGTAGGCTACTGACCCCCACAGATGCAGGACTGTACTGTTTCAATAAGAGCTCAGACCTCCTTATGGACCGTAACTACATCCCTGCTGGACTATATGGATTATCAAACTGTAAAATGGAACACACATGCAACATGTAGTCTATACCCTGTATGGATTATTTTGTAAATATCCACTTGAATGAATGGAGACATAATAGCTGTAATAATACTTTTACTTTATTCACTGTATAAACACAGATTACACAGTTAGAAAAGGAGCTGGCAGCAGTGACTGATTTACATTATGCAAAACATTTTAAAAAGTCTGAATGCATGTACATCTAAATCACACAAATTATGATATGCCAACAGTGGCTGTGGTGAAGAGTAGTATCTTTATGTGGATAACTGTTTAAATAGGCTAACCGTGTGTGTTAAATCTCTCACTGCTCCAAAACAGCGGATTCAAACCATCAACTCATTATGAATCCTGAAGCTGCTTCAGTCAGCTGTGTTGAAGCAGGGAGAGATTAAATCATGCAGGACAGGAGTGGTAACTTTCTTCAGGAAAGGGAAACACTCAGTTAAACTAAGATTAATTCACACAGCCAGCAGAGTCTTTGCTGCTGTTTAAGTGTGAAAAAGCTGCACCAAACGGTCTAAAGAATATAGATCTTTATTTTATCTTCTTTTGGACAAATAACTAACCTGAGCGTCGTCAACATATTAAGACAAATGCAGACCTATGCCCTTCAAAATGCTTTACAAAAAATGAACACACAGCAGCTTCATACAGTCTATGAGAAGCTTACGTTATCCAAAGGGGAAAAAAGCTAACGTTACTTCAGGAGCTAACGCTAGCCACCGTTGGCGTAGCCTAACGTTACCTATGTAGAACGACAAACACTTAACGTTACACACGTGTAACGTTCTCTAATTTGTGTGATTTAGATGTACAATATTGACAGCGGTAGCTGTTTTGACGGCGAACATATGCATTCAGACTTTACTCAATGTTTTGGATAATGCTAACCAGTCACCTACCGTTGTCGCGATGTGTAGAGTAAACAACCGAGAATGCATCACATTGTCCTGTGGTGACGTAAAAAATGACCGGCCTGACAGAGGAGGCGGCCTGACAGAGGAGGTCTGCAGCCAGACCCCTATCGAAAATTTGATTCTATTAACCATAAAAACCTGGAGGACATAATACAACATCTGAAATCCTCCTCATGCTGCCTTGATATTTTGCCAACAGGTTTTTTCAAAAAGGTGTCTAAATGCATGGCCTGAGATTTACTACAAATTGTCAACATGTCTCTCCTCTCAGGTTTTTTCCCACAGGCCCTGAAAACTGCAGTCATTAAGCCACTCTTAAAAAAGAGCAATCTAGACAGTTCACTAATGAGCAATTATAGGCCCATATCAAATCTCCCATTTTTAAGTAAAATCATTGAAAAGGATGTTTTTCAACAGCTTAGTGCTTTCTTGGCACTAAAGAACTGATGGCAAATAACTGATTTTGATGTCTTCCAATCAGGTTTTCGACCACACCACAGCACTGAGACGCAAATGATCCATTTAAACACTGACAGTGGCAGAATTTCAGTCCTAGTATTATTGGATCTCAGTGCTGCATTTGACACGGTTGACCACAACATATTACTAGACAGACTTGAAAACTGGGTTGGACTTTCTGGCACAGTACTTAACTGGTTTGAATCTTACTTAAAGGGCAGGGACTACTTTGTGTCTGTAGGTAACTACACATCTGAGCTGACAAAAATGAGATGTGGAGTTCCCCAAGGCTCCATTCTGGGACCTCTTTTGTTTAACATTTACATGCTTCCACTGGCTCAGATTATGAAAAACAACAAAATATTACCATAACTATGCAGATGACACACAGATTTACATAACCATTTCACCAGGAGACTATGATCCCATACAGTCGCTGAGTAACTGTATTGAGCAGGTCAACGACTGGATGTGCTGGAATTTTCTCCAATTAAACAAAGATAAAACTAAAGTTATTGTTTTTGGAGCCAGGGAGGAACGACAAGAAAGTCAGTGCTCGACTTCAATCTGTAATGTTAAGAACCACGAACCAAGCCAGAAATCTTGGTGTAGTCATGGACTCAGACCTGAATTTGAGGAGCCATATTAAGACAATTACAAAGTCAGCCTACTATCACCTGAAGAATATATCAAGGATAAGAGGCCTTTTGTCTCAGCAGGACCTGGAAAAGCTTATCCATGCATTTATCTTCCGTCGACTTGACTACTGTAACAGTGTTTTTACAGGGCTCCCTAAGAAATCCATCAGACAGCTGCAGCTGATTCAGAACGCTGCTGCTCGAGTCCTCACTAAGACCAAAAAGGTGGATCACATCACTCCAGTTCTGAGGTCTTTACATTGGCTTCCTGTATGTCAAAGAATTGATTTCAAAATCCTGCTGTTAGTTTACAAAGCACTAAAGGGTTTAGGACCAAAATACATTTCTGATCTTCTGCTTCGTTATGAACCATCCAGACCTCTCAGGTCGTCTGGGATCAGGTCTGCTTTCTGTCCCCAGAATCAAAACTAAACAAGGAGAAGCAGTGTTCAGTTATTATGCTCCGTATATTTGGAACAAACTCCCAGATAACTGAGCCATGGTTCTGCTCGAGGTTTCTGCCTCTTAACCACATCAGCCCGAGCGGACTCAGTACCGTGTCCGTAATCTTTTTTCGCTGTTTTATGCTGGTGTCTGTCCAAAAACAGTGGTGATTCGTGTCCGCAGAGACCGCCTGGTGGGCCGCCATCTTGCCTGCATCATGCGGAAGCCGTTGAGTTAAGTTTCAAATTCTCTCATAGAAGAATTGCTTGTTTGGCGGAGGTGGACTTTGTCGGTCTCTGCTGGCGAACCGTGGGAGCAGCAACCTCACGCAATACTTCATTTTTGTTGCCTGGCCGAGACAAAAACAAAGAGCCCACTGCAGCTTGTAGGATGTTCTGTTCTCAAGCTGTTGGCCTTAAAAACAAGGGAGAGCTTTTGGTCATTTATATTGACTGCTTTTATCAATATTTCAATGTTTTCGAAGCTTTATGTTATTTGGAACGTGGTTGTATGGAGAGCAATAGTGTTTTGAAGATAACTCCCAATAAAAGTGAACATATAAACAGTAAATATGGCCAAAACATGGACATTCGCCAGGTATATTTTTAAAAAAATGTGTAGCGGGGTGGCACGGTGGTGCAGTGGTTAGCACTATCACCTCACAGCAAGAAGGTTGTGGGTTCAAACCCCGGTTGCCCCGGCCTTTCTGTGTGGAGTTTGCATGTTCTCCCCGTGTCCCCGTGGGTTCTCTCGGGGTGCTCTGGCTTCCTCCCACCATCCAAAGACATGCAGGCTAGGTTAATTGGTGTCTCTAAATTGTCCTTAGGTGTGAGTGGTTGTCTGTCTATGTGTGGACTGGCGACCTGTCCAGGGTGTACCCTGCCTTTGCCCAATGTCAGCTGGGATAGGCTCCAGCCCCAGTTGCAGGTGTGTTCCAGATATATTAGAAGATATTCAGGTGCATTATAATCTACCTTGTGATGGTTTTGATGGTTTATTGCATTAAAATATAGCTTTTTACCAAGCGAGGATGAAAATATCATATTTTTCTGTATTTCATCACCATGTAGTCTGTAATGTTAAAATAAATATGTTAATATACAATGGATTTATATTCCTTAGCTTCTGACCTTTCAAAGGAGGCCAGCATTATGCATCTATACTGATGGTTGAGGATTTATTTTGGCTTTGTTATTTTAGGTGTTTTTCCTAGAAACAGGTGCTAGGGGCCATGTGCAGGAAGTTTTTCCTTGCCTAGTGTCGTGTCGCCTAGTGCTGCTCTTGGTGGGAATTGTTGGGCTTCTGTCAATAACTTCAGAGTACGGTCTAGACCTGCTCTTTATAAAAAGCGCTGTGAGATAACTGTTGTTGTAATTTGGCGCTATATAAATAAAATTGAGTTGAGTTAGTGTGCAGAGGTTCATTCAAACCACCACTGGATTTTTCTAGAAGAGGTCTCTATTCAGACTTATTACTCAGACAGACTGTTTTGGGAGGAGGGAGCACTGCCGTGTGTGACTGTGCAGCAGTGGCAAATTGATAGCAGAATATTTTAGGTCCCAGGGAGGTCAGGACCGGCTCTGGTGGTGACGTAGCCCTTTCTGACATGGCAGTGCCAGTAATGACACTAACACATAATATAAGGGGGCTTTGAAATTGTTGCATTGTGAAGAGCAAGATCGTAAGCACGAGGGAGTATAAATCCTATTTAGAAAGTTATAACCAGATCCAATAAGAGGAAAAACACAATAAATTTAAATTAAAAATGTATATACAGTGCAATATTCTCAGTCAGTGGGCATAAATATCATGTAGATTAGTATAATATTGGTGCAAAAACTAATACTGCACATTTCCCATATTCCTGACTAAAGGGGTAGAATATATTAGAATAGGGGTTAAAATAACATGAATGAAATGTAACTTTAAGTAAGAATCAGTGCTAACATTTGCAAGCTTTGCAAATGTTGAATGACATCAAAATTTAGCAACTGATGAGCAGCTGATAGCTTAGTGGCTATGAAAATGTAACAGAAAGAGAGAGAGAGAGAGAGAGGATAACAAAGCAGCACACAGTGGTAAACTCAGGTGTACACTTTATTGAATATTCTGTTGAACATAAACACATCCAACAGGTGTTACAGTGTCACAGGAATCTGACGCTGACAGTGTTTAACAAGATGGTGTTAACAGTGACCGTCTGCTCAGAACAGCCAAGTCATATATCAGAGATAAGGTGAAGACTTAATAAAAACAAAAAGATTAATATTGTATTCTGAAAAGATCAGTATTGTTTTTTTAAGGTTCAGCACAAAGAAGAAAATGAACCAATGCTAGTTTAAACAAGTTATCCATCTTATGTCCAAAAATAATCAACATGATAAATTCAACAAAACCAGTTAATCAGTATATAGTGACATGAACCATGAGTATCACTTTAAACACAGTACCTTTGGTATTATAATTGTGTATTGATATAAGCTCTTTAAGTATCAGGAAATAGAAAGTAACAATAAAAAATAAATCTGTAATGTACCAAGTATTACAAGTTTAAACTGACTGTGAAGCACAAACCAGTTTGAGAAGAAGGCTGAGCACAGACTCAACGTAGAAAATTACATTGCTTCAACTCTCTAAACATCAGCTTCAGCTTTACAGCTAACAACTTGGTGATAACAGTGATTAAGCATTAAGGTTTAAGGCAGTGTTTCTCAGCGGGCGTACCGCCCACAGGAGCGTTCGAGGACGATGGGGAGCTGGAAGCAATATTTTAGAAAGGGGGCTGAGCTGCTTTTGGGGGGCGTTTGTTGGATGGAAATTCTAAGGAGAGTTTACACTTAAGATTCACAAAAATACGAGTTTAAACTTTGAACTAGCAAAAAAATTGTGGTCTGCAAAATTAAAACCTGCCAGTTTAGTCCACTGCGACTGACAAGATTTTTTCTCCATCAGCTACTTGTGGTGCAGCTTCGTGCTGCC
The DNA here is from genome assembly GCA_024633595.2 of Lepomis macrochirus. Lineage (NCBI taxonomy): Eukaryota > Metazoa > Chordata > Actinopteri > Centrarchiformes > Centrarchidae > Lepomis > Lepomis macrochirus. Next base: position 3,432,318 of record JALXJV020000023.1, on the reverse strand, counting down.
TTCATGGAAACGGGGAGTCAGAGTATCATCTCTAAAATTTTACCCACATTGCGTTTACTGTGTAACCTCTGGAAAACCGACGCTCTCTTTCTAGGTGGGAAAGTGTTTTCTCTGAGGAATACTTCGTGAACGTCTTGTTATCGCAGTGGTTACACATTTACAAGAGGGATATTCCGCTGTCGGACTCACCCTGAAAGCAACCTCGCTGCGACACCAGCGAGTGACGTCGACCCTCGTCGCGCTGTGAGTTGCAGTTTGTGCCAAAGCGGACATATAGTTTCAGTAGACTTTAAAAATGTAACCTTAAAAACTGAAGCCCTGTCTCGCTCTGTTGGAGACTGTTAGCAGCACTTTATCAGAGGTGCTGAAGTTAAGGTGTGTGGAATTATTTGTGAGCTTTCTGTGTGATCACAGGTGTGTCGATTAGTTTCGTTCTCATTCAGTTTTGTCTGTCAGACAGCGAGGGGTACTTTGAGCGAATCAGTGACATAATGCAAAGGGCATGTAGTAAAATATAAATTATCTTTAAATAGGCTAATGACGTTAGTCTCCTATAACCTCTTTTTTTCTTTACATGTCAGAGAACACAGATCTGTGGCAGAGATTCTGAATGTGCAGAAAGTTTTGAACATGAGCAGACAAGTCACGGTATTTCCCATACGTTCATTTGTGGCGGCCCGCCACAATATCAACACTGACAGGAGCTAAAGTCCAGTCAGATACTGAATTAAAACAGGTTAATTATCACTGAGATGAAAAGGGGCCATAAACACATTTAAATAAGTTACTTCTCCACAAAAGGGGAGGTAAGACTGAATCATGTGTGTTGACTCGGCAGGGATGATATTAAATAAGTTGATCTACAGGAGAAAAATATTTAAAAGCAAGAAAAATGCCTGAGAGCCTCACTACATTGTATTCTATTATAATTATATATTTTGAATTGTCACCTGAATTTTCAGACACCCTAAATTGGTGCAGAAAAGGCAGAAATTAGGGGAGAAATCTTCACCAGAATGCAGGAAATTAAGTGTTTAATGCTCAATATCTTCTGGGGGAGGACCCCCATACCCCCCACTTATTAAGTACCCCATCCAAGAAAACAGTATCTTGCTTCATACATATTTTCTGGCAGGAACATTCACTTATTAGTTAAATACAATTACTTTTCACATGGCTTTTTTGTTACCTTTTCCATGTTTTTAATAACAATAGTAACAAAAAAAAAATCAAAATATATCCAGGGCAAATAGTCAACATCTTTTTTGATGGGGGGCGGTAAGGGATCTGGATAGTGGATAGGGGGGCGCTGGCCCAAAAAAGGTTGAGAACCACTGGTTTAAGGTGTAGACTTGACAAAAAACAAAAAGATTAATCTTGTATTCTACAAATATAAATGTTTTTGAAATACCGCTACAAAGAAGAAAATCAACCAATACTAGAAGAAAAGGCACATTAGCCACCTTATGTCCCAACATAATCAACATTATTTCAACAAAACAATTTCCAATGTCAACGTACTAGTGTTGACATTTGTGTATTGATACGCTCTGTGTTATAATAGAAAGTTGTAATTTACTTAATATCTGTGCTGTACCAAGCAATGGCCATTTAAAGTTATTATGAAGCTGATGAAGCAGAAATCCATGTGAGAAGATGGCTGAGCACAGACTCAACATGAAGTGATAATCAGAAAAATGAAAATATATAGTCACTTTATCACAAAGTCAATTATCCTGGTCCCTCTGGGTTTGAATGCAGTTTTGAATTTGTAAAGCAGGTTCAAGCTAAAATATGGTGTTAAGTTGCTCTTTAAATTTTAAATGTTAACAGACCAAGAATCGAACAAGTTTCTTGTCATGGTTCTTACTCAGCTGGACGCAGGAACACGTAGTTGGATTGTTGTGCAGCCCAGAAACATGGGTAAACTGGCTCAGTGAATGTGGTGTTAAAGGTGTAGAGGTGACTCAGTGAATTAGAGGAGACTCTGTAGTAGGACAGAGTTCCAGCAGGCCAATCCAGATACACCCCAACTCTGCTGCAGCCAGAGGGAAAATCAAGTTTACGCGCATGACCATTATGATATGCATTAAGTTCATATTTTTCAGAGGCCCATTGGCCAAAACACCATGACATGGTGTTGTTTCCAAGCTCGCTTAGTGAATCGCCTACTTTTCTTTCGATTCCCTTGTATGCAACACCTATGTAAATAGATGCTTTAGACATGACACTCCACTCTACCTCCCAGTAATGTTGCCCCTTTAACCTATCTTTGCACATCACCTGAGGTTGTGAATTGAACCTCTCTGGGTGATCAGGATAGCTCTGCAATGCTCCATATGTTGCCTTTTTGTTTCCCTCAGACAGAGTGAGGTATTTGTTGACAGTGTTTGGGTCCAGGGTGAGATCACAGGCATCTGATGGAGAGACCAAAACAAAATGTGTTATTAGTCGTTCTGACGGTCTGAGGTGTTTTTGGAGGAGAGTCAGCATTTTTTACTCAAAATAAAGATAGAAAAGTACTTACACCAGATCAGATCTCTTTTGTCTGTGATTCTCTCCACAGGAGGGAGGGCAGGCTTTGAAAAATCCTCAGAGACCAGAATGCCCTCCTTGTAATGGTAGATGGTTGCTCCTGTGTATTTCTTATTTGCTATGGCTGCTATGAGGAAACGGAATCGGCTGTTGTTCTTCAGTGCTTTGGCAAGATAATGGAGATCTTTGGCTTTTTTGCTCATTTTGGTGAAAACCTCATCTTTGTAACACCACGGCTCCTCATTGGTACATTCTAAGTTGAGCTTATCCAAGTATTTGTTCATCTCATCGAGGCAGGGGTCAGCACTCTGCAGGGAGGTGAAAACAAAGCACAGAGCATCCTCTACACCAAGAACCTCTCTGTCCAGCTCTGACTGATTTCGGACGATCTTTGTTCCCTCCATCATCTCTATACAGGACCTGATGACGTTGATTTCTCTTTCTTTATGCTCCATCCACGTGGTTAGTTTGTCATGGCTGAATGGTGACTTGTCTCTGTTTTCAAAGACTTTTTGTAATTCGCTCTCGTCTTCTTTACCTGCCCTGATCAAGGGAATTTCCTTTGCCATGGTCTGTTTGAGGTCAGATTCATAATAATGACAAAGTTTTTGAAAACTAGTCAACTTTTCATTGATTTGTGGAAAATCTTGACCAACTTTGTCCTCTAGCAAATCATTGCATCTTTTTTCCAGATGATTCAGGTCCTCCAGAGCATCTTCAGCTTTGCTTACAAGTCCAACACTTATCCCACTGATCAGCTCAGCAGCTTTGGGGGCTAACTTCTTCAGTGGCATCAGCCAAACCTTCAGTGGAACACTGTTCTCTCCCTTTTTTCCCAGCAGCTTCGGAAGTTGTATGTAGGTCTTAACTGCATCTACAAATGTTGCAGGGTTGCTTTCAAGCAGGAAGTCTCCATAGAATTTGCAGGAGAATTTATCAGTCAGAGCTTTTTCTTCATCATTCAGCTTGATGTCAACTTTCCCCTCAACTTCAAATGAGGGGATTTTCTTTATCACAGCTTCCATTTTGCCCTGGATGTTCTGAACGCTGCTGGCGTCTAACTTCTCACTGTCAAACACAAAGAAAGCGTTTGCCCCATAAAGGATGCCTGTGACTACATGAGTTGCAGAGCTCTTCTCAATAATATCTGTCTGTTGGGTACTCGTGGTTAAAAGGTCGATCATTTTCAACTGCTTGAAGTGTGTGGTAGCTTTGTACTGACACGTCACTCTGCTCTGATTCTTGAATTTCTTCTTATCATCCAGATACTTGGCAGATCCTCCAACTTCAATCAGTCCACCCAGGAAACTGGCCTTCAGAGAAGCATCAACATCCAGCAGAGAGGACTTGGATTCAATGGAGTCAGATGCAGAAATTTCAAATGCACAGCCGTGCTGAGAGCTTTCAACTGTGTTCTCTTGTAGAGTTTTCTCGTTCCACAAAGTCAAACCTACAGAAATTGGAAAACAGTTCAGTCATCTGATAAAGCAGGAGAATCATTTAGATTTCTACATTTGCTGATTCTTTTATATTATGTAGGAATGTTAAATAGTTTAAGTTAAAATAGAATTACCACTATATGAAATTAATTCAAAGTTTCTGTAAGCAGAGCTGTGACAGATATATAACATGTACATACTGTAAGTCAAGTCTTACCTGGGATCAGTTGATCTTCGAAGCATCGTAGAGCATTCCTAGACTGAAAGATCGACCCAGAGCAGAAACTGTCATGTTATCTGAGGCCATTTCTTCAACCTGTTGACAAATATCATAAGTGACCACACAGCCTTCAAATATATATCTGGTTTTGTCTCCCTCTGCCTCCACCCACCCAATTTGTCCTCACCTGGTGAATTTGTGTAGATCAGCTTAGTTGTGTTGTGAGTCTTCTTGACTTTCAACTGGAGCTGCCAGTCTGATGATCTGTGATGCTGCAACAATATTTATATCCTGTCAGATGCTCTCTCCTACTGACTCCTCCCATGACAGGGGCTGAGCACACTGCCCTGGGGGGCTCCCGTGTTGAGCAATAGAGTGGAGGAGGTGAGTCTGCCAACCCGAACTGTCTGGGGTCTGTTTGTGAGGAAGTCCAGTATCCAGTTGCAGAGTGTTGTGTTTAAACCCAGAGTGCTGAGTTTGCTGATCAGCTTCACGGGGAGATTGTGTTGAACGCTGAGCTGAAATCCACAAACAGATGTCTAATGTAGGTGTTGTTTTTCTCAAGGTGTGTGAGGGCTGAGTGGAGACGGCATCCTCTGTGGAGCTGTTGGTTCTGAAACCACACTGGTGACGCATGCTTTCACACTATTATAGCCTATCACCGTAACACATTCAAAATCACATTCAAATTCTTGGAAGTTAATATTTGTAATTACTATATTATAATGCTGGAATTAAAACTCTCTTATGTTTCAAACAGTCCATTTGTTTCAAGATAATACTGTACAAATGACATGTTCAATGCTGTGACCTGGAAACACTTGTGGTACTTTCTGTGCAATAACACTGGTGGGAGGATAGTTAAGGTTAATAATATCTGCCATGAACATTACATTCTTTCAAAAATCAGTCAGTTTCTGGTAGAATTCCACTGTTTTGCTTTAAAAGGTCTCACCAGGTACATACAAGGTTTCAGAGCATGATCAGAGTGGAGCAGCAGCAGAAGTCAGAAACACACAACATAAACATAAACAGATGACACGCGGACCCGACTTCAGTAACTTCATTACATGAACCATTACAACATTTAGAGTAAGGGATGCAGGTGATGTGAATTTATGTATGTGATGTTTAAAGTGGAGGATTTGTGATTTCGTACTTGACATTATGACCTTATAAAATCCACTGTGAGCTTCCTATGAGCCTAAAGGTGAAGTGGTTTCAATGAACAGCAGGATTCTTTCCACAGAAATGAAGACGCACTTACTGAGAAATATGATTTAAGATCTTCCCAAGTAGAGCAAGTCAAGTCCTGTTCCTGTTGCATCACAGTGAAATGAGAGAATTTGCATATCAGCAAGTTTTTTTCATTATGTACAAGGTAGATTTATTTGTCACAATACAACAGGCTGTGAGGTGAACTTGAGTTTGTACCTTTCTGATACGTAGCAGACGATGAACAGTAATTTTTAAAAAAGCTATAATAAAAATGGTAAACAGAAATAAACTATATTCAGTGGAGCAGTGCTGAGGATGAACTGGAGTTTAAGAGTCTGATAGCTTGGGGGGAAAAGCTGCTCTGCAGTCTGGTGGTGAGGAAGCTGAAACTTCTGTATTTCTTCCCAGCATGCAGCAGGGCGAACAGGCTGTGGCTGGGTGGGTGCTGTCCTTTAGGATCCTTTGGGCTCTGTAGGCACCTCCCCTCACCGATATTAGTGAGGCTCAGGAGATGAATCCCCCGCTGCAGAGCCCTCCGGTCCTGGGCCATGAACATCCCATGTTAGTGATGTTTCCAGTCAGGATGCTTTCTGTTGCTCCTCTGAGAAGAACCTGGCGTGGGAATTTGGCCTTCTTAAGCTTCCTCAAGAACTCCAGACCGTTCTCAGCTTTCTTCAGCAGCGTGGAGATGTGAGACAACCGTGTCAGGTTCTCTGTGATGCTGATTCCCAGGAACCTGAAACTGTTCCCCTGCTCCACCTCAGCTCCACTGATGCCAATCCGAACTGTCTGGGTTTGTGTGGAAGTCCAATATCCAGTTCGTTACGGAGGAGTAAGTATTGTTGTGGTGTTCTGTCCCCTCTCGTTGCTAGGCTTCGGTTGAGTGGTGATTGCTGACAGAATCCACCTGTGCTCACTCAGCTACAGGATAAAGGAGGCGGTTCCTCCAAGGGTCGCGCTCTCACCCCTTCGTGGTGCCGGCCGGCGGCAGACTGTGGTCGGTGGGTAGCATGTGTACTCGTTTGTTTTCTCATAGGTTTTGCCGTTTGGCGGAGTATGTCTCCAGTGATCTTTGTTTCCTTTTATTCTAATAATAAAACGCGTGGTTAATTTTTTCATCAGGTGTCTCCCATCCTTACTTTCGGAACTTAACATCAATGGTTAATCCCTAATCCCCTACTGGGACGTAACATAGTTGGGGACTCGTCCGGGATTAACCGGAAGAACGTGGGGCGATGGCTTGTTGTTGTTAACTCAAGTGTGTTCCTGTTGTCCTGTGGCTGTAGCGGTGAGTACTTGTGTGTTGGTGTCACAGCTTCCTCAGAAGGGTAAGGGAGGGTGATCAGCTGGGCTGTTTCCGCCTCTCTTTCGGACGCTCTTTTATTGTTTTGCCTTTTTTGTTTTCGAGGTAACCCTGGGGGTGTGAGCGAATCTCTCGAGCCCGGCATGCCTCAGAAGAGAAGACAGGTGAAGTTGGTTCAGGTCCCTACCTGAACCAACTTCACCTGTGGTGTCCAAAACAGGACATGTGGTCGACTCTGCATTAGTGCATCTTTTTGTGGCTACTGGTTAATGTAACGTTAAGTCATCGTGATTGAACGGGTGTGATACACTGGGCGGTTTGTCAGGTTAGCCCATAGTCTGGCTACCGTTAGCTGTTGAGTTAGCCTCGTCTGGCTAAGGTGGGTCCATTGAACATGTTGGTGTTGTGGATTGAGGGATCGGTTTGTTGCGGCTCCAGGGTGAGTATGACTGAAAGTTGATTTGTTCGCTATCGCTGCACATTATGGTATCACTGTCACGACCACGCTCCTTAAAAGGGAGCTGAAGGCTGTGGTTGTGGACGGTTTAGTCAGCAGGGGTTTACTCACATTGCCGACCTCAGGTGGGGCTGCTGATGGTGCTTTGGGTCTGGAAAGTGATATTGGTGCTGCGGATCAGGACCTACGGGGTGCGGCCGAACAGTCTGGTTCTACTTTTTCCGTTACTCCCGGTGTAGTGAAGCCAAGAGAGAAGGTGTTTACGATGCCAAAGTTTGATCCGCTCTCTGGGGAGTCTCTCTCTCCTGGTGCTGGAGTTGATGTCAGATGGTGCAGGGCCTCCACCTGAGTTTGTGAGTGACAGACGCTGACGTACTGCGGTAAGCGTGTTGACTCATTTCCGTTGCTGGTGCTTGTATGTTGGTAGCGTGTTTGCTGCTCTCGCTAAATACCAAATAAAATTGTTAGATTTGTCATTACAGCGGCCAATTTCCCGCTAAACACTTATTCTTACAGTAAGTTTGCCTAACCACTCACAGTTCTTTCCACCTTTTAGTGACTGCTGTTCAATCTCATAGTTGTTTTCAAAAGTTTTGGTAGCCAACGCTAGCGTACTTTAGCTTAGCCATTAGCGACTTTAGCTTAGCAGCCAGCGATGGCTTCTCCTTCTCCCTCTCGCTCTCCTGCTTTGTGTGTCAGATGTTCAGTTACTCCTCTCCCTTCTTTAGCGGTAATGGTACGTGTAACATGTGTAGTTTATATGTAGACATGGAGGCGAGGCTCAGTGATTTAGAAGTCCGGCTCCCCACCTTGGTAGATCAGTCTTTAGCTACTGTAGCTAGACAGTCCGCTGAGAAACCAACTCTGATCATTGGCAGCTCCATTTTGCGAAACGTGAAGTTAGCGAAACCAGCGACCATAGTCAAATGCATCCCTGGGGCCAGAGCGAGGCGACATCGAGTCCTATTTGAAACTGCTGGCTAAGGATAAACGTAAATAAAGTAAGATTGTTATTCACGCCGGGTGTAATGACTCCCGGTTACGCTAATCGGAGGTCACTAAGATTAATGTTGAGTCGGTGTGTTCATACGCAAAAAACAATGTTGGACACCGTAGTTTTCTCTGGACCCCTGCCCAATCTGACCAGTGATGACATGTATAGCCGCGTAATGCGTCATTCCGCCGCTGGTTATCGAGGTGGTGTCCAGCAAGCGATGTGGGCTTTGTAGATCATTGGCAGACTTTCTGGGAAGACCTGGTCTGATTCGAGAGGCGGCATCCATCCCTCTTGGGAAGGAGCAGCTCTCATTTCTAGAAATCTGGCCAACTTTATTAGCGGACCAAATCCATGACAACCCAGAGTTGAGACCAGGAGGCAGAGTCGCAGTCTAACACACTTCTCTGCCCTTCTAATTCAGCAGTTACCCACCCAAAACCCTACGCAGAGTCGCAGTTTAACACACTTCTCTGCTCCTCCGTTCCAGGAGTTACTTAGTGAAAACCCTATAGTGACGGTGTCTCGTCCCCGACCATTGAAATTATTTAAATCAAAGGTAAACAGAAGAGGAGCTGTGCATAAAAACCTCATAAAAATTAAAACCACAGGAGCAATAGTGCAAACGAATAGGAGAGTAAAATGTGGACTCTTAAACATCAGATCTCTCTCTTCTAAAGGTGTACTAGTAAATGAACTAATATCAGATTATGAAATTGATTTATTCTGTCTTACTGAAACCTGGCTGGGTGATGGAGAATATGTGAGCCTAAATGAATCCACCCCCCCCAGTCATATGAATACTCACATTCCTCGAAGCACAGGCCGAGGAGGTGGAGTTGCAGCTACCTTTGATTCTAGCCTAGTCATCAGCTCTAAACCTAAACTTAATTATAACTCATTTGAAAGTCTTGTTCTTAGTCTTTCACACCCAAGCTGGAAATCACTGCAACCTTTTCTAACCAATTCTATTTGATATAGTGTACCGAGCACCTGGGCCATACTCTGAATTCTTATCTGAATTTGCAGAGTTTTTGTCAACTTTAGTCCTTAAAACGGACAAAGTTATTATTGTAGGGGATTTTAATATTCATGTGGATGTTGAGAATGAGAGCTTTAGTACTGCGTTTATGTCTCTATTAGATTCAATTGGCTTCTCTCAGAGTGTTCATGAACCGACTCACTGTTTTACTGGAATTGGAATTGGCGTTCCACCAAACTGGAAAATTCTCGTTTAATTTGGCAAGATAGTCTTAAAACTTATAGGAAGGCCCTCCGAAATGCCAAAGCAGCGTACTACTCGTCATTAATAGAGGAAAATAGGAACAACCCCAGGTTTCTTTTCAGCACTGTAGCCAGGCTGACAGAAAGTCACAGCTCTATTGAGCAAAGTATTCCCATAGCACTCAGTAGTTACGACTTCATGAGCTTCTTTAATGATAAAATCCTAGCTATTAGAAACAAAATCCACCAAGACCTGCCCTCATCTGGCACAGACTTATCTCTAAACTCAGGAACTTTAGAAACAGCTGTAAAACCAGTTATATGTTTAGACTGCTTTGCTTCCCTCAACCTTTATCAACTAACTTCAATAATTTCTTCATCTAAACCATCTACCTGCCTCTTAGACCCCATCCCGACTAGGCTGCTTAAAGAAGTTTTACCCTTAGTCAGCACTTCTCTACTAGATGTGATCAATCTGTCTTTATCAACAGGCTATGTGCCACAGTACTTTAAAGTAGCTGTAATTAAACCTCTTCTGAAAAAGCCCAACCTGGATCCAGATGTTTTAGCCAACTATAGACCTATATCTAACCTTCCATTTATCTCTAAGGTCCTGGAGAAAGCAGTCGCCAAACAGCTGTGCGACTTTCTACATAGCAATAGTTTATTTGAGGATTTTCAGACAGGATTTCGAGCTCATCATAACACAGAGACAGCACTGGTGAAAATTACTAATGACCTCCTCACTGCATCAGACAAAGGACTTGTCTCTGTATTGGTTTTACTAGATCTTAGTGCTGCATTTGATACCATTGACCATCAGATCCTGTTACAGAGACTGGAACATTTCATTGGCATTAAAGGAACCGCTCTAAGCTGGTTTAAGTCCTATTTATCAGATCGATTTCAGTTTGTACATGTTAACGATGAGTCCTCTAAAGTTAGTCATGGAGTTCCACAAGGACCTGTGCTCGGACCAATCCTCTTCACTTTATATATGCTTCCTTTAGGCAATATTATCAGGAAACACTCCATAAACTTTCATTGTTATGCAGATGATACTCAGTTATATCTATCGATCAAGCCAGATGAAACTCATCAGTTAGCTAAGCTTCAAATGTGCCTTCAGGATGTTAAAACCTGGATGACCTGCAATTATCTAATGTTAAACTCAGATAAAACTGAAGTTATTGTTCTAGGCCCTAACCACCTCCGTGACGCATTATCTAATGATATAGTTTCCCTTGATGGCATCGCCCTGGCCTCCAGCACCACTGTGAGAAATCTTGGAGTTATCTTTGACCAGGACATGTCGTTTAACTCTCACATTAAACAAATTTCAAGGACCGCCTTTTTTCACCTACGTAATATTGCAAAAATCAGGAACATCCTGTCTAAAAATGATGCAGAAAAACTAGTCCATACATTTGTTACTTTAGGCTGGATTACTGCAATTCCTTATTATCAGGCTCTTTGAAAAAGTCCATTAATAAGAGGAAAACCACAATAAATTTAAATTAAAAAATGTAATATAGTGCAATATTCTAAGTCAGTGGCCATAAATATCATGTAGATTAGTATAATATTGGTGCAAACTAATACTGCACCTTTCCCATATTCCTGACTAAATGGGAATAGTATACACCTGTGAATATATTAGAATAGGGGTTAAAATAACATGAATGAAATGTAACTTTAAGTAAGAATCAGTGCTAACATTTGCAAGCTTTGCAAATGATGAATGACATCAAAATTTAGCAACTGATGAGCAGCTGATAGCAGCTTAGTGGCTATGAAAATGTAACAGGAACTATGGGAGAGAGAGAGAGATGGGGGGGGATAACAAAGCAGCACACAGTGGTAAAATCAGGTCTACACTTTATTGAATATTCTGCTCAACATAAACACATCCAACAGGTGTTACAGTGTCACAGGAATCTGACACTGACAGTGTGTTTAACAAGATGGTGTTAACAGTGACTCTCTGCTCAGAACAGCAAAGTCATATATCAGAGATATGGTGTAAGATTAATATAAACAAAAAGATTAATATTGAATTCTGAAAAGATCAGTATTGAATTATTTTTAAGGTTCTGCACAAAGAAGAAAATGAACCAATGCTAGTTTAAACAGGTTATCTATCTTATGTCCAAATATAATCAACATGATAAATTCAACAAAACAAGTTAATCAGTATTTACTGACATGAACCATGATATCACTTTAAACACAGTACCTTTGGTATTATAATTGTGTATTGATATAAGCTCTTTAAGTATCAGGAATTAGAAAGTAACAATAAAAAATAAATCTGTAATGTACCAAGTATTACAAGTTTAAACTGCCCGTGAAGCACAAACCAGTTTGAGAAGAAGGCTGAGCACAGACTCAACGTAGAAAATTACATTGCTTCAACTCTCTAAACATCAGCTTCAGCTTTACAGCTAAGAACTTGGAGATAACAGTGATTAAGCATTAAGGTTTAAGGTGTAGACTTGACAAAAAACAAAAAGATTAATCTTGTATTCTACAAATATAAATGTTTTTGAAATACTGTACAGAGAAGAAAATCAACCAATACTAGAAGAAAAGGCACATTAGCCACCTTATGTCCCAACATAATCAACATTATTCCAACAAAAAAATTTCCTGTTTTAACGTACTAGTGGTGACATTTGTGTATTGATATATGCTCTGTGTTATAGGAATTACAATAGAAAGTTGTAATTTACTTAATATCTGTGTTGTACCAAGCAATGGAAGTTTAAAGTTAATATGAAGCTGATGAAGCAAAAATCCATGTGGGAAGATGGCTGAGCACAGACTCAACATGAAGTGATAAGAAAAATGAAAATATATAGTCACTTTATCACAAAGTCAATTATCCTGGTCCCTCTGGGTTTGAATTTGTAAAGCAGGTTCAAGCTAAAATATGGTGTTAAGTTGCTCTTTAACTTTTAAATGTTAACAGACCAAGAATCTAACAAATTTCTTGTCATGGTTCTTACTCAGCTGGACGCAGGTACACGTAGTTGGATTGTTGTGCAGCCCAGAAACATGGGTAAACTGGCTCAGTGAATGTGGTGTTAAAGGTGTAGAGGTGACTCAGTGAATTAGAGGAGACTCTGTAGTAGGACAGAGTTCCAGCAGGCCAATCCAGATACACCCCAACTCTGCTGCAGCCAGTAGAGGGAAAATCAAGTTTACACACATGACCATTATGATATGCATGAAGTTCATTTGTTTCAGAGGCCCATTGGCCAAAACACCATGACATGGTATTGTTTCCAAGCTCGCTTAGTGAATCGCCTACTTTTCTGTCGATCCCCTTGTATGCAACACCTATGTAAATAGATGCTTTAGACATGACACTCCACTCTACCTCCCAGTAATGTTGCCCCTTTAAGCTCTCTTTGCACATCACCTGAGGATGTGTATCAAACCTCTCTGGGTGATCAGGATAGGTCTGCAATGCTCCATTTGTTGCCTTTTTGTTTCCCTCAGACAGAGTGAGGTAGCCGTTGACAGTGTCTGGGTTCAGGGTGAGATCACAGGCATCTGATGGAGAGACCAAAACAAAATGTGTTGTTAGTCGTTCTGACCATCTAAGGTGTTTTTGGAGGAGAGTCAGTATTTTGGACTCAAAATAATGATAGAAAAGTACTTACACCAGATCAGATCTCTTTTGTCTGTGATAGTCTCCACAGAAGGGAGGGCAGGCTTTGAAAAATCCTCAGAGACCAGAATGCCGTCCTTGTACTGGTAGATTGTTGCTCCTGTGTATTTCTTATTTGCTATGGCTGCTATGAGGAAATGGACTCGGCTGTTGCTCTTCAATAATTTGGCAAGATCATTGAAATCTTTGGCTTTTTCTCTCATTTTGGTGAAAACCTCGTCTTTGTAGTACCACGGCTCCTCATTGGTACATTCTAAGTTGAGTGAATCCAAGTATTTGTTCATCTCATCGAGGCAGGGGTCATCAGTCTCCAGGGAGGTGAAAACAAAGCACAGAGCATCATCTACACCAAGAACCTCTCTGTCCAGCTCTGACTGGTTTTGGACAATCTTTATTCCCTCCATCCTCTCCACACAGGACCTGATGACGTTGATTTCTCTCTCTTTGTCTTCCATCCACTTGGTTAGTTTCTCATGGCTGAACGGTGACGTGTTTCTGTCTTCAAAGACTTTTTCTAATTTGCTCTCGTCTTCTTTACCTTCACGGATGGAGGGAATTTTCTTCGCCCAGGTCTGTTTGAGGTCTGATTCATAATAATTACAAAGTTTTTTAAAAGTAGTCAACTTTTCATTGATTTGTGGAAAATCTTGACCAACTTTGTCCTCCAGCAAATCGTTGCATCTTTTTTCCAGATGATGCAGCTCCTCCAGAGCATCTTCAGCCTTTCTCACCAGTCCAACACTGATCCCACTGATCAGCTCAGCAGCTTCTGAATAAAAGTTCTTCAGTGGCATCAGCCAGACCTTCAGTGGAACACTGTTCTCTCCCTTTTCTCCCAGCAGCTTTGGAAGTTCTACGTAGGTCTTCACTGCATCTACAAATGTTGCAGGGTTGCTTTCAAGAATGAAGTCTCCATAGAATTTGCAGGAGAATTTATCAGTCAGAGCTTTTTCTTCATCAGTCAGCTTGATGTCAACTTTCCCCTCAACACTAAATGAGGGAATCTTTTTTATCACAGCTTCCATTTTGCCCTGGATGTTCTGAACGCTGCTGGCGTCTAACTTCTCACTGTCAAACACAAAGAAAGCGTTTGCCCCATAAAGGATGCCTGTGACTACATGAGTTGCAGAGCTCTTCTCAATAACATCTGTCTGTTGGGTACTCATGGTTAAAAGGTCGATCACTGACAGCTGTTTGAAGTTGGTGGTAACATTGTACTGACACGTCACTCTGCTCTGATTCTTGGATTTCTTCGTATCATTGAGATACTTGGCAGATCCTCCAACTTCAATCAGTCCACTCATGAAACTGACCTTCAGAGAAGCATCAACATCCAGCAGAGAGGCCTTGGATTCAATGGAGTCAGATGCAGAAATTTCAAATGCACTGCTGTGCTGAGAGCTTTCAACTGTGTTTTCTTGTAGAGTTTTCTCGTTCCACAAAGTCAAACCTACAGAAATTGGAAAACAGTTCAGTCATCTGATAAAACAGGAGAATCATTTAGATTTCTACATTTGCTGATTCTTTTTATATTATGTAGGAATGTTAAATAGTTTAAGTTAAAATAGTATTACCACTATATTAAATTAATTCAAAGTTTCTGTAAGCAGAGCTGTGACAGATATATAAGATGTACATACTGTAAGTCAAGTCTTACCTGGGATCAGTTGATCTTTCCGAGCATCATAGAGCATTCCTAGGGTGAAAGATCGACCCAGAGCAGAAACTGTCATGTTAACTGAAGCCATTTCTCCAACCTGTTGACAAATATCATAAGTGACCTCACTGTTGGGTTAGATGTCGACCAGGCTGGGCCAGTTAAGCCTGGTCCCCACCTTCACCAACTTAATAAAACTTTGTCAAAAAATACTCTGTTAAATCCCCACAATAGTCAAAAACTCTGCAGACAAGAACTTCTCTGGAAACGGTCAAGAGTCGGTGCAAAAAGAGTTTATTGCAAATCGGGACACATAAACCCGGACAGCATCCCAGCAGGCTGGTGGACGAAGTCGACTCTATGGTCTGCGGAGAGCCTTATATAAACCCCTTCTGGGCTGGTGTGCCCCCCTTCTTTTCTTTATGCTGGGTTTCTTATTTACTGCTTTTATGCTGTTCACACGTTATTTTACCACTTTTACAGCTTTCATTCATCCTTCTGTATTGTTGACTTTCTATATTTTGTCATCTTACAGGATAAGAAACTCAGCATTTATTTATATTGAAACTCAAATGTCACACTTTTCAGCAGTTAAGAGTATATTATTATTATTATTATTCCTTTACTTAACCAGGAAGTCCCATACAAGAGTACATAATTGCACACACAGTTATATTTCTTAAAAAATTTCTACAGGAATATCAAGTGCTGTGCTTTGCCTATCATCGATGATTGGTTTCTTATAGTAATTTTGTTGTTATGACTTTTTACTTCTTTTCTTGTCACCATCTATGCATCCTTTGAAACTCACTCACTCTGCCAAGCTGAGTCAGCTGGTGCTTCGTCAGCAGGTTCACCAAGCGCCCACGGGCAAGTTCACTTGAAGATCACTCAGGTTCTACCATCAATGGTTACAAGTGAACAATCAAGCCCTTTCTCAGTAATTAAGCATGTAGTCTTAATTGGTAATTAAACATGTAGTCTTAATAGTTTAACAAGTTATAACAACAGTGGATATCAGTAGACCCAAGCCTGCACTTGTTACAGCAGACTTTGACCTCCTGCAGCCTCCCTGCTGTCATAAATCCACAGTAGATAAGAGTTGACCAATGTTTGCACAGTCTCAGTGTCTACGGTCCATTCTCTCACTCAGGGACCTTCACTTTGTTACTGGATTCATGATTACAGCACAACACTTCTAAGTAGAAAATAAGACACATCTTGGTAATGTTCAAAGATTAAGAAGTAAGTAAGGATACTTAATACGCTAATAATGATTACTAAACTAAATACTAATGATTAATGATTAATACTACATAAGAACAATACAATGACTAAAATGAATTAAGACTGATTACTTACTGATAATGATTAAAGATAAAAATGATGAATTAAGAGTGATTAAGGGTTACTACTCAAAAATGATGAACTGCCCTCCTGATCAGGCTATTTTCACCAAAAACCTTACTTTGTGAAATAAGCTGTAGTCTTTTGTCCTGTGTACTAAAGACATCCCTAATGTGATGGACTATGTTTATGTATATTTTGTAACCCAATTTTCACTAATTCTGCTTCTACATTTGAACTTTTCTGGTCTCTTTATGATGCCTTGCTGTGCTCATTGGCTCTGCTCTCAGAGCACAAGTGCCTGCTTACACACACGTGCTGATGTTACTGCCTCTGAGCAGTTAGACACAGCGAGGACCACACACTCTAAGAGCTGTAGAGTTTCAGCGTTGTGACCTTAACTTTACACTATAAAATAACTCTTTAAATGATGACAAGAGCTTTAGAGTTTTAACACTGTGATCCTAAATTTTACCGTCTAAAACAATACTTTAAATGATGAACACTGTACTCAATGAAATGATGGCAATACAATTAATGACAATAATTTATGCTGTAATGTCCTAAATAATTTGTGACCAATCAACACGGCCTTCAAATATATATCTGGTTTTGTCTCCCTCTGCCTCCATCCACCCATTTTGTCCTCACCTGGTGAATTTGCGTAGATCAGCTTAGTTGTGTTGTGAGTCTTCTTGACTTTCAACTGGAGCTGCCAGTCTGATGATCCGTGATGCTGCAAAAATATTTATATCCTGTGAGATCCTCTCTCCTATTGACTCCTCCCATGACACGCCTCCAGACAACACCCACTTACTAAAGCAATAGGTTAGAACTTGGTTTCATAAAGAACAGGAGAATAAGAGACAGGCAACGAGTAGTTGTTTCATAGGTTTAAGTTCACAAACATAATACTTAGTCCAAAATGTGAACAGATGAATCTTTATATAATCTTTATTTTGGTAGCCAGCTGGAATCAGCTGATCTTTCCGAGCATCGTAGAGCATTCCTAGGGTGAAAGGTCGACCCAGAGCAGCAACCTCCATGTTATCTGAAGCCATTTCTCCGACTGTTAACTAAGTGGCCACACAGCCTTCAATACTTAATTTAAACTTTCTTAAACAGCATATTCAGAGTTTTTAACAAAGGAAGTCAGTAACACAGTAAAAGTCTATGCATTTTTGTCTCCCTCTGTCTCTGTCCACTTCGTCCTCACCTGGTGAAGTTGTGTAGATCAGCTGAGTTGTATGTAAGTCTTTCTGACTTCCAGCTGGAGCTGTAAGTCTGATGATCTGTGACACTGCGAGATCATTTATATCCTGTCAGATCCTCTCTTCTACTGCCTCCTCCCATGACACGCCTCCATAAGACGACACTTCCCATTTGTAACAGGCGTGAGGATTGTAGTCAGATTATATTCTTTTCTATAAAGAACAACAAAATAATGAGACAGGCTGCAGGAAGTGAGCTTCCTTCTCTCCCTTCTGCCAGACTTCATGCTTACAGTCCCCTTTATAAATCCAGGCCTGAGTTACACAATCTCAAAATCGCAAAACATTTAATAAGCCAAATAAAAATGGGTTCATAATCCTTCACACACAAATTTAAAGAATAAATATCCTTCTGCAAGACTCATTACACTACCAGTCTTAAAAACCAAATATACATACAAACCAGCATTTAAGTACACAGAGGACAGAGCAGTGGCGTAAGTAACGACGGGCCCCAGTGCAGGCTGTTATGATGGGCCCTTGGACAGCGTGCCGCTGTTATCATCATCCCTGAAAAAGCGTCTGTAAAGTCACTCACCTACTTGAATGGTATCCGAAAAGCTTTGCATTGAGTGAAATCTTGGACAATGTCCTCAGTAAAAAATCCAAATCAATGTAATTTGCGACCCTCTTCTCCTGTTAGCATGAGTACTATAAAAAAAGACAATTAATTCTGTTGAATCTGTGAAATTTATTTTTTATTTTTCACTGTATACCTTATAGCCCACTGCTTGCTACAGATTTTTGTCTGTCTGATGTGTCGGACACAACAGCAAAGGGGGAAATGCACATGAGTGCATATATAGCACTTGATCACCATCAAAAATACAGTTTGAAGTTAAATGTGTGTTTACTATTGATTGATGAGACTCTGCATTTTTACCATGTAACTGAAAAAGATCAGGTTGTAACTCGGTTGGGGTGCTCCCGTCAAGGGCCAACTGCACACTGCGCCCTAGTGTGGGCTTCGCACTACGGCCCGCATTTCAGCTGTTAACCGGGCCCACAGTGGGTTTAGTAAGTAATAAACTTTATTAGTAATAAACTTTATTAGTGTGATTTCATGGATAAGAATCTCAAAGTGCGTACACCTTTAATATTCACACACTGATAACACTCAATAAAATGACACATGAGCCACATGAATAGGTGAGCTAAAAATACGTCATAAAAATGCATAATAATTGCACGGTACATAGTAAGTACTGTTAACAGGTGATTCTTAGGCTGAACTTTGAAAGAATCCACAGAATCAGCAGAGCATGATGGTGCATCAAGAGCTAGATCACCATGGGTCAAGGCGAGTGCACGGGCAGTGTTGGGAAATAACTAATGTAATTTAGTTACATCATTTAATTACAAAATAAATTTAACTGTAATCTTTTACAGTTGCTGGTATTTATATTATTTTGTGAACAAAGCTAGGCTATATGTTCAATAATATTTATTTAGTTGCTTTGCATGTTTTTCATGTGCATGATGTCTTTCTTTGCCATTTCCAGCCACGGTCTGTTAGTAAATAAAGTAATAAAGAGAATCATGAAATGGATCCTAGATGCAACAGGGAGCCAGTGAAGGGATCTTAATATAGGGGTAATGTGTAATGTAGTGTGGGGTAATGTTTGTCTTAGTGAGTAGCCTCGTTGCAGAATTGTGAATTACCTGCAGACGGACCAGAGAACACATGCTAAGAGATTAGATTAGTGCTTTATAGAAGTTTATGCAAGATGAAATAAATGTGTACAAAAATGTCTAGTTCAGCTGTTGAAACCGGTCTCAGTTTACTGATATTTCTTATTTGGAAACAACAAGATCTGGTTACCTCCCTAACATGGGTGTCAAACGATCCAGACTGATCAAATATTACCCCAAGATTTCAGAGGTTGGAGTGGGCAGCAGAGGAGAGAATGGGGTGGGTGATACAAAATAAAGGTAACACTTAAACAACACAATGTAACTCCATGTCAGTCACACTCCTGACTGTCAAACATGGAAAACAGGTGGAAACAGGTGTCAATTTGCAAGACACCCCCCAATAAAGGAGCGGTTCTGCAGGTGGGGACCACAGACCACTTCTCAGTCTCTGTGCTTCCTGGCTGATGTTTCGGTCACTTCTGAATGCTGGCGGTGCTTCACTCTAGTGGAAGCATGAGACGGAGTCTACAACCCACACAAGTGGCTCAGGTAGTGCAGCTCATCCAGGATGGAACATCGATGCGACCTGTGGCAAGAAGGTTTGCTGTGTCTGTCAGCGTAGTGTCCAGAGTATGGAGGTGCTACAGGCCAGTACATCAGGAGACGTGGAGGAGGCCGTAGGAGGGCAACAACCCAGCAGCAGGACCGCTACCTCCGCCTTTGTGCAAGGAGGAGCAGGAGGAGCACTGCCAGAGCCCTGCAAAATGACCTCCAGCAGGCCACAAATGTGCATGTGTCTGCTCAAACGTTCAGAAACAGACTCCATGATGGTGGTATGAGGGCCCGACGTCCACAGGTGGGGGTTGTGCTTACAGCCCAACACCGTGCAGGATGTTTGGCGTTTGCCAGAGAACACCAAGATTGGCAAATTGGCCACTGGCGCGCCCTGTGCTCTTCTGTTGGAATCATCATGTATATAAGTTATCTCATATTTACTCATTACATGGAAAAACATATATGGAAGTATAAAGTATTTTGTTTTAATGAGTCTTTGAGTTTGTTACAGAGAAGCGTTCACAGGAAGCCTGCAGTGGAGGGGTGTCAGACAGAGGTGACACAACAGAACCAAACAGGAACCAAGCCCAGCCGCTGAGGAGCGACTGTAATTAACATACATAGTTCCTGGAACATTCTGTATAGTAACATGTGTTAATTGTTGCTGCTGCACCCCCTTTCCCCCATATAGCAGCAATGTGCATGTAACCAACGACCTCCCTGTACATTAAAAAGAGAGGAAATGGAAGAGATGCCTCAGAGCGGTTGGAGTATGTAACTGAGTACATCTCTGTCCGTTCTCTTCGCGAGTAAAAAGTAAAAGGTTTTAACTCTCTTGTCTTTCTTCCTTGTTTGATATTTGAACGCAGGTTCACACTGAGCACATGTGACAGATGTGACAGAGTCTGCAGATGCCGTGGAGAACGTTCTTCTGCCTGCAACATCCTTGAGCATGACCGGTTTGGCTGTGGGTCAGTAATGGTGTGGGGTGGCATTTCTTTGGGGGGCCGCACAGCCCTCCATGTGCTCGCCAGAGGTAGCCTGACTGCCATTAGGTACCGAGATGAGATGCTCAGACCCCTTATAAGACCATATGCTGGTGCAGTTGGCTCTGGGTTCCTCCTAATGCAAGACAATGTGACCTCATGTGAATGGAGTGTGTCAGCAGTTTCTTCAAGAGGAAGGCATTGATGGTATGGACTGGCCCGCCTGTTCCCCAGACCTGAATCCAACTGAGTATATCTGGGACATCATGTCTCGCTCAATCCACCAACGCCACGTTGCGCCACAGACTGTCCAGGAGTTGGCGGATGCTTCAGTCCAGGTCTGGGAGGAGACCACCACCTCATCAGGAGCATGCCCAGGCGTTGTAGGGAGGTCACACAGGCATGTGGAGGCCACACCCACTACTGAGCCTCATTTTGACCTGTTTTAAGCACATTACATCAAAGTTGGATCGGCCTGATTTTCCATTTTGATTTTGAGTGTGACTCCAAATCCAGACCTCCATGGGTTGATAAATTTGATTTCCATAGATAATTTTTGTGTGATTTTTGTTGTCAGCACATTCAACTATGTAAAGAAGAGAGTATTTAATGAGATTATTTCATTCATTCAGATCTAGGATTTGTTATTTTAGTGTTCCTTTTATTTTTGAGCAGTGTATTTGATCTGTTCCAAAGTATGCTTGTCATTGCAAATGTATACTGATGCAAGACTCAGGGTTCAGTTCGCCTCTCTGTGACCCTTAAGATCCTGCACAATATTGCACTGTTTCCTGTTTTGGAAATCATTGAGCAACGATTCCAGAGAAAGTGTGGTTTACACCAGAACTTTAAATTGACCTTCCAAAGTGATGAAACTAGCTATTTTCAGGGGGGTTTACTGTGGGCACACTGTGGGAACACGGGTGTGTATTAGTGTTTGGGCCCCTACAGCTTAAAAGGTGCCTTTTTTAAGCTATCTGAAGGTGCTCTTTTCACAAATCTGCATTATTTCTGATTGTACTTGTATTTTAATGTTTTGTGAATAAACTAAACTGAACTGAGCTGAACTGAGCTGAGCTTGGCATCGTTCATCAGCTACAAAGACTAAAACTAATAAAAACTAAACTATCAAAACCCACATTAAAAACTAATTAAAACTAAATTTAAATTGAAAAAAAATAAAAACTAATGAAAAATCAAATACTATAATAACCTTCAACTTTCAAAATAAAAGTACTTTTAAAACAATTTTGAAACATCAGAATTTGGTTTGGTTTAGGAAAAGATCCTGATTTGGGTTAAAGAAATGTTACGTCAGTTAAGTTAATTAACCTTAAGTCTCCGTAGAATTTGCAGGAGAATTTCTCAGTCAGCGCTTTTTCTTCATCAGTCAGCTTGATTTCCCCTCAACATTAAATTTGGGAATTTTCTTTATCACAGCTTCCATTTTGCTCTGGAAGTCCTGAACGCTGCTGGCGTCTAACTTCTCACTGTCAAACACAAAGAAAACGTTGCCATGCTCAAGAGGGTTAAGGCAGCGCTGGGAAATAATGGTGATCACTCAAACTACTCAGTCAATTTGCTGTGTGATGTGTTTTTTAGGGGGGACAGCAAATTTACAAGCTTTACACTCACTATTTTACATTCTAGCAAAGTGTCATTTCTTCAGTGTCGTCACTTGAAAAGATATATTCAAATATTTACACAATTGTGAGAGGAGTATTCACTTTTGTGAGATTTGTAGCTGGATTCATTCTAGGGAATAAACCTAATTAATGACAGAATTATACATTATACATGCATTACAAGCAACACTAAGTAATAAAACTTCCTGTTGTGCCTGTAGACGTCAGATTAAAGGGAAGGATTTAAAAACTTTTCACAACGTATTAGGATGCAGTAGCAGTTTAACAATCAGGATTGTTGTTGTGAAGTAAAATGTCATCTCAAAATTTCCTTCTCTCCTGAGGCCTCTGCTCTGAAGTTGGAGCCGGAGAGCACAGGAGAGAGAAGGAGGCAAGACTGCACACACAATCAAAAATACACCAAATAGACCAAATGGTCTGAAATTCAGGCAAATTTATATTTGTTTAACATGTCAAGACTTACCTGTTATCAGCTGATCTTTCTGAGCATTGTACAGCATTCCTAGGGTGAAAGGTCAACATCATTGGTATCAGTCATTTCTTCAACCTGCTGACAAATGTCAAGTAAGTGACCACACAGCTTTCAGCACTCTCAGTCAAACTCTCTCAATTACTTTAATACTTAATTAATGTGAACAGGTTGTAACTAGGGCTGCAACTACTGAGTATTTTCATAGCTGAAAAATCTGTAAATTATTTTTTCATTCAATTAGTCAACAATTATTTTTGTCACCCCCTAACACTAAACCCCTAATTAAACCATATAACTAATTAAATACGTTTCAAGTGAGTAACTGTTATACTCCAACACCCAGACTAACTAGCAGGAGTGTGACGGGACACTTATATACTATAGTTATATGGTTATTGTCACAAACTGGCTCAGGGAATGTGACAAAGAGGAAGTCTACGCAATATACTTACTTGAAACAAGTATATTATTTATTAAACTAAAGTACACAAAACCAATGAGGTGTGGAAATATCAATATTGTAAGCATTGCATGGTTATGTAGCATACCGTAAAACTTCAATTAATAGCCCCCAACCCCATTTTTTGGATGTATAAAACCTCTTAAACCCTGCGGGTCGCCCGATTTAGCTGCTTCTAAGCTGCTCAGATCGTTAATACAAATATTAATGTTTAAACGTGTGATCAATGTGTCAGTATGAACATGGTGAACATCGTTAGATCGGTTAGATTATCTACAATTTGTTCAGTTTATTTAACAGAAACGAACCCCAAAGTCTGATTCATATCGATCTACCGGTGTAATCGGTGCAAGAGATGAAAAGGAAAAGAAGTGCCGACTCCTGTTACCTTTGAAGCGTTCGTTAAGTCTGAATGTGTCTGTTCCTGATTATTTATCTCCCTTCGGTCTGTAAGGCTCCAACCATCAAAAGAATCAGACCAGCTTTTCATAAAAATTAACCCAAGTTGTGAATCCTGCCATGTGAAGTCCGTCGCTCTGTCTGCTAACTTCTCTCATCCTGCACCGTGTTGTTGGGTATGTTTGTTTTCGTTATGTTGCTGCCTGTTAAATAAAAGTTCTTAAGCAGTCTATTGGAGCTAGAGCAACTGAATGACATTGTATTTGATCATTTTTATACAAGAAGGCCAATATTCATACTATTTGAAATAAATAAAGTATTTCAGTAGCCTCAGTTTCAGTTTTGTGCAAGAGGATTTAAAGGCCTGTCCCATATGGACGCCTGTCCTAAATACAGGTAGCGTCAATTCAGTGATTTTAGCAAATAAAAGCCCGGGCTATTAATCAAAGTTTTACGGTATGTGCCGATCCAGTTTTTTTCAGGCATCTTGCAGATAGGGTCTTTTATTATTATTAATATCATAACACGTCAGTGACATGGAAATTTGACTTATTATTATTCTAATGTGCTTTGTCTCTTTTTCAGGATGATGACTGAAAAAGAATATTAGTTTCAATCAAACACATTTTTGATATTTATTTTGAATAAATTAATTGTGATGTTATTGGAATATTAAAAAACGATCTTAAGAATAATCAATAAATTAGTTTTTAGATTAATCAAAAACTTGAAGGGTGGCCTAAAATGGCACGGTCCACTTCCAAATTCTGATTGGCTGCCCTGGTGCCTCCCCATTTTCCTAAACTAATATGATCAGCTATTTGCGCAAGTACAGTTAAAGAAACAGTATTCTGAACCTTACAAACCCTTCAGTGAGTTAAGCCCCTTACTCCGTGGTGTCTCTGTATCACACTTGCTGTGATTCGTAAAATAACATTAAAGCGGCTGATAAATTAAGGCGACATAGGGTTACTAAGACAAAAGCAAAAGTTTTCAAAAATAGAGTTTCTTTCAAAAGAAAGTCGGGATAGCAGCAAGCAGCAGTTGTGAGCCAGAAGAGCTGTAGGGGACACCTGCTGCTATAACAACAGAATGTCGCACTCAGCATCTCAAAAGTGAGAACAATATAAGAACTTATCAAGATATTGGCTTCGACAACAACTGCAGCACTGCCAGCTTTGGGGAAGTCTGCACTTTTTTCACTGCTTTTCTTAACAACTCCAGTGACTGTGGCTTCTGCTGAAGATTTTTTTTCCAAACATAAACTTATAACATCTAAACATTAATTTACCTGAGGAGCTCAACGGCACAGACGCTTTATATCGTTACCATTATACACACGGTAGCTCCGCTTTAATCTGGAGAAGCTGCAGAGCTGCAGTCTCCATTCATTCAACTTACACTGTAAATTTCCAGCTAAACTGAGGCTTATTGTTAAATTTTTTCTCTCTCTCTCTCTCGCCTGCCATTCACCGTGCATTCCATGCTGCTGACAACTGCACGCACGTCACGCTTCCTCACGGGTCTCTTTCAAGTAGCCGGCTATTTAAAAACGATATAATATTCTTTATGTGGTTCATCATCGGTGATAAATTATCCCAAAAGTCCCGCAAGGATGGTGGATTACTCGGCACAACACCGGTGAAGCTGGGGTCCGTCTCTTCAGCAAGTGTTCCTCCACTGCCACCACACGCTACACGCTACACCTACACATGCGCACTGACGACCCAGGGTTAGGGTTACAATTTTCACGCACTTTAAAAAACATTTGGAAAGTTTTATTCTTTTTACATGTTGATGTACAGCTTTAAACATTGAAATGTGTATTGTAGTAGCCTGTATATTAAGTTACTGGGAGAAAACTGGTGGTTCTATGTAAAATCAGACGTTGAGCAACCCCATATCGCCAAAATGCCATGATCCTTGTTTCGCTGCGAAGCTTCAACTGTGAGATTGACAGTCAGGCTCCGCCCATCGAAGCATTGAATCTTTGACTATTCAGGGTCAGCCCTGAATGTTTGTATTTAAAGTAGAGATGAGCAGTGGAGACAGAAACGTAAACGCCATTTCAACTTGTACATGTGTATGCATCAATGTAGGCTACTACATGCCACAAGTCAGTTCCCCTCCTCTGCCACCCTGGTTAAAAATGTCTGGAAACGCCACTGCAAAGTGCAGCGCTTGCTAAAAAACAGTGGTTACCTTGAAGACAAGAGGCAGGAACAAATCTGATGGAGTCTAGATGTAATATAAAAAAGGAATAGAATAAAATGTTTTGCAAATCTGACAGTGTGTATTCAGACAGCATTAACGGGTTAACCTAGTATATCTAAACAGTTAGAGGTGCAAAGAAACAGAAGTTCAGTCGCTCGGCAATATAAGTTAAGTTTCCCTTAACTGCCAAATTGGAAGCGGCGAATTGGAACGCAACAAATAAACTACGTGTTCCATGTACCGTTATCACTAAAGGAGGCAGAGGAACGACTAAAGATTTAGCACACAGAGCGAGAGAGGGAGGGGGAGAGGACTATGAGTGCTTGAGCAGGACTACTGTCAGATTAAGTAAGATACGTAGCCACCATAATAAAGAATCTAACACCTTTAACTGGATTTAGCTTAGAGGACCAAAACCAAAACCCTCCTACTGAAACACAAATACTGGAAATGAGACAATATGCCTACCCCAGCTCATCAGCATGTGGACAGACAAGTTGTATGTGAGTCTTCTTGTCTTGCAGCTGGAACTGTAAGTCTGACGGTCTGTGATGCTCCAAGATTATTTATATGCTGTGAGATTCTCTCTTCTACTTTCTCCTCCCATGAAACGCCTTCAGACATGACAACTATCATTGTAACTGGCATGAGGCCTGCAGTCAAGAAGTGCGAAGGCACATGTGTGTAATTACACTTCCGGGTAGCAAGTTCCTGTCCCTCACTTCTGCCAACACGTGCACACTGATGCCTCCTACCTTGAGGCTTAGGGTTACAGTTTTGGATTTATTTACGCAAAACATTTATTAAAAGCTTTTTTCTTTTCACATTTTTATTTACAGCATTACATGTTGACATGTATGTTTTAACAGTCTGTATATTAAGTTATTGGGAGAAAACTGGTAGTTTTATGTAAAATCAGACGTTGTACCCCCATATTGCCAAAATGGCATGAAGTGATGGCAAGTTTGACTCTTTTGACAGACTCGTTCATTCAAATCTCGTTCATTAAAATGAACTAATATTTTTTTGTTCCATTGAACTAGGCTAGTTATTGCGGCGCTGCAGCCCTCTAGTGGGCGATTAAAAAACAGCCGTTCTCAAACAGGCTGCCTGGCTCGCTTTAATTGAGCCCCAGAACCCTGACATCAGTGGTAAATATAGTTGATATGACCACTCGCATGCTGCTGTGAACCTCTGGCCAAGTTCTTTAACCTCCATCCCTCTAAAACAGTGGTTCTCAACCGGTGGGGCCCGCCCCCCTGGACACTCTCCCGGGGGGGCGCGAGTAGGCATGATGGGAGGGAGTAAAAAAAAATCTGAGAGAAAAAAAAATCTGAAAAAAAAAAAAATACCCGAAAATTCCATCCATATTGAAAAGCAAGTGGTTGGACTATTATAACACACAAACAAATAATCCTCCTGGCGACTTTTTTTTTTCCAAAAGCAACTACTGAAACCGGTTGCCCCGAGTACGTACTGCACGGTCCTGACTCGACACGCTGAGGAGGAGGCTAAAAAGCTAGGGGCTCTAGCGTCGGTCACCAGTGTGCCTCTGGTGTTACGCATCTGGGGAGTGAAGTTTACTCACTGCACAGCCTCGCTGGCTTCCGTCACACTAGCATCAAGTCTAGCGCCTTTTACTGGTGTTATTGGAGACTTTTGTGGTGTTTGGAGAGTCGAAAGCACTTATCACTCTGCAGTTACTGTGCTCAACGAGCAGCGGGTGCTGCCGTGAGCCCAAAAGCACTCACAGTCTCTCACATCCACTCAATCCACTGACTCCGTCTACGGGACGTTACAACTGCGCAACGGTTTTGATGCGTCCATAGCCCAGTCCACTGCGTCTCAGAAGCGTTTCAGCAGCGGAGCGTGCAGCCTGCCCCACGTTATTCGCCTTATTCACCTACGTCACCATCTTGAACCAAAACGAGGCTGTGGGGGACGGAAGTAACGTTGGCCCTCTGTAGGCTACCGTCATAACGTTAACAATGCCGCCGCATTGTTGTGTTCCCAAATGTACTTCTTCCAAAAGAAAGAGATCTTATATAGGTCAAACCTTCCATCGTTTCCCCAAAGATCCTGAACTTTACCGTAAATGGTAGTGATGGGCAAAGCGAGGCTTTGTGAAACACTGAAACGTTTGAAGCAATTGTGCCGGAATTGTGTCGAGGCTTCGAATCACTTCGACACTCGTCTCCACGGTGACATCTGCTGGTCACTTTTGATATTGACACATCTTGGTAGGGGTTTCATTGAAAAAATGACTGACCAGCGTTTACAACTCTAAGAGTTTCATCAATAAATGACCAACAGGATTTCGGAGAAATCACCACACAACAAACAAACGCCTTCAGAATGTCAGAGACAGCAGATAAATAAATAATAAAAGAATAAAAGTGTGTTTAAATAAAACACATCTGTGTATTTTTTCATAAAATCAGTCATTTAGCCGACGCTTTTCTCAAAAGTGAATCACAATTGCCACTTCAGAGAGCGCACCTTGGGGTGTCTTGTTCAGGTACACATGTATCGCAGTGGAATCGAACCTACATCTCTCACACTCAAGGCACATATCTTAACCACTACCCTATACATTTTACAATCGGAATACTTTATTGATCTACAAGGGTGAATTCTTTGTTGCAGATACTCACAAGGCATAAACGGAACAGAAATAATAGATAGTTGAAATTAGTAAGTAGAGAATATACTAAAGTAGGCCTATACAAATCATTGAATATAGTAAGAAATGTGAATATCTACAGTATGATACAGTAGATTAAAAGAGGTGTAAAGATAATTAGAAGGAAAAATATCTTCTAGTGTAATAATAATTAATGAGTGCTGGCAGTGATGAGGCGTAATAGATTAAAAATCCGTAACTGAGTAAAATTGAAGTTGATTCAATAATGATAAATGAAAAGTCTCACATTTGTTATATGTCGAGAATTTTATTCAGAAATATTCAGCTACTTTTTTTGGCCTACAGGTGTGGATAAACTACAGCATGTCACTCAAATAAATCAAAGGATTGTGTGTCCTTGGAACAAATCTGTCAAATGTGTTAGAGGCTGATGTGCGGTTTGTTACAAACACTGTGAATCAAGTGTAGAAGCGGCTGCTGTGCCACCTGTTGAAACAGGAGTGAAACGCACCGAAGCCTCGCTTCACTGCGGTCACGCTGACATTGACGCTTTGAACCACGCTTTGAAGCAGTGTTTCGAAACGTCTGTGCTTCGGGGTCTCGACACAGCGTCGACACGTGGGTATCAAGCGTCCCATCCCTAGTAAATGGATTCACAATATAAGAAGAGATCC
Organism: Lepomis macrochirus; assembly: GCA_024633595.2. Taxonomy (NCBI): domain Eukaryota; kingdom Metazoa; phylum Chordata; class Actinopteri; order Centrarchiformes; family Centrarchidae; genus Lepomis; species Lepomis macrochirus. The sequence goes on along the minus strand of JALXJV020000023.1, from coordinate 3,403,292 downwards.
CGGTCGCCATTTCAAGGTAAGATAGTATTAGCTTACGATGCGAACTATGCTAACGTGAGCCATATTTACATTAACTAACATAGAGCTAGCTAGCTAAGCCTTTTGGCTAAATAGCTATGGCTTGATTAGCCATGAACCGGTCCTTTTTAACTTTATAACGAGCGAGGGACTGATTCGTGGATAACGATAAGCGAGTTGTAGTTCTGTAGTTCTAGCCTGGTCAGCTAACGTCCTGCTATGGCTAACTTAGCCTTGTCTTACAGCAGAATATAAACAAGACGTGACCTGTGCCTGTTTATGATAACCATTGCTAATCTAGACCAAGTTAAGCACACAACTAAACAGTAACATCCATTTAATATCTGACGTTACAGATCCACGTGGACACAAAAGTATGTTCAGATCACTTCACAGAAGAGTGTTTTTTGAAGACCCTGGTTGGGATGCGAAAGTTGAAAAAGGGTGCTGTTCCAACATTGTTTGCCTGGACTGATAGCAACGTGAAGCCTGCAAGGAGGTCTATCGTCAGAGGAAGGTATTTTTCTGTGTAGTTACATTCTTAGTCTATAATGTTTTTAATACCTCTTTTTATGTGACTAAGTTTCAGTTCTACTGCTTTCCAGTCATGCAACCAGTACAGTTGTTGAAAAGGATTTCCTGCAGGTTGATATAAATTCCAACGAGTTAAGGTAAGTGACAAGTGAATCTCTAAACATAATTTTCCCCCTATTATTGTCTGTTTGCTAGGATCAGAGGAATGCTGGTAGAAAATACAGTAGTTATTGAACAGTACCCTCGTGCCTCCCTTTTATTTCACATAACAACTGAGCATCTTATACATAATAGGCCTACCGGATCTAAACATTATACTCAAGAATTGCATTTAGGTCTGACACTTTCCCATTGTAATGGATACATGAAAATCACTTTAGCTTTTGGCCAAATCCACGTGAAAATAATTTTATTGATTTATTATGTGATAAAATACAATAGACTAACCAGTTTTTCTAATCGGCATTCTATTAGCTGCAAAGTGTAAAACAGACATTGCAGCAAATCAGGACTCAAGCATAAAAACATCATCCATAGTGATCTGTAGTTGCTGAGCCTTCAGTTTTCTTTTAGTTTGTGGATGATATCCTGTGTAGAAAGTTGTGTGGGGAAAATGGGGAAATACTCTATCAGTAACTGAATCAATTTAGGTTCCCATGGCAACGTGGTATATGAAGTTAGTGGGATTGTACTTGCAGGACTTCATTTAGTGGCATTAACGTACGGCTCAGCAAATTTGCATATATAACTTATTCACTCAGCTGAGAATATATATTGCTTATAGAGATTAAGATTAGGAAAATGATTTGTGACAGGGCACTGCATTTTATAGCCAATTTCAATCATAATCTCTAAACATAACCTCCTCAAAGCAAGTTGGGTGTACAGCATAAGTTAACATGGTGATATAGCTAGGTTAAGAGAGCCACCCTTGTGTAAAAAATCTTTTGGCTCAACATACCTAGCTAATCCATTAACCTCACTTTGTAGTAGACCCCTCTGTAGTTACCACTTACTCCTGAAAATCTAAAACATCAAAATGATACATATTGTACCCAGATATATTCATTCTGTCTGGGATGTAACCTGTCAAGAAGTAATATATCTCTTTGTAGTAAACAATATTGAGTGTTTAAAAGTAATATCAGCTACATATTGATGGCGGTGATAGCAGATCATGTTGGAGGTGACTGCTACTGACCTGTTCTACTTAGGGAAATATCACTTTTAAGAATAAAAAATTGTTTTTAAAATGACTAACCTCAGATGGGAGATTAATCAGTAGTTTAATATATGTTCTCCTAAAATTATGTCCCTTGCAGTGCAGAGACGGCCCCTCCACACCCCGATCATGATTATGTTGAACTGCCCCCGCCACTGGAGGAGCAACTTAAGGAAGCTCACAAGATCATCAGTGATCAAGCAGAATTAATTGCACGTCTTCAAACCAAGCAGTTTCTCCTTTCAAGATTCCAGGGTGATGATAAGAACATCATGTTTTTCACAGGCTTTCCTGATTACAACACACTGAAAGCAGTGTTTATGGCCCTACAGCCTACCGCAGAAAACATGATAGGGTGGAGTCAAGCACAGCGAATAAGACAAGCTGATGGGGAAATTGTAAGGCAGGGGTTCAGCATTCCTAAACTGGCCATCATTGACCAGTTTTTTCTATTTCTTTGTCGTCTTAGGCAAGGTTTTCCTGAACAGGACCTCGCAGTGCGCTTTGATGTGTCACAGTCAACTGTAAGCAGGGTCTGTGTAACCTGGGCAAACTATTTACATTTCATGTTAGGATCACTCCCGATTTGGCCTTCGAGAGAAACTGTAAACGAGCTCATGCCTCGTTGTTTCCAAAGCACTTTCCCACGTACAAGAGTAATATTAGATTGTACAGAAATACACGTGCAGAGACCTAGCTCAAAAGTTCTCAACTCTGAAATCTACTCTCACTACAAAGGTAACACCACCTTTAAGGGCCTAGTTGGCATCTCTCCTTCAGGCTTAGTCACATTTGTCAGTGACCTGTATACAGGTTCGATATCTGACAAGGAGATCACAAGAGAATCAGGGATCCTGTCTCTACTTCAGGAAGGCGATGAGGTCATGGCTGATAAAGGATTTCTCATCAAGGACCTTCTCACTGAAATCAATGTCTCCCTTGTGATCCCACCTTTTTTAGGCCCAAGTGGACATTTCAGCCAAGAAGAGGTGAGACAGACACAAGCAATAGCCAGACTTCGCATTCATGTTGAGCGTGCCATTAGGAGGATCAAAGAGTATCACATATTCGATAGGGTCTTACCAATGACACTAGTGGGCTCTGTCAATCAACTGTGGACTGTTTGTGCCCTCTTGAGTAACTTCCAAGGGCCTCTGTTCTAAAGAGTCCCAATGTACCCTTGAAATTTTAACTGTCTTTATGGACTGATTTAAAATGACTGTCCACCCTATGGGGCACACTGAATGTTTTACACAGCTTGTTTTACAGTCAAGTTGTTTTATTTTTTAACAAAGTGGCTGCTATGTTTGAACCAGCAGTATTTCAGTGAACAGAAATGAAATTATTAACATACATGTCTTTACATTTATTTTTATTAACTGCAAAAGAAGCATATTAGAAAGAAAGGAATAGGACTCATCATTCATGAGGACTTGAACTAAATGTACTGTAAGAATAGTTTAAAAGTTAAGCTGTAAATAAAGAATAATTTCTCTTTTTTCAAACCCTTTTTTAAAAATTTACATATTTTGGTGTTTAAATGACTAGTAGGCTCAAAGTTTGAATCTGTGCAGTAGATGGCTTCAGTTAGCAGCCGTGAACTGGTTATAGTGGCTGCAATATATTCCAGTGCTGTTGTGCCACTTAAAAAGGTGCTACTTTTTGCCAAGACAGGCTCTGACTGTTATAAAGCGGGATTAGCGAAAAGTTTGTTAAGCCTGAGTTGAGGGGAAACTGATTTGTTTTTAAAAAAACATATTTTTTGCTAATCCCGCTTCATAACAGTCTGAGCCTGTCGTAGCAAAAGAAGCACCTTTTGATTTAATTTTGGCAACTGAAGCCATCTACTGTACAGATTCCAAAACATCTTGTACATTCTTGTAATTCCCACACCAAATATGTTAAAATAGGGCCCAGGTATAAAATAAATAAATGAAATAAAATAAATTTACCCTTTCACTATATTTATTAATTAATTAATTATTCCCCTTTGTCACAAAAACTTCAATATAAAGCACTTGTCACAAAACCTCTGAAAAATAAAACACTGTCTTTAAACACAGACTCCTGTGTTTCATTTCATAGATTCTCTTTTCATGTACCTTTGTTGCACAAGGCAGGCAGGAAGTATGTAAAAAGAAACTGTCAAGTTTGGATTTCATGGTTTCCCATTCTTCAGGTTTGAAGTGGACCAGCTCAAGGTGATAGTCCTGTCTGCACCTGACAAAGAAATGCGCACCATGTCATACCGGTGATACCCATTTGCCCCACCATCTGGTAGTAGTATTCATGGATTGCCTTCAGAGCATAGGTTCCATCGGTCTTGCGGTACAAGTATGCACAGTCTTTGAAACTGTCCTTGTCTGGACACTTGATTTCCAGAAGTCCGTAGGCTGGTGCAGCACTACGATCACTCACTTTCCTATCAGGTGAGGCGCCCAGATGTGGGGCATGTGGGTTAATGACAAATCCGCAGGGGTAGACTTCATTGCCAGTGATTTCCTTGTATTCAGCAGCAGCAACTGGCTCCATTTCAAGACCTCTCTTCATTTTTTTAGTTTGTGTCAACAGCTTCCCCTTCATGTTGGCTGCCAAACTGTCAAAGTCTCTCACCCTGGAGCAGATTCTTTTGAATGATGATGATGTCAAGCGTTTGGCTCGTACTTGATGCCAGGTCTTGCTACTGCTTTGTCCTCTGGTTTCCATTTCTAGATGCTTTGCATCTGACAGTGTGACAGCCAGGCCACCATAGAAGAATGTTTCAGTATCATCTAGAACAGTGCTAAATGAACATGGCTGTGGAGGTAGAGGAAGTTCAGGGTCATTATCACTCAAAATGGACAGTGGACGTTGAGTTTGGTAAGTTAATACAGAACCCCCGGGGAAGGTCCCCAAATTCTGTGGAGACCAGATCAGCAGGCTGCTTACAGTTTGCTTCCAGTAACTTCAACATCTGGCTCTTACTGCTGATTTTAGCCAGGTTGCTACGAAGAGTCTCTGCAAATTCAGCACTTGGTAATGGAAGTGGCACAGGACAATACAAATTGGAGACAATCCCCTCAGTAGAGCGCTGTTTTTTCTTTGGTGATGTATTACCCAATGGTGGTTTAACTTTGGATACCGTCACAGTACTAACTGCTCTTGGGCTGAGACCTAATGTCCTTGATGGAACATGCCAGGTTTGAGGTAGAGATGTTTTGCTTGCAGTTGGGGGGACAGATTCATACCCCATTTTTATATAGTGGGCCAGCGTGTAGAGCAGTCCTATTAGGTGATTGCACTGTCCCAAGCCAGCTTTACAGTTGCAGGTTGTCTTGCCAATGAATGGCTCCTCCAAGGACAGCTCCACCTTTAAGAATAATCAAACAAGTTTTAGAACACATTTACATTTAAATAGGTATACCAACATATTGTTCGCCCAAACTGTCATGGTAACTTTAAGGATTTAAAAGAATATGTAACTGGCCTAGCAAAGTAAGTGGTGATATAAATACCTGACATGAAATTACAGTGCATGGTAATGTACACTGAGTGTGCACTTAATTAGGTACAACTGGCGTTTTCATGTTCCAGCAATGAAAGCATAACAGTCAAATTTTAAGTTGGTAGGTTTGTTGTAGACATCAGACATGATACTGATTAATACAGATTGCAAGGTACCTAATATGTTGGACACTCATTGTACTAAAACCCAAGGTTGGGGAATAACAGTAATTAAACAAGCTGTTTGACATCAGCTGTTTATTAAAATAAGCTATTTTTGAGGCAGAGATACATGACACTATCAAAGTAATCAAATCATATTAACGTTACTGGGTTTGTAGAGAACTGAAGAGAACCTTCCCCAACCTTACTTAACATCGTTATGTAAACTGAGCAACCCATGCCTGTAAGCAAACTTACTTATACTTAACGTTAATTTTTTTTATTAATTTTAATAACCAACAGTAGCACCCAGCCCTGCCTTGCTTCATAGTGACACATTGGAAACAAGCTATTTGGAGTAATGGTTCCAATACACTTTCAGCTAAAGATCGCATCAACTGTACATAATCAGAATCTTACAAATCCGTATGTTGTTTTTAGTCTAGCAGGGAAACGTGAACTGTTGATATGAACGTTCAAAATGAACATTTGAACGTTTAGCAAGCGTCTATGTTCTAGCAGTGGCACCACTCCGCAAACTGAGCAGTTTATCCACAGTCATGGTAAGTTACCTGAATGTTGTAAGGAGCCTCGTTTTTTCGCATTGAGCGAAAAGACTTAGCTCTCACACAGAGTGTCTCGCTCCGCTTGACTGTCGGTAAAATAATTTATTGTTAAAACTCAAAATAACAGTCAAGCTGGTGTGGATATATCTTAACACTGCTTATAATCAGCCTGTAATGTTGTCGCGTTCTGTTGTATTAGCTAGCTAACAAGCTAACTTTAAAAGTAACGTTAGCTAATGTTGATTTCAGAAAAAAAAACTATTACCTTCCACGTCGTGCACATATGCTTCGATCCAGTTGCTGTAACCTTTCAGCAAAACAGCCCGGGGAATCTGGCAGTCGTTATTTGCCCATTTTTCAACATATTCCATTGTTAATTCCGGAAGAGATGAAAGGTTTGTTGTCCACACAGGTAGCGCCATGGTGACAGACGCCCGCTCCGCTCTGTCACTGAACTTCCGGTTTAGAGTGTACCCTCTAGCCTCGTTTTGGATTTCAAGATGGCGGCGCGGTGAATAAGGGGAATTGACTTATTAATTTTCATTTTGTCATTTTCGTGCATCTACTACCTTCCTCACAGCTGTATGTGAACCCGTTTCGTTCGTTAACTTCAGGCTGCATTTCCCACAGGGAGCATTTCAGAATCAGAGCGTTTTGCCTGCCTGACTTTGATGATATGTTTAGATTTTGTTGATTTGGTAATCAGTGTTTGCATTCTGTGCTTTTTACTAGGATTAAATAGGCTACGTAGTAAAACGATTTCCTTTTGTGTCCGTTTTAACCGTGTTTATTGTTGTTTTACGATCGGGAGTCTCCATGGGGTGTTTTATTTTGAAAATTGACGGGTCTAGCGGCAAAAACCTATTCACTGCAGAGCAGAGCGGAGAGCCGCTTCTGAGACGCGCTGCAGCCGCAGCTGGTGGACTCACGAGCATTGACTTTAATGGCCGTGATCAGCTCCGTCAACCGCGGTGCAGCCGTAACGCACCGTAGCCAGAGTCAGTGAATTTTAGGGGTCAGTAGCCTCGCTCTGCAAATGAATCGCGCATGCGATCCCGCCCTAATGCCGCGTTCAGACCAAACGCGATTTTCCGCCTCGCAGCGCTTTCCACGCGCGAGTACATTCGCTGCAAGTGTTCACACACAACGCGAGAAGGCGATTTTAACGCCATGAGGTGAATAAACACAACTCGCCATTACTACAACTGTATGAAACCAAAGTAAACATTTTGCTGTGATTAAATAGCAATAAACGGATTAAACTGATGCCGAAATAACGACAACATGATGCAGATTTGTTAAACATGTGAATTCATGCTTTGTCAGGTCTGTCAGCAAGACAGCAGGACAACAACTTCTAAAATGTTTGTTTTCTGAATGGAGTTCGGATCGATCAGGGCTGTGCTATGCTAACTTGGTCACAGTAAAGTACAACGACAGCTGGAATAAAGTTACAGACACATGTTTTCTGAACTCACCAGGTAGTTCAGCCTCCTCGCTTTCTTTTCTCCAAGTAGCGTCCAGCTTTGTCCGGTTTTATATAAATATGAAGTCAGTAGTCCGACAGAGCTAACGACGCTAACAACAACACTGGAACCAGATGTGCACGAAGCTGCTGAGAAGCTCCAGTGAAGATAAATCAACGTTGAAATCCCCAAAATTAAAGTAAAACGCTAATTTAATAAAAACGTTTAACTCTGAGCTCCTCCTCCGAGTAAACGGCATAGTTGTCAGAACCGAATCCGACCGACTGCGGTATTTATTTCTCTGAAGGTTGGAGCGCTGCCTTCTGCTCCTCTCCCCCAAGTTTAGCAGCCGTCACCCGGCCTGCAGATTTTCAATCCCCCGCTCTGCCCGGCCCTCTGCACACAACGCTCTGAAGCCTCTGTGACGTACGGACAATCTCAACATTGATAGGCTATCGACTCAGCGTCGCGCGTCTTTTTCGCTTAAGTTGAAAATATTCAACTCACGCGAATTCCATCGCGTTGCCTTCGCGTCGCCGGCCCCGCCCACTTCGCGCCGCCCGACAGGAAATCGTGGCTCTACGCGTCTTTGCATTGACTTTGTAAGTAAACTCACCGCCCCAAACGCTCGATTCGCGTTTGGTGTGAAAGCACCATAACCCCTGCGCCACGAATTGAGGATCTTTGCAAGGCAAAGCAGACTCAGGTCTCATATTAACCTGCCTGGCCTATCGCCTGCAAGGTTCTGTAAAAGCAGATGATATGCCTATTAGGCTTAGTAATAACAATGGCCAATAAATTCATATCAGAGGTCTGGTGCCAATTCCCAATTATAGCAATAGTCTACTGAGAAGAAGAAGAATGCCTACCCCCTAGTAATGATAACCCTACCTACCACTACTACTACTACTACTAATAATAATAATAATAGTGTGGGCCGAAAACTAATAGCCTAGCCTAGACCGATCTATCTAAGGTGGTATAATGGGGGTGGTCCCGGGAAGGGGGGGCCCAACTGCAATGAACCAGCTTTGGGGGGGCCCAGCTTGCAAAAGGTTGAGAACCCCTGCTCTAAAAGATATTTATAAAATGGTTTAAAAACAAATGCATCATAAAACCTTATTAAGGATTTGGGGCTTTAAAACCTAACCTGTTAAATGTGGTTCAAATTAAACTTTGGTCTGTAAAAGCCCTGAAATGTGTGTAATGACTGAAGGGAGGAGGCAGGAATCCCTTAACGTGGCTCAACAGCTCAACACTCCCCCTGCTGGAGCCCCCTGGTAATTACTCTCATTGCTGCTGGTCACAGACAGATGTTATTAAGAAGGGCAGCATTTAGAACAGACAGTGCAGCATGGAAAAGATCCTGCATTTTAATGTTGAGGGAAAAGTTGACATCAAGCAACATCAACATTTGCACATGCAGTAAAGACATACATACAATTTCCACAGCTATTGGGAGAAAATGGAGAACAGTGTTCCAGTGAAGGTCTGGCTGAAGAATTTGTGTTCAGAAGCTGCTGAACTGATGAGTGGGATCAGTGTTGCTCTGGAGGAGCTGGATCATCTGGAAAAAGATGCAACATTTTGCTGGAGGACAAAGTAGAGCAGTTTCTAGATGCTCTGTGTCTGTTTCAGATCTGCACTTGAACAAACCATGGCAAAGGAAATGGTGAGCATGAGATTGAACCAAATGGGGACAAGCTGCTCAACCCGCTGCAGAAGAGGAACATCGAGCCTGTCTTCATTAAAATCTACAGTTCCTGTTTTATGCAAAATTGCATTCTAAAGTTTAGCTGAAGCTGAAATGACATTGCACTGAATCGACTGATTGTTTGGTTTGATTCTGCCGTCACAGTTACCCAGAGCACAAAGTGACATCTTCACAACGCCTGTTGTGTCCGAAGTTCAACGTTACTAACAAACATCACAGCAAATCTTCATGTGAAATATTTTTACATGAAAAATATAAACAATTATATAAAAAGTTCCCAATTAATGTTCTGTCAGTCACCTAATTGATTGATCAATTATTTCAGCTGTACTTACTGTATTTACTATCCTATATTTTCATGTGTTTTGTCTGTAAAAATATTTCTTCGTAAAATAACTAACGCTGTCCTCAAGTGATGTACAAGTACCTCAAACGTGTATTTAAGTACAGTAAATGTTCTTCATATACTTTCTGTCTGAAACTGAACAATAAAAAAAGTCCTGATTGATGAAATGTCACAGTTCATGTTCATGGAGTCACTTTTAAATCTTTTTCTAAACTCTCTTTTAGAATCAAAGCCCGAAATTAAAAGAAATAAACTTATAAATTCTACTTTGAAACAGACTTTATTAAGTCTAAACAGATTTTAAGAATTCAGATTTCCAGCACCGTCAACCTGACAGATAAAGTGAGACAGGAGACTTTAGGATTAGAGAAATAACTCGTAGCAATGAGTCAATGAATCACAATTCTACACCAGTAATGAACTGTCAAATTATCAAAATTAACTGTCAAATTATTTTTAATAGTAAGTTGAAATACTGTATATAACTGTCTGCAGATATAATTGCGGTGGTATATCATATTTCATGTAAATTAGCATACAGGAAAATCCAAGCACACTTCTGGAAAGAGAGTTGAAAATAGACCTAAAAATAAAACATTAAGGAGAGGAGTATCATGTAGGTTTATAGGCAGTAGGTTTCTTGTGTGTCAGACCACATACAGTTTGACCACAATCTTTAGAAAAAAATATGGCTGAGATAAAAATGCTTGGATGGAAACATGGCTTTGTGTTTCTTTGTTGCATATTAACTTTTGACAGAAAAGTCAAGCTTTCTTCGACATTAATGAGCTGTCTTAAACCATGTTTCCTTTTGAAACAAGCTATTTAAAATAAATCTGTCTGCAGCAGAGTGAGAGCTGAAAGCTGCTAATACTATAAAAGTGGCATAAAATTAACAGAAAAAGACAAAGCGTCTGTGATTATGAATCTTTACACTGAACAAAGTGATTTGTGATTGAATAATAAACACCAATAATAATAACAATGATGATGATATTGATAATATGGATGATATGGATGATTTAGAGGGCTGTATTTTGTTCCATTTGATTTAAGATGTATTTTGTGATTAGATATTTTGCGTATTCACAAAGAGTAAAAGTTACATTACATTGCTGTATGTGATCATGATGGTGCTTTACAATAGCAACATATGAAACAATCATTTTGTGATCAAACTGAACTGAACTTGAAGTGAATCATGTGGTGCAGATTACAGACACAGGAACATGTAGTTGGAGTTACAGCAAATCAAGAAGGCGGGATAAACTGGCTCAGTGAATTTGTTGCGGAAAGTGTGGAGGTGACTCAGTGTGTTAGCTGTGACATTATAGTAGGACAGAGTGCCAGCAGGCCAGTCCAGAAACACTCCCACTCTGCTGCAGCCAGTAACAGGAACAGGAAAATAGCAGTGCTCAATATTATAAACTGCATAGAGGGTATTAAGTTCTGGGGACCATTTGTGGCCTAAACTCCAGGACAGACTATTGTGTCCAAGCCTGCAGTGTGTATCGGCTCCTTTCCTAAACAGGCCTTTGTAGCTAACACCAATAGCAACATCTTTATCAGTGCCAGTGCTCCACTCCACCTCCCAGTAGCAGCGCCCAGTCAGCCCCTCTCTGCACAGAACCTGAGGGTACTGATCAAATCTCTCCGGGAGGTCAGGATACGACTGCCATGCTCCATATGCTGCCTTCTTGTTCCCCTCAGACAGAGTGAGGTAGCTGTTCGCTATGTCTGGGTCCAGAGTGAGATCACAGGCGTCTGATGGAGAGAACGAGACGTCATCATGATTACAAGAATCCGTCCAGGTTCACAAGTTACATTTGTGGATTATTATGAAGATATTTTAAAGGAGGGGCTCATATTTTGTAACATTTCATGCTCATATGTTCTTAATATCAACAGTGGTGGAAAGTAACTATTTACTCAAGAACTTTACTTCATTACAATGGTCAGATACTTTAGTATAGTATATTATTGCTATCAGTGTGTGTTTCACAGAAAATTCCAAGAGCTGAAAACAGATGTGTATCAGGGCATTTTAGAGATTTTAGAGAGATTTCTTCATAAAGTGATTTCAGTGTAAGAGATAACAAAATCTACAGTATTTTCCGAAGAGAAGCTCAAAATGGATTCTGTGAATAATAAAATTTACGGCCAATCAGGTTTCTGAACTACAGTCATTTGTTATAATTTGTCAAACTATGAAAATAAAGTACTTACACCAGATCAGATCTCTTCTGTCTGTGATAGTCTCCACAGGAGGGGGGTCAGGCTTTGAAAAGTCATCAGTGACCAGAATGCCCTCCTTGTAATGGTAGATGGTTGCTCCTGTGTATTTCTTATTTGCCATGGCTGCTATGAGCAAACTGAATCGGCTGTTGCTCTTAAGTGCTTTGGCAAGATCCTGGAAAGCTTTGGCTTTTTTTGTCATTTTGATTAACACTTCATCTGAGTAGTACCATGGCTTTTCATTGGTACTTCCTAGCTTAAGTGAATCCACATGTTTGGTCATCGCATCAAGGCAGGGGTCATCAGTCTCCAGGGAGGTCAAAACAAAGCACAGAGCCTCCTCTACACCAAGAACCTCTCTGTCCAGCTCTGACTGATTTGGGACGATCTTTGTTCCCTCCATCCTCTCTACACAGGACCTGATGATGTTGATTTCTCTCTCTTTATGCTCCATCCACTTGGTTAGTTTCTCATGGCTGAATGGTGACTTGTCTCTGTCTTCAAGGACTTTTTCTAATTTGCTCTCGTCTTCTTTACCTGCCCTGATCAAGGGAATTTCCTTCGCCCAGTTCTGTCTGAGGTTAGATGCATAATAATTACAAAGTTTTTGAAAAGTAGTCAACTTTTCTTTGATCTGTGGAAAATCTTGACCAACTTTGTCCTCCAGCAAATCGTTGCATCTTTTTTCCAGATGATTCAGCTCCTCCAGAGCATCTTGAGCCTTTCTCACCAGTCCAACACTGATCCCACTGATCAGCTCAGGAGCTTTGGGAACTAAATTCTTCAGTGGCATCAGCCAGACCTTCAGTGGAACACCGTTCTCTCCCTTTTCTCCCAGCAGCTTTGGAAGTTGTACATAGGTCTTCACTGCATCTACAAATGTTGCAGGGTTGCTTTCAAGAATGAAGTCTCCGTAGAATTTGCAAGAGAATTTATCAGTCAGAGCTTTTTCTTCATCAGTCAGCTTGATGTCAACTTGCCCCTCAACACTAAATGAGGGAATCTTCTTTATCACAGCTTCCATGCTGCCCTTGATGTTCTGAACGTTGCTGGCGTCTAACTTCTCACTGTCAAACACAAAGAAAGCGTTTGCCCCATAAAGGATGCCTGTGACTACATGAGTTGCAGAGCCCTTCTCAATAACATCTGTCTGTTGGGTACTCGTGGTTAAAAGGTCGATCATTGACAACTGCTTGAAGTTAGTGGTAGTTTTGTACTGACACGTCACTCTGCTCTGATTCTTGAATTTCTTTCTATCATTCAGATACTTGGCAGATCCTCCAACTTCAATCAGTCCACTCAGGAAACTGGCCTTCAGAGAGGCATCAACATCCAGCAGAGAGGACTTGGATTCAATGGAGTCAGATGCAGAAATTTCAAATGCACTGCTGTGCTGAGAGCTTTCAACTGTGTTCTCTTTTAGAGTTTTATTGTTCCACAAAGTCAAACCTACAGAAATTAGAAAACATCAGTCATCTGATAAAGCAGGAGAATCATTTAGATTTCTACATTTGCTGATTCTTTTTATATTATGTAGGAATGTTAAATAGTTTAAGTTTAAATAGTATCACCACTATATGAAATTAATTCAAAGTTTCTGTAAGCAGAGCTGTGACAGATATATAAGATGTACATAATGTCAGTCAAGTCTTACCTGGGATCAGTTGATCTTTCGAAGCATCATAGAGCATTCCTAGGGTGAAGGATCGACCCAGAGCAGAAACAGTCATGTTATCTGAAGCCATTTCTCCAACCTGTTGAGAAATATCATAAGTGACCACACAGCCTTCAAATATATATCTGGTTTTGTCTCCCTCTGCCTCCACCCACCCATTTTGTCCTCACCTGGTGAATTTGTGTAGATCAGCTTAGTTGTGTTGTGAGTCTTCTTGACTTTCAACTGGAGCTGCCAGTCTGATGATCTGTGATGCTGCAACAATATTTATATCCTGTTAGATCCTCTCCTACTGACTCCTCCCATGACACGCCTCCAGACAACACCCACTTACTAAAGCAATAGGTTAGGACATAGTTATCACTGTTTGATAACTTTTGAGCTTGTACTGCTGAACTATCCTCCATTGGGCAAAAATTTCTATACAAGATGTCTGTCTGATAGCGTTATAGCTAAATTTAAGGATGCGATCCCATCAGCTCTAAATTCACTATCAGGTATCAAATTAACAGAGGACTCTTACGCGAATTTCAGTCCCTCCCAAGTCGATCATCTTGTTGATAGAGCTGCAGGCTCGCTGCTAACAACACTCGACTCTGTAGCCCCTCTAAAAAAGAAAATACTAAAACAAAGACGGTTAGCTCCATGGTATAATACTGAAACTCGCAAATTAAAGAATATATCACAGAAACTCGAGAGGAATTGGCGTTCCACCAAACTGGAAAATTCTCGTTTAATTTGGCAAGATAGTCTTAAAACTTATAGGAAGGCCCTCCGTAATGCCAAAGCAGCGTACTACTCGTCATTAATAGAGGAAAATAGGAACAACCCCAGGTTTCTTTTCAGCACTGTAGCCAGGCTGACAGAAAGTCACAGCTCTATTGAGCAAAGTATTCCCATAGCTCTCAGTAGTTATGACTTCATGAGCTTCTTTAATGATAAAATCCTAGCTATTAGAAACAAAATCCACCAAGACCTGCCCTCAACTGGCCCGACTTAACTCTAAACTGAGGAACTTTAGAAACAGCTGTAAAACCAGTTATATGTTTAGATTACTTTGCTTCCCTCAATCTTTACCAACTAACTTCAAGTCAAGTCAAGTCAGATTTTATTTAAAGTGCAAAATCACCAACAGACATGGTCCCAATACACTTTACAAAAGCATTGAGGTTAAATCAAATTAACGCTAAAATATAGAATGCATGAAATAAAACATATAATAAAATACATAAAACACACCTCTGCACATAAAACACAATAATAAAATACATAAAACACATAATAAAATACAATAAAAAATTTTAATACTAAAATTTGCACAACACAGTCTTAACTAAAAGCTTTATTAAACAAAAAAGTCTTAAGTCTAGCCTTAAAAGTGGTGATGTTATCTGATTCCCGCACCGAAATTGGAACCTGGTTCCATAGAAGAGGTGCCTAATAACTAAATGCTCTTTGTCCCACTCTAACCTTATTTACATTTGGTACCACTAATAGCCCTGCATTTTGAGAACGCAGTGCTCTATTAGGGCAGTAGGGTATCAGGAGCTGCTTCAATAATTTCTTCATCCAAACCTTCTACCTGCCTCTTAGACCCCATCCTGACTAGGCTGCTTAAAGAGGTTTTACCCTTAGTCAGCACTTCTCTATTAGATATCTGTTATGTTTCAAACAGTCCATTTGTTTCAAGATAATACTGTACAAATGAAATGTTCAATGCTGTGACCTGGAAACACTTGTGGTACTTTCTGTGCAATAACCATGACCATAAAGCTGTAGTGGTGATTATGATGCAGGCTACAGGCCGTCTGTCAACACTGGTGGGAGGATAGTTAAGGTTAATAATATCTGACATGAACATTACATTCTTTCAAAAATCAGTCAGTTTCTGGTAGAATTCCACTGCTTTGCTCTAAAAGGTCTCGCCAGGTACATACAAGGTTTCAGAGCATGATCAGAGTGGAGCAGCAGCAGAAGTCAGAAACACACAACATAAACAGATGACACACGGACCCGACTTCAGTAACTTCATTACATGAACCACTGTGAACCATTACAACATTTAGAGTAAGGGATGCAGGTGATGTGAATTTATGTATGTGATGTTTAAAGTGGAGGATTTGTGATTTCGTACTTGACATTATGACCTTATAAAATCCACTGTGAGCTTCCTATGAACCTAAAGGTGAAGTGGTTTCAATGAACAGCAGGAGTCTTTCCACAGAAATGAAGACACACTTACTGAGAAATATGATTTGAGAAAAAGATATGAGATAAGATCTTCCCACAAAGAAGAAACTGCTAAAACAACAATCAAGTCTTGCCCCTGTTGCATCACAGTGAAATAAGAGATTCTGCAGAACAGGTAAGTTTTTTTCATTATGTACAAGGTAGATTTATCTGTCACAATACAACAGGTTGTAAAGTGAACTTGAGTTTGTAACTCCTTCCTGATACGTAGCAGACGATGTACAGTAATATAAAAAAAGCTATTATAAAAATGGTAAACAGAAATAAACTATATTCAGTGGAGCAGTGCTGAGGATGAACTGGAGTTTAAGAGTCTGATAGCTTGGGGGAAAAGCTGCTCTGCAGTCTGGTGGTGAGGAAGCTGAAACTTCTGTATTTCTTCCCAGCATGCAGCAGGGTGAACAGGCTGTGGCCGGAGGGTGCTGTCCTTTAGTATCCTTTCCAGTTTTTTGTGGTTGGGGATAAACTGCTTAAATCAGGTCTTGACCCTGTAGACACCACAGGCCAGTATTCCCAGTTGAGTCATTTTATTCTGGTAACAATTTGAATTTCAAATCTACTCTGTCTTCTGGCTTCACATCTATTGGTAAATGGCTTTTATGGTGACCCAAACTGATCACTTTGCTGCCATTTGATCAGGTCTGGGCCTGGTTTATCCCCCCACACCTGGATGGTAGTGGTGCAACAACAGCTTGGGTTTAGCTTGGCCTTGCTATCCCTGTCACTGATGCTGCATGCTGGTTAACACATTACACCTGTGAAGCGTCTCCGGATTGTTTTACCACAACAAGATTCACAAAACTCTGCAGTGAGCCCTGGGAACCTTTGTTTGTTTAGCCCATGTTTTATGTAAGCATAACGCATATTTTACTACTCACAGCATTTAATGATGGACTTAAGTCACGGCCAACCCCATGTATTGATGGACATAACCAGGTAAGTACATTACCAATATCTTACTCTCCAACTAAGGATGCATGCAGCTATTACCAGCTTATGAGCCCCTCGTTACACCTGCTAATAGTGAACACTGTGCAACATGGACTCTCATCAGATTTGTCAGCCAGTGATTGTGATGAAAAGCACACAATGAATCCCAAATCTATTGTCTTACTCCTATTTCTCATATCTGGGAATGTACAGCCAAATCTTGGGCCTGACTCACTACAAAATATACATTTCCCATGCTGAGACTGTGGGGTGATGCAACGGATATGGACATCATGGTCTTATCAGAAACCTGGTTAAAATCCACAAAAACAGATATGATTACTATTAATGGCTATAATATTTTCACAATGCCTTTTCAGCTATTTGTAATGCTCCTTTAAGAAAAAGTTAGGATTAGTGGGAGGAATAAGCCATGGTTCACTGAAGAGTTAAGCTTCATGATCAAGGGTTAAGGATCAGAGAAAGAAATGTCGCATGGGGCAAAGCTCAAGCCCCAAATTCTGCTGCTGACTGGAAGATTTTAGAAGAAGTTAAGGTTAATAATATCTGACATGAACATTACATTCTTTCAATAGGCAAGGCAAGTTTATTTGTATAGCACATTTCAACAACAAGGCAATTCAAAGTGCTTTACATAAAACATAAAAGCAAAAGGGAAAAACAATAAAAATGTTTGAAAGCAACAAAATATAATAAAAGTTACAGTGTTACAATCAGGGTTAAAAGAGTTAAATGGAAAATAAAAACAGGCTGAGGGGTTGAGCAAATAACTGAGTCACAATCATTCTGAAAAGAGAACAAACAGAGAAGTACACTTAATCTACTCTCTCTAGCTAGTCTGTACTCGGGTCCACAGCAATCTTTGGGTCCACTGAAACTCCAAAAACTCCAAAAATCAATCAGTTACTGGGAATAATAATAATAATAATAACAATAATAATAATAATAATAATAATATATTTTATTTATAACGCACTTTTCATTCCAAAGAATCTCAAAGTGCTACACAGGAGAATAGTAACTAAAAAATAACAATAAAAACAATCAGCACAAAAACGCCTTTCTGAATAAAAAAGTCTTCAGTTCAGCTTTGAAAGTGTCCAGGCTCTGTACTGCTCTCAGGTCACTCGGGAGCTGGTTCCAGAGCCGTGGTGCAGCTGAACAAAAAGCTCGGTCCCCCATGGTACGAAGCCTTGTGGTGGGGACCTGAAGAAGCAATTGTCCTGTTGATCTGAGGGTGCGGGGGGAGGGTTTCAAGGTGATGAGTTCTTGCAGATATGGTGGTGCATGTCCAGTGATACATTTTTGTGTAAGCAAGAGGATTTTGTAGTCAATCCGGAATGAAACAGGGAGCCAGTGCAATGAGTGTAGAATGGGAGTTATGTGATCATATTTTCAGACTCTCATTAGGACTCTGGCAGCGCTATTCTGGATGTATTGAAGCTTCTAGATATTTCTGCCAGACATCCCAGTGAAGAGTCCGTTACAGTAGTCCAGCCTTGTGGAAATAAAGGCATGAACAAGTTTCTCTGCATCTGGAAGAGTTAGAAGGGGACGGAGTTTGGAGATGTTTCGAAGATGGTGGAAGGAGGTTTTACAAATGTGTTTAATGTGATCATTGAAGGTCAGCTGCTGGTCAAACCGAACCCCTAGGTTTATGACTGAGGAGGAGAAAGTGATGACCTGATTGTCGAAGATGAACTGAGAAATGGGAGAGGAGCGAATCTGATGAGGGGTGCCAACAAGTAATGCCTCAGTTTTACTAGGGTTCAGCTGGAGGAAGTTGCTTTTCATCCATGCCTTTATCTCCTCAAGACACATGGTGAGTCGTGACATGGCTATGGAGGGGCTTGAGACAGTCTTGATATAAAGTTGCAAGTCATCAGCATAACAATGGAAGGATAGTCCATGTCTGCTGATGACAGAACCAAGTGGTAGCATGTACAGAATGAATAAGATTGGGCCGAGAACCGACCCCTGTGGGACACCACATGTAACGGGGAGCATCCTGGACTCACATTCTCCCAATATAACACGCTCAGTCCTGCCAGAGAGGTAGGCCTCAAACCACTGCAGTACCGTTCCCGACAGTCCAACTGTGTTGTGGAGGCGGTCCCGGAGGATGGTATGGTCTATTGTGTCAAATGCTGCTGTTAGGTCGAGGAGAATGAGCAGTGATGATGATCCTGAATCAGCTGCCATAAGAAGGTCATTTGTCACCCTGAGCAGGGCTGTTTCGGTACTGTGGCCCGAACGAGGGGGACAAAACCAGCTTTGAGAGAGAGATTAACAACCTCAGTGATAATTGGGCTGACACTAGGAATGAATGACTTAAGCAGAACAGTCGGGATGGGATCCAAGATGCAGGTGGATGACTTCATTTTTTTAATGGTTTCCTCAACGTGGCTCTGCTGAACCTCAGTGAAGTGCGAAAGGAATGGCATTTTCCCGGGCAGGGGGTCAGAGGAAGCTGTTACATCGCTCCACAGTGGTTTCAGTGGATAGAGATGATTTGGGCTTCAAAAAATTGTTTACTGTAGTGAAAAGCTGCTTAGAATTTCCAGTATTTTTATTGATAAGATTGGAATAAAATTTAGAGCGTGCACCCTTCAAGGACTTAAGATAAGCCTTTTGATGGTCACGGAAAGCAAGTTTGTGAACAGTTAGACCAGACTGTTTAAAGCGGCGTTCCAGGATACGGCCCTCAGTTTTCATTTGCTGCAATTCCTGTGTGAACCAGGGGGCAGAGCAAGGCAAGGCAAGTTTATTTGTATAGCACATTTCAACAACAAGGTAATTCAAGGTGCTTTACATAAAACATAAAACAGGGAAAAACAATAAAAACGTTTAAAAGCAACATTAAAAAGCTAAAAACAAAGAAAAAGAAAACAGGACAGTAAAAGTTACAGTGCAGTGTAAGTTATCAATAAAAAGAAAAATCTAAAATATTTAATTAAAAGCAGTGGTAAAAGAAAAGTCTTCAGTCTTGATTTAAAAGAACTGACTGTTTCAGCAGACCTGCAGGTTTCTGGGAGTTTGTTCCAAATATACGGAGCATAATAACTGAACGCTGCTTCTCCTTGTTTAGTTTTGACTCTGGGGACAGAAAGCAGACCTGCCCCAGACGACCTGAGAGGTCTGGTTGGTTCATAACGAAGCAGAAGATCAGAAATATATTTTGGCCCTAAACCATTTAGTGCTTTGTAAACTAACAGCAGGATTTTGAAATCAACTCTCTGACAGACAGGAAGCCAATGTAAAGACCTCAGAACTGGACTGATGTGATCCACCTTTTGGTCTTAGTGAGGACTCGAGCAGCAGCGTTCTGAATCAGCTGCAGCTGTCTGATGGATTTCTTAGGGAGCCCTGTAAGGACACTGTTACAGTAGTCAAGTCGACTGAAGATAAATGCATGGATAAGCTTTTCCAGGTCCTGCTGAGACATAAGGCCTCTTATCCTTGAGATATTCTTCAGGTGATAGTAGGCTGACTTTGTAATTGTCTTAATATGGCTCCTCAAATTCAGGTCTGAGTCCATGACTACACCAAGATTTCTGGCTTGGTCCGTGGTTCTTAACATTACAGATTGAAGTCGAGCACTGACTTTCAATCGCTCCTCCCTGGCTCCAAAACAATAACTTCAGTCTTATCTTTGTTTAATTTGAGAAAATTCTGGCACATCCAGTCGTTGACCTGCTCAATACAGTTACTCAGCGCCTGTATGGGATCATAGTCTCCTGGTGAAATGGTTATGTAGATCTGTGTGTCATCTGCATAATTATGGTAACATATTTTGTTGTTTTTCATAATCTGAGCCAGTGGAAGCATGTAAATGTTAAACAAAAGAGGTCCCAGAATGGAGCCTTGGGGAACTCCACATGTCATTTTTGTCAGCTCAGATGTGTAGTTACCTATAGACACAAAGTAGTCCCTGTCCTTTAAGTAGGATTCAAACCAGTTTAGTACTGTGCCAGAAAGTCCAACCCAGTTTTCAAGTCTGTCTAGTAATATGTTGTGTTCTACCGTGTCGAATGCAGCACTGAGATCCAATAATACTAAGACTGAAATTCTGCCACTGTCAGTGTTTAAATGGATGTCATTGAAGACCTTAACTAGAGCCGTCTCAGTGCTGTGGTGTGGTCGAAAACCTGACTGGAAGACATCAAAACAGTTATTTAGTGCCAAGAAAGCACTAAGCTGTTGAAAACAGCCTTTTCAATTATTTTACTTAAAAATGGGAGATTTGATATGGGCCTATAATTCCTCATTAGTGAACTATCTAGATTGCTCTTTTTTAAGAGTGGCTTAATGACTGCAGTTTTCAGGGCCTGTGGGAAAAAAACCTGAGAGAAGAGACATGTTGACAATTTGTAGTAAATCTGAGGTCATGCATTTAGACACCTTTTTGAAAAAACCTGTTGGCAGAATATCAAGGCAGCATGAGGAGGATTTCAGATGTTGTATTATGTCCTCCAGGTTTTTATGGTTAATAGAGTCAAATTGTCTCATGCTATAAGAATTGTTTTTAAGTGGACACAGGGATAAGACATATCCTGTTACTGACATGGAGCCGCTGATTGCTTGTCTAATTGTTTGAATTTTGTCTGCAAAGAAGGAAGCAAATTCATTGCAGGCCCTGGTGGATAGAAGGTCAGAGGCTACAGACACAGGAGGGTTGGTTAGCCTGTCGACAGTAGCAAACAGGGCACGTGCATTATTGGTGTTTTTGGTGATGATGTCAGAGAAGAAGGACCGCCTTGCATTTCTCAGCTCTAAATTATAGATGCTAAGTCTCTCTTTATAGATGTCATAATGAACTTGGAGATTTGTTTTCCGCCACCTGCGCTCAGCTTTTCGACACTCTCTTTTTGAGTTCTAACCAGCGTGGCATTTCTCCATGGAGATCTTCTCTTACCAGAGACCACCTTCACCTTGGCTGGTGCAATGGCATCAATAACATTTGTAATTTTAGAACTAAAATTATCCACAAGCTCATTGACTGAGACCTGTGGAAGGGCAGGTGTCGGGAGAAAGCCTCAATAAATTCTTCACTAGTGTTTTCAGTGATATGCCGTTTTGTGATTACTTCTGTTTTAACATTTGTGTGCACACAGATAGCACTCTCAAAGAAAACACAGGAATGATCAGAGAGAGCAACATCAGTCACCACAACCTTGGGAATGTCCAGACCCTTGGAGATGACCAAGTCCAAAGTGTGCCCCTTATTGTGCGTGGGCTCCGTCACATGTTGGGTCAGTCATAATTATCAAGAACACAGAACAGTTCTTTAGTCCCTCTGTCCAGGGGGTTGTCAACATGGATGTTAAAATCACCAACAATAACCACACTGTCAAAGTCAACACAGATTATAGACAGCAGTTCACCAAAGTCATCAAAAAAGTTTGCACAGTATTTAGGGGCCTGTAGATGTTTAGAAAAATAGCTCTAGAAAAGGAATTCAGCTGAAGAGCCACATATTCAAAAGAAGCAAAATTCCCATAAGAAATCTTTTGCATTGGAGGGAGTCATTAAACAAAATGGCAACTCCACCTCCTCTCTTATGCACTCTGGCTTCACTCATAAAACTGAAGTTGGGAGGGTCGACTCGATAAGGACAGCTGCACTGTTATCTTGGTCCAACCAAGTTTCAGTTAAAAACATGAAATTAAGATTGTGAGTTATTATAAAATCATTGATTAAAAATGTTTTGCCTGCCAAAGACCTAACGTTTAACAAAGCTAATTTTAGTGAGTTAAAAACATAATCTGGCCCACTTTTTTCAACAGGCTGCAGCTGACGAGGAATTAATACTAAACTTGCCGGCTTCCTGTTTTTTAACACATTCACCACACTTTTTCTGTTACCTATCAAGACAGGGATGGAGAAGACTACCAGCACATTGGGCCCCGGCTTGTCCTGGGAAGAGTCATGAGTGCTATATTCCTTGTAGCCTGGACCCAGCACATATCAGACAGAGCTCACTGGGCTTTTTAGCCATTGCGGAGCGGGAGGGCGGGTTGGGCGTTGTATTTGTGACACGTGTGTCAAACCTGGAGGACTTAGAGCCAGTGGTGGAGGTGGACGGTGAGGGGGGTTTAGGGTAGAGAAAATGGGAGTGGAGCGAGGGAAGGTGCGCGGAGTGAATTTTGTCCCAGCTCTAACCAGGTCTTCCATGTGATCAGTGAAGTCCAGCAGAGGGGAGAGGGGAGAAAGTGTGTCTGGAGATGGGGATTGGGGGGGTAAAGATGTTGAATCCTCACTGTTGGTTGAGAGAGGTGGAGGCTCTTCCTCTTGGCTCAGATGTCTCCCGTGATCACAGCTGTCTTCCGACGGGGGCTGGGGTGGCTCTCCTTCAAGGTTTCTGGCGTGTTGTGTTATGTCTTCTTCTTGTTTTGATTCCTCTTGTCTCTTGTCCTTGGCAGAGGGAACAGATGAGTGACGCAGAAAGTAAAACAGGTTGGAGCTAAACAATTTTACTCCTGACTTGTTAAGGCGAAGTCCATCTGCCTTGAAAAGATGTCTGCGGCCCCACAGACTGTAAAAGTTTTCAGTTAAATGCACTGAATGGACAGCACATGCCGTTGAGAGCCACCTGTTCAGTGCCATCAGTCTGCTGAATCTCTCAGCTCCTCTTCGGAGTGGCGGTATAGGGCCACTGATAAACACCTCAGCATTCAATGAGCTGACTGTGTTCAACAGATTATTAAAGTCCTTTTTCAACACTTCAGACTGTTGCTTCACAACATCATTGGTCCCGATGTGCAATATGATGTTTTTCACAGTAGGATGTTCAGCCACGATATGCAGGATTCTTTCTGCCAAGTCAGACACCGTATCCTTTGGAAAGCAGAGAACTTTGGTGTTCTTACTGCACATGCTTCTTACATCGTTTACAGCAGCGTCACCCACAATCAGAGTTTGAGGCCCAGTTAGCTTTCGCTGCAGCCTTTTACTGTCTGATTTACTCTCAGTCCTTACCCTTCTGTGTGAGGATGGGATGTTATCCAGGTCATCAGACGGAGATCCAGGGTCCTGCAATAGTGGTGAAAATCTGTTCTGCTGTTGCACACTCGGTTGTTGGGGAGGTTTGTTGCTAACTCTCCCTTTCGTGGCTGTCCACGGCTGTGTCCTACCAAGAACAGGGGTTGAAGAAGCGCTTTGCCTGGATGATAATGCAGGCCAGCCAGTCGCATCACAAATCTCAGGGCGCTGTGTTCTGCCTGTTACTCGTCCTCCCATTTCCCAAGGAAATGATTTACTCTTAGGCTTTGCACCCAGAGCGTTCCAGGGAGGACTCCCACTTTTAGATTTATTACCCAGTACACAGGCCTCCTGATTCTTGGTAGTCTTGTTAGTGCTAATTAGCCGTGTGTTAGCATGCTCTTGTCCACTGTTTTGGCTCCACGGGAAAGTGGTGTCATTCCCACATAATCCATTCACTTCCACATTCACTTCTAACCTTTGGATCTTGGTTTCCAGCACTGTAATTTTCTGTAGAAGTTTGTAGAAGTCGTCCGTTGAGAAGGGGGGCATCTTGTTGCTAATTAGCATTAGCTATAGCTCCAGTCACTGCGGTACAGGCTAGTGCTATTGATAGGCCGCACTCGCGTAAAACTAAGATCATAAAAGTTTTTAAAGTATGGCAGGAGCCTACTTTATCTGACAGTCCCAGTGATTTAAAAGTATCCAAGAGCTGCTGACTTATAGCAGGGTAAAAAAAAAAAAGAGACTTTAAGCGAAAATAAAGCAAAAGAATGCAAGGAGAGGCAGGAGCAAGCAGCAAAAGCATCTGCACTGTGAGAAAGCAGGAAGTTTTTTTCGTTCAAAGCTGACTTCCCGTGTCCTGATAG
This sequence comes from Lepomis macrochirus, assembly GCA_024633595.2. Taxonomy (NCBI): domain Eukaryota; kingdom Metazoa; phylum Chordata; class Actinopteri; order Centrarchiformes; family Centrarchidae; genus Lepomis; species Lepomis macrochirus. The sequence continues at coordinate 3,378,820 of JALXJV020000023.1, read as the reverse complement.
GGGCATGGAAGTCAAAAACACTGCTCAGAGATGCATTATAGTGCTCCACCAGTCCGTCCAATTCAATTCAATTCAATTCAATTTTATTTATATAGCGCCAAATCACAACAAGTTATCTCATAGCGCTTTTCATAAAGAGCAGGTCTAGACCGTACTCTGAAGTTATTTACAGAAGCCCAACAATTCCACACCAAGAGCAGCACTAGGCGACACAGGCAAGGAAAAACTTCCTTTTAAGAGGCAGAAACCTCGAGCAGAACCATGGCTCAGGGTGGGGGGGCATCTGCCTCGACCGGTTGGGGGTGAGGGAGAGAGAGAGAGAGAGAGAGAGAGAGAAAGAGAGAGAGAGAGCAGAGGGAGGCAGCCTACACAGTATACACATAGAGGTACAGACAGTAAAGGTAATGTTGCCATAGACTGAATGAAAAATGGCACAGACACCTATAGTAATGTTGATAATAATAATAACAGCAATAACAGCAATAGGACCAGCAACTGCAACTGTAGCAGAGGGCGTCGAGCAGGAACACGGGGCAGCAGGAGACTCCCAACCACAGATCCAGACTCCACAGCTCCAGAGCCAGCAACACCCGCAGGAAGCGACAGGAGGAGGAAGCACACAACCACGGGAAAGGGAAGAAGTTGAGTTAGTAACATGCATTAATGGGATGAGGTTGCACTCAGAGGGAGAGAGAGAAGAGGAGAGGGGAGCTCAGTGCATCATGGGAAATCCCCCGGCAGTCTAGGCCTATAGCCGCATAATTAAGGGACGGTTCAGGACTCACCCGAGCCAGCCCTAACTATAAGCTTTATCAAAAAGGAAAGTCTTAAGCCTACTCTTAAATGTAGAGACAGTGTCTGCCTCCCGAACCCAAACTGGAACCTGGTTCCACAGGAGAGGAGCCTGATAGCTAGTCCACTGTTGCAGAGGCTGAGCAGTTGATAATGTCTTGAAGATCTACAGTGATGGAGGTTGGGTCAAGCTTTTTCCAGTTACGAAAAGATATTTGGCGCTTGGGTCTGATGACGGGCAGCGAAAATGTAAAGGCATGGTAGAATTCATCTGTTTTGCTCTAAAAGGTCTCGCCAGGTACATACAAGGTTTCAGAGCATGATCAGAGAGGAGCAGCAGACAGAAACTCACAACATAAACATGAACAGATGACACAGGGACCCGACTTCAGTAACTTCATTACATGAACCATTACAACATTTAGAGTAAGGGATGCAGGTGAAGTGAATTTATGTATGAGATGTTTAAAGTGGAGGATTTGTGATTTCGTACTTGACATTATGACCTTATAAAATCCACTGTGAGCTTCCTATGAGCCTAAAGGTGTAGTGTTTTCAATGAACAGCAGGATTCTTTCCACAGAAATGAAGACGCACTTACTGAGAAATATGATTTGAGAAAAAGATGTGAGATAAGATCTTCCCACAAAGAAGAAACTGCTAAAACAACAATCAAGTCTTGTCCCTGTTGCATCACAGTGAAATAAGAGACTCTGTAGAACAGCTAAGTTTTTGTCATTATGTACAAGGTAGATTTATTTGTCACAATACAACAGGTTGTAAAGTGAACTTGAGTTTGTAACTCCTTTCTGATACGTAGCAGACGATGTACAGTAATATAAAAAAAGCTATTATAAAAATGGTAGAAAGAAATAAACTATATTCAGTGGAGCAGTGCTGAGGATGAACTGGAGTTTAAGAGTCTGATAGCTTGGGGGGAAAAGCTGCTCTGCAGTCTGGTGGTGAGGAAGCTGAAACTTCTGTATTTCTTCCCAGCATGCAGCAGGGCGAACAGGCTGTGGCTGGGTGGGTGCTGTCCTTTAGTATCCTTTCCAGTTTTTTGTGGTTGGGGATAAACTGCTTAAATCAGGTCTTGACCCTGTAGACACCACAGGCCAGTTTTCCCAGTTGAGTCATTTTATTCTGGTAATAGACAATTTGAATTTCAAATCTACTCTGTCTTCTGGCTTCACCTCTACTGGTAAATGGCTTGTATGGTGACCCAAACTGATCACTTTGCTGCCATTTGATCAGGTCTGGGCCTGGTTTATCCCCCCACACCTGCTTGGATTTAGCTTGGCCTTGCTATCCCTGTCACTGATGCTGCATGCTGGTTAACACATTACACCTGTGAAGCGTCTCCGGATTGTTTTACCACAACAAGATTCACAAAACTCTGCAGTGAGCCCTGGGAACCTTTGTTTGCTTAGCCCATGTTTTATGTAAGCAGGGCCGGCACTAGCCATTTGGGTGCCCTAAGCACAAATGCTTGGTGGTGCCCCCCCCCAACCATCAATAACCATCAATTATTGCACACACACATTAGTCTTTTATATAGGCCTATGTGTCACTGGAACATTTAAAATTCAAAACTCTATTTTACCTTTAAAAGAGGTCTGATGAGGCACAATATAATAATTCTGTACATAATTTGTAGGGCTGGGAAGATATTAATTGCATCCAAAATAAAAGTTTGTGTCTACATGAATGATATATTTGTGTGTACTGTGTGTAATTATTTTGTGTGTGTATATATATATATATATATATAAATAAATAAATAAATAAATAAATAAATACACATTTGCATGTATGTATTTAAGAAATATTTGTTATTTATATATAAAATATTTACATTTATATATAATATAAATTATATATAAATATATACAGTATATACATGCAAATATTTCTTAAATATATACGTGCATATGCGTGTGTATTTATATACAAAATAATTATACACAGTACACACACAAATATCATGTAGACACAAACTTTTATTTTGGATGCGATTAATCTTTTCCCAGCCCTAATAATTTGACAACTCTGTGAATATGAAAATATACAAAAACTGAGATTGTGTTTTATTTTAGGGCTGTCAAATGATTAAAATTTTTAATCAAATTAATCAGAATTTTCAGTGGATTAATCAGGATTAATCACTATTTGCAATTACACCTGAATCCTAACTATTTTTTTCTAAAATGCATACCAAAAGATAAATAACAGGACACAGATACATATCTGTTTATTAACACAGCCAAATAATGGTTTAAATAAAGCTGAAACATACTACACACCATAATATTCGTCTTTGTAATGTGCTTGAAGCTCTGCAGCATTTGCTGGGCTGTGCTTAAAATTAGTTATAGTTACTCACTACTTGTTCCAAAACGTAGCCTAACTGAGTTACTCTGTAATAAAAGTAACCGTTGCCAGGGAAAGTAACTATTTAAAAAAAAACTGTTAAAAAAATCTCTGCTGCTTCATCGAATCTCTGTTTAGCTGTGTGTGTGTGTGTGTGTGTGTGTGTGTGTGTGTGGCGCGTGTGCTGGCATGTGTGTAAAAACACTGGCTCTGATTGGCTACCAAGAAACATGACTCTGCCTTAGCCAACATAATCGCTGGTTGACGGGAACAGGTGAGCGCCACGTTGCGCCCAGAGAGCCTGATATGCAGAGCGCAGCGTACCGGTCCACTTCAAGCACTGCTTACCTCGTTATTAACCCACCTCCTGACTAGCTGTGTGAGCCAGCTGGTGCGTTCGGATAACACAGTTTATTACATAGTAACGCATCGCATTTAACGACCAGTAACGTTAACGGCGTTGTATAGACGGGAAAATAATTAGATTACCCTGTTACTGAAAAATAACGCGGTTACGTAACGCCGTTCTTTTAAACGTCGTTATTCCAAACACTGAAAATGACCGACAACTTTGCAAGCCTTGGCCAAAGCATTTACAAAGCCGCTGTCAGCAAGACTCACTGACACTTCTCTGCACCATGGGAGCGAGACAGTTCATGTGTTTATAGCGTGCAAGTTGAATTGCGGCAACCATGTTGCGTGCACTGTCAGTCCCAATGGTTGTCGTCTTGCCCTCGATGTCCCACTTACGCGCAACAGCGCGTGCGTTAAATGCGTTAAAAAAAATTGACGTAATTAACAACAAACAACTAATTAACGCCGTTAACGCGCTATTTTTGACAGCCCTAGTTTTTTTTTGTTTTTTTTCTAATTGCAGTTTCACCAACAGACGTCGCCCTTGGGCCTTGGCCTATGAACCTCTTGAAAATGACCGCATTATCCACATAGAACAACAACGAAAAAACGTATCTAAGCGGTCTTCCTTTTCTTCTCAAACAAACTAACTGCATGTTAAAGAGCCCAAGTTTCAAAATTTCCCGGGGGAGAAATCCCCGGACCCCCGTTAAAATAAAAGATTCAACATGCAGGGCAAGCCCTGGATCATTTGCACTACTAGCGACGCCCCCCTGGACATGCATACACGCAGTGGTGTAGTCTAGATTTTTCTAGTGAGTATACTGTGATTTTTCAATCCCAGCCTCATACTGACCCATTCCAGAGCGACATCCCATGAGCACCACTACACTCACTAATACTTACAGTATGCATGTACATGTAATAGAGAGCACTCTGAAGGACTGCTTAGGCTGTGTGTTACCAACTACGCAAAGACTTTAACAGCCAATGACAGTTACAGGTGGGAAAGGGCGTCACTTTGTGTTCAGACGTGGTGGGGACGTGTTTAGGGTTCAGATTAGAGTTGCAACAAAACATTTAGCATATGAGATCTGACAATCCAGAATATTGGGGTCACGTGATCAAGACTAGAAGATATTTCAATAGTATGTTGTAGTATGTATGACACTGACTGAGGAACAGACCACTGGCAGGTGGGGAAGGGGGGGGCACCAGAGGGAGACTCGCACAGGAGATTCACCTTTTTCTCGACTAATTTGGTCTAGGCCTATATTACTTTTGTATTGCTTTTGTATATTAACATGCTTTAGACATATTTTATTTGTTATTTATACTAGTTGCCTATTTTTCACGACCCAGATTTTTTGGTGCCCCCCCCAAGCACTTGGTGCCCTACGCGCAGTGCGTGATGTGCGTGTGCGGAGCGCCGGGCCTGGGTGAGGGTGCTTTCACACTATTATAGCCTATCACCGTAACACATTCAAAATCACATTCAAATTCTTGGAAGTCAATATTTGTAATCACCATATTATAATGCTGGAATTAAAACTCTCTTATGTTTCAAACAGTCCATTAGTTTCAAGATAATACTGTACAAATGAAATGTTCAATGCTGTGACCTGGAAACTCTTTCTGATACTGTGGTACTTTCTGTGTAATAACCATGACCTTAAAGCTGTAGTGGTGATTATGATGCAGCTACAGGCTGTCTGTCAACACTGGTGGGAGGATAGTTAAGGTTAATAATATCTGCCATGAACATTACATTCTTTCAAAAATCAGTCAGTTTCTGGTAGAATTCCACTGTTTTGCTCTAAAAGGTCTCGCCAGGTACATACAAGGTTTCAGAGCATGATCAGAGTGGAGCAGCAGCAGAAGTCAGAAACACACAACATAAAAATAACTTCATTAACTTCAAGAGTCACAAACTGTGGCAATAATACATGTGTCCAAGCTGTGTTCAGCACTTTTTAGAGTCCTCTGGAAACACATATGTTGTCCTTTTGTGTATTTGTAGCATGCTGGTGTATCGTTTTGTGTATTTGCAACGTGTTTTCTAAATGCTGTGTGTGTGTTGTCACATTAATGAAAATAGGTTTTTCCACCGAAATGAAGACACACTTACTGGGGAAATGAGACCTTCCCATGAGCTTTTCGGTTGAATAAATACTTGGATAGTTTCCAGTTTTTTGTGCGTGCAGAAACACGGCTAAAACAACAATCATGGGGCGTGGTTAGCTCAGCTGACAGAGCGAGTTCCCCATGTACAAGGATGAGTCCTTGCGAAAGCGGCCTGGGTTCTAATCTAGGCCCTTTGCTCGCGTCGCCTCCTAGCTCTCTCCCTCAATTCCTCCTCTATCCACTGTCCTGTCATTGAAGGCAAAACATGGCCAAAATATATCTTGAAAAATCCCCAACAGATCTTGCCAATATCATTTCACAGTAAGATAACTTACTGCACTATTACAACGATCACATTATATAAAGCAAGAATGACAGTACGGTGTGTATTTGCACAAACCCAAGTGGTGTACTAATTTGTTTGTTTTATTTACATTAACACATTATTTTCGTGAAAGCAACATGATCCATTTCTGTGGCCACAACTCAGTGGTAACAAAACAAGTCCTCCAGCCTCAGGATAAGTTATTTGTCATTGCCTTCCAAATTAACCCTTGTGAGTAATTGTGCCCCTTTCTCTAGGGTGACATTGTCATTGCGCGACTAAAACGAATATGACCCCCCCCCCCCAAATAAATGATGTTTCCTAATCTGCTACCTCTGTCTTTGAGGATTGGATAGTTTTGACGACCAAAAAAATTTTGGAAGTCAAAATTTGTAATCACCATCTTATAATGCTGGAATTAAAACTCTGTTATGTTTCAAACAGTCCATTTGTTTCAAGATAATACTGTACTAATGAAATGTTCAATGCTGTGACCTGGAAACTCTTGTGTTACTTTCTGTGTAATAACCATGACCTTAAAGCTGTAGTGGGGATTATTAGGGACGTCCAGATCCGATCACGAGATCGGAAATCGGGCCGATCACGTTGTTTCAGACTCGATCGGAATCAGACGTTACCTCCCGATCAGGACTCGGATATAAATGTATATATATGTATATATACATGTGCTTTGCAAAGACTGTGGCACTTTTGTTTTTGTATTTGTTTACATGCCTGCCGGGTATTTTAAGTTGAGGTGCTATTTGTTTTTATCTTTTTTTTATATTTACTGTTGCACTAAAGTCCAAAAGTGAAGAATTTATGTTATTTATTACTTGATTGTTGAAGCTACCTCACAGAAGTGCTCTGTTTGTTAAAAGAGTTGTTGAATGTTAAGGAACACCCTGGATCTGGTTTTTTTGCTCTTCTTTATTCTTTTTTTAAGTATTACAGAACTAATAGGGACTCAGTACATTAGATACTCAAAATCAAATGACTCTGAGGCAAAAAAACCTGATCGGGACATCCCTAGTGATTATGATGCAGGCTACAGGCCGTCTGTCAACACTGGTGGGAGGATAGTTAAGGTTAATAATATCTGACATGAACATTACATTCTTTCAAAAATCAGTCAGTTTCTGGTAGAATGCCACTGTTTTGTTCTAAAAGGTCTCGGCAGGTACATACAAGGTTTCAGAGCATGATCAGAGAGGAGCAGCAGCAGAAGTCAGAAACTCACAACATAAACATAAACAGATGACACACGGACCCGACTTCAGTAACTTCATTACATGAACCATTACAACATTTAGAGTAAGGGATGCAGGTGATGTGAATTTATGTATGTGATGTTTAAAGTGGAGGATTTGTGATTTCGTACTTGACATTATGACCTTATAAAATCCACTGTGAGCTTCCTATGAGCCTAAAGGTGTAGTGGTTTCAATGAACAGCAGGAGTCTTTCCACAGAAATGAAGACTCACTTACTGAGAAATACGATTTAAGATCTTCCCACATAGAGCAAGTCAAGTCTTGCCCCTGTTGCATCACAGTGAAATAAGAGATTCTGCAGATCGGCTAAGTTTTTTTCATTATGTACGAGGTAGATTTATTTGTCACAATACAACAGGTTGTAAAGTGAACTTGAGTTTGTAACTCCTTCCTGATACGTAGCAGACGATGTACAGTAATATAAAAAAAGCTATTATAAAAATGGTAAACAGAAATAAACTATATTCAGTGGAGCAGTGCTGAGGATGAACTGGAGTTTAAGAGTCTGATAGTTTGGGGGGAAAAGCTGCTCTGCAGTCTGGTGGTGAGGAAGCTGAAACTTCTGTATTTCTTCCCAGCATGCAGCAGGGTGAACAGGCTGTGGCTGGGTGGGTGCTGTCCTTTAGTATCCTTTCCAGTTTTTTGTGGTTGGGGATAAACTTCTTAAATCAGGTCTTGACCCTGTAGACACCACAGGCCAGTATTCCCAGTTGAGTCATTTTATTCTGGTAATAGACAATTTGAATTTCAAATCTACTCTGTCTTCTGGCTTCACCTCTACTGGTAAATGGCTTTTATGGTGACCCAAACTGATCACTTTGCTGCCATTTGATCAGGTCTGGGCCTGGTTTATCCCCCCACACCTGCTTGGATTTAGCTTGGCCTTGCTATCCCTGTCACTGATGCTGCATGCTGGTTAACACATTACACCTGTGAAGCGTCTCCGGATTGTTTTACCACAACAAGATTCACAAAACTCTGCAGTGAGCCCTGGGAACCTTTGTTTGTTTAGCCCATGTTTTATGTAAGCATAACGCATATTTTACTACTCACAGCATTTAATGATGGACTTAAGTCACAGCCAACCCCATGTATTGATGGACATAACCAGGTATGTACATTACCAATATCTTACTCTCCAACTAAGGATGCATGCAGCTATTACCAGCTTATGAGCCCCTCGTTACACCTGCTAATAGTGAACACTGTGCAACATGGACTCTCATCACATTTGTCAGCCAGTGATTGTGATGAAAAGCACACAATGAATCCCCAAATCTATTGTCTTACTCCTATTGCTGTTATCTGGGAATGTACAGCCAAATCTTGGGCCTGACTCACTACAAAATATACATTTCCCATGCTGAGACTGTGGGGTGATGCGACAGATATGGACATCATGGTCTTATCAGAAACCTGGTTAAAATCCACAAAAACAGATATGATTACTATTAATGGCTATAATATTTTCACAATGCCTTTTCAGCTATTTGTAATGCTCCTTTAAGAAAAAGTTAGGATTAGTGGGAGGAATAAGCCATGGTTCACTGAAGAGTTAAGCTTCATGATCAGAGAAAGAAATGTCGCATGGGGCAAAGCTCAAGCCCCAAATTCTGCTGCTGACTTGAAGCTTTTAGAAGAAATAAATGCACAAGCAGGGCCGTGCAGAGACCTTTGGAAGGGCAGGTGCTCAAAGTATAAAAGGGGCACATGGAACAAGGATTTAAATAGTGTTTTCAAAATAACGATACAGAAATATATATCATTATGTACTCCTTGCTGATATGCGTATACTGATGCTTCTATCAATAAATCAACAAATGCTGTGACACAGTTTGGAGAAAGATAAACAGGCAGGGAAATGCACATTTTGGTGAGCAGCGGCTCAAGTGAAAAAAACGGCACTTGTCATAATTATTTATGATTTTTTTTGACAAAATGTTAAATATATTAACAAAACTCTGACTACCTTACCAATTTATTTTGATTCCCACTTTTGCAAATGTTTAACCCTCAACATTTTTCTACAAAATAATCACACAAGAGCAGCAACAGCAAAGTCAACTCTGCCACAATGTGCATGTTTTTTATGCTACTAGTATATATTTAGAATAAATGACTGCACCAAGTAGAGGGACATAGTTTCTCTAATCATTTGTTTATTTTTCACAAGGCAATAAATCCTTTTAATTCTTTTGGTCTTGTTGGATCACATAACACTTAGTTTGTTAGGACTTGGTTTCACATTTGAGGGAGGGCTGTCTGTATCATGTAAAGATCTATCAGCATGCAACAAACTAATGGAATGGACAGTTATTAGGAGCCTCTACGATCAGAAATATAAAGTTACTGCTTAAGGCAGGACACTTTTTCATATAGTGGTCAAATTTCAAATTTGGGTCTATTTTGCTTCCATGTCTTCTTTTACTCTCATGGAGAGAAAACTTCCAAAATACACATGTAGATGGAGTTTACCCTGTACATTAAACAGAACATTTCAGGGGAAAAGAGCCTTGATGTAAGTCATTAACTGGGGAAGGTCTGTGGTGACATGATTTAGTTATTTTCTTTAGCCCATTCACCTGCAGTGACTTGTCAAATGTTGCAAATTAGCACATTTTAATTAGTTAGCGCCTAATTTGCATATCAATGTGGCGATCGTCATTACATTATTAGACACAAATTTTACTGTTCTCACCTGTTGTGTCTCCATTAAGTAGGCAACAGTAACAGTAGCCTGTATGACCAACCATGATCCTTAGCTTGACTTTAGCTAATTATTTTAGCTCAGCTCATGAGTCATGCATGTTAGCAGTGAACTCGAGGCACTGGTAGTTTACTTTTGTTGGTCTTTAGTTCATCACCACTCACCTCCGCACAAGCCAAGAAAAACACTGCTGGGAGGGGCTGCTGCGGGTAGAGGCGGAGAGAGAGAGAGTGAGAGAGAGACGGAGAGAGAGAGAGAGAGAGAGGAGAGAGAGAGAGAGGAGAGAGAGAGTGAGAGAGAGACGAGAGAGAGAGAGAGAGAGAGAGAGAGAGAGAGAGGAGAGAGAGGGAGAGAGAGACGGAGAGAGAGAGAGAGAGAGAGAGAGGAGACGGAGAGAGAGAGAGAGAGAGACGAGAGAGAGAGAGAGGAGAGAGAGAGAGAGAGAGAGAGGATGAGAGAGAGACGAGAGAGAGAGAGAGAGAGAGACGAGAGAGAGAGAGGGAGAGAGAGAGAGAGAGAGTGATGAGAGAGAGACGGAGAGAGAGAGTGAGAGAGAGACGGAGAGAGAGAGTGAGAGAGACGGAGAGAGAGAGAGTGAGAGAGACGGAGAGAGGGAGAGAGAGTGAGAGACGGAGAGATAGAGAGAGAGTGATGAGAGAGACGGAGAGAGAGAGAGAGAGAGAGGGATGAGAGAGAGAGAGAGAGAGAGAGTGATGAGAGAGACGGAGAGAGAGAGAGAGAGAGAGATGAGAGAGACGGAGAGAGAGAGAGAGAGATGAGAGAGAGACGGAGAGAGAGAGAGAGAGGGATGAGAGAGAGACGGAGAGAGAGGGAGAGAGAGTGAGAGAGAGACGGAGAGAGAGAGATGAGAGAGAGACGGAGAGAGAGAGAGTCAGAGAGTGAGTGAGAGAGAGAGAGTGAGAGAGGGAGAGAGAGAGAGCGAGCATCGGAGCTGACAAAGTCTCATCTCCCGACCTGATATTTAGATTTTTTATTCAGTTTGTTTGACAGGAAAGCTGTGCGCAAACAGGAATAAATATACTGTATATATAAATTCATTTATTTGAAAAAAAAAGCATCCCGGAAAAAAGGGCACTTTCTCTTGAGGAAGAAAAAGGGCAGGTGCTTGAGCCCCTTTTGATGTCTATGTGTGCACGTGCCTGTGCACAAGCATGACCAAAAAAGCAAAATCCGATTATAAGCTAAAAAGTGTGTCCAAAAATCTCAATAACCCTCTAAATTCTTAAAGGAAATTAAGTCTCGGTCTGGATCCAATTCTTCTTCAGGTCTCCCACAACATATTTTTGTAAATTCAGTTGAAATTAAAAACAAAACTGACATAATTGGACATCTGACATCACTTTGTATAAACTGGTTGTATTTTCAATGAATCCAAACCAAGTTTTTTTTTAACCCATTTTAGAAGAGAATGTCTGTATTGCTCTTAAAGCTATTGAAATCACATTCAAATCTTGGAAGTCTAAATTTGTAATTACTATGACCACTTCCAAAAAAAAAGATGTTTCCTAATCTGCTACCTCTGTCTTTGAGGATTGGATAGTTTTGACGACCAAAAAAATCTTGGAAGTCAAAATTTGTAATCACCATCTTATAATGCTGGAATTAAAACTCTGTTATGTTTCAAACAGTCCATTTGTTTCAAGATAATACTGTACTAATGAAATGTTCAATGCTGTGACCTGGAAACTCTTGTGTTACTTTCTGTGTAATAACCATGACCTTAAAGCTGTAGTGGGGATTATTAGGGACGTCCAGATCCGATCACGAGATCGGAAATCGGGCCCGATCACGTTGTTTCAGACTCGATCGGAATCAGACGTTACCTCCCGATCAGGACTCGGATATAAATGTATATGTATGTATATATAGATGTGCTTTGCAAAGACTGTGGCACTTTTGTTTTTGTATTTGTTTACATGCCTGCCGGGTATTTTAAGTTGAGGTGCTGTTTGATTTTATCTTAGACTTTTTTTATATTTACTGTTGCACTAAAGTCCAAAAGTGAAGAATTTATGTTATTTATTACTTGATTGTTGAAGCTACCTCACAGAAGTGCTCTGTTTGTTAACAGAGTTGTTGAATGTTAAGCAACATCCTGGATCTGTTTTTTTTTTTGCTCTTCCTTATTCTTTTTTTAAATATTACAGAAGTAATAGGGACTCAGTATGTTAGATACTCAAAATCAAATGACTCTGAGGCAAAAAAAACCTGATCGGGACATCGCTAGTGATTATGATGCAGGCTACAGGTGGTGGGAGGATAGTTAAGGTTAATATCTGCCATGAACATTACATTCTTTCAAAAATCAATCAGTTTCTGGTAGAATTCATCTGTTTTGCTCTAAAAGGTCTCGGCAGGTACATACAAGGTTTCAGAGCATGATCAGAGTGGAGCAGCAGCAGAAGTCAGAAACTCACAACATAAACATAAACAGATGACACACGGACCCGACTTCAGTAACTTCATTACATGAACCATTACAACATTTAGAGTAAGGGATGCAGGTGATGTGAATTTATGTATGTGATGTTTAAAGTGGAGGATTTGTGATTTCGTACTTGACATTATGACCTTATAAAATCCACTGTGTGAGCTTCCAATGAGCCTAAAGGTGAAGTGGTTTCAACGCAACAGCAGGATTCTTTCCACAGAAATGAAGACACACTTACTGAGAAATACGATTTGAGAAAAAGATGTGAGATAAGATCTTCCCACGAAGAAGAAACTGCTAAAACAACAATCAAGTCTTGCCCCTGTTGCATCACAGTGAAATAATAGACTCTGCAGAACAGGTAAGTTTTTGTCATTATGTACGAGGTAGATTTATTTGTCACAATACAACAGGTTGTAAAGTGAACTTGAGTTTGTAACTCCTTCCTGATACGTAGCAGACGATGTACAGTAATATAAAAAAAGCTATTATAAAAATGGTAAACAGAAATAAACTATATTCAGTGGAGCAGTGCTGAGGATGAACTGGAGTTTAAGAGTCTGATAGTTTGGGGGGAAAAGCTGCTCTGCAGTCTGGTGGTGAGGAAGCTGAAACTTCTGTATTTCTTCCCAGCATGCAGCAGGGTGAACAGGCTGTGGCTGGCTGGGTGCTGTCCTTTAGTATCCTTTCCAGTTTTTTGTGGTTGGGGATAAACTTCTTAAATCAGGTCTTGACCCTGTAGACACCACAGGCCAGTATTCCCAGTTGAGTCATTTTATTCTGGTAATAGACAATTTGAATTTCAAATCTACTCTGTCTTCTGGCTTCACCTCTACTGGTAAATGGCTTTTATGGTGACCCAAACTGATCACTTTGCTGCCATTTGATCAGGTCTGGGCCTGGTTTATCCCCCCACACCTGCTTGGATTTAGCTTGGCCTTGCTATCCCTGTCACTGATGCTGCATGCTGGTTAACACATTACACCTGTGAAGCGTCTCCGGATTGTTTTACCACAACAAGATTCACAAAACTCTGCAGTGAGCCCTGGGAACCTTTGTTTGTTTAGCCCATGTTTTATGTAAGCATAACGCATATTTTACTATTTTTACTACTCACAGCATTTAATGATGGACTTAAGTCACAGCCAACCCCATTTATTGATGGACATAACCGGGTAAGTACATTACCAATATCTTACTCACCAACTAAGGATGCATGCAGCTATTACCAGCTTATGAGCCCCTCGTTACACCTGCTAATAGTGAAGACTGTGCAACATGGACTCTCATCACATTTGTCAGCCAGTGATTGTGATGAAAAGCACACAATGAATCCCAAATCTATTGTCTTACTCCTATTGCTCTTATCTGGGAATGTACAGCCAAATCTTGGGCCTGACTCACTACAAAATATACATTTCCCATGCTGAGACTGTGGGGTGATGCGACAGATATGGACATCATGGTCTTATCAGAAACCTGGTTAAAATCCACAAAAACAGATAATATGATTACTATTAATGGCTATAATATTTTCACAATGCCTTTTCAGCTATTTGTAATGCTCCTTTAAGAAAAAGGGGCACGCAAACCTCTCCACCACGATAAGGTGATGGTTCACCGGAGAGGATGAATGTTTTTGTCTGCTAACCATTTCTTCAACACGTTTGCTGTGTGTTTTGGGTCGTGCTGAAATGTCCACTGGTCCCCAAGGCCAAGTTTCTCTGCAGACTGCCTGATGTTGTTGTTGTTGAGAATTTTGATGTATTGCTCCTTTTTCACGGTGCCGTTTACTGTGATTAGGTTCCCTGGTCCACTGGCTGAAAAACAACCCCAAAACATTAGGTTCCAACCATCATGTTTGACAGTGGGGATGGTGTTCTTAGGGTTGAAGGCATCTCCTTTTTTACGCCAAATGAAGGCTACATCATTGTGGCCATCTGACCATAAAACAGAAGACCAGAAGTCTTCTTCTTTGTCCAGATGGGCATTCGTAAAGGCCAAGCGGGCTTTTGTGTGCCTCATCTGGAGACGTGGTGTCCTCCTTGGTCTGCGTCCCTATAACCGAGCGGTGTGCAGTGTCCGTTGGACTGTCTGCCTTGAGATGTTGCCACCAGCAGAGCCCAGATTCATAAGGATGGCCTTGGTATGAACAATTTTGGACATGCCACTTTTTGTTCAAATGTAAATAAAAGATGAGTAATAATTTTTTTCACAATGATGCCTCTTGTACATCGTCTTATTATCTTCAGGGAGACACCTGTGACATTTCTAATCAAGAAACAACAACAAACTCAGTAAACACTTTCCTGATGAGTTTATGGTCTCAGTCGCTAGTTTCAAGTCTTCTTCAACACAGCATGATGTTCATTTAGTAAATTATGGTCCCATTTAGAGGAACAGAGACCAGGAAAAGGGGAGGCTTTAGGGCGGGGCTACAAGCTGATTGACGCTACCATGGCGACCTGTCAATCAGGACAGAGGTGACTTGTGGGGTGGTGATGGTGCAGTGGATAAGACGCCTGGCTTTGGTGTGAGAGACCCAGGTTAAATTCCCCACTGGGATACATCTACCAATGTGCAAGGCACTTAATGTCCAGAGGCGTGCGACCTCTGTCTTAATTAGCAATTCTAAGTCGCTTTGGATAAAAGCATCAGCTAAATGAATAAATGTAATGTAAGGACTCGTATCCGCTGCTCTGTGAACATTTAAGCAGCGCCGCTGAAAAATCTTACCAGGAGTCGGCTAACGTTTGCTCAGAATCAGGTTTACGTTGGCAGTGTAAACTGATTAGCTTTGTTAGCTTTGTTAACAGCTACATTACATTATGTTGTAAATGGGACCTCTGTGAGATGTCTTCTATCTGATATAATCTCTCGGAGCCCGTCAGGTTTGCAGTAACAGTAGGTTTATTCCAATCTGCATTCATCACAAAGGACAACGGTGTTGAATAGCCGTCTCATATGGACAAACAGTGCATGCTCTGTCTGGAAAGACGGCATCATGCTAAAGTTAGCTGGCTATATTGGAGATTGTCTACTGGCTACAAAACACACAAACTGTTGACTTCATAATCAAACATGGTGAAATTAATCAACACATATTATTCAACCAAAGAAATCTAGCTTATCTTTTACATGCTTTTCAAGTACGTTAGCATTGTTTCGTCCACGTTCACAGACACGTTACCTCAGGGGAAATCCTCCGTTACTTTGAGGATTACCCATAATCCTTTGTCATTACTAGCGTTCGCTGCAGGTACAACTTGATGACAGCAGGTGGCACAGTAGTCCCATTTAGTAAGATTTAACCAGAACCTTAACTATGTTACATAAACTGTTCATTCAGTGTTTATGTAGCTTGTAAAAGAAGGCTGAGCAATAAAACAATAACAATTATTTCAATATTTTTTTTCAATAACAATCTTACAAATGTCCAATAAATTTTCAATAAATGTTTGATTTTATTCACTTGAATCATGCACGATTTATTCTATTTAAGATGTTTATTTTGTTGAGGGAAAAGGACTGAAAAAAGTTTTTACCTAATCTTTACTCATTCATGAGTGTTGACCAGAAAGAAGAGTTTAAACCACAATTAACCATCAGGTTTATTTAACTTTCACTCGGGGGCAAAAATCATTCATTGAAAGAAACAATGATTTGATACTTATCGTTATAAATATCGATATCGAAAGATATGAAGCTTTTTATCGCTGATAACATGTTTTGGCCGTATGGTCCAGCCCTATTGTAAATATTAGCCAGGAAGCTACGCAGTCTGTCTCCTCTTCTGTCAGGACACCACGGTGAGCGTTACCACTGATTCAACTGTCCTCCTATAAACACGAATTCTCTAAACCTTCCCCTCTTCTGTAGACAGAGGAAGGCTCAGAGGCTGTGTAGAGTTCCCTCAGTGAAATGGCCTGTCCGCCCCCCGTCAGGTGTCCTTTGTGTGTCTTTGCACCAACGCCGCCTGTCAAAATTTCCAGCTGATGTCTTGTTTGTTCATGTAGCCGCCACGAGTCGGGTGATGTGTGTCTCTCCTCTCTGTAGCTGCTGCTGCCTGAAGGTTTATGGGAAATGTATTGTGCCGTGTTTAACGTATAGTTCATTCATCACGCTGCCTACGACTGACTGGCAGACATGAATCTGTCTGCTGTGCTGATAAGAACGACAGCAGAGGAAAGCTGAGTCATGCATGAATTATATTTTCTTCCTACGGGTGAGAAAGTGAGCTTTAAAGTTCACCAGAGGAAACAGGTGCTGGTGTTTCAGGCTGTTTTTTAAAAACAGACGTCTCAAACTACAGGCCTTCATTAATCCTGCCAGGTGCTCTCAATGAGTCAGACTGTCATTTCCTTGAGTTTGTTGCTGAACCAAAACAGCCTTGTTAAGAAATGATCAGCGTGGCATCAAGGTTTGCTTGTTGTTTGTCTCTGCACGCGTCCTCCACACTAAATGATAAAGTAGGTTGTTTCCAAAATAACACATAACATGTATGAGGTTTGGTTAGCTTTAGGCACAAAACTACTTGGTTGGGGAAAAACCATCGCCTCAACTGAAGCACACTTAATGCACCTCTGGCCAAATTTTGCAGATGAAACTTCTAACATCAGTGTGACATTCACCAAATTAAACGTGAGAATAGTGAAATGTGATTAAGCCTCAGAAAGCTTCGTCTTAGTGTCTGCAGGATGACATATTTGTTCGAGCATTGGAGCATTACAAGGTTATTACAAGCATTTTTCATTCATTTTTAATTTTAGTTTATTTTGAATTTTTGTTGCTTAGTTTGAAATAAATTTTAAATCAGGTTTGCTAGTTTAATTTTTATTTAGTTAAATGGTTTAATTAGGGTTAGGGGTGAAAAAAATCGTGACTAGTTGACTAATCGAATAATTATAAATAATAATTATAATAATTATAAATTAATTATAAATAATTAAACATCATTAGTTGCAGCCCTGCAGTGGACAGATGTAGATTTAACCAGGATGTGCCTTCTAGCCTCCTCGAGAGCAACACGTTCACCTTTTTCTATTTTAAATCTGTTTAACGAAAGTTATTGTTATAAAAATTTACACACAACCATTTTTTTTGGTTTGTTTATTAAGAATAAACCAAAACACAAGCAGACACAGATCCGTTAACAAAAGGACAAAAACTAAGGCAGAGAGTAGCAAACTAACAGGAACAACAACAGTCAAGAACACCAGGCACAGACAGACAGAAGTAACACAAAACTTAGAAAGACTGCAAAATCAGGGCAGGGAACAGAGGCAGGACCAACCAGGAGACAGGACAGCTCTAAAACATGGAGACATGATTGAAGGTGCTTTCAGACCAAAAGCGAAGCGAGCGTTCGGGGCGATGAGTTTACATACAAAGTCAATGCAAAGACGCGTAGAGCCGCGACTCACTGCTAACGTAAAGTATGTGGATATTAAACAGGTGAAAATATGTAGAAGGATGCGTGGACACCTTTTCAAAGGTTGAGGCCGTGCAGACTAAGGCCCCGTGTCCACCAAAGCGTTTTTTTCTGACGCCAGCGTCTTTTTTCAATACATTCCAATGGGAGCGCCGCGTTTTTCCGAGCTGCTAAAAGCGCCAGGAGCGCGATGAGGCGCTGAGCATCTTTTCGCGCCGGCCAAGCGCTGAGCGTTTTTTTACGTCGCCGAGAGTTGAAAAATTTTCAACTTTGAGGAAACGCTGCGCTTCGTCACTGTCACTTTTACCAAGCCGTCCAATCACGCGGTGCAGGAGGGCGGGACAAACACCGCACCGAGCACATCCGATCTTGAACGAAACGATGTACCTACTCGCCGAGGTGTTGCCTCGGCCGCCAAAATCTCATGAACACACGATGCGGAAAAGTCTGTACTCTCATGTTTCAGCCTTCTTTTCATGCAGAGCGAGGGCCAGAGCAAGTAGGCCTCACGTACTTTGTGGTGACATTTTTACATTCAGTAAATTAAGTAGGCTGCTCTACTTGTAGCACATCGCCTCCACGGAAATGATGTATCATAGCAACCACAGCTTCTCGGAAAAAAACACTGCGCCTCCAAAACGCACCCTAGCGCTGGCAGCTACGCGTTTTCAGAACAGCAGGTGGCGTTTTCAGCTGGCAAAAAACGCTTTGGTGGACACGGGGCCTAAAAGACGGAGCAGAGAGCTTTTTATTTGTGTGTTTCTGTGAATTATTTCCTTTCTGTTTTCCCACGGATGACAGAAGCAGGATGATGCTGCGTCTGCAGTATTTATGGATGATAAGAGGTTAGAAAGGGAGTCAGACAAAGATGGAAAGTGTTAGAAAATAGAGAGTACAGATATCCGTGTGCCGTATCTGCGGCTGCAGGATTTCTTGATTGGAGCGAAGTGAGGCGAGTCACGCTGAAGGGTTTGTGTTGCTTAGACATGACCTCGGCAGCGAAGGAGTCGCTCCCTGAAAGCTGAAGCTCTCTCCATCCAAAGCAGAGAAAGATTCACTCGAGGTAAAGGTCACTCTTACACTCGGTGGGATTTCACTTCCCGGTGCCGCTCTGTGTGGTTTCCTCCTGACAGGAGTGGGTTTCTCTGCCTTTGATATTAGAGCTGTAAGAAAAACCTTTTTTAAACTATGATGATGGAGGAGCTGTACTAACAACGCCAAACTACCCATAATTCAGATCAAAGACCTCGGAGCGGAGGGTTATAGTTCTTATTTGGTCCCTCAAGTGTCTGTGCTGAACTTGAAAGCTTCTCCTCAAACAAAATAAATGATAAAGGACAGTATTCAATTAATGTTTTAGTCTCATCACAACCTCTTAGAGCCTCTGGTGAATAGAGATGAGGAAAAATTAACTGATCAAATTTTATCGTGCTCCTGTTAAAATGTGAAACCATTTTATATTAAACACACAGAAAATTGCAGTGTGCACTTTCTGACGGCATAAACATTAAAATAATAATGTATGGAAGCCCTAAGATGCCATTTTATTTACTTTATTTACTGATTAATTTTATTTGTTTGCTTGAGAACTTGAGACAGGTGTTTGTTTCCTGTGTGAAACAAAAAGCTGATATTAAATGTTTTTATTCGAAGTACGTAGGTAAGTACGGTGGCGTAACCAGGTCACAGTCATCAGGAAGATCTTCAACTAAGTGCAGTTGCCCTTGATTTTAACCTTCCTTGGACAGATTGCGACAATTCACAGTCACCCACTGGTTTTATTTTGAAAGTCTAACCGGGTGATGCATGGTTATTGTTGTTAACGTGACCGCAGAGCCCTACATGACGCCCAAAAACGATGCTAAAGGGTACTCAGTTCGCGTTAAAAACTGAGGCCAAGGGGTCTTGTGTTTGGTGGGTCTTCCTTAGTTCAGTATCTACCCAGGGGCTAACTGGAGCTGAACAGGCCTGAGATCTGCTCTGGTTAGCAGTGGTGTTGAGACAGGAAAGGACTAAACACAAACTATTGTCAAGAACACTTTTTAAATTATAGTAATAATCTTGCCAATAAATGGCTCGTAGATACACCGTTTCCTGGTAAAACAGTAAAAGCAATGTGTTTATTAGAGGAACCAATTATCACATATTGCCTGTGCTCTGCTGTGGTGGCAGCCAGTCACATTTCTCTAAACTGTTTGGTGAAATAGTGAAAGTGGTCCTGGGATTTGGGGAATTATCAGCTACAAAAATGTTTGTGTCCCGGCTGCAAGAAAACACAGATACACTTTATCTAAAGTTTATCCCTGAACCACACAAATAAGCAACGTTTTCAGACTTGTGTGGCGCTGATAAGGGTCCCTGGAGTGGCCAAAATTACTGCTGAACAGCTTGAAGAGCTGCGCTCCACGATGAGAAACGGTTTCCACCTCAGACGCCCGGAGATTTAAAGAGAAGTTTCCAGGCCCGTGTTTCTTTTTCCCCCCTCGCTCCGGCTCGTTTACGAGATAAGAGCCGACAGCGGAGCTTCATTAGAGAATATCTGCCGTCGCCGTTTGAAGAACGGGGACAGCGTCTAACATTTCCTGACAGAGGTATCAGCACATCAGCCCTCTTTCATACTTCTCCCATTGGCGGCGTTGCACAAAGGCAAGACGCCTGAATATATTTCTCCCCTCTCCGACGTGAACAGCTCTCCGGTGGCCCACTCAGGAAGAGGCTGGCAGGTATTTTCACGGCTGTGAGGGAGGAACTCCTCTGTAATGAGCTGAAACCAGTTAAAAGGCTTCGCATCATAACTGGGGTTTTAATACCAGCGCCGGCTTCCAGTCCTTTTAAGTGTCTCTGCAGAAATGAGTCATCAGATTTCAGTCTCATCATTTCTTTCCTTAAATGTCTGGGTTTATTTTTATTTTATTTTTGCTTCTTAATTACTTGTTTCTCCAACATGTACATATAAACTGCAGGATTAAGGGCATGAACAAGTATATTTTGTCTGCATAAACTATTATTACTTCAAACCTCTGAGTGAAATCTAATCTCTACATATTTGATCTTTTAAGCAGCTTGAACATTTTGAACACATCTTTTTCAACCCTAACGTTTCCCTCAGGTACTATAGCTTGGAATTTATGAGGTAAAACTTTTTTCTACTCTTCATGATGCTCTGTATATTCTGTACCTTCCTTCACTCAAGTTTATCCCACTTCAGCAAGTTCAATATTCAAAACCAGTGGTTGCTTTCTTTTTGCCAGTCAGTGGAGAATAAGTGGATCTCTCTTGTGGATTATTTTACACACAGTCACTTTTACTCTGCTCGGAAATATTAGGTATCTTTGGAAACTTTGGGATGTTCAGAAATAAGCTGGAGAGCCAGAATTATAATGAATCCAAGAAACCCAGCAGTGTTTCACGAGTGCTTAGGGGCCTTCCTGCATTAAAATGTATTTTGGGGGATTGGATTGGGATGGTACTTGACCTCATGAACGTACAGGTGTAAATTCACCTGAGACGAAATTTTTTCAAATCGTTTCTCTGCTTTAACCCATCCTAAAGGGAAGCAGTAAGGCGTTCAGGGATTGCTCTGGCGCACGTTCAGCAATGGTCCGGGTTGGACTCGAACCCTTCAGATCCCGAGCCGTGTCCCCACAGACTGGGCTGATGTCACCCAAAGAGCCAAACCACCTCCGGAGGTGGTTTGGGACGCATTGTGGCCACGTGGAACACAAGTAGACAAATGCCTTGTCAGTCGGAAAGTATCATGTTTGTTTTTCCCTTTCTGGCCGAGACAGTGCCTCAGTGTACAGCTGAAGAGAGGAAAACATGGGTGCAAAATCCACAGCGGAAAACAAATTACGGTGGAAAGCCGACCCAGAGATGGTTCAGAACAATTCAGCACAGTCTGCAGTTCTGGAGCATTTTTTTGACCCGTGGAATACCAGAAATTTAGTAGTTGATACTGATGTCAGTAAAATTCCACAATTCTCGATTCCAAAATAGTCAAAAATAGATTATTCCCCTGTACATTCAACACTCACTCATTTAAAGGTGGTATTCTGCTATTTGCCTTCCTCCTCTCCTTTATTTAAGTCCAGCCCAAAGTTAGTTCCCATCTCCCACAGAAACTCTGCTCTGAACTGAAAACAGCTCGTTTGTAGTCCGGCCGCTTCCCTTTCATCCCTGTGACGTCACAGGGATGAAAGCTAAACGCCTCATATCGCCGGCGGCTGCTCCGACTACGCCCTCAGAAACAGCGAGCTGCAGCACACAGCTCTCCTCTCCCTTCCAAACACTAGCTACCCTCCAGGCAGTCAGTGGACATAAAGTTGTTACTGTGATGTAGAGACAGAGCTCGGTTAAAACTTTATGGATGAAAGATCCTTTTGTTACAGATTAATAACTCACCGCTCTGAAACTCTTGCTCCAGTCCATGTTGCCAAGCTGGTCGGCAACACGTGCAGCTGAACCCGAGCTGTTTACCGGCTTCTCGCTGACCCGCCCTACTCTGCTTCTGATTGGCTAGTAGTCCTTAACTAGGAACTGAGCGTGTGCAGCTTCCAACAAAGATCATTTAGAGACAAGATGTATCACTCCGTAGCTAAAACGAAGCCTTCAGCACAGGGTGAAAAGAGGAGCTGCAACAATGAGCAGTCTGACAAAAATATAACCATGTGAACCTGTTCAGGTACGACCTCTAAATAAGATGAGGAACCTGAAAATGAGCAGAATACCAACTTCTTAATAAAAACATTTAACATGACAGTAAATTGCTATCCGCTGTTAAAGTTGTGAGAGGATGTAAGAGGTACGTTTCAGACGGTCCCTAACTCCTCCTACAGTAACAGGAGCGTTGGACATCTTTGGTGATTTTAAGGTGATCAAACTGTGAAACGTCTGCATAAATTACCTGTCCAACCAGGGCTGGAAATTAACACCGGCCAAGCGCCAAATGTGGGTAGAATTTCGGTTTGGCAGCTTAATTTGGTACCATATCGCCATAAAATATCTTTTTGACGGTAGCTAACATTGGATCAGTGTGTTTTTTTTTGTTGTGTGTCACACATAAATTCGTCCCTACTGTACTAAGGGATCTAAAATCGTGACACGGATTACAGGTGTTCATTGGTTGTTGTTTATGTTCATTTCAGGTTTCTTGTCTTTGATTGGTGTAGATATATAAGGGGGTGGGAGTTAGCTAGCTACCACCGTAACGTTTCCCCCGGGCTTCTCCTATATTTTACCGTTCCCTCCCGGTGTCCTCACGCTATAATATTTCCCTGTAAATCTCCCGTTTATTTGTACCCTCTGTTGGCTACGTCCCCCTCCGGCATCTTGTAAGTTTATAAAACAATTTACTGTTATGTCTTAATTAATAGCAATAGATTATTTTTGCCACACGTGACTCTTCTATACGGGTCAAAGCAGAGCCGTCGCTGCAGCTGTACTGTGTCAATATCTTCCACGTGTTGGCTCTCCAGCACCGCGACCTGGCACAACGAGGACCGACCTGTTTTCAGAATTTTAGTATCAACTTGGTACCGAAGTATCGGATCTTGTGACATCCCTAAGGGAAAACGAGAGGGGATCGTGATGTTCTGTTTGCGCTGGACAGAACGACTAGATCTTTATCGGATCTCAATGTGGAGACTGGAGATATTAATACCAGGTGTTCTTCCAGCATCGACTGTGGAGTGCCGCACTCTGCCAAATACTGTAGAAAGACTCTGACACAAACAGAAACACTACTCTGCTGTGGTACTTCTGTCTCAGAGTTTAATCAGGGTCAGGTAAGATGTGCAGTTGTTGTGTGTTTAGGGAGTCGTGCACCTTGATAAATTATGGACTTGTATTGATGCTCACCCTGCTCTACCCCTTCATTTATTCTCAAGGCTATTAAACCACTCATGAAGCTTTCATGTGAGGAACAGAGAACGAGAAGCTGCAGACGCTCCCCGCCACACACAAGTCATTAGTAAACACCGCCGTCTCTTTCAAAATGAACTAATTCAGCTTTGTGTTGTTTCTGTCCGCCTCCTCCAACAGGGGAACATAAAAGCAACGTTTTGGCCCCGGTGGAATAATTTGGTCCCTTTTAAACCCAATCATGGTCATCAAAGACGTAATCTGCGTCGTCCGCTGCCAGGAGCCACAAGTGTTGGGGAGGACTTGGAATAAAAACAGAAGGCAGGAGCATGAAACAGGAAATATTCAGTGTTATCTGTGTGCGAGCCCGGGGGTTTGTACTGCCAGGGCTCTTCAGACGAGACCCAGCGGGACAGAACCGGCCCCCGAACGACCGTAAAGCTTTGGTGGGCTTCCAACACAACCCTGAACACATTCCTGCTTTGCAGCAATGAAGAAGGGTTATTTGTGATTATGGTCTCTCTGTGTCTTTACAGTTAGACCTTTCAATTCCTCTGCAAGTCTCTTAGAGCCAGTTTCACTCACAGGAGGTGGGAAAAACTTTGGATAAAGTGATAAAACTTAGATCTTTGAAAATCTTACAACACTTTTCAGGCGGAGATTGAGAGTTTCTTTAAATTTCTTTTAATTTCAAAGTTTTAAAATAAAAATGTGTCTTAATCTACAGTTAATTTAGATTTTTGGCTAGAAAGAAAACTACTTTTGGAGCAGCTACTTAATCAGCACTTAATTTTTCTATTAAGATATTTATTTTGCGGCGGAAAAGAGACTAAAAACCGATTTAATAAAACACTGAATTTTAATAAAGTGTGTCTTCTTCTTAGTTCTGAATGTTCTGCCTCAGATTTGTGACGTGATCCACTGTTTGGAAATAATGATTTCACGTTTATTCTGATAATTATCGATTTCGAATGATATGACGTTTTTGTTGTGATAACGTCTTTGGCTGTATCGCCCAGCAAAGTCTGATAAGTCAAGTTTTATTTATATAATCACATTTAAAAACAACCAAAGTGCTGAACAAAGTTATAATGTAGAAGAAATAAACATTAAAACCAGAATCAAACGCCAAAGACTAAAGGTTAAATTAGGTTATTTAGATTAGGTTAAATTAATAATCTCTACATATTAAGACAAAACATTGTGGTTTAATACCAGTTTGTATTAAACTGTGTAATCTGTATTACTGGTATCACAACTTGAAAACTATCAAATGTTCAATCATGATTTAAAAACCTTTAAATGCCAGATTGATTATTTGCATTTGCAGAATCAGCTGGATCATATCAGGAGTGAAGAAAAGGACGTTGCCACAGTGTGGATTCCTGATACGGCGTTTCCCGCAGGCCATGGCGTCCTTATATTAAAAACACTCAGGAAATCAAATCCAATTTTGTTGCCAATCGTTTGCATGTTTAAGACTCTAATCATCACCTAAGTTCCACCAACCTACTATTTATTATCTGGAAAATAATTACACTTTATAAATAAATAATGAAATAATTCAAATAATTATTCAGGCATTTAGAGATTTAAAATCCTGAAAATGATTGATTGATTAGTTTTGAGCAAGTTTTAAGTTGTTTAGGTGATTCATAAAAAATAAAAAAATAGAAAAAAATACATATTGATGTGATGATGATTTAATAGCAGTTTTTTTTGCATGTACATTTTAAGGTGTCCAGAGGTGCCTAAATTTAAATCTGACACTATGGAAAAAATACTAACACCATCAAATTAATTTTGTTGCTAATCTTTGACGTAACCAAAACTCTAATTATCATCAAACTACTAAATTTATTTTATGGAAAATAATTAAGATTTTGTTTCTTTTTTGTGATAAATAAAGTAATAATTCAAATTATTAATCTGGCATTTAAAGATTTCCTGAAAATTGTAAATTGTTTGGTACTTTTGACCAAGTTTGAAGTTGTTTAAGTGATTTATAAAAAACTAATTAGAGAAAAATAATGATGTATGATGATTTAACAGCAGTTGTTTTCGCGTCCAGAAGGTGTAAAATCTGAGGAGGGCACGAGGGTTAATTTGTGGAGAGTTGACTGAGTGAAACCTCTCTACAATATAAAGTGCTGAAAGTAAACCTTCATTTATAAAAAACAGGGTTGACATAAATCCATAATGACACAACATGCACTGAGTAGTGATAATAGTAAAGTCAAGGTTTTTTAAAATCACAGTTTTACCTCAAAGAGCTTTACAACATCACATAAAGGAGAGAAACTCCCCAAATGAACCTTTAGAGGAAAATAAAATGAAACCAGCTGGAACCAGCCAGGGCGTTCAAATGTATTCAGATAAACTTTATGACTTTACAACGCTCTGCTTGTTGGGATAACGAACATTTTCAGGCATAAAAACAGGCCAGAAACGGCTCAGCAGAAGCAGCGGTTTGTTTTTTATGTCCACATAATCTTTGGAAACTTTTGGACTGTAAGTTAAAACAAAGTTTTGCGGGTTTGATGCATGTTTGGACAAAACCCCACAAGTAAAGATGGAGGCGTTGGAGGCTCCGGTCGGGTTGAAGAGGTCAATTTGTGTTTTGTTTTCATTTTTGCTAGATGAATCCATTACGTGAAAGAACAATAACAGTAAGGTGCTCGGGCGATAAAACAGCAGCAGAGCAGAATAATAGATGTTGTCGGCTCTTATAACCTCAGCTGTTCGGCTCACTTTGTTATTCACGGCTGCAGGGAGGCTTGGTTTAAGGGGAAGTCCGCGTGGAGATGAAAATAAAGCACAAGTCAGGTTCTGCACATGGAAAGCTGTACATCAGACGTGCAGACTTCACCACACTGGCTGCACATAAACAAGGCTTAGCTGTAAAGGTAAGTTTCCTTGTTGAAGTGCATAAAGTACAATAAAAATAATGCTGAATCAAATCAATCCAAAATTGCCTGAAAAGGTGGTCGGTGTCTGTCGGGGTCAGTGGCATCAGTCACATCCTGCCTGGGAGCGTTTTATCCTCCTGGGCTTCTGTACACAAAAAACGTTACACCTGGAAGAGCACCTGTAAACGCAGTTTGTTCATAGGTTTAAAGGGATTAGCGACGACCCCTTTAAATTTTTTTCACTGAAGACGAGCTTCAAGTTCCAAGTCCTTCATCCGGTGTTTAAATTCACCAAAAGCAAACCTGATATTACAGCTGTAAGTCTGTTTCCAGTGAGTTCCACTCCTTTCACTTTGGCCATGGGGGGGGGCTCACCAAGCGCTGACGAGATCTGTGGTGACGGAACCAGGACCGAGATTCAAAAAGTGGAATCTGAATCGATAAAACAGAAACGAAACCCAGCCCTAACCTTTGTAGGCAGGTAGCGACATAGCGGAGCCTTCGTTGCCGCCAACAGACTGCTGAACGGTGTCTGGGAGCGTTTGATCGATAATCTTCGCTCCACCCAGATTTCACCCAGCGATCAGAGTCAGTAAATGAGACGACGATGCCTGTTTCTCTTTATAGTAGCTCCTTCTCTCTCTCTCCAAATGAAATCCAGCTTTAATAAAGTTTCATTGATTTCTCTGTAACCTCAGGTGGTTTTGTGATAGGTTTGTGTGTATGTATATATATATATATATATATATATATATATATATATATATATATATATATATATATATGCTAATGTGTGCAGTTTATATGTGTAAAGAATAGTGCTGATTAAACTCAGAGTCATTGTCTAGTCCATGGTGGCGTTAGAAATTGTTTTGTTTTTTTACATTTGAAATATATATATATATATATATATATATATATATATATATATATATATATATATATTTGGTTTCACTCATGCCTGAGGTAGGCCAGTAGCATTAAGGACCTTGCCTAAGGGTCCACCTGGATACCCACGCCCTGACCGGGAATCGAACCGACGATCACCTGTACCGAAGTCAGTGGCCTTAACCACTCAGCTATCCAGGAGCTCTCTCTCTCTCTCTCTATATATATATATATATATATATATATATATATATATATATTAATCAATGAATTATTTTTTTTATCTATTAATATACACAAAAACATTTACGCTATTATATATTTTATTTTTTTATATAATAACATGCTCACGACACTGTTTCATTTATTTAATTTTAATATTATATATTTATTTTTTTATCACACACATACACATTATGTTTATTTTGTTTTAATATATTTTTATTTTTAAGAGTTTTGTTTATTTTATTTTAATATTTTTATTTTTTTACACAGTTTTATTTGTTTATTTTAAATTTACTTCACTTTAATTGCTTGTTTAATGAATTTAAGCATACATACATAAGTTTGTATGATGCTTTGGCAATATTGTTGTTAATAAAGCTAACCTGAATTTTGATGCAGTCCAATAACATCACCAGCTGCAGCCTCAAATAACCAGCAGTTTGATTTCTTGCAGTGATGCTGTAACAGATTGCACCGCTTTAACCTCGACTCTAAATCATTTAAAGAACTTCTTTCACCACAACGAAAAAAACACGGTTTAAAAACAAACTGACAGGATAATGAAGATTTTTAACAGAAAATCAGCTGGTTGGCTTAATTAACGTCTGCTCATCTTCGTCCTCCTCATCTGTAACTCCATCACATGCTGCTAATTTTTCAGCTGCTGCTTCTGCCGACGAAACATTGAATTCAGTGCAAAGGAGAGATCAATGAGAGGAAATATTCTCTTTCTGTCTGTACATCTTCTCTCTCATGGTCGTGTCTTCGTCTTCCAGCTCGGGGTTACAGCAGGTGGGATCGATACAGATCAGCACGAGCAACGAGATTCAGAGAAAGGAAGCAGCACATTCTCATCTCGCTTCTGTGGCGCTGACGCAGTGAGAGCACACGGCAAAAAGGTAAGAACAAACTGAAAGCTTCATTTAAACCCAGGATCCTCAAAGTTTAATTTCAAACTTTTTAAGACCTAATACTAAATTTACTAAATGAACATCATGCTGTGTTGAAGAAGACTTGAAACGAGCGACTGAGACCATAAACTCATCAGCAAAGTGTTTACTGGGGGAATAAATCAGCTGAGAAGGAGAAACATTTTATTTCTAATGGAGCAGGACTTATTTTGGCAAACAAGACGTCGCCCCCTGCTGGCCGTTAGAGACAATGCAGGTTTAAGGGACTTAACCCGCTTGTTTTGACTGACGTATTTAATTAAGCTGCTCAAAAAAGAAGCTTAGCTCTCTGTGTGAACACAAGATGAAGATGGATTTGTTCCCGTCCGTCCGTCCTGTGCTTTTCGACTACCATCTCGAAAAGAGTTGTGCTGCGGCTCTTCATCCTCGCCACAAGAGAAGAGACCTCTCCTGTAGCGCCACCACCTGTACAACATTTCCACTGGAACATCTAACAGCAGGTTTTCATGCTCCTCCGAAGAGGACGCGCACTTTGAGTTTAAGTCTGCTGCCATCCTCCGGTAAACAGATTAATATGCAGACACATTTATGCTCCCCAGATGCTTCTGATTTTAGTCCACTACCTTAAATCTAAGCTTTCTAACCTATTTTAAGCCCCCAGAAGACGGATTGATGAGTGTTAGCCTTGCTCTTTAACACAAAGTGGTGGTTTAATACTGAAAATACAGGAGAAAGACGTTACGTGGTCATAATTCAGGGAATCACTACAAAGAGACACGAGTCAGCTCCTCTGAGATCTGCACGGCGAGCCGAGGTCTGACCAGAAACACTGCAGCACGTATCAGTTTCCAGACAAACGCCGCAGCATTAGCATAACGCCATCTTAAAAGCAGAGGGAGACTTGAATCTGAATGAGCGTGGCATTAAAAATGCATGGAATACAGACGAGGCCGTAAATATCAGCTCTATGAGCCGTCTCAACACGTCCAACGGCCTGAAAGCACAACGAGCAGGAAAATAAGAGTTTGTTGTGACTTTTGATACAAAGGAAGGAAATTATTTACGGATATATGACAACATTTTACTCGCCAGCTACTTCGCTGAGATCCAGTGACGTCATTAGTTCAGAAGGGCAAAAGCACAAAGGTCCAGACAACCGAACACGTCGTAAAAAAACAGAAAATCGAAAGAACCAATGGAGGTGAACAGTAAAGATGTGCCATATCACGTCCTTCACAATTTCGTGTGTGCTGAGACTTGACGCTGCTTTCCAAACCTGCTCCGTTTGGGACCGTGAGCTGCCCACGTGATCGGCAGTGGCTTTAGTTTCGTTTTCCACGTCCCTGCCTCATCAGTATACAGCCCCAGACTGTTGTGTCTGTCAGACAGCCTGAAGGGGAAACTACCGTATAAGGGTGGGAGAGATAATCTACTCTTAGATGCACGGCGATGCAGACGTGGAAGATTATGAATCGATAAACAAATGTCTAAAAATCAATTATAATGGATAATGGATAATCAAAAATAATGGATAACGTAATGTTGGCGGAACGCAAAACGCGAATAACCACCAAACCGCCCCACTAAAAATGTCACACAATCATTAATGTCAATGTGTAAAGTTTTTAATCTTAGTGTCAAAATTTTGAAAAACACAAACTTTAACACAAAACTTTGTTGAAAATAAGATTAAAGTGAATTGTCATGTTTAATCTTTATTAACAGTAACTTAAATAAGAGAGATCCATCCCTGACTTGTTAACTCTGAGTGATAAATTATCCTAAACTTTGTCTTTACCTGCTGCCTTTTACATTGTTTTTATTTTATATTGTCAGGATTTCACTGATACTTTTTACTGGCTCTGTTCTTTATCTCTACTCTTCTTGGTACTTCATTACTAAATAACTGCCCTTTAAAATATGTGATTTAAAAGAATAAATTTTCAGAGCAGCTCCAACAAATGGAACATGTAAAATAAACAATGGTCCTGGCATCAAAACACTGAACACAGCCGTCAGTTTCAGTCCTCCTCCCTCTGCTGCTGCTGCAGGGAGGAGCTGGTTTCTTCCAACAAAGCTGAGTTTGCAAAGAGATGCTAAACTTTAAGGTACGTAGCATCTCAGCTAAAGAGGCTACAGAGAGGTGTGGCTTGTTTATAACTAGCTGTTAGCTGAGCTAGCACGTGTGCTGCAGTGGATGAGGCAGAGCAGATTAAATCTCTCAGCGCTGTCGTTCTGTTGGAGTCTGTTGGAACAGTCTGTCCTGACTGTTGATAGGCTGTTACTCCTGACAGCTAGTGCTGTGGGCGGGACATTGCTCCAGGCCACAGAGCGGTGAGAACAGGCTGAGAGAGGCGGCTGCATCAGAGCCAAAGCAGTGCAGTTTTTAATAGGTAATTATATCTGCTATCTGTTTTGAAATGCTCGATGCAGATTAGTGGAAAAATGCTGAATATCTGCGCTGTCACCCCTGATGCACGGCGGAGTACAGGCCAGGCAGAAAATATTAAGAACTAATTAAATAATGAACTTGGTTTTGACTTTTCTGGACGTGTCAGATTGTGAATGTGCAGAAAGCTGCTGAAACACAGGAGCTATTAAAGTGCAGGAGTTTCTAACTAAATTAAAATTTAATCATTTCTAATTGAGTTGAAAAGGAGGTTATTTCCCCAAATGTGAGAGCAGCCCTGACTTAGATCTCTGTTAGTGTGAATTGTACCTGCCACCTACATTTTCCTTTTACATAAATAAAAACATTTCCACCATAAATTTGTGCAGAAAAATCCCCCAGAATGCAGATTTTAGCTCAGTGTTGTACCTGTGTGAAAGAGCAGCTCTATTTATTTTTATATTTTAGCCATTATTTTCCATCTTCTGTCAATATTATTCATCATTAGTCAGGGCTACCTTTTGAAGTGGGTGAAGAGGTGCCTCACTGGGTCGCAGCCGCTTCGCCTTTAAATCAGCGGAGGCGGCGTGTTATTCAGCAGCAGCCGTGAAAATATTCCAAACGGCGAGCAC
Organism: Lepomis macrochirus; assembly: GCA_024633595.2. Taxonomy (NCBI): domain Eukaryota; kingdom Metazoa; phylum Chordata; class Actinopteri; order Centrarchiformes; family Centrarchidae; genus Lepomis; species Lepomis macrochirus. Next base: position 3,347,179 of record JALXJV020000023.1, on the reverse strand, counting down.
TTTGACCACATTATCTCTCGACTCTAGCACCCCATTATCATCTGTTTCTCTGATCGTGGACTTTGATGCTAATCTCTCTCCGTCAGTCCGCTCTCAGTAGGTAAAATGGATTCTGCTCACTTCAGGCTCTGGCGATACAGCCATTTATTCCCTCCCCTCACCTGCTTTCCACCTCTTCCATTTCCTGTGAAAGCGCCCCGTGCTCGGCGGGGGATGAAGGCGCCGGAGCTCGTTACGGCCTCCAGACAGATTATCACGTCTCGCTCACTTTCTCTGCCTCCTGCTCTCTGTCTTTACTCTCTGTCCTGCTCAGCCCGACCCAAACGCCTTCATTAAGTCATTTTACCAGGAAGAACAACGGCGGGGTTAAACTTACTGATCAAATCCAGACTGCACGGGCGGGGGGGGCGGGGGGGACAAGGCGAGCCGGCGAACACAAGAGGCTTAAGTTTTTTTTTTAATTGGTAGCATCATAGCAGTGGTGGTAATTATGGCTGCTTGAGGGGATCCGGATCTCGTGGCTCTGGTTGCTGTGTTCATGCATGAAAGGTCAAACTACACCCCATGAACGAGGTGACGGCCTGAACAACTGGAGCGTTTACATTCCTTCAGGGTTTTTCCTGGATCAGAGGCCCTTTTAACAAACAGATGTGTCTATTATCATTATGAACAGCGGGCCAATTTTCCAGTCATGGACGTGAGAGACTACTAAACGTCCTGGGAAATCTTGCACTGTCCTGATTATGTCATGTCACACGGTCCCACCGGTCGGATTACGTTAAATCAACGGACGCCAGGGCCGGGCGGGACACCGATCTGATTTCAAGAGAGATATAAAATTTGACGCCGTTTATACCGATCTAGTTTGATGTTGAGTTAATTAATATGTCTCGTAAAGTCCCGCTCCTCTCGCTCTCCCTCATCGTGCAGCCCCGCCCCTCCCTGTGCGAACTGATGGGAACGCAGAAGTCTCTTAAACCTGCATGCTAAAGCTTGATTTATACTCCTGCGTCAGGGCTACGCGCGTAGCGTTGGTTTTGTTTTGAAAGGCCAAAATGCGGCACAGCTGCTGCTGCTGCGAACGGAATCACGGGAGGAAAATTCCAAAACACAAGTTCTGTTTTTGCTTTATTTCAGCTGCTTTATACAGCGAGAGAAGCGTGGCGCGCTGCTTCGGTCCATAACGCTAAGTTTGGTTGAAGCTGGACAGAATTTACTATATTATTATATATTACATTTATAGAAGTTTTCAAAACGTTATAATCAAATGTGGTTATTACGTTAATAACAGTAATTTAATAGTTAAATTTACACGATTTAAGGTCGTATAGGAAACGGTTCCATTTCAGGACCCAGCCTTAATTCAATTCAATTCAATTTGCTTTATTGGCATGACTGTGAAACAATATGGCCAAAGCCATACATACAACAACAATCAGCCCCAAACATTTCATTAAAGAATTAAAGCGTAAAGTAATAAAAGCATGTGTTTGTGTTAAAAAAAGATATATATATATATATATATATATATATATATATATATATATATATATATATTAAAAATAAAATAAATAAAAACAATGTGTGTTAAAAAAAAACTAAAACTAAAATAAACAAAGCAGTAAGTGTGCGTGTGTTTGTTAAAAAAGTATTAAAAATAAAATAAATAAAACTGTGTGTGTGTGCTAAAAGAAATAAAAATATACTAAAAATGAAATAAATAAGCAGAACAGTAAGTGTGTGTGTGTTTAAAAAAAACTAAAAACATAAATAAATCAATTAAACAAAAAGCGTGTGCTATATATTAAAAAGTTAAATAATATTAACTCTATAAAACAATAATGATAATTATTGGAATGTAATTTTCCTCAATATCCAGCGCTTGAAGTGGTGCCGTTACCCCCCCCCCCCCGTTGTGAATGTTATAACATTTCAAGGTTAACGCAGCGCATCACCACTTAATTTCCTGCATTCTGAACACATTTTCTGCACCAAGTTATGGAGGAAACGTCTTTGTTTATATGAAGGGAAACTAAATTAAGGTGACAATTCAAAATATAATTAAATATAATTCAGCAAATTTGTTTCTTCTATATTTCCTTTGCATCGCATCTTATTGTGCATCGTTTCAGTTATTTAGCTGTTCTGCAGAACATTTTTAACAAAAGCTTACAGAAAGTGATGAGACGTCCTGATTCTGTCCTGTCCCCAGTGTAAATGACACCTATCTGTCAATATTATGTCTCACGCCGTCCAGGCTGTGATTGGTCGGTTCACGACAAGCGACATTGACGAGCTACATTCAGCTCACGGCTGCCGGAGTACCGGGGCGTTCCGGCCCACTTTAAGCAAGGTCAATATCAGTATAATAAATGTTCAATATATTATCAATATATATTTGGTTTAATTCATTTGAATCACGAACAGATTAGCACCTAATTTTTCTATTGAAATATTTATTTTATTGAAAAAAAGACCTGAAAAAAGATGAACTAAGCTTATTTGTTGAAAAAGATAGTTTTGAATTTTCTAACTCAGATTTATTGATTTATTAATTAAATCAGCCTTCAAACTTAAAAGAAGTAATGATTAAACATTTATTGTGATAATTATCGATATCGAATGGTATGAAACGTTTTTATCGTGATAACATTTATGACCATGTTGCCCGGCTCTAGTTTATCGTGACCCGGAAACTGTTTTAACTCTACACGCCTCTAAATCAGAATTTATAATAAAATAATCAGCCCTTCGTCAAACAGAGACCAGGTTTACTTCGTATCTCTCACTGCTGAGACCAGGATAAACCCGGCGCTGTGGCCTTCCTGCTGACCCTGTTTCACTCGCTGCTTCGGTGCTTTAACTCCAAATAAAGGGACCAATTATTTTGTCCTCCCCAAAAAGACACTTTCACTCTCTGTAGTCCTGCAAAGTCCTTTTATAAATACTGGAACAGTGATGGCGGGAAACAATCCACACAAACAGAAATTATCTTTGTTGTTCTCCGGTGTGAAATCGTGGTGGAAGACATCGCTGGGGGAGACTCTGTTAACGGGAACAAAACTAATTTCAGCCTCGCTTTCAGAAAACAGCCGAAAGAAGAAGAAACACACACACGTAGTGTTTGTTGGACGGCAGTGGGAAAGTTTTATTGAAAGGAGGGTACAGGACTCATCCTCGGCCTTCTGCTCTGAATTCTTTTCAGCACTTTTCCAAAAGGTTACGGACACGTTGTCATGCACTATTCATGCTGCGGCGGACCATTGTGCCGCGGGCGGCGAGGGAGAAAAGGCTGGAATAAGCATAAAATGTGTGTTTTTGTGGCCGTGACGAAGGAGTGGCCGCGGAGAAATCTGCTTTTGGCAGCAGCTGTTTGATGTTCACACCTCAGCCGACAACCATTCAGATTTTCAAAGGAGGTTTTACGCCGACGAGCTTCTTTCTCTCTCTTCTTTTCTGTTTGCCCGTCTCTTCTTACTTTAACGCTCAAGTTCAAATGTTCCTGGTTATTCTTTTCATCTTCTTTTCTTCTCCTCGCCTTATTGGCTCGGCGCCGTCTCCTCTCCCGCAGCCTTTTTGTCTGTTTTCTTTCCTCCCGTCATCCCTGCGGTGGGTCGGCGAAGTCCGGTTTGAGCAGCAGATCCCCGAGTTTGAACACTTCACAGGTTTTATCCTCTCGCAGCAGATCACCGGGTGAATATCCAGCGTTTTGCAGGAGCGACGCTGTGGAACAGGGTTCAGACAGACCGTTCAGCCAGTGCTGGAGGCTCCAAATGGTTTTCAAACTAAAACACTGATACCTGTTCTGGCAGGTGAAGCCCAGCATGGGTCCACACAAGATGTAACTAGCTCAGTGAAAGTTTGAGCTACGTGTCGTTTCATAATTTAATAATTAAATATTAATTTTATTATTTCTGTGCAGTTTTGCCTCAGATTAGAACGTTAATCTTATTAGTTTTGTTCATTTGAGTATTTATTAAGGCTTTTGTTTTGAAGGGACCGGGTTTGGGCAGGTGAATGTACATGTAGGTATTCAGGTTTAGCACAGACGGACTCTGGGAAAGGTTTGTGGTTAAAATAGAAATAAACGCTTACACGCTTTGCTTTCCTGGACCCTGCGTAAGAGTCGTTCCTCAGCTGCCTCAGTGGCATCAATCAGACATCTAGTCTCTCAGTCGGGGTTCAAAGCTTCAGCAATCGAGGATCTGAGAGGCCGACATGTTCTTAGGAATCCCGCAGGATTATTACGGGATGGGAGTTGTTGTTCATCACGGTACTGGGACAAGACGGGAATCGCAGGTCCGTTTTTGTACATAAAAATGCTTTTCTGATATTAAAAATGCTATTTTTCTGTCGGGATTAAAGAAACAGGGCTGGACGATGTGGCCAAAAATGTTACCGCGACTGAAAATGTTTATCATCTTTCGATATCGATAATTATCACGATAAGAATCAAATAGTTCTTTCTTTCCAGTTTAAAGACAGAGTTTTGCTCCTGATGGTTAATTGTGGTTTAAACTCTTCTTTGTGGTCAAACAGTGGATCACTTCACAAATCTGAGGTAGAACATTAAAAACAATTATGATTAAATCTTTATCAACAAATATGCACGAGCAGAATTAAGTAAAAGCTGTTTTCAGTCCTTTTCCCTCAACAAAATAAACATCTTAATAAAAAAATACGTTTGATTCAAGTGAATAAAATCAAACATTTACTGGACATTTTTATATTGTTGTTGAAAAAAGTTACATTGGGATAATTATTGTTGTTGTTTTATTGTCCAAGGCTGAAACGTGGAGAAATTTGAAAAATGAATTTACTAAAAAGCAAAGAAGCAAATTCCTCTCAGTGTTTGTTATTGCTGTTCTCCGGCTGGTTAGTCCCACAGTTTGGGTCGTTACCTCACACAGCTGGTCCTGAAACGGGGACCGGCAAGCAAACAGGATTTCTTCACCCGACTGCTCGATGAGTCGAAGGAAAAATCTGCAGAATATTTGAGTCCTAAAGGTTCCTAAACTCATCATTAGCTGCAGCCCTAAATGACTCTATTAATGGGAACTGGTAAGAGAGTCAAAGTCCACTCCTGCAGGACGCTCTAACCATCACCTCTCAGGGTCTGATAGCAAAGACGGAGAGCTGGCGTCCGAAGGTCCGGCTTCGTGGCCCACGGAGCTGTTCTGAGATCAGAGACGGAGTTCAACAGTTCAGCCAATCAGCTACACACCACACGTTATCCACTTCGCTGTTAAAAGCACAGATGAGCAGAGTGTCAGAAGGCCGAGCCGCCAGCTGTCTTAACAGTTTCTCATCAGTTTAAAGTCATTAAGTCATTTTAGTGATCTAAAGATCCCGGGGGGGGGACAGTAGTATCATGGGTGTTGAAACTTTTTGATGTCCCTTAGCCCATTTATAGATAAGAAAATCAATTAACACAATGAACTGTGCACAGGCTGAGTCCCTCTATCATCATCTAAAACGCATTAACACACGTTAAGCAAACGGTTTAAAATGTGTTTCAATGTGTGGCGATAACCAACCTGGACACGAGCTGAGCCTCTCAGGCCGAACTCGCCGAATCCAGCGTTCGCTTCAGGGAAACCTCGCGGTCACATGATGAAACTAATTTTCCCCCAGTCAGCAGTTAAATGTGAAAAGATATCTGATTTAACACAATGAACTGTTTGCAGCGTGTTGAGTCAAACGCCCAGTTTCCATATGTTTAGCCCCAAAGTAATCATCATAGACCAAAGTGGCCTTGCAAATAAATAAAAAAATTAAATAATTAAACATTGCAAATAAGAATGAAATGTGTTTTATTTATTAGTAAATGTGACGCAGATGTGTTAAAGATCCTGGTCTTTATGTCCCCCGAGGTTATCGGTCAGTTATTCCAGATATCTGCACAAGATTTAAGACATTGATTCTGGAGAAGAATAACGCTTCAGAAAGGATGAGGAATAAAGACGGAAACTCAATGTGACAGCCTGAGACGGGGTTTTGGGAGTTAAAGGCTTTATATCACCGTGAAGATATTATCGAGCAATATGAGCTAATTGCAGGTAAATCATATTATTGTGTTTATAACAGCTGATAAATAAAAAAAAGAAACAAATCCAAACATCAGTCATGTTAAGAGTGTTGTCTTTGCACAGTCTGTCCACCAGAGGGCGCTCTGCTGCTCAGGAACAACACAAACCCACCACAAAACAGCCATCAGCTGATCAGAGTCAAGCAGAGCATCCGAAAAGGTAAAAGTAAGTTCAGTTAGAGACAGGCCTCGACAGTAACGATGGCCCGGGGCCCGATGGCCCGGGGCCTGTACAAAGTAACGTCGGGACAGCTGAACTAGCGACTCACCGTCCGATCGGACTGGTGAAAAAACATTCGAATTTAAAATAAATAAAATAGAAACTCAACATCCTGCAGTTGTTTTGCAGCTCTTGGTGCACTGATATCCAATTCAGATCTGTAGTGACGTGACGAGGGGCTGTCAAATGTTATTTCTCTAATCTCAATCAAGCGGCGACCTCTGGGTCTGAAAGTGAAACCGTGCAGATGGAACTTAAACCTGCGTCCTCTCCAGCAGCCAGTAGGGGGCGACTTAAACCTGCGTCCCCTAAAGCAGCCAGCAGGGGGCGACTCCACAAATGTTTCTCCTTCTCAGCTGATTTATTCCCCCAGTAAACACTTTCCTGATGAGTTTATGGTCTCAGTCGCTAGTTTCAAGTCTTCTTCAACACAGCATGATGTTCATTTAGTAAATTATGGTCCCATTTAGAGGAACAGAGACCAGGAAGCAGGGGGGGCTTTAGGGCGGGGCTGCACCATGGCGACCTGACAGTCAGGATAGAGGCGACTCGTATCCGCCGCTGTTTTTAGTTAACTGTCTGTCCTCAGGAGAGCGAGCACGTAACCTTTTTTTTTTTTTTAATAATTTCTTTTTATAGTTTTAACTGATTATATTTTAGTTTAGTTTCTTTATATCCAGGATGTATATAATAACCGCTAAAACATGTTAACACAATAACATAACTTAAGTCTTTGTTGTAACAGGGTCAGTAAAAATGGTCTTGGGGCCAGTAAGTTTCAAACCCACTGGGCAAGTTACAAATTACAAATACTGAATTATCAGACTTTAAAATCCAGAAATATCAAAATCAGTGTCAGTGACGCGTAGAACACTACAGTTTAATGATTAACGAAGCCAAGAATCAATCAGTGGTCGTAACGCTGAAGACGCTGCGTAGACGGCCCTAATGGATCCCAGCTGGATTAGGTCTGAACGGCTTCCTGATTGCGGCTGCAGTCCCTCTATCATCATCTAAAACGCATTAACACACGTTAAGCAAACGGTTTAAAATGTGTTTCAATGTGTGGCGATAACCAACCCGGACACGAGCTGAGCCTCTCAGGCCGAACTCGCCGAATCCAGCGTTCGCTTCAGGGAAACCTCGCGGTCACATGATGAAACTAATTTTCCCCCAGTCAGCAGTTAAATGTGAAAAGATATCTGATTTAAATTTAACTCCAGCTTTGCAGCAGAGGGCTTCCTGCTGTAATCTGATTAATAAATGATCAGTTAAAGGGATGTTATGGAAAGTGCTTCCCTCCATCACGGCAGGTATTCCGGCGGGATGGAAACCACGGGAGACGGGAGTTTCCAGCTCTGCCTCCTTTTCCATTCACGTTTGTCTTTATTTAGTCCTTCCACCTTCTTCTAGTCCTCTCTTTCGTTTCTTCCTCTCATCGTTCCCTTCACAAACGTCCCCACCTCTTCAGTTATCTCTTACTTTACCCGTCACTCTGTCCTCCCTCGTCCTCATTGGTTTCCTGTCTTCTTCCAGTCTTTTCGACCGTCCCTCCCCCCTGATGAATGCAGATGGCTGCTCCAGCGTCCCAGGAGCCTCTTTAGTTTCTTCTCTGCAGGAATAATAGAGCAGGCGGTTTGGAGCCATTGGCTGGCTGCTGTTTTAGTGATTAAAGCGGCCCATATGGCAGGTATATTCAACTGGCGGCCCGCGGCCCAACTCCGGCCCGCCAAACTGGTTTCAAGTTGATCAAAGCTGATTGTGGGTGAAAACAAAGGACGGTCTGTGCAGAATATTACATTTAGGAGCTGGTTTATTCAATATAACTGCTTTCACAGATCAAGGTGAAGCACACAGTGAGAGAGAGATGTTTCTGCACACCTGTTCAGGCTGAGTTGTTCAGGTGGCTGTGATTGTTGTCTGTGAGGGGACTGTTTGTCGTAAGAGCAGCGACTGCGCTTCGTCTCTGTAACGTCAGGCGCAGGGATCCATCGAGAGCCTGTTTCACTCTTAAATGCTCCAAAAAAATAGATCCGTGCGAACCTGAAAATGATTTACGAACACAACCGACCGTGACCTCCCACCCCGCCGGACCCTCAGTGCTAATCGTCATACACATGGTCAGTGTGGCGATCAGGAGTAACGGGATTAACCCGGGTGGCCGGTCGCTCTGTGGCCACCTGAACAGCCCCGTTCCTGTAAAACAAGAGCGAGACGCAACTATTATATGAAATTATATTGAATATAGTAACATAATAATAGTTTACTATTAAATTAACATGCTTTTAATTTAATGTTATATTAATCCAGTCATTTAGAGCAGCTCCTCCTCCAGGTTGAGCTGCACCGCCTTCACTACTTACATTATTTATCATTTAGTTTATTCTCTTCATCTTTGTTCCCTCTGGCCTGTCTGAATCTTGTATTGATCAAGTGGTCGATGAAAGTTATCACACATATCACTGCAGGCAAGCAGCTCAAATTATCTAGTTTAAACCAACTAAAACCCAGAATCAGTCTGAGTTTCACAGGATCTGCTGTAATGTTGAGAACAAACGTCACAGCTTTTGTAAGACAGCTGCTTTTCGTAGGAAGTCAGACCTTCACATAGAAAACTGTTGGTGAATGCCTCAATTTTTAGGTGGCGTTACAACCCGATGACATCTAGGCAATAAATATGTTATAAATATATTTAATTCCTGTTATTAAAAACTCAAAAATGTCCCTTTTAAAGGTGTGGGGCTGATTTAATCGCTTACAGCTCAAAGTGGCGCGGCGGTCTCAAAGTATGTTGAAAAAGGTCTTTACTGGTCTCAACTCGCTGGACAGGATCCAGGGTTTGAACCCGGGACCTTCTTGCTGTCCACTGGACCTCCGTGACGCCCACAGAAGGAAGAGGAAGATGCCACTAAAGGAGGTGACAGATAAAGTACCTTCAGCCTTTCCTTGGCTTGTCCCTGACACTGGAAGCAACAACATCTGAGTAACACGTCTGCAGAGCGCAACTCTGCTGCAGGTTCCTGTCCGATAAAGAAGTTCGTTAGGATCTTATGTCTCTTTGCTTTGTGTGAATTTCTCTCTCTCCCTTCCTGTACCTGCCTACACACACCTGGGCCTGTGCTGGACTTAAATACATCCTTTTTTACCTTTTAGTTATCTGTGTATCGCGCTGTAATAACAGCTGCTCACCGTCCACATTATTAAAGTAAAGTAGAGTTTAAATATTGGTATTTATTGGTGACAAAACACAGTTTTGAGACTGTTTTCAGGTTTGGTTATTGGTCCCTGGATCCCAGGATGCTGCCTTTGTCTTTATTCATTAATCATTTTAGGAATATATAAAAAGCACTTAGCTGTTTTTTAAAAATAACTGAATGCTTCTTCGACCTGAAACACTCTTTAACTAAAAGTTAGCAAATTGAACTTCTTGTAAAAGCCACTATATAATAACAAAATATAAATATTCTAGGCCGTTAAAGAACCAGATGAAGGTTCAGGCTGCTGGACATCAGAGGATATTTACACTTTTGGCGTTTAGCTTGAGAATCATTTTTCAGCTCGTAAAATAAGACACTCTCTTTATTTCTGCATTGCTCCCCTATAAACACGCTCGATATGTCAGAACGTGAGCCGCAGGAATAAAACCTCAGCGGGGTCAACCATTAACACCGCCGCCTGACTTCCAGGAAACTGTTGACTCCCGGTGGCGAACATATTACCTGTGGCTCGGCCAGACCGGGTGCTGAGTGAGCGCCGAGTGGCAGGCGAATAAAACGATTGGTGCGGTTTGTGGCACTCGGGGCGTTCTACGTTTCAAGTGAGGAACTGATTCATTAGAATCTATGAAGGAGCACGTGGGTGAAGCTGCTGGAGAATATGTAGAAGAGATAATCATGTTTAATTACACACAAGCCGTGTTGTGACTTATAATAAAGTCATAAATAACATAATAAGGTTGCCGTGGTGACGACTACTCCCTCACTGTTCGCCTTGAGTTTTGTTCTTTGACAGGAAGTGAGCCGGCTGGGTCATTTTCCTTCACCGGTGCCACACTGCACTGATTTTTGTTTTGTTTTTAAATCTGCTTGTTTTCGGAACTTATCTGTATTTTCCAGCATTTTTATCGACCGCCGTGTTAAATTTCATGGCGTTTGAATTCGGCCAGTTTGTTGAATCATTTCTTGTCCAGGGAGACTTTTCGGCGGGTTGCAGCAGTACAACAGAATCAGCCGCCGTCACTGGATCAAGAAGCCAGAAAGGCTCAAGAATGGTTTCCGCCCGGCTCCCTGCGCTCCACAAAAGGCCCCGTCTGTGCAGCACCGTTTTCTCCGCGGGGGGTCAGGTAATGTCACTTTCACTGCTGCACTTCATTGAGTTGAGTCTCTTGCAAACACTGTTATTTGTGATTATCACAGGGCTTCAGTCCCCGTGGGAGTGATGGTTACCGGACCAAGACATCGACTGTTTTCCAGCCGGCTCCCTCCTCCTCCTCCCCCTCCTCCTCCTCCTCCTCCGTCAGGTCCGGTACTGTCTGGATCAATACAGCACCCTGTGATTCCTGTTTAACTGCCTCCTGTTTCGTCTCTCGCCTGCACGCCGGCATGTTTGACACATTTCTCCAGAAGCAACGTGTCTCTGTTTACTGCAGTAATTTATTAATCTTGTTGATCAGAGTTCATTAACCTCAGCGTGTTCCTCTAATATCAATCACACGCCTAATGGAAACACCGTCCTCTCCTCACACCGGCCTCTCTCTCCCCGTCTTTCTATCTTTCTGAAATCGCTTTTAAAAAACTCTTTTGATATGTGTGATAGCATCGGGCCCAGATGTTGAGGTTGGAAATTGAAACATGCAGTGATGCTGCGGCCCCCGGCAGCCGGAGGTGGTGTAGAGACTTGATGACACGAATCAAATGATTCAATTATCTGATATGATTACCTACATGGACGCCTATATCTGACTTCAAAGTTTTCTGCCTGTTTTCCACCTGCACACACACCGACCGACACTGCGTGTGTGTGCGTGGCATATGAATGAACTACTACCTGAACTTCTGCAGAATATTTAACTACTTTTACTTTTACTGTTATTTCTGAAAAGCACCAGCCGACCAGAGCTGAGACAGGAAAAAAGACAACCAGCTAGGGCTGCAGCTGAGGATTATCTTCGCAGTCTACTAATCTATTAATTACTTACGGGATGAGTCGACCTGTCCTGATTATTTTTGTTGGCCCCTCACCCTAATTAAACCGTTTACTGACCTCCAGCAAGCAGCCTAACTAGCTAACGTCACCATTAAGTGAACGAGGTTTACTCTTCAGGATCAACGCCAGCAGGAAGCTGATTTACTGTTGCTTTACTTATTTATTTTACTAACTAAAAGAGCGTCGTCTTAGCCAGCACCTTAGATGAGACCCTTAAAAAACAAGAATGCAGAGAACAGTGAGAGGCTGCTCCAAGACAACAGCCAGCCTTTATCACCCAAAATCTGTTTTTTTTTTAACAAAGATTTTTGCTTTTGGAAGCAGAGCTGCACGATTTGGGGGAAAAGTCATGTTGAGATTATTGTGGACAATACTGCCACTCGATTATGAACAAATGGTACTGTGAGTGTACTCGCTTAATTATCAAGGAATACACTTAATACTTACATTTACATGTGTGCTTGTCAACTTGAACAAAGTTAAACAATATTTATTTATCTGTCTAAGCGTCTCTGTCCACATCCTGGAGGAGGAACGGCACTTTATTTATTTATCTGTCTCTAATTTGTTAATGCTAAGCACTATCTTGTCAGTAGTCATATTCAACATTTAATGATTCGCTGCAGCACGTCAAACTATTTTAATGTCCCGCCCCATCTAGGTTGTGATTGGTCGGTTGATGAAAAGTGACTGAAAAGCACGTCGGCTCGGTGAAAAGTTCCAAACCTTCCTCATCTTCTCCCTGTTTTCTTCCGTCTGACGGCTTCAGCTGCTGCTGACGTCTCCCTGTCGTTGTCGCAGAGCGGCCGCCATTTCTCTCGGCACGCCGGTGGCGACTATGTTTTGATCGATCTAAACTAAAAGCATTTAACAGCATACTTCTTCTGTAGTTTATTTTTCTCATAAGTTAAGCTTATATTAATATTAAGCTTATGAGTTTTATAAGTGGAGAATGTTCTGAAGGCTACGTCACGAGCCAGCTGTTTCGTGATTTAATTTAAAATGTTACTCAGCTTGTAACGGCAGAATAAAAGCGGGCACGAACATTGAAACTATCCTACAGTTGTGGGACTTTCCTCTATTGTTGCTGCCGCCGCTCTGCAGGCGTGACCCGCCGGCCGGCTAGCACCGCTTGTGGAGCTCCTCAACCCCCGAAAACATTTTCGGTTTGGTTCTACACAGCTGATTTCTCTAAACCGCTCAAAAGTGTATTTTGTGATGAAGTAGCGTACAAAAGTTGTAAAAACAAAAAAAAAAACTTTCTCCGCTCCTTTCTGCATCTTACATGAATGCTTCTTCTTCATGAGTAATCTTACAGTCAAGCAGCCACAGCAGAAAGTGGAAGCGATACTGCCCCCAGCAGTCCATGTAGTGCACTGCAGTTAGAAATAAACACCCAGAAATATTCTCACTGAGAAGATTGCTATCTCCGCCTTCAACAGCCTCTCTGTGATGACGCATTGACAATGAAATTTCATTTCGACCTATTTTTATAATCAATGTCTTTGATTACGTCGACTAATCGTTGCAACTTTACAACCAGCAGATTTAAGGTTCATTAAGGCCGGGTATCGGTACTGATACCTTTAAGGCATTGACCGATATAACCCAGTACCAAGTACCATAGAACAGACTAAGAGATCACAGTGTTCGTCCATAACAACAATAAAAATATTACCAATGAACTACCATGGCTTCAACAGGTGGCATTCTACACAAGGTATCTAATGAAGTTCTCTCTTGGTATCACTTTAATGGTACTGGTACATTTTCAAAGGTTAGCGGGCCCTGAGGTTGGTTCCTTCCACACAGTTTCACTGTATTTAATTGGCGTTTAAACTCACAGTGTTACAGAAGATAATCATCGCTGAATCACTTGAAGTTATTTATTATTTATTATCAGAATCACCTGTCATGGTGTCGAGTTGAAGGTCAACCAAGAAGGAAGTGGTTACTGTCTTTTAATGTCATTTTGGATCATCTCTTCTTAGATGGTAATTTATCTTCAACAATCTACAAATAGTTTTCTGTGATGGTTTGTTTTCCTTCAAGAGATATAACATCTCAAACCGTATCATATTTCATTTTATCAGATAAGGTAGACTCCTTTTAAACTATGACACCAGCATGGGTCTCTCTCTCTTCTTCTGTGGTGTTCATACCTGTCAAGAAAATCAGTCCAGAGTTCGTTTTGTTCTGCTTCAACTCCCTCAAGCATGAGTAACCATCTCCGCCTACCCATAATCCCCTGTGGTTTTCGAGGAGTCACAGCTAAGAAACAGCTCCCTTGTCGGGCAGCCTCTAACTTTACATCCTGCTGTCAAGTTCCTGTTCTCACCTGGACGGAAACACAGCAGGGTTTAAATAAATCAGTCTATGAATTCTTTCTGTGTTTTTGCATCACTCTTCTCCGTCTTCAGTGCTTCTTTTCCTTCTTTTTTGATTTCAGCCCTGACCGACCTGAGAGAGGAGAAAACACTTGTCAGTCCACTTGGAGAGGCCGTCAGTATACTTGGGGGGCCGTCAGTATACCTAGGCGGCTGTTAGTCCACTTGGAGGGGCCGTCAGTATACCTAGGCGGCTGTTAGTCCACTTGGAGGGGCCGTCAGTATACCTAGGCGACGTTTAGTCCACTTGGAGGGGCAGTCAGTATACCTAGGCGGCTGTTAGTCCACTTGGAGGGGCCGTCAGTATACCTAGGCGACGTTTAGTCCACTTGGAGGGGCCGTCAGTATACCTAGGCGGCTTTTAGTCCACTTGGAGGGGCCGACAAAATACCTAGGGGCTGTTAGTCCACTTGGAGGGGCCTTCAGTGTACCTAGGCGATGTTTAGTCCACTTGGAGGGGCCGTCAGTATACCTAGGCGACTTTTAGTCCACTTGGAGGGGCAGTCAGTATACCTAGTCGACTTTTAGTCCACTTGGAGGGGCCGTCAGTATACCTAGGCGGCTTTTAGTCCACTTGGAGGGGCCGACAAAATACCTAGGGGCTGTTAGTCTACTTGGAGGGGCCTTCAGTGTACCTAGGCGACGTTTAGTCCACTTGGAGGGGCCGTCAGTATACCTAGTCGACTTTTAGTCCACTTGGAGGGGCCGTCAGTATACCTAGGTGGCTGTTAGTTCACTTGGAGGGGCCGTCAGTATACCTAGGCGGCTTTTAGTCCACTTGGAGGGGCCGACAAAATACCTAGGGGCTGTTAGTCTACTTGGAGGGGCCTTCAGTGTACCTTGGGGGCCATCAGTATACCTAGGCGGCTGTCAGTCCACTTGGAGGGGCCGTCAGTATACCTGGGGGGCCGTCACTATGGATGTACTGTAACTGGGTGACCTACCTAAATACCATGCATGTGTGGGAAACTCTGCCTTTAGAGGTCGGCCAACAGTCAGGTGGAGAGGATGAAGGCTTAAAAACAGACAGCAGTCAGAGAGAGGAGGGCCTGTCACAAAGAGCACTCATTAAAACAGACTGAAATTACCAGTGTAATTTATAATCATGTTGCTGTGTTCTGAGTGATCCAGCCAACAGTCGTCAGCGTGGGTAATTATATCTGACAAGCACCCACACACACACACAGTGAGGATAATTGGGTTTCCTGACCGGCTCTTTATTCTCAGCCTCCGACGGGAGAGTTAATTTATCACAGTGAGAAGTTCTGTGGGACTTAGAGAGGATAATGCCGGACTCACCGGCAGAAGGGGGGCCGGGGTTAAAGGTGCGACGTGGCGTTTTCACCATCAATTCATCATAAGCACATTAAACTGAGCAGCCGGGCTGTAACGGCAAGAAGACCGCGAGTCACGGCAGTCAACAGCTAAAGGCTAACCTACCCAGGACCAGGTGAAAACAGGTGGACTAAATTCCTCCCCGCTGTACTGAGGGATCTAAAGTCGTGTAACACACGGGTTAGAGGCGTTCATTGGCTGTTGTGGTCATTTCTGGTTTCTTGTCTTTGATTGGCGTAGATATGTAAGGGGGTGGGAGTTAGGGGATTGGAGTCTGAAGCAGTCAAGTCGTGCTCCGAGTACCTGGACTGTTTTTAGCATTTAGCTAGCTAGATATCACCCTAATGTTTCCCCAGGCTTCTCCCAATTATTACAATTATTTCGGCTGCATGTAATGCTCTTACTAACGAGTTGTGTTTAGCCAGTTATTGGTGCAATTAAAGATCTGCACAGACTACGAGAGCCTGTTAACTCCAAAAAGGCTGTGCGCTTCCTACAGTTGGGTCGGAGCGAGGTCGGGCCACGCCTTAAACAAACCGGACTAGGGTTTGTTTGGAACCGGACCAAGACCACCTCTTTATCTGGGTCTCGGTACGATTGTTTGGTCTGAACACTGAGTGCGATTGCTATAATAACACCTGCCTGAAAGATCCGCACCAAGGTGGGAAGGGAACCAGAGTCTGAATCAGCCGACCCAAACAAGACACGTGTGAATGGAGCCGCCTCCTCGTTGAGGTTAGTGGGTTTGTTTCTGTAGGAAAGTTCTCCTAGAAACATTTTAATAACGACGTGGAGAGAAAGGTGCAAGAAAAATGAAATGCTGTTATTTCCCCTGTGACAGATTCTGTCAGTCTCTGTTAGGGTTGAAGGGAAAACAGGAGGAAGCTCCTCGTGTGGGAATATTCATGTGAAAATTGACCACACGCTAATGAACTTGATCATAATTGGCACAATATCACCACCTATCCCGCTCATAGAGGGACAGATCTTTTGATTTGTGTAATTACCCAGAGCTCTGCAGCTGTTTGGGGAATCTCTCAGTGACGGGCCGCTGACATCCTGCCTCATTATATCTGGAGTTTCTTTTTCTAAATGGCTGGATGCTTCCGGGAGGTTCATTTAATTTGGTCTGCGACCTCTGTGACCTCGTCTACTCTCTGCCACAAATAAAGGACAGACTGCCTGAAATAATCACTGAGCTAAGCTGTGACGTCAGGGTCACCTCAGAGGTCCGAGACCTGAAGACCTGTTCAGGAAGCAACATCAACTTTGCTGATTTAGTCTGCGTTTACCTGACTCAGCTGATTTTTGTCACCAAACTACTTTTCGAATGCTACAGGAAGTAGTACATGCAGAAAGTCCACCGCCCTTGGAAGCAGTCAGATAAAGGCTGGTGAACTCGAGCCCAACTGTGTCTTTGGACCAAACGCGAGGCCAGCGTCGGGCGGTGACGGTGACAAGTGAATGCAAAGACGGAGAGGGACGTGATTCTGATTAGACAGCTGAGCCAATTACCTGCAAGAGGAGCTCAGAGCGAAATGTTTTAGAATTCTAAACTTTTTACTTATAATGTTTTTGAAATAAAAAGATTTATCTTTGTTTGCTCTTTCAGCAGCGAGCCGTCACATTTCACTGTTATTGTAGCTGAAATTTATACAGATCAGAGAAAACAGGAGAGAGGGGTGTGGAAAATACTCGATGGACGATTATGAATCGATTTACACATGTCGATGATTGATTATCTAGACGTTAATTGATGATGTTGACGCCAGCTTATCTGCTGATCGAGTTCCTGCTGCAACTAAACTTTACACATGATCAACAAAATCAATGCACAACTAACGTTAATGATTTTAACCAGCTCACCGTAACAGCGCGGTAGCGCTTAGCTAGCGTCCTCTGCTCCTTCTTCAAAGCCACGTGACAGGTGGCAGAAAGTGACGGTCAAGCAGCGGGGCAGAAGAAAAGAGGAGCGCTACGCTTCAGTCTGGCTGTAAATGTACAGAGCAGGTCGCATCGTGTCCGTTAATCAAAGTCTGTTTTTCTAACTGCTGGATAAGTTTAGGCGGTTAGCGCTCGGTTAGCGGTAGCTGCCATCTCTTCAGACTGCAGTCTGGAACCTGAGCAGGACGCTTTCTGGCTGCTAGTTCAAGTTCATTTGTTGTCAGTTATCTACATATTGATTACACAATGAACCCAACGCCGTTTCTCAAAGTCCACGCTGCTCAATACAAGATTACAATAATAATCAGCTTACAACATGTAACTACACTAAACCAGACCAAAAAAAGCAGAGGTGGAGTGAGCGTGGTTTGGCTGGAGCGTTGTAAAGTGCGTAGTTCAATCCCCATCTGACTCTATACTAATAACAGAGATGTGAACGGCAGCAGCAGAGGTCAGTAATGTAATAAAGCTCTGCAATGTTAGCTCCATTTATCTAAAATTAAACATCTGCATTTCTTTGCTACCTACTTGTTTGGATTGTTGTTAAATACTTTGCTTTAAAAGTACCAAGAAGTGACACAGTGAGAAAAATACATTGTTATCCAATTTGTTTTACAGTCGCATCGTAGCCTCGCAATCGTAATGAGGTGCCTAGAAATTCCCACCGTGACGCATCGAGGAATCGAATCGTGCGACCACTGAAGATGCAACAGCAGACTGCTTGGAGAAAAATAAGCGAGGAAGCCCTGAAAGTGCAGAAAATATGTGTCTTGATTCCAGCTATCGTTGTACTTTACTATGAATTAAGTTAGCATACCATAGCGCTGATTGATCCAAACTCCATTCGGAAAACAAGCATTTTTAAAGTTGTTTGCTGTAATCTTGCTGACAGACCTGACAAAGCATGAAGTCATATTTTTAACAAATCTGCATCATGTTGTAGTTATTTCGGCATCGGTTTGATCCGTTTATTGCAACTATATCAGGGCAAAATGTTTATGTTCACACAGCTGTAGTCATGGCTGGTTGTGCGAGGAGTCCGGTGGTCAGTTTAAAAGTTTAAAATTCAGTGTGAAACAAGTATTAGAGTTTCCGCAATTTACAAGGGGATGTTATTACTCGCTCACACAAGGAGAAAACAAGCGATCGTGGCGATCTGGACAAGAAGCAGCTAATCATGTTTATTTGTTGTTGTTGTTCTCTCCAGACAAACAAGGGATAAGTGCAGCTCTCGTTTCACGTTGCAAATAAATGAATAACTTTATGTTTTGGAGTGAATTTAGCACAAAGTGAACGCTACTATATTACAGCTAAACACTACTGGATTATTTAATATATTTTATTCCCTTTCTTGTTAACAACACAGCATCAACATAGCGTCTGGCTGAATCCAGCATTTCCCTTATTCACTTATGCCTTTCTTATTTCTACTTGTCCTAATCTCTCCATCCCTCCTTTGGCTTCCTGTCCGCCCTCCCTCCCTCGTCCCCCGGGGGGCCGATGGTTCCTTTCCGGCTCCCTCTAATTGACAGCAGAACATTAAAAGTCCATCTGAGCCGCATCTCGCTCGACACGCACGACATCAGACAGAAAAATGTGTCGCCTTTAAACCCTCAGACTCCGTCGCTGACCAGAGAGACAGAATGTTCCTGTGATGTTTCAGCAGTTACAGGAAAGTTTCTCAGCATCAGGTAACTCCAGGGTTCACGTGGATGTTCGGTGTTGTTTGTGTCACCTGTGTGAGTGTGATACAGCAGGTGTGTCTGACCCTTTGTGCTGAAGGACGTACAGAGTAATTAAGGTATTTTCAACCCTTTTTCCAGCCTATGTGACTAAGCGGGACAACATTTTTTGGAATTGGCCCAGTGTTTATCGAGTGAAACAGGGCAGCAGTGGGTGATTATTCCCCGTAAAACGTCCACTAAAGAGCTTGTTTGTGCCACTGACAGGATCGGATTGTGGAACAGATGTCTGACAACATTAAGGAAAGGATCCCTACAGAGAGAGACCTTCTTAAAAAAGTAAGATCCTTTTAAGTTTAACCAGAAAAAGTCACTAAATCAATCTCGTCACAGCCACCACACTGCCTTGATAAAAATAACGGTTACCCTTGAGCTCATTCCTGCAGTGTTTATGCCGTGTTGAAAAATTGTGGGTTTGTACATTTGAGGATTAACAGATCAAGGACCAGTTTGAAACTGAATAGACGGCCCTGAAGGCACGGAACCTCCTTAGATTCCTACAGCAGCGAGCCAACAGAAGAAACTTCAGGAATGTTTGCACATCACTCAGCTGAGGCGCCGTTCGTTAAAGTAAAAATGTTATTTTCAAATTTTAGCATCAGGTTTTGCGGGTTACACTCCAAGAAGAACCTGTTTTGTTTGACTGCTGTAAATAGATTGTCTCCCTGTGTCGCGAGAGAAACGCAGTTTCAATCCTCAGTGTTTTGCATGGCATGAAATTAACCCCTGCCAAGCGCCAACTGTGGGTAGATTTTCCATTTGGTGGCTAAATGTTGGAAGGCTACCTGCCACATTGGGGGGTAAACGTATTCAGTACGATGTCGCCATATAATATCATTTTGACAGCGGATCAGCATTGTTGTTTGTTGTGTGTCACACTTAAATTTCTCCCCGCTGTACCAAGAGACCTAAAATCGTGTAACACACGGCTTAGAGGCGTCACTGGTTGTTGTTTATGTTCATTTCTGGTTTCTTGTCTTTGATTGGCGTAGATATGTAAGGGGGTGGGAGTTAGGGGATTGGAGTCAGGAGCAGTCAAGTCGTGCTCCGAGTACCTGGACTGTTTTTAGCATTTAGCTAGCTAGCTACCGCCGTAACATTTCCCCGGGCTTCTCCTGTATTTTACCGTTCCCTCCTGGTGTCCTCCCGTTAAAATATTTCTCCGTTTAGTTGTACCCGCTGTTCTCTACGTCCCCCTCCAGTGAAGCCGGTGGCAGCATGTAGAACAGCTCTGGAACAATGAAGGGAAGCCAACGGCAGCGCAAATAAAACAAGAAGAAGAAAAGCAGCACGGCGGGTTCAGGACGGACGGTGCGTTGCTAAATCGTCCTAAGAGTATCCCTTACTTATCCCTAAAATAGATACGTGCAAACCACAAAAATGATTTATGATGTGCAAGTAAAAACTGAAACCTACAGTTATTTTTGTGAAGGAATGGTTCAGATGTTTTGTTAGTAATTAGCATAAATAAATTACAGACCAATGCAGACTGTTTTTCTTTTACAAAGATTTGATAAATGAAAACAACCCACAATATTAGGCCTGTAGCAGTGATCAGACTTTAAATGAAAGTTTAATGAGTATAGTGTGGGGGGGGGGCAAAAATGAAGCTGAAGTAGAACATAAAAACAAATTAATTAATGAGGTTTAAGTTGAATGATAAAGCATAATTAAGAGTGAGAGTGTAGTTGAATGAATGATAAATAAGCATCTTGTAAGTTTATAAAACAATTTACTGTTATGTCTTAAGTTTATTTAATAGCAATAAATAAATTTTGTTTCAAATTTAAATCTGGTGTCTTTAAGTTTGTATTGGACAGAATCACTTATTATCTCAATTAACAGTACTGAAACAAATGTTTACGTGACATAAAAAGGCAAGTTATTGTTTTGGCCGGTAAAAAACTGGTGGATTTTTTCATCCTGTTGGCAGGTGAGCCAAAAAGTTAACGTGTGCGACCTTTGAACCGGCCGAGGCAGAAGTAGAAGGACGAGCCGGGAACGTGACGCTACCCGGCCGGCCAATCACAGGTCTTACTTTCTGCATTGCAGCAATTTGTTGCTTCATTTTTGGGAAGGTGCGTGTCAGGCTACGGCGTATAAATTGGCCTTGGGTTAAAATTTGAGACCACGTCACTTCTAACTCCTTCAGAAAGACCCGGTCTCGGACACGGTGTTAAATCTGTGGAGGACATTTTAACACAGAGCAAGTGGGTCAGATGAGGATCAGAGGAAGTCCAGGATCTGGATGTTTCTCAGCCGCCCTGATAGTGACGGGTCATTGTCTTGTCACAGACTTTTAAGGTGCGCCCGCTTTCTGTTTTCATCAAACATGCATTCAGTTGTGGCGTACAAACCCGCCCAGCTCCTCCGGGGAAACGGTGCAGCTGTTTGGTGCTTCGGAGAGTTAGAAAGCTGGACACATCAGGAGCCCCGACAGCAACGAGGACGCCGAGACCTGCCCGTGTCACAAAGGACGTAGACCGCGAAAGAGGAAGGCGCGGCGAGGGAGAAATTAAAGCGTTCTCGAACTGAAGAAGCAGCAGAGACAGAAACCCATCTGAATTCACAACACAGCCGACGGGAGAGGAGGAGGAGGAGGAGAGCTCGTGTTATTCCATGTCATTACAGCCCGACAGGCGTGAGAGAAAGTGTGGAGGAGGAAGGCGTCCAGAGACGGCGGGCGAGAGCGGCGGGGTTTTTCGTCTCCCCGCCGTGATTTGAACATGAAATGCTGTGAAGGTGAGAGACGGAGGTCTGTGTGGAATAAAATGAGTTCGGCTGCAGTCCTGATTTTGCAGTTGTTGTTGTTGTTGTTGTTGAGGATCCACGACCCCCGAGGAACCGCAGAACCGAGCCGGAATACTAACAGCGGTTCACTCTTCTTCTGCGTCAGTCTGCAGGGAAACAAACCTGAGAGCTACACGATTAATAACCTCTTTAACGTCTGCTTTTTTCCCTTTAATTCCTCCTCTAAACGCTTGTTGTTCAGCCAACAATTCTTCAAGACCACAGGACTTTGTTTTTGATTCTAGCTGAGATCTTAACGTTTCCAGAGAGACTGAATTAACGGGCCCTGTGCATAAAGGTTTAAAGATTACAGACTGAAAAATAGTGGTGCAGGATTTTAAGTTTACGTCTGCAGCCAATAAATCTGCAGATCATTTTCTATAAAAATGTCACAAAATAATCATAAAAACCATCACTTTAATTTAAGTGTCTTCACATTCAGTCAGGGTTCAATCAAAACGTCTCAAGGAGGAGTTCTGTAAAGTTTGACGTGTTCTGGCCGAGAGATAGATGAGAACACTGAGGCCACTCTGCTGTTTGCATTCCCAGATATAGAGCAGGCCATTAGCCTAGCTTAGCATAAAGCATGAAAGCAGGTGGTCTAGTAGCAGCTAGCCTGCGTCATACACCAACCAGCAGCTCTAAAGTTCAGTGATTAACACGCTGTGTCTCGTTTGTTTAGACAAGTTGTGGTTCTACAGGGAGGGGCTTCCCGGAGCCTCAGAGTTCTCAAACTCTGGGTGACGAGTCACCTGCCGCTGAAGCAAGTCTGTTTCTATGCAAGCAACTGCAGCAAAATGTAAATGAGTGAAAGGTAAATGCTCTGTGTTTGCATAGCGCCTTTCTAGTCTTCTGTTACATCACATCGCATTCAGGCAATTCAGGGTTCAGTGTCT
This sequence comes from Lepomis macrochirus, assembly GCA_024633595.2. Lineage (NCBI taxonomy): Eukaryota > Metazoa > Chordata > Actinopteri > Centrarchiformes > Centrarchidae > Lepomis > Lepomis macrochirus. The sequence goes on along the minus strand of JALXJV020000023.1, from coordinate 3,324,572 downwards.
CGCACACTCGGACATGGAAGATCCGGGGATTGGACAACCCGCTCTACCCCCTGAGCCGCAGACGCCCCACACAAGAGGATCACCAGTGTTTTTGCAGTTCATCCTGAGGAGAACATGAAGTTTGTGGCAATCAGTCCATAAAATATTGATGAATCTGTTGATGAAACTAGAAATTTAGTGGCTGATACCAAGAACAGTAAATTTCTAAAACTATACAACCTTAGGGCTCGGCGATGTGGCCAAAAATGTTACCACGATTTAAAAAAATGACATCATTCGATATCGATAATCAACCCCAACAAAATTTAAATCATTAAATTAGTTTATTAACTTATTTAGTGTGTTTAAAGGCTGTTTTTTTGCTCCTGAGTGAAAGCTGAAGAATTCAGATGGTTATTATGTGGTTAAACTTTTCTTTATGGTCAGAACGGGACAAACACTTGATGCCAAACAGTGAATCACTTCACAAATCTGAGTTACAACATTCACAACTATTGTGATAAAACCTGTTTTTAATAAATCTGATTAGTCTTTTTCAGTCCCTTTTTCCTCAACACGACAAATATCTTAACAGAAAATATAAGTGCTAATTTTTTTGTGACATTTATAGACAAAATATTGAACATTTATTACATTGTTAGTGCCCAGTCCAGATTTCTATGTTGGAAAATAAAAACAGTTATTGATGATAGAAGTGGATCGTATTTCTCTTTTCAGACGGTCCCTGAATCCTCCTACTGTAACAGGAGCGGTGGACAGACATTAAGCTCTTAGAGCTGCACACTGCATCGTCCTCTTTGGTGATTTTCACGTGATCTGAATTGTGAACCTGAATTAGCAGAACACGGAGAACTCTGGGCTTTGACACGGAGCTGTTGGAGGAAACAGCAGGTAAATATCAAACTAACTCCACCAAACACAACCTCAGAGCCGTCGACGCACCTGTCGCCATCTTCCACGTGTTGGATCCCTCGTTCCTACGTTACTTCCAGAAAAAAAAAAAAAGGATTGCCGACATGTTTTCAGAATTTTGGCATCGAGTTGGTACCAAAGTATCTCGGTCCTCGTGGCGTCCCAGCAGGAAACAGATTTAACAACAGTGAGATATTTCAGTGTTGGTGCTTTTGTGAGGTTTATTAGTGTTGTAGTAAATCTGTAACTTCAGCAACACGTTGCAAATGTTTCAAACACGCAGGGCTTTAAGATAAAAACCTCAAATTCAACAGCAGCAAAACAGAAGCAGCTTTTCCCCAATCGGACACCAAACAACGAGCTGTTGTTATGACTGAACTTTCAGCTGCAGAGGTTTCTTTTTCTTTTTCCTCCCCAGAAGCAGAACGCCACTATCCGATTCTCTCCTTTTTGCTTCTCCTCCTTCATCCGCCCTTCTCAGTTTCGCCTCCTTCCATACAGCCTCCCGTCAATAGTGCTGAGATTGATTCAGCGGAGAACAATGCGACAAAGCGGTGAGCGGCTTTTCTCCGTCAATAGCGCTGTGATTTTAGCTCTTTGCATCTGTCCTCTAATGCTCCTGAACGCCACGCCGAGCTGCTGCTCAGCTCGCTCGGGACATAAAAGCTTCTTTAAAAAAAGAAAGCCATTCAAAGTCACCGTCGGCCGAGTGAAGGGTTTTGTTTGTGGAGGAACAAGAGAAAGAAACGCGTAATTCCTCGCTCATCGCCCTCGAGACAAAATACTGCAGGTTTTTGGATTGTGCCGCGTTCAATACTCCACAAATCGTCCTCATTTCGGCCTCACGCCTCTCATCTGCTGTTTGCAGCCACTCGAGAGCCGAGGCGTCGTCTTTCTGCAGCTCCGACGGTTAACCTGCCGAAATCGACCGCCGGGATGAGAGGCAAAGATGAGACCTGTGTGAATGTGCGCTCGGGAGGAAGCGGAGGCGAGTTTAAAGATGTGAGGCCGAGCTGAGAGAGAGACTCCTGTTAGAGGCAGAGGTGAACGCAGCGAGGCCTGAGGGAGGGTTATTCAGTGGATATGAATGTGTGTGCGACAGGAAATCAAACTCTGGCCTGATGCAACACGGCTCACTGCTGTAGAGAAGAAATGATCTTTGGAGCAACAAGATGAGTTTATCAATGCGGTGCTGGGTAATTTATTCGAGTACGTGCTGTATTTCTTTTGCAGCTTCATTCAACCAAATCAGAATAAAACGAAATGCATCTTTTCTTCTTTTACTGTTCGACAAACACATTTACATTTTGTTTGGATGTTTGGACCTGATGTCTGTCCATGTTTTAAATGAGACAGATTTTACCAGAACTTCCAGAGTCAAGTTCTCACTGCAGTGTCCAGCGGCTCTTCTCAAAACGCCCAGCAGGGGGCGCAGCGTTTTTTCTGACTTTACTGGATGTAAAAATGTCAACACAGAGTCGCGCCCTCGTGTGATTTTGTGGGCGAGGAAACATCTTGGCGAGTAACCACCGTTTGGTCCGAGAGGACTGAGGTTTGAAGAGGCCTGGTTCCAGCATAGTAACCGTTGCTACGTTGTGGTATTTGTACCGCCCCTCCTGTACTGTGATTGGACAGCTGGGTAAAAAGTGACAGTGAGGAGCGCAGCGTTTTTCCCAAAGTTGAACATTTTTCAACTCTCAGCGCCTCGTCACGCTCCCGTTACAACGAACTGTAAAAAACGCTTTGGTGGACACGGGCTCTCAGGCTTTAGAAAGTCACATGACTCAGTGGCAGCACGTTTTTGCTAACACGCTTCAGAGGTTTCGGCTGCAGAAACACAGCAGACTCCAGGCTGAACAGAAACACCAATCTGCACTGTGTCCTGCGCAACTCAGCTTTTCAAGTGGCATAACAACTCTCTACCCACAATCCCTTGTGTTGGCAGGTTATTATGTTCTCGCACAGAGCAGCTCTCTTGTTAGAAGACTCACACAGAGCTCAGTCGGCTCTGAGCATCAACATTCTCCCTTCATTCTTTCATGCAGTCTCATTTTCTCCCTTTGTATCTTTAACATCTTGATGCAAACATCCTCCTCCTCACCTGGACGGTGAAGAGGTGAAATAAACCCGGAGCTGGACCCTGACGCTCTGATCAGACACCGTGCAGGTGACCGGTTATTCTGCATCACTGCTGTAACTCTGAATCGCCTCTGAAAGAGGATGTGACAGGTCAGCGGGGGCTGTTGAAGCTCCCCGGTGTTTTTCCATTTCAGGGGCCGGCAGACATTCACACCGATCACAGCCGAGTCCCGAGGAGCCTCGGAGGGCCGGTGGATTAAAGCAGTGCGGGGCTCAGGCTGCTCAGCACTCCAAGAAACAACACGCAGGTTGGAAGGTCGGTTTAGAAACAGGTTAAGTGTATTTTAGCTGCAGATGACACAGGGGATGAGGAAGTGCAGAAAAAGATGAAATGACAGCATCATGGTATCAAGTCTTGTGGTTGTCGACCAGTAAACCGGCTCCTCAGCCAGCCAAACAGTCCAGGCAGCACAAAGTCACCAATCATCCACCTCCGGAGTGTCACTCAGCTCATCAGGCGCTCACCTCCAGGCCATTCAGCTCGCCAAGCAAACCGTCTAATCACTCAGTCCCTCGGCTGCCAGCTGTATCGAGCTCCTCGCCGCCACTGAGCCAGCAGAACACGCCAGCTAATTAGCGAGTTTAGCTACAACCCGGCCAGCCGCCTCACCGGCCCGTCCTCCATGCGGCCTGCAGGTGGCGAGCTAATTAGTCGCCCCGGCCGGCCGCCCAGCTAATGTAAAACAGTGTCGTCCCCGTGGATACCAGAACCCCTCCAGGCCTGAATTATGGGCTGTTGGAGGTTAACAAGAAACAGCCAAGCAAACATCCCCTCCTCTCCCCTCTGTCCGCCTCCTCACTTCATTACCTGCCTAGTCTTCCTTACTCTCTCTCTTCCTCCATCTCCTCCAGCCTCTAATTTATGAGCAGCGACTCAGAGCCTCTCTTCCTCTCTGCTCCCTAAGCGCCCCCCCTCCCTCCTCTCTCGGATGAAACGTGCCCCCACCCCCCCCCCCCGGCTTTCCTGCACGTTCCAGGTGAAATAAATTGACTCTGCTGCCGCCCTCGCCTTCATTTCCCACTTCGCTCTCGGAAGCGTCGCCGCAGACGGTTTATCATCCAATCCACGGGGTGAAAACCAACAAAGCACCTTCACCCGAGAGCTTTACTTAATGTTGGTGGAGACACTAGCCCGTGGCGTTGAGGTCACGGGTGTGATTACCGTGACACACACCTGTTCAATCACCTTTAATCCCCCCGGCTCTGACTGCAAACTGTTGCTTGTACAGTGTGAGTGCATGGCGTCATTCAGAAGATCACGAGCTACAGCTAAGACAGAAATATACTGACGGACAGACCGACTGGGCTTCCTGTGATTCTGTAATCTGTGTTTATCATATGTATTTGACGTTCGGTGATAACCCGTGTGTGTAAGCGTGATAATCTTTCTTTCAGTGTGGGATGTCTCTGTTTTTTGAACCGTCTGCTGAACACAGACTGATTTGAAGCAGAAAAACCTTAACAGTATAACAGGTAGAGCTGCAACTGACGACTGTTTTGATAGTCGATTATTGAAACGAATAACCAACTATTACGAATCACAAAGCCTCTCCTTTAGCTATCGGCTTTTAAATTAAGCTTGAGGTTGTCTCAGACACGTGCTAATAGACGATAAAAATTAAAACTGCTTTCTAAAATACATCTTTTAATAAAAGTTTCTGCTGCAGAAACAGAAAGTACTACCAAAAACGCACCAAAGAGGTAAACAGTGAGAAATAACTGTGTGCCAGCAGCTGATTTACACGCCGGGACAAACTGACACTATTTATACAAAGACAGGAATAATTTCATGGGTTATATTTGCTGATTTTACAAGAGGTATCCAATAACGATTTTGTAGCAGGCAAACGTTTATATATTTGCCGCTAACTCAACAACGAACAGAACTGATTTTTAAGGGACTCTGGGCTGGATTATCTGCTGCCTCGGCACGGGCAGGAGAACTGTTTTCATTTTTCTTATATCCAAGTATAAACTTGTCCGGTGTCGTCTAATCTTGCGCGCTTCTGCAGCTGGGAACGTTGCCATGAGCGACGCATCGTTTATAATTGTAAATTTAGGGCAATGTGAACGGGGCCGTTGTGGAACTCAATGGTTTACTACTGTCAACAGCATTAACAATCAATTAACTGGTTTAAGGGAAACTGTATAGAAAATGTTACGGCTTAACGTGACACACGGCTTTAACGTGCGGCTAGCTCGCTAACTAGCTTACCGAGACGAGTCTTCACCATCCACAGAGTCACGACGTTACGCTCCTCCTCTTCAGAAAAGCCAGGAGAGCTCAGACCTTTCTGGCTGAGTGAAGACTGAAACGCTGCCACACTCTGGAGGTTTTAGGTTGTGACGGTTTTACTGCAGCGATGAAGAGTTGTTTTATGTCGTTACGACCCGACGACGTCATGAACGAATTCGTTGGCAACAAATTTAATAAGATTTTTGTCAACTATGTCGATTAATTGTTGCACCTCCAGTAACAGGCTTATATGTTCTGCACAGCGCAAGAAACTACTGAGTGCAATGAAAAGGACACAAAGTTGTGAACATTTGAGAGAAATGTGACCCCGAGAGGAAAAACACTGAAACATGGAAGGGTTAGCAAGTACGAGCTAACTTCTGTGGCCTCCTTGTTTACTTCCAGGGGGAGGTTGTTATGATTAATATTATTATTAATATTACAATCCATCTTGGGTTTATTCAACTTTTCAGACAGACAGGAGGACGGCGCATGTCGGGGACTACTTTCAGAGGCGGATGAATCCACATGTGGTGCTGTAGTGAGTGTTGGGGGCAGCAGGTCGGTGTGTTGGACTGAGTCAGAATAAATACAGTTCATGGTGATGCAGGATCATGTGACCCGGTGCAGCAGTGAGGCTCACTGATGGGTTTAATAGTTTCTGTAGCTCAGAGGAAAAGGAGACAACAGGCTGTAAGGCTGCAACTAACCTTAATCTTCACTGTCCATTAACCCGTTAGTTATTTTCCTGATTCTTTAAAATGTCAGAAAATAGTGAAAATGTCCAAGGTGACGTCCTCCAGTGTTTTTTTTGCCCGCAGCCAAAAGATATTCAGTTTGCTGTCACAGGGGACGAAATAAACCAGAAACCGATTAACAGATTATCTAAATAGTAGATTAATTTAATGGATGTTTGAGAGTTGAGTTTTGTTTAATAACAAATAAAATACAGCAGTCTCGGCGCCTGAACCTCTGCTGTCTTGATGAAGTTCCCGGCGTGGATATGGAAAAGGTTTCACCTGGCTGACGACGTGCACGTTTAAAAATAGAACGGAGAGCGAGACGGGATGATCGATGGAGGGCGTCAAAGACGGCGAGAAATGAAAAGAGAGTTTAGTGATTGCCAGGCCCTGATGAGCTCTCATCAATCTTACCAACACGCACACTCTGGCTGTGGCTCCTTACCTGCCTGATGAGACACAGTAATGAAGGAGACTCCCTCCAATAAAGATGGCCGACTCACATTCACACACTAACACGCAGCGCGTCTTCCCTCTAACCCAGACCGGAATCTGCTCCCATCACTTTGGGAAACGTCTGCCTCTTAGCGATCTTATTTAAGTTTTCCGTGTCGGTCAGATAAAAAGATCAATCACATGGAAGGTATAAAAGGTGCTGCTTCGCTGTCTGCATGTGTGGTCAGGATTTAAAGCAACATAAGGTGTGTTTTTCTGTGTGAGCAGAGACGCTTCAAGAAGGGACGCCACTTTACAAATCCTCAGTACGTCTCTCAGGGGAGAGCCCGTAACCAGGGTGGGGCTACAGTGAAACATCGGGATGGGCGATCGGGTGCGTGGGCACGCCGACCTGGGAAACATATTCCTGGCTTGGCGTCACTACGCGTCTCCATTACCGTGCATGCGTAGTAGAAGTATAACTGAAGGGGAAAAACCTGGTTTAAAAAGTCTTCAAACTTTTTCAGCAGTTTTTATTAAATTTTATTTTTTACTAGTGACAATGTTTCCTCTAGGATTGTTTTCAGCAGCAGGGGGCAGGACAGCCAGCACCCCCCCCCCCTCCCCCCACCAACTTTACTAACAGCCAAACATCAAGACGCAGCGAGGAGCTAATAAGTTATTACTGACGAGTCCAGCAGACAGAAGGCCAGCTCGCCGTCTGTCCTGCATCCATCCAATCTTAGGTCTCCAAGTGAAAGTTTTTACTCTTGCTCGGTCACTCTCTCTTTTTCTCTTCCTCGTTTCCTCCGACTTCTTCTTCAGTCTCCTCTTAGCCTCTGCCATGATATCTGAGCTAGCTCCTCCCTAATCATATTGTAGATTATGTACTTTTTGCTGCTTCTTACAGCTCGCTAAGGAGTCGTGTTGGTGTCGTAAAGTGTTACTCCGTTGTAAGAAAATGTCTCCAGTGCTACATAGCACAGTAGCTAGCATTGCGAGCCCGGAGAGGTGATGACAGAGACACCGTACGCACCGTTACAGCGTAGCATCAAAATGATTTTGAAGCTAAGATAAAAAGGACGTTGCCTTAGGAAGCCGGTTCCATTCCAGGGACAGGCTCGTAGAGAATCCTGATTTGCTCGGCTAGCTTTCTCCTGAGCTGCGTATGCATGCGGTAAACTGGGTCACCATCTTTCTGCATGTGAGGATGTGCAGGGCAAACACTTCACATAGAGAAAGTAATCCTGTGAACACCCCCCCCACCCGCCATCTTCTTTGCCGGTCCATTAAAGCCCAGTCCCGGTGTGACGACACGGGGAGCTGGGCTATCCATCCTGCTCTCACAGTGTTGGTGGAAGTTAATGATGAGATACTGGCACGACACGAGCCGTCGTTCTGCTGGGGCTCAGATGAAGGATGGAGGGAGGAGGAGGAGGGAGGGCCAACTTTGCAAGTTTGTCACCAGACTTAGATCTGGCCGCTTTACGTCTCGGAGATGAAAAACACACCCAGCTTCTTTTTGGTCCATTAGGAAACAGAGTAATGTGTTGACTCCCGGAGCGTTTGGCGGCAAACAGCCCCAGCTGAAGCCAAAGCTGCTTGTTTGTGTAATCCACAGAGGTCTGGTCACGGTGAGGAGGACTCACCTGTGCTCCCGTGTAGGCAGGAATATACGACCCAGTCTAACCTGCAGCAGCCAATGGTTTATGACCGACAGGTGGGTGTTTATCATGTACAGAATCTGCCGTTAGAGCTGCAGCTTTCATTATTTTTACCATCAATTCAACTTTGTTGGGTTTTCAATAAATGGTTTTGCCTCTAAAATGTGAAAAGTGATGGTACAAGTTTGTTAAATAGGTTAACCATCTCATTTTCAAGGGTGGCCTAACATAAAATACAACAGAACATAAAGTGAGAGAAAAATCAAAACATTACAGTTTTACAAAAGACAAAAACAAATCAACATTTTAACAAGACGCATTACAACTAAGGCAAACACATCAAAAAGAAAAGTGAGGACAACCACTTGATGACCACAGAAACGCCCCGAACCAGTACTTTCCCAGCAAAAACATAATGGAGAATAAAGAATATTTAATCCAGTGAGTTGTTAGAGGCAAAGCATCATCTGAGACAAGAACAACAGAGCTCAAAATAAGAAAAAACATATTTTAAACGTGTGAAATGATGTTGAGGATCGTGCGTTTGAAGGTGAGTTATTCCAGTCTGAAGGAGCCTTCAACATAACCTCTTTCCTAACCTTTGGCTTTCTGACTGTAGGAGTGAAGAGGAACTATTAGAGACAGCTTCAAACTTTTGTAATGAGCTGAAACCTTCAACAAACAGTCTGAAACCCCCAAAAATGTCAGTGTTTCCCATTAAACAGCCAGACTCTGGCGGCCCAGCGCAGTCTGACGTTGGCACATTCAGCACGTTTCCTTTAGCTCTCTGTGAGTTTTGGTTATATCGTCTGTTGGGTTTTGTGTTTCAGTCCTGTCTGTCTGTTGTATTGTGTCCAGTCCTCTCGGTGTGTGTTTGCATTTTGATCGGTCTGTTTGTGTCTTGTGGAGTTTGTCCATGTTGTTCTGTCTTCTGCTGGTTCTGTGTGGTGGTTCTGGTCTGATCTTTTGATGTTTCGTTGCCTGCCTTAGTTCTTGTTCAGCTTAGATTGCTTGGTTAACAAAAGCTGAACGTCTCCAACAACAACAACAACTTGTTTATTTGTCTATAAAGTGAATGTGGAAAGGAGCCCGTTGAGGTGGTTCGGGGATCTAGTAAGGACGGCCCCCAGGAGCCACCTTAGGTTGGTATTCCAGGCACGCCCAGCTAGGAGGAAGCCTCGGAGAAGACCCGGGACTTGGTGGCCACACTGGCCTGGGAAAGTGTTGGGATCCCAGTCAGAGCTGATCAATGTGTTTTAGGGAAGGGAGGTTTGAGCTCTGCTGCCCCCCCTCGACCCGACCCCGGATATAATCAACTATAGACGGACGGACGGATAAAAAGACGGACAATCGATGAGTCTGTCTATAAACGCACACTGATGTGGTTTTGATCCCATTAAGCAGAGGAGCTCTGCATGTCGGTCTGTAAAATGAAAGTCAAACACTCGAGTAAAATACATTTTAATATGAAAGCGGATCTTTAATATTCAAAGCCATTTATTGCCTTCTAACCCCCTGACAACTCTCCACTGCAGAAGATCTGAGGCTTTCATCTGCATTTATCTGATCACTCCGTCTCTCGAGGGCTTCCTGTCCAAAGTCCTCAAATTGTCTTTTCTGATTGGGAAGTTTCCTCGCTGGAGGGAACTGACGTGTTTCACTGAGGGGAAAGTTATAATATAAATTATATCTGCAACCACACCATAAGACCTAAGGTGATCAGTGGGGAACACCAACTGATCCCCGGACCTGCTCGTCACCCTGATCACCAGGCGTAGCGGCAGAAGTTTAGCGTTCGTGGTGCAGAGATGCTCACAACTCTTTGAATCCAAGTCAAGCCTCAAGTCTCTGAGCTAGAGTCCAAGTCAAGCCTCAAGTCTCTGAGCTAGAGTCCAAGTCAAGCCTCAAGTCTCTGAGCTAGAGTCCAAGTCAAGCCTCAAGTCTCTGAGCTAGAGTCCAAGTCAAGCCTCAAGTCTCTGAGCTAGAGTCCAAGTCAAGCCTCAAGTCTCTGAGCTAGAGTCCAAGTCAAGCCTCAGGTCTCTGAGTTAGAGTCCAAGTCAAGCCTCAAGTCTCTGAGCTAGAGTCCAAGTCAAGTCTCAGGTCTCTGAGCTAGAGTCCAAGTCAAGCCTCAAGTCTCTGAGCTAGAGTCCAAGTCAAGCCTCAAGTCTCTGAGCTAGAGTCCAAGTCAAGCCTCAAGTCTCTGAGCTAGAGTCCAAGTCAAGCCTCAAGTCTCTGAGCTAGAGTCCAAGTCAAGCCTCAAGTCTCTGAGCTAGAGTCCAAGTCAAGCCTCAGGTCTCTGAGTTAGAGTCCAAGTCAAGTCTCAGGTCTCTGAGCTAGAGTCCAAGTCAAGCCTCAAGTCTCTGAGCTAGAGTCCAAGTCAAGTCTCAGGTCTCTGAGCTAGAGTCCAAGTCAAGCCTCAAGTCTCTGAGCTAGAGTCCAAGTCAAGCCTCAAGTCTCTGAGCTAGAGTCCAAGTCAAGCCTCAGGTCTCTGAGCTAAGTAAAGATTTGCAGAAAGGTAGCATTTTTTGCCAAGGCAGCATTTATTGTCAGAACACCGGTTAAGAGCACATGAACACAAACTGAAGTCGGACAGTGTGTGTTACCGCCTCTGTGACAGTAAACGGAACATCTTTGGGTTGTGGACAACACAAGACCTTTAAGGACGTCCTCCTGGACTTTGGAAAACACTGACATTTTCAACCCTCCTCTGATATTTTATAGACCAAAGAACTAATCAATTAATGAAGGACACGATCTACAGTTGAATCGGTTGTGAAAACGTTTGTGATAATCTGCTGTTCAGCTCAGACGCAGAGGAAAAATGTCCCACGACTTGTGCAACAGCAGGTTTGCCAGGTTGTTGTCTCCCCAAATAATTTTATAGGTAAGCAGCTTGATGTGTGAGAAGTAATCTCAAATTAAAGCCAGTAAATGAATTTAAGATGCTTTGGCATTAATTAAGAAGAGATAAATGTCAGTTCTGAGCTTTTCTGAACGGCTGCAGTGGGTTTCTGTGAGCAGGAAGATGAGAAGAAACAGGATTTAATAAAAGACAAACAGACAGAGAGACAGAATCGGAAGGAAGGAGACGTTTCTCCTTTAATTATCCCGTCCACATGCAGCCCAGTCCCGGGGCTTGTTTCACCTCACCATATCCTTTCTTACACACCTCTCAGTGTTTCAGGGGGGACGCTCACTTTAATCAACAGCGGTGTAATTAGCGCTTCTGTAGAGCAAACAAAGCTAATCCATTGTTTATGCTCTTCGAGGAAATAATGTTTATTAATGTGAAAGTAATAGCGACCGGCCCCTGCCTGTGTTTGTATTGATATCTCATTACTCAACTTCATCAGACGGAGCGGCTGACGGTTAACGAGGCCTGCACACAAATATCAGGCAGCCAGAGATTTAAAGAGTCCAGTTATGGATTCAGAACTTTGTTCTTACTCGCATACAGAAAAGCGAGAGGAGAGAGGTGATAGCGGTGGGGTCAAAGACCTTGTTTTTGTTTCCTTTTAGCCTATCAATATGAGTATAGCGATTAGAGCCCGCTGATATTATCGATATGAGCTAACTGCATTTAATCTGCCGTCTATAACAGCAGATATATGACTATTAAAAAAGAAACTTAGAGTCAGATCTTCACTCAGGTCATGGCTGTTGCATAGTTTGCCCACCGGAGGGCGACCAGCTGCAGCTCCCCTGTTAACAACCCTGCCTCACCACAAAAACCACAGAAGAAGACAATCAGCTGGGCGGAGCTTCCTGCAGCATGTAGAAAGAGGCGGAGGGCTGTGTGAGCGTTGAGTCGGTCTTTGGTCACGTTAATCACATGACTTTAATAATTATAATAAAAACAGACCCAGTCGCTTCTCCTCTCCTGAAAACATTCATGACTTGCTGACCCTCCCGTGTTTTACCCCGGCTTCCCAGCAGCTCACAGCAGGTTAATGTTACAGCAGCTGGGTGTCGAAAGCTGCCGACAGACTAACTGTGTATTTATTTCAGTGTGTCAGTTCTAGCTAACGGTCCACATTCGTCTCTAGTTCGTCACTTCTAAATATTCTCTAAAATCACGTAACGTTACAGCAGCTAACGCTGCCCGTTGCTAAATTAGCCACAAAGCTAATGCCGTGTTTATCAGTGGAGGAGCGCTAACGCTAATGAGTTTCTGGTGGATCAGAAATATATCTGCCTGTCTGAAATGATTAAACCAGAGCTGACGTGTAAATAAACCTGAGCTTAACATGAATCTAACTTTGCTTCCTGCAGCTCAGGCTCTTTGTGTGACGCTGTAGATGTGAAGCGCTGCAGTCAGAGCTGTAACGGCTCCGGTTGTAGTTCTAACGTTAGTTAAATGAAATGTCAAAGCTGCAGGTCCTCGCTGTAGAGAGTCATGTTGGATTAGAGTCATTCAGCAGCAGCTCACTGGATCATAGGCGGCGTGATTTATACCGATGGAGGTTAAATGGTTTCTCGTAGCTTTGGTTAGAATTACAGAGTGCTGCTAAAGGGATGAACTAGATGTGAATGTGCTACATTGGATTCATGGCAGATTAAGTGTAAAGTGAAACACACAAGCTTGTTCTCTCTCTGTTCACAGACGGCTGAAAAAGTTGAAACTTCGAGCAGCAAATATTTATTGATGGGTTTTCATGTTCACTCTTTGAGACTGTGATCTATTTTATTAACAGGATCCATTTAGGAAAAGGTTTTACAGCCCACATACAGACCAGCTGTAGATAACAGCCTGTTCTAAGGGTGATTTTTGTTCCTCAGTGAAAGTTGAAGAAACCTGATGAGTAATTGTGGTCTCTAAATCTAAATATCTAGATTCTTTGTCACTCAAATATGCATCAAGCCTCAAAACCTATATCAGTCAGCGCTCTTTCAGTCCTAGGTTTACCTCAAGAGACTAAACATACTGCATAAAAATGTTCGTCACAAAAGTTTGTGTATGATTCAAGGAATATCAATCAAACATTATCACTGAAAATGTATTGAACATTTGCTGTACTCTTCAGTTTAAAAAAGTGCATATAATATACTCCTCAGTGAAAGTTGACAGACAACCTGTGACCATGAGCCACTATGACTTTACCAAAACATTCATCTAAAATCATCTAAATCTCAGTCACAATTTACTAGAGAAAATACTAACATTTTCAGCTTTTCAAATGTGCATCATAGACGCTCGACTCAGAAGCTGCTGAGACATGCTGTAATATTCATGATGAACATGACAACAGGAAGGATAGCGTGGGAACGTAGCGATGGAGTATTAGTTTTTGCTAAGTCATTGTGTTTCCCGCCATTTTATGCTAGCTAAGCTAAAGTGCGTTCATTACCGTAACACCAATCTTTCATCACCGTGCCGTTTGGTGCCTGTTCCGGTGATGAATTCTGATGTTACGGTGATTAATATCAGAATAGTTTTCTATTACTTGTTAGATATTTTAGCTTTAGACCAGTAGGGCTGAGCAATAATAATAATAATAATTCAAGTAATTATTGCAAAATAACGTCCCTCAATTTGAATTTATTATATTACAACTTTTAAAACTGTTACGGTAATGAAAGGATTTCTGAAAGGGTGTTGTGAAATGTTAAAAAAGACACAAAAAGTGTATTTCTAAATTATTATAATTCATATCAATAGTAACTTCGATTTATATTTGTTAACTTAAATGACTAAAATATTACGAGTATAAATATTATTTAATGGTAGCAAAAGTAGTTCTTAAACGATGCGTCGATGAATCATTGAAATAATCTATAGAAGCTTTGAATACTGAAATCATCGTTAGCTGCAGTCCTTTGTTTGACGAGGCCGTTAACTGATTCATGCGTTTTCAATGTCACCATGATTTGAGGTGCACAAGCTACGTAGCTTAGCGGCACATCAGCAGCAGTAGCGATGGCTCAGGGTCCCTGGGGGCTTGACCCTACCCAGCACGAGTCCAATGAGAGCAAGGTGGACCAGCTCCAGCTCCAGGACCAGAACTTTTAACTTCAGCTTCCGATATCTCCTCCCCCCTGCTGTTCAGTGTTTAACAGTTAAATTCAAATTAACCAGTAACAGCAACAACCTGTTTGTCATGTGATGTCTTTAGCACAAGTAAAACTGGGCGCTAAAATAATCAGCTTGGGAATCGAGCCACCCCGCGGCGTTGCGTTTTGTACCCGTATCTGCGTGAAGCCATGTTGCTGCAGCCTTTTCCCTGTTTCCAGGCTCCAAATTGTTTTAAACGTCTCTTCCTCTTATTGCTTTTTTAATACTCTATTTGCGAGCCTGTTTTCTGTTTGTCGTCTCGCCCTGATGAATCCCATTACCTTTGCCGCTGCAGGGGCCTAATTTCCCTGCGGGGATCGCTCAGGTCTCATCTCATCGCCGCCACAGCCCTCCGTTGGGTTTTACGGCGCTCGTCCGCCGTTCGGTAATTGTGTAAAGTACCAGATTGGTGATCTCAGCAGGATTAACCCTTTGAGCCCTCAGCTCCCGTCATTTATTTGGTTTCAAGGATATAAGAACCGTGTCGATGGGAGGTCTGAACATTTTGCTGCGTTCATGTCACATCAGATTATCCTTCATTACGACTCTTCACATCCTGTCGTTCCTTAGCTGTTTGTGCGATGATACTATGATGACTACTGAACTTTACACCAGAGCCACTTCAGCTACTCCCTGATTTCTACACACATTTATATGCCGAGCTCGGATGTTCCTTCTTGACCTTGGGAAAAAGATATTGGCAGGTAACTTATGGTGTCATTTACTTTATTTATGTTTATTATAATTTATTTATATATATATTTTTTTATGTGTTTTAATGTGTAATGTGTGCACACAAACACATTACTGTGTTATTTACTTAGTTTAATTTAATTTTTAAATATTTAACAGACGCTTACCGTTTTATTTATTTATTTTAATTTAATATATTATTTTTATTTTCTAACATACTAACACACACAACACACTTTTACTTATTTACTTTTTTAAATATTTATTTTTACAGAATTTTTATATTTTATATATATTTTTAATTATTATTATTTTATTTTGTAATATCATACAAACAACTGTTGCTTTTTTATTTCCTTATCTAATGAAATGTATGAAATTAATTGTCCTTATGAACTTTATGCTTTGGCAATATTATTGCTATACAATCATGGCAATAAAGTTAATTTGAATTTGAGCGGTTGGATCCATTAACTACTAATCAAACATGTTCCTAATTGACCTCCCTTCACCTCTGTAGGTGCATGCCCTACACTGGGCATGCGCGTGCCACAGGAAACATGAAGCAGACGGTCTACTCCGCAGCAGCAGACGATTTAGCGAAGATTCAGCGTTTTCAAACATCTTCTGATTCACCGTTTTAATCTGGACGGGGAGGCGGAAACGTAGCAAAAGGTCTCCATTTTTGGAACGAAAACAGAGAGAGAGGCAGTCAGCTGACTGAGCGGCGCCGCTCTTTGCATCAGGAAACTCTCTCTGCCTGATGCGCTGTGTCTATTAAACTCCGGTTGCGGGTGGCGTGTTTGAGATGAGCGCAGCTGCGACAGTTTCACATGATGGCTCACTGCGTTGCTCCAGGTGTCTGATTGCTGCTCAACACTGACTGTAAATGAATTTGTGGGCGCGTTAATCCCTTCTTGTCTGAGAAGGACTTTGGTGCTAGCTAGGCATTATCGGCCGGTTATGATTGGTGACCGATCGATCGGAGCACCCTTATAAACATGTATATATATACAGTATATATGTACAGTATATATAAACATGTACTGCATTCTGAAAATAACGTACTGATCCAAATATATTTCCCCGCGGATGTTACGTTTCCAGTCCTATATTGTAGTTCTGTGACTGGCAGCTTTGCATGATTCAATGTTTAAAAAAAAAAAATTCTGTCTTATACTGGCTCTTCATAAAGGCCTTCATTTCAGCCTCTGTCTGAAACAAGCTGTAGATGCTCCCGTCTCTTTAAGCTGTCTCTTGTAAAAGTCGTATTTTAGGTCCGTAAACTGATGTTTTGAAATAGTTTTTCAGTTTCAAAAACGCTAGCGCCATCGACTTCAACAAGTCTGGATAGTCTCGCGTTTTGGACTCATTCCATGAGCAGGCATGTCGTCTCAACATTGTGTTTTTAGTTAACTGAACTTTTATAACTTGTTTCAACTTCATATGTTTGAAGAAATAGTCACACTTAAAATAAACTTCAGTGTTTCCTCTAGGCTGGTGTTGTAGCAGCGGAGGTGAAGCAAAATTTTTGTCAGAATGTAAAACCCCAACACAACAAATCTCAGCAACATTGCTCTTGTGTCCATGAGCATGCTCCACAGCATGCTTTGGGCGTCACCCCTGTTAATGTGACCTCATTCTAGCTACGACTGTTCATGTTTGCCTTTTGTGTCTTCATTCATCACTTCATCACAGCTCTCTCCAGGCTAACGTTACATATCCACATGGAGCATTTCAGAATAAGAGCGTTTTACCTGCCTGATTTTGCTGACTTATTCAGATTTTGCTTATTTCTCCAGTTGTGCTTAGATTTTTTCCCAAATCAGTCAGCCCCAGTTTATCTTGCAAAACTCTACCAGCTATGTTACCACTCTGTCACAAACTGTCACTTGATTACTATCGCGGCGCACACAGATGTCGCATCTGCTGGGTGGAGTTATCATCACACCCTATTCATTACTGTACTGTAGGTTTTTCCGGCTGTGTACTTGAGTGTTGCAACTTTTTAAGCCATTTCTAAGCCAATTAATTAATATGTAGATAGAAAATGACTCATTCTAAGGGAATAAAAACATTATGTAAGGTCTGAAAACATACTTTTGGATCTTATATTACATTTCTGTCAATCGATCCTCAGAAATATTACACACTGGTCCTTTAAGAAGAAAAACCGAGCACTTTTTCCACCACTGCTGATACATAAACTGAGCTGGAATGAAAAAACAAACCGTAAAATATATTGATTTGTTGCATCACATCAACACGTTAGCTGTCTGAAATCATGCTTCAAATAAGATGAGATCTTGAGGGTATAGTGTTTCTCAGCCTGCAGTCTCTTCACCATCTAAATGATTTACCAAAAGCCCAACACCAGAGAGCGAGAGGCTGGGAAAGTTTGAAATGCTGTCAGAAAAAAACCCAATCCGACACACCGAGGAGGCGTTCGGCATCCCCTAGCAGCCTCTCTTTTCGCACCACGCTGCCATGTTTGGCACAACGAAACATTGTGGAAGACAAATTGGGGTTAAAGGCTGAACCTCGCCGCGAGTCCGAAGGTTCAGGAGGTCACATCCTGTTACTGAAAGGTCCGGCGCCGTGTCTCGGTCTCAGCTCCCAGCGTGTGCTGACTGACAGGCAGATCAAAGTTCAGGCTGACGGAGCTGCGGGAGGACCGGGCAGGTTTTCTTATCTTGTTTGGGAAAGTGTGGACAGAAAGGTATGCATTCAGAGCGAGCCCCGAGGTCGGCGCTGCAATTTAAATGACATTAATAATGCTGAGCGCTGGCTGCGGCGTGCTCTCACTGAGCGGCGAAAACCCTGAAACTGACAGGCAGGAATTCCCTGCAGGCGTTAAAAATGTAAATGAAAAGGTTCGATTCCTGAAGATGTTTTACCGTTTCACCCTGTGTCAGATGAACTCCTGGATGTTTGTGTCTCAGCGTTCAGTCTGAAGGTCAGATTAGTCGGGCTGAGGTCGATGCACAGGCCGTGTAGCAGCCGCGCTGATACGCCGATCAAACCTACAATTCAAGAGGTATTTTTATCTGCATTACATCCCGCTTTCATCTCAAGACCTCTGGTTCAAGTGAAGCACTGCACCTTAAAGCTGGAGACACGCTGGATCTGTTGAGGCGTGTCAAGTCGTCGGATCCATAAACACGACTCGTGCAAAGGGCGGTTTCCCGACGCCCTCTAAAACATGTGAGGTTCTCCAGTCAGTGCCGTAGACCAGTGACACCGGCTAAGATCTGGAGTTGGTCCAGGATGAATTTCGCTACATGTATGTTTACGTGACAATTAAGTATATCAAACCACAGGGCTGGACAACAAAACAATAACAATAATTATCGCAATATAATTTTTTTCAACAACAACAATTGAGTCGATTCACTTGAATCACACAATTTTTTACCAAGATGTTTATTTTGTTGAGGAAATAGGACAGAAAAAAGCTAAATGTTTTGAATGTTCTCCCTCAGATTTGTGAAGTGATCCACTGTTTGGAATCAACTGTTCTGACCATAAAGAAAAGTTTAGACCGCAATTAACCATCAGGTTCCTTCAAGCCTTTCACTGAGGAGCAAAAATCAGCCCTCAAACTCAAACTAAAAAAGATATAACGTTTTCATACTTATCGTGATAATTATTGATATTGAAAGATATGAAACTTTTTATCGTGATAACATTTTTGCCCGTATCGTCCAGCCCCATCATACCATAACAGGGTTTCCTGCCTTTACAAGGGTTAGGATGTGAGGCCCAGACCGGCCTGGGCGCTGGCCATGAATGTAAAATCACTGTGGAGATCATCAAAACTGACTCACTGACTTTTCCCAGATCTATGGTTGTAGTTCCTCCCCGGTAGACATTTTTAGCAAGTTTAGTCCTGAAGCTTTTTTGCTGTTTCTTTATTATCTGCTCCAGCTTTTACAACTATTTGTTCACAGATATGGTAGAAATAGTGGCCCAAAATGCTGTAAAATTGCATATCTGTCGTTGGAAAACAACATTTTCTTGGGGGAGGACATCAGAAAATTACAGTTTAGCCGTTCTACATCGCAGGTTCTCGACACCTCCGCTGCTATAACTCCTTACTTGGAGAGACAAACTATTTAATGCTAATTTGAGAAGGTTTCTGACCCCGCCGCCATGTTGAAAATGGACAGTCCGCAGCTAAGCACCGCCCCCAGAGCCGTGACGCCTCACGGCTGAAACTTTTTCCTCAGTGACCACCGCTACTTCAGTACGTGAGCAAGGAAGATCAGCTTCAACTGGCTGAAATTCAACAGCGAGGAGGGGAACAAGTAAAAGACCAGAGTCTGGTGTATCCGGCGGCTGCCTATGGAAGAAGTTTTCATGATCATTAAAGTGTTTTGAAGTTTCATGACTCGACAGCTGCAGAAAATCCATCGTCTTGTTTTATAAAACAACAGAAACTCTGAATTTTCCAGCTTCTTGTTATCCAGATGAAAGATGTCAGCTGCTGGTCAGACTGCGGCTACAAAGCAAAGAGATAATAGATGGTCTGTGATTTTATATATATATATATGAAGCCATAGCTAGAGAGCGGCCCGTGGAAGAGGTTTCTTCTGTTTGCTGTGAGTGTAAGAGGACGGCTGAAGCCGGCGGGGGGGAAATGAGTTTGTTAAACATTTTCAAAGCCCGGCCTCCTGCTCTGTCTGTACAAGGGGAGCAGTGGGCGGCAGAGGAAGTCACAGCGATGAGCAAATTATTCTATAGAATACGCCGGCTGTACAGATAAACGACGACGAGCTTCTCCCTGCTGGAGACTGAGCGGCTGAATCCGGCTGGCAGCTTTCAGGACGTAAACGGAAGCTGGATGAAGGGCTAGCGAAGCCTCGAGCTGAGAGAGACACGAGAAAAGGTTGGTGCAACAGCGTGAGGAAGCTGACTGTGTGCTCTGTATAATGAAAGCATGAAGTCTGTGTGTGGTCTGCGGCACTATTACAAGGATAATTCTAAAACAAAATGCTTAAAACCTGTTTAATTTGTGTTTTAACAACAACTAAAGAACCTCAGTGGCGCCCCGGAGTCAGACGTTTAATCTTTTATCACAATACCAGAAATTTTAGATGCAACTTCACCAGTAAAATTCCACGATTCTTTACACCAATCCGTTACCACGATAAAAAACAAAAACAAAGCAATAAATCTCATGTACTTCGACATCCACTCCTTTAATAAAAACATCAGAACACTATAAAGAACGAGGCGAGAAGGTGGTTTGGAGGTAATATGTTCAGACATGAGCAAGTTATAGAAATTACAACCTTGCAATTTGGAATATTTAATTATTAAAGTGATTAAAACTTTTTTACAATCTAACAAGTGAAACTTTTAAGTATGGTCACGATCTATTTTGGCAATTAAATTAGTAGTTTATACATAAATAATTAGGTGTGATTGCTGCAAGCATTACAGGCAGTTTGATACTGATTTTTTATTTTTATTTATTTATTTGTCTATTAATATACACACTTGTTTACTGTTTCATTTATTTAATTTAATTAACTATATGAATTAAATTCACACCACACACGTACACGCTTTTATTTTTAATATTTATTTTTACTTTATTTTTCTAATATATATATGTTTTATTATTACTTTATTTTTTAACACACAAACATAACTTTTACTGTTTTATTTACTTATTTAATGAAATATATGAAATGAATTGTTCTTATGTAATTTATTTGTAGCGTTTGCAATATTGATTTTGAATTTGAAACAAGCGCGTTGGACGTCACTTCTTAGAGCTGCAAACTGCATCGTCATCTCTGGTGATATTCAGGTGATCAACCTGTTAAATCTTTGCCTAAATTAGCCTCCAACTGATCCCAGAACTGGAAGGAATCAAGACTTTGACACGGATCTGTTGGCGATAACAGCCCTGTTTCACGCCGAGGCGGAGCCGTCGCTGCAGCTGCACTTGACGATACCTTCCACGTGTTGGATCTTCGGTACCTCGTGTTGTTTTCAGAATTGTGGTATCGACTTGGTACCAAACAGGGCTGAGCGGCAGTTTTGTCCGTCCTCTGTCCTCTTATTTGATGAGACACCATCAAAATTACAGTTTTGATGGTGTCTCATGTGGTAATGCTCCATGACATGTTTTATCTGTTACACAGTGGAGATTGAACTAAACTAAAAAAAAAGAAAGAAAGAAAATCGTTTCGTAATAATTTGCAATATCTGGCAGAAAAACAAGGCCAAGGGGTAGGGGGCCAAGGGTTGAAATGGGATTGAGCCTAAATCCATCCCTCAGAATTCCCATGATGCATGGCGGGGAAGGGAGCCTCCTATTTGTTTAAATACAAAATTTATCTTGTGAATTATGTTTTTGTTAAATGTGTCTGTTTAGAATAAAGTGTTTTTTGTTGGTAACTGTCTTTCTCGTGGTGTTTTTTCCTGTAGGCTACAGTCTTTGGGTTTACCATTGAAAGCAGGAGTGAAGCGCCTGTTTTTGATGAGAACGGCTGCAGTGAGCTATTTTTCGGTGGCAGTTACCAGCATGCAATTCTCTCGTGCGGCCGTGTGTACAAGCAGCCGACAACACATTTGCGGCTCACGTAACAGGGCCCCTACCCAGCCGGGGCCCTCGGTCGCCCGGCCCCCCCATGCACCCACGCCATCTCCACTTATGACTGAAAGGTTTTCCAATTAGAGCAAACTTTAAATCCATGCCTCTGGCGTCCAGTGCAGCGACACGTCCTCTGGTAACTTTACAAGCGCTCGCTGTAGAATAAATAACGTGAGAGCAGAGTTTGTAGGGTTAATGCTTCCAGGGTCACACCCCAAAACGCTTTCTTCATGCGTTAACAAACTGGAGGCAGACGTATGAAAAATTAAAGCCCTCCTCGGCGTGCTGTTTGTTTACACAGGAACGAGGATGCG
This sequence comes from Lepomis macrochirus, assembly GCA_024633595.2. Taxonomy (NCBI): domain Eukaryota; kingdom Metazoa; phylum Chordata; class Actinopteri; order Centrarchiformes; family Centrarchidae; genus Lepomis; species Lepomis macrochirus. Next base: position 3,302,780 of record JALXJV020000023.1, on the reverse strand, counting down.
GCGGAGGGTCAGCTGCGCCGCGAGCCGAGTCTCCCGATTTAACATCGTCTGAACATTATTCATGAAGCAGAGCTGAAAGTGGCCTTTTTTTCCTCCCTGAGTGCAGCTCAGAGGACAAGATCAATTCTTTCTTCACATTTGGCTGCCAGTTTCATCTTTTATTCCTCTGGCGCTGCACTCGGCGACAGCCCGGTAAACTATTCACACACACAAACACACAGCTCCGTCCCAAAGGAGGCTTCAGAGCTTCATTCCTAACCAGGTGACCCGGCGTGCTTCCCTGCTCATTTATAACCAGTTAGCTGATCTGAATAAACATTCACACAAACATCATCACCAGCGTTCACACACACAAACACACCACATCCTGCTCGTGCATTCATTCATTTATTCTGCTGCAGACAGATGTGCGTTTGACACGAGAGGTATCGCCGCCGCCGAGCAGAGCGAAGGTCGACTTCTGACACACGGTGCGAGTGTTGCTTTAAGAGCAGGAACGTGTCTGCCCTGCAGCTACGTGCGCCTCCACCTGCGCCTAAAATATTCACAAAGCGTCATGGGAAATGGCGTGAAGGTTTCTCCTCTTCTGTCTTTCTTGTGTTTCTGTTGGCATGCAGATTATTCCCTCGCCCCGGGGTCTGTATGAAAAACATTACCTAACTAACGCATCAGGGCGAGAGGTAGAATATGGCGCTCAGCATGTTAAAGACGTTGGTGTTTTCTGGTTACAAAAAGGTTCTATCGTGGGATTTTTATATATACATATGTGTGTGTGTGTGTGTCGTTATCGGGATATGAATTTCACACAGCCCTATGTCTAAACGTTGTTGGGGAGGTGGAACCAAAACAAAATCCTCCTTGAGAGTAACTTCTCTTCAGCAGTGCAGAGGGGCCTGGAGCAGCTCGTCCAATCAGAGTCCCATGCTCTGTTTTTTAATTTGAAAGGACACACTCTCTGATTTTGTTTTTGTGCAGCCGAACATCTGATGGTCAAAGGTTTTTCCTTTCTCAGTCTTCATCAGGTTTAAACAACAAACAAACAGGCGCTAACATTTCACACACACTGACGTCATTTCAGACAATAACAGCTCAACAGATTTTAAGGTCGAGATGAGAAGAATGTGTTTCTGTAGGAGAGGCTGAGCTTTGTTACTGAGGATCATGGGAAATGTTTCACAACCAAACACTGAGGAGGACAACATCTCTTATATCTCTATAATCATGGTAATGTAATCAGTGTGAATGTCTATGAAGTGCAGCGGGGACCAAAACAAAGATGGCGGCAGTAAAAAACCAGCAGCAGGGGCTCTTAAATCCGTCACTCCAGCTTTACAGCCGCCGCCACTTTTACTGCCGCGCTGATGGAAAGACGGGCGCCGAAGATTGGCTTCATGATTTGCTGCCGCAGCACCTCACATGCACACGCACTCACACGCCTTCTTCAGCCATCGTCATCATCACGCCATCAGAAGTTGTTAAAGGGAAGATTCATGGGAAGAAATTATAGAATGGAGATTAACAGACAGACGGTCTGCAGATTTATTACTGCACACTCACAGTAATTACAGTATTGTATGATGTAACCTAATCACGCTTGGTCATATTTAACATAGAAAGTGTCGCTCGTACCACAGAAACAAGCTGATCCAAGTTGTATTGTAGTATTTTAAAACCTGTAGTCTCTATAAACTCTGGATTTTGACTAAATTTAACATTTACCAAACGTGTGTGCAAAAGAAAATGATGAGCCTGATTCAAATCAACAAACAAAACCAGGTTTTTCTATTGTAGAGCCTAAAACCCCTCTGGATTGAACAAATCAACAACTGGATGTGCCAGAATTTTCTTCAGTTAAAAGATAAAACTTAAGATGAACAATCACAAGTCAGCTTCAATCATTAATGTTAAAAACCACAAACCAAGCCAGACGTCTTGGTGTAGTCCTGGACTCAGACCTGAGTTTAAGCAGCCACATTAAGACAAAGTCAGCCTGCTGGCACCTGAAGAAAATCTCAAGGATTAAGACCTGGAAAACTTGTCCGTGCATTTACCTTCAGTCCACTCGACTACTGTAACAGTGTCCTTACAAGGCTTCCTAAGAAATCCATCAGCTGCAGCTGATCCAGAACGCCGCTGCTCGAGTCCTCACTAAGACCAACGAAGCGGATCACATTAGTCCAGTTCTGAGGTCTTTACACTGGCTTCCTGTCTGTTGGTTTATAAAGCACTGAATGCTTTCTGATCTTCTGCTTCATTTTGAGTCAAAACTAAACCCGGAGAAGCAGCGTTCAGTTTTTATGCTCCGTATATCTGGAACAAAGTCCCAAAAACCTGCAGGTCTGCTCAAACACTGAAGACTTTTCTTTTTACCGCTGCCTTTAATTTAATCAAATTTAAGGCTGTAGATTAATAACGTTCAGTCTGTCCTGTCCAGTTTAATGCTGTTTTAATTTTCTATCCAACTCTTTCAAAAACTGTTTTATGTTTTGCATAAACTTTGAATCACAGTGCGTTCTCTTTGGCTGGAGCTCAGTGTCCGAGCTGTGCAGGAGGCCAACATTTAAATTCTCAAAGCAACGTAAATGTTTGTTTGCTTTAAGAAGACACGACTTTTACCGAAAGGTTTCTCCTGACGGTTTCCTTTAATGTTGTGTATCGTGATCATAAAGTGACCCAGAGCTGTTAGAAAGGATTAAACACATGCTTTTTAAAATACTACTTTTCAACAGACAGCGGCACACAGAGTTATAGTTTACCTGCAAAGAAATGTAAAGTTATGACGTCTCTTTCTTCACCTTTCTTCTTCTAGTGTTTAAAGTGTTAAACTGCATCCTAAACAGTCCACTCTCTCCACCGCGGCAACTGAGACGCACCGAGCATGTTCTTAATCCCAAGCATCTGATGGAAACGTCTCCAAAATATCTGCCAACAAGACGACTCTGTGAAAACATAATTTAAATACCGGGGGCTGGTTTCCCCTCCAAGGAGCCTCCGTTAACCGTTCACCTCGAGAACTCGAAGAAATCAATTTCAGGCACACGGAGGAAAAAACGTGCAGCAGAGTAGCAAAGCTGTTCAGCATGTGTTTCCATCCACACCGGGCAGAATCACAGCCATCTAAATGTAAATCAAGTGTAAATCAGAGACAGCGCGCTCACATTAAACAGGACACATGTCGCCTCTGCTGTGCATCACACAAGCTGTCCTGTATTTCACACCAGAGCGAGAAAACAAACTGCCAAGAACACAAAGAGACATGAAAAGGCTTCAGTCCAAACGGATCAGTACACCGTGTAACACCTGAAACGTCTGCATCTCTGAAACCTGAGGCTTCAGCATTCGTTCATTTAAACCCATCCTAACACGAGCAGCACCAGACTCTGTTCTGATTTCCTTTGATTTAAGGGCCTTTCACACCTGCCTCATTTAATGCGGTTCAATCGGACTGGAGTTCCTGTTCCACCCTTTGGTGCAGCTCGTCTGCTCATCCTGAAATGTGTTCAGGAAAGCTGCATTTATGCACATCATTTGGTAACTGCGAACACATCTATTTTAAAAAGTCAAAGGCAGATAAGAATGTGCCAGCACGCCGTGTACTTCTGTCACAGTAACAAGTCCTGAATCATTACCGTACAAGACGCCTCCTGTTCATCCCGTTATTATTCAGAACACGTCTCATATTAACAATAACGCCTATTATGAGCTATTTCTTCCCACCAGAAGCAGTAAAGTGCTGCATAAACTTGAATTTGAGTTCGTGGGTCCTGACAGGACCGCCAAAGCTGTCCAATCGACACTGTATAATTTTATTCCCTTGGTCCGGACCAAACGAACCGAACCACAGGTGTGAAAGCGCCCTTAGAGTGAACATCACCAGACACAGCAGCAGTCAGTCCCTGTGTAAAGTTTGTTCCCATAACTATAGAAACATAAGTAACCTCTCAGATCGAGTTCACACGCTGTCTCTGTTTTATGAGCACTGCAGGGATTTTACAGTGTTCAGAGCGTGAAACAGCAAGTCAGTGTAATGTGCAGCAGCAGCAACAACTTCGCTCAAATAAATACAGCAATCACGAGTCACGGCAACAAATCACCACAAGACAGCAACTTTCAGCCGAGCCGACGAGCTTCGGAGGACGGTGCAGCAGCACCGGAGTCAGATCCAGGGGCCCGGCAGCGTGGCTCGGGCCCAAACACTCAGAGCCCAGAGAATCCGCTTCCTTACCTTTGGCTGCTTCACGTTGCTGGTTGGATTCACCTCCCTCAGTGGTTTTGTCCAGCGTCGTCATGACGACCTCTCTGTGGGAGTAAAACACACGTCACTTTTCAACACTAAACTCACCGAGTCCGACGCAGTTTGACAACAGTTTGGATCATTTTAGTAATTTATTTTAAGTCAAGTCCAGCGTTTCTTTGCTCCTCTTTGAGTTGTGGACAAAACAAGACGCTTCAGGACGTCCTCCTGGGCTTTGGGGAACACTGATGGAAATGTTCAGACATTTTAAAGACCAAACAAATGATCGATTAAACGAGAAAATTACCTACGAGTTTCTCTGCTGGTGAAAAGAGAGGACTCAGTGTTGATATTTTTCACACGTCGGCTGAGAGGATGATGGCAGGTTTAGACTTCTGGGGGGGAAAAGCTGTTTTCACTCATTACCACTTTATTTTAACTTCTTTCAAATCTCCAGATGTGCGATTAAGTTTCCAAATCAATGTTTCCTTCCTGCTCCGCTCGGCTAATTACCAATCAAAGCAGCCTTAAAGACACCGGGAGCTCTTTATACCTCCTGTCTTAATTATGTTTGTGTGTTATGGCTCTGTAGGAGTCGTGCATCACGCTGTCGCTGCGGGGCCTCGGGGTGGATTTACCAAACATCTCTTAAAATAAGAACATAGATTTATGGATCAGTTGAGCGATAACATGTTTCTGTACAAACTCAGTAAATGATCTCAGATGCATCAGGGAGCGTTTTTTATACACAGGTTGTTAAATAAAAAAAGGGCAATTTTTCATGTAGAACACAGACCATTTAATTTAAAAATGTTTTTCATTTTCACAAACAGAATAAAGGTTTTACATATCTGTAAGTGTGTTTTAAAGAAACTTTACCCTCTCTGGGACAATCTAGTCCGGATCTGACAGCACGAGTTATAGTGGTTTTTGATCTGGACGTGGTCTAATGTGGTCTACATGTAAAGAAAAATACAGGTAAAATGCCCTTTTTGCATTTTCATAAACAGAATAAAGTTTTCACAAAACTTGAAACTGTGTTTTAAAGAAACTTCTGCCTCTCTAGAATAATCTAGTCCAGATCTGACAGCTCTACGTATAGTGGTTTTGTATCTGGACCTCGGCTGGTCAATAAAACAATAACAATGATTATCCCAATATAATTTTTTTCAACAACAATATAACAAATGTTCAATAAACATTCAATAAATGTTTGATTTGATTCACTTAAATCACACGAATTAGGACTGAATTTTTTATTAATTTGTTTATTTTGTTGAGGAAAAAGGACAGAAAAAAAGCTTTTACTTAATTTCACTTGTGCATATTTGTGGAAAAAGATTTGATCATAATTGTTTTGAATGTTTAAACCACAATTAACCATCAGGTTTCTTCAACTTTCACTGAGGAACAAAAAACCAGCCTTTAACCTCAAAAGAAATTTGATACTTATCATGATAATTATCAATATTGAAAGCTATGATTTTTGGACATATCGTCCAGCCCTAATCTGGACCTGGACCCTGTTTCAGAAAGCAGACTTAACAAACTGCCTGAGTTTTTGGTTCCAGAACAGCCGATCAGAACAAGTTCAATCAACTCTGAGTACGTTGAGCCTGATTGAAGCGCGTACGTGGGGATGGAAAAAAGCCAGACCAATGGAGCTCCGATACGACAATTCACCATGGCGACATAAAGGCAGAGCCTCCATCTTAACCGGGTGGAGCTGGTAATATAAATGCTGCCAAGGCGGACCCTGATTGGCTCTGAAACTCAGGAGCGGAGGATCAACACTTTAACATTATTACATTTTATACAGCGTTGCTCATTCATCATTTAACAGACTGGATATTTCGTTAATAAATGAAACAGTGTTTGAATTCTCCTACAGGAAGGTTTATAAAGCTGCAACCAGACGGGAATAAATACTGCGACAATCGGCTTCCTGATTATGAAAATACAGATCAAATATAAGACACAGTTCACTCGTGAATCTGCGTCAGAACACGTTCAGACAATCAGCAGGTAATCTGTAAGTCTGTCTGTTCCAGCTGCACCACATCAGTCATCCTCACTCAGAAATATTCACATTATCTCCAGCTGATAACCACGGATGTTCCAATCAGTACGTCTACAGTCTGAAAGATTACTGTTCACTGATCAGTTTTACAGGTTACATATTAAACAGTGATTACTGCAGTAATGTAGCCCACAGAAAGTGTTTTAGTGCAACTGTCCGCAAAGTTGCAGCGTTAAAGCTAAAGGACAGATTTTATTGTGTGCTGAGGATAAAGATTGAACATAAAGCGTCATGTTTGGGTAAAAAACAGCCTATCAAACCGGGATTTTAAACTTTTTTAGGATGTAAAAGTGTTCAGATATGTGCTTTGATATTGACAGCATGAGGGAGGAAATGAAACGGAGTGTCAGACAGCCGCCTCCGGCTCCGCAGGAGGGGTCAGAGAGAAACTGACGTTCTCCAACATGTGCCGGTGTTACACCAAAATGTGTGACCTATCAGATTCTGTGACCTAAAAGGCAAGTTAAGCGCCAAAGGCTTTGTTGACGACGTGAAACGGTTGCAGTTTGTTTAGGTTTAGGCACCAAAAGTACTTGGTTAGGAAAACATCGTCGTTTGGGTTTAGTCACAGAATCTGACAGGTCACACATTTTGGTGTTACACCTGTGGCAGGCAGGCAAAACTCGGCACAACACCGGAGTTACTGATCTAAGGATCATCTGATCTCGCTCTCTGAAACCATTTTCACAAATACAATAAAGGTGAATCTGAACCTGTGTCTTTAAAGACACTTCTGATCCAGCCCAGATCAGGCAGCTGAGTGGTTTAGAAGTGAAAGCTAACTTCAGATTGTTGCACGTTACCTCTCTGCGGCGCAGCTCCTCCACAGTTAGCCGCGTTAGCTTTGTTAGCTCCCCGCTCAGCTCCATTTCGTTTATAGCTTCTTATTTCTGCAGTCTTGTAGCTGAAGACCCGACAGCTCCGTGTTTCCCATCTAGTCTCCAGCATCTCCGTCACCCCCCTCACCGCGTGGTCTTAAATCCCTGAACAAACACCTTTAGCAGTAGCGCCGGTTAGCTAGCTAGCTTTAGCGTTAGCCTCCGAACTTTCCTCCAACAACCGATGAGTAACGTTTCCGCGGTACTTCGGGGCCGTTTGCTCCGGTTTCCACCCTACAGAAGCTGCCTGTGTTTTCTCTGAAAAGCTCAAATACAGACACACCCCATAGTTTTGGGTCCCAACCTCTTAAAAGCTCGTAAAAGCTGGTAAAAGCTCTTAAAAGCTCTTAGCTGCCGTTCCCGCGTCTCGACGCCATGTTTGTTTTGAAAACGCACGTCGCCGCTTCCTGAACTTTAAAAACTTTATTTTTCATTAAAACTTTATTTTGATCCACGAATCTGCCAGAATAAACTGGCATTTATCAAAGAAAACATCGCTACTTAAATAATTTAAATAGACAGTGATAATAAATATATAGTCAGTGCACTTTGTCATTGCACGTGTGAAAATGTTGTACATTTCATGTATTTGTAAAATGTTTATTTTTATTTATTTCCTTTATTATCCTGTTTTGTCTTGTTGTTTTGTCTTGTTTTATTTACTGTCTTTCTTTTTGCAGTAGAGCTGACAACACTAAAGTATTTATCTATCTATCTATTTCTTTGATAAGTTTTCATCATTGCTCAATATTAGCCAAACATAACTTGTAGGGTAGAGTGTGGTAAGACGCCCTGCCTGAGCTCAATGTCTATTTGCTGACACATAAAATAATACTTTATAGGGTTTTTGTAGCAAGTCTGAGGTAAAATATGCACATGCCAGCTAGTTAGTTAGTTAGTTGGGAGCATATGTGAGCTTCAAACCTCTATCTTATGGCTGCAAATATACATATATATATATATATATATATATACATATATATATATATATATATATATATATACCAACACAATAAAAAAGTCTTACCCCATGTTACCCAACCTGAAGTACATAAAGAAGTATTTGAGTACAATGTCTGAATCTTTTATCTCATTTTTGTTGCATGCTCTCGTACTTTATGTTTAAATATTAAATGACTCTGTTAAATTACTTTTCTATTTGTTTTTAGGTTCTTTAGGCTGACTATGTTACAACCTATCCAGGCTGTACAGATGAAAAATAATCTTTTGGCTAATCGATCATGGCTGTCCCTGCTAAATGATTTTTTAAAAATGTGTGTTGCTTTTATGTTTTATGTAAAGCACTTTGGATTACCTTGTCCAAATGTCATCATCATCATCTGAATACGTTATTGATCCCTGGGAGGAAATCCTGTCACAGATACTTGTTTGTACATCAAGGTATAAAGGAAATAATCTGTTGTTTGAATTCTGATGATTCTTTTAAAAAGCAATGAAAGACTTTCAGCTTTTAGTTTGATGAGGTCGAATTTATGTTTTTATCTCATTTTATTGTGAAGCGCTTTGCAATTTTTATCTATGAAAGGTGTTATATAAATAAACTTTACTTACTTACATAAAGGAAATAATAATAATAGTATTAGTTGGTAAGCAGGGAATATAAAAAACTATAAAAAAATCTAAGAATATAATTATATACAATAAATTAAATGTGTTACACAAATATAAACTTCGCCTCATCTTCTGCTTCCACCTGCACCGACAACATGTGATCTGCTTTAACAGTTAACACCAGTATTTCCTGTCTTTGGTCCTAAATTCTTATTTTAGTCATTTTTAATTATCACGTTAAAGCCACTTTCTAAGCCACAGATATCCAACATGAAGGGTTTAATCTTATTTCTGCCCATTCCAGTGTCCCTCTCTCCTGTTTTATCTCCTAATATCAGCAGAAGAATCAGGAGTTGCCAGATCCTGGGGATATCCCCCCTTTTAAAAGCCTGTGTTATCTGAGCAGGTGAGTCAGCTGCTGGGTTTCTGGGTTCAGGCCGACCACTGCAGGTTTCAGCGACTGAGTCACAGACTGCATTTACTCCAATAACGCTCCACGAACCATGCGCCCGCAGATTTGTCACCTCCTGCTAATTAACCAATGAGAGGTCAGCTTGCGCTCTGGCCTCTCTGTTAGAGCCTGAGAAGAAGCCAGACGCCGCCTCGCTGCAGATGTTTGGCCGGCCTGAGTTGGCAGGCGCTCAACAGACAGGCTGCTTCTTGGTCGCAGAAATACTAACATGTTGTTTTCTGTGTGTGGAGGCAGGTTTTCAGGTGAGGGGCAGCAGAAAGGTTAGCAAATGTGCCATGTTTAAAAAAAGTAACTTGCTGCAAGCTGCTGATCACTGCATCATATTCTGTGATGTTTTTATATTTTTAAATGCTGCCTTTCACCTATTTTGTGTTTTCCTTTACATAAATAAAGACATTTCCACCATGAATCGGTGCAGAAGATTCTCCAGAACGCAGGAAATTAAGTATTTAATGCTTGAAATTTACTGGGGAAGGACCCCTGCTCATAGGTTTTGGACTGAGGATTTCTTGGTGTTAAAATATCTTCTCGTCTTGTTCTCATGAACTCGGTGCTGTGCGCCGTTACATCTCGTGAGCTAAAAGTGTACCGTAACACCCCAAATCTGAGCCCTTCTGTTCTCAGCACGTCTCAACACAAAGTGACTCAGTGCTCAGAAACAAGCTGCAACAAGCGAAACAGAAAGAAAATGACAAATAACGCTGTTGTTTTTATTGTGTTTAAAACATGATCTATTTCTCTCCTAACTACTGAAGTTTAGCTCTGAACAAATGTTTTGCAGGAAACAAAATGTCGACCTGCTCGGGTTTTCTATTAACACAAAGAGGAAAGTAACAAATGCAGCATGTTGATTCTGTTCGTCCCCTCAAAACATCTGATCCAGCAGCGCAGTTTCATTTCACTCCTCACAGATCGTTACTACACTACTTGTTGTTAATGTTGAGGTGCAGCCTTTGGACAAACGTTAGAGAAAGATCGTGGTCGGGTTTAACACAGAAAAGGGCAGCAAAGTGCTTCTGTTGCCTGAACCGAAGCTCCGACAGTCAGGATGTTGAACCCAGCTAACGTGTTTTAGCCACCATTAAAAGAATTAAAAACAATATCAGTTCAAGTGTTCGCTGTGTTTAGAGCATCGTTACCTTGCAGTCAGTCATTTCCTTTGGAGCCACATTTTCTCAACCAATGAGTGTGTAACGCTGCCGCTGATATTGTTCTATGGGCTAAAATATGTTTTGACAGCACTACATTGCTGAAACAACTCTCTGCTCCTCCAAATTGGAGACAGGCTGACCGCCATGTACTGCAGGTAGTACACAGACTGTGTACAGGTACCTCAATGCAGCCCCACTTTAAAAACCCTGAACCGTCCCTTTAACATCTCCTGATCCAGATCCAGATCACATGTCAGGTGTAAACGGACTCTATGTGACCCTGGCTGCAGGATGAGGAATATAAAAACACATATACACACACACACAACACAAAATCCGAGGAATCTCTGAACAATCAAAGCAAGAACCAGGATGAGAGTTCACATTTCCCCTCACAGATCAGCTCTCCTGTCTGAGCAGGTTTACTTTGGAAATAACTTCTTATTTATTTCACTCTTTTTAAGCTTAGATAAAAAGAAAAAAAACTTAAAGGTCCACTGAGGCAGCTTTTCAGGTTATTTCTCAGATGTCACAACATGTTTTCTCTCCTGTCGGTGCTTTGCTGTTTCCTTCTTCTTCGTCCTGTTTTTATTTTCCATCACAAGCGGCATCGTCAGGTGGAGACGGAGGTGAAAGTTTAAAACTGGAAGAGGAAAAATAAATCCTCTCGTGTCCTGATTCATTCGCACACACAGCTTCAGTCCATTAAGCTGCTACATGTAGACAAACATACAGCTGACATAAATAAATGTGGAAATATACAAATATGGAATAAACAAATGCAAGTTTTATAAGAATAATCATAGAAATATAGAAATATAATACAACTATTTGCAGAGAAAGAACAACGTGGTAGATATTTACATGTGTATTATTCTGGGTTTGTGTTGTCAGGACGTGCTGCAACAAAATATAACGGACAACCAAGTCTGTAAACCTTTGCATCCATCTGATCCCACATTGTTACTAATTCTCAAAGTCAAGATATCTGCAACATGTGGAGCTCCAGAACCAGAACACGCTGGAGGGATTATAAATCCCACATGGCCTGGAAACACATCCCAGAGGAGGAGCTCGAGGATGGGGGCAGGGAGAGGGACATGTGGGCTCCAACAGCCCTGCAGCCTGGACCCAGCAGAATATGGATCGACAGCATGTGAGCTCAACCAGGGAGACTTTCATTTTAACTCAAAAAGTTGTCTTTGAAGAATTTATTTAACAAAAGAGAATAAACAGAGAAGTACTACAAACAAAATCAGCTGGACCAGAGGTTCTGTCTTCTAAGTCAGTCACTAACGTCTGGCCCAGACAAAGTGCTGCATAGTCATTTACACAGTCTGAGTATCTATGTTTTGGGGGGAACAAGAGATCCTCTGCCTGCTCTGCCTGGTCCCAGACAAAACAGGAGAGGAATAGAAAACAAGTCCACATCCTCGACCTAAACCCTACACATGTGGACAGACTAGCAGAATAAGAATAATAATAAAAGGAACACGTTGAAGGTTAAACAATGTAAAAGACATAATAATAAAAAAGGAAAAATAGCACTATAATAAGTACTTGCATTAATGGATGATAAATGTAAGAAGAAAACAACTTTTATCTGTCATTTAGCCGGCAGTTTAGCCCTCAGGGACTCGCAATGAGCCCAACAGGACAGTAAAGCAGGTCACAGCTCAGCAGTGCGGATTGTACAGAACAAAAGAAAGCCGCGTTGTTTCGTGCATGTAAACGTATTTTAATGAGTTCTTAAGCCAGCACGTGTTCACTGACGGGCTGGAAAATGTGATGACCTTAAACTGCTGAGCTGCTCTTTAGCCTGTGTGCTGGAAAAAACCCAGAGAATAATGGGTTGTTTGCACCTGTCAGTGATTTCAGCACAGAGACACCAAGAGAGGTTTGACTGAGCTCACTGGATTTTATAACTCTGGTTCTTGTTTCCAGGAGTTTAGAGCTACCCAGCATCTAAGGTGGGCATTAATGTAACCCCACCAGATATTCCCTGATGTTTGACGTATACAACCTGGTTCTTTCTCTGCTGCTGTTTCTTCAGTTGATCCGGTCCCTACTTACTTACTACTACTCAGACACTGAGAGACGGACTGACATGTTGTTGGTTTGGATCTGCACGTGGGATTTGTTGACAATCAAAAAATGAAAAGATGAATGACGGCCTTGTTTCATTGGCTTCCACGGTCAGTTAGAAACTGGTCTCCTTCTTAGACATGTCAGGTTAGAGGAGGCTTTCAACAGGGCTGTTTCAGAGGTGCCCCAAAACACTGTGTATGTTGAAGTTACAAAGGTCTCTGGGAAAAAGGACTCTTGTCCATCTGAAGTAAAAGGTAGAAAGAGTGGGATGTCAACTAAACGACAGACTTTAACACAGAATATTGTTCGTGTTTCAATTTCTTAATGGTGTGCACGCAGAATCACGTCCAAAAGTGCACGATAGCACCTGTTGTTCATTTACTATTTTTGCCTTAATGAATATGCAGTTTGGGGCGTTTCAGTTTTATTGTGCAAAGTAATGGGAGGGTAACATGCAAATACGTTTATTTACCACACACAATGTGATCTACGAAGCCTAATGGTGCTTTCAGACCAAACACGGATTTAATCCTCGCAACGCTTTCCTCGCGTGGGTACATTTTGCTGCAGATGTTCACACACACAACATGAGAAGGCGATTAGAGCCCTCAAAAATTCGCTCGAGTTGGAAAAGAACTCAGAACTAACTACACAGAGAAACACAGAACCAAACACGGGCTTAAACAGGAAACATGAACACAAACCCCACATTCCTTACATTGTGGAAACGGACGGATTTAGCCGGAGTGGCGGCTTAATTGAATATTGACTGTGGGTTTTTCCACGGTTTGAATTTGGTTGTGGCTCCATGGGGCTTAATAGAACGATGATAGAGAAAGATCAAGAGGTGAATTTGTCTTTTGTCAGTTAAAGCCAGGCAGCCTTGCATTGTGCTTCCTCACTACTGTGCATTAGTCTGCAGTTGTTACAATGGATGTGGGTTGAGCAGGTTGTAGGACCCAAATGCAGGACACAAGGCAGAAGACGTATAGTTCAATGGGTTATTTATTTAAACAAAACCGAGCACACTTACACTGAGTGGCTGAGTCCATAAAAAAAACAAAAGAGAACGAAACACAAATCCAACACAGGTTATCCAACAGAAATCCAAAGGAACAGGGTGACTAGACGAGCGAGGCAGACAACAGGAGTGGAGCGCACACGACAGACAGGAGGAGTAACATGAACAATGACCGAGCAAAGACTGAAGAGAACACCAGACATATATAAACCAGGGACAAACGAGCAGGACGGGAGAAACTAATTACTCAGGTGAGACCACTAAGACAATCAAAGACGAGCACAGGAAGTAAAACAAGACGAGACACCAGGGCGGACTACTACAAACTAAAACAGGAAGTAAAGCTAACTGAAACACACAAGGAACAATGTCACAACATGAAACATAACAGACAACATAAGTGACTAGACAAAACCTACAGAAGTAAAGAACATAGAAACAAGAAACACTGATGAACACTTGAAACACTTAAACTTGAATAAACAAAGTAACAAATACTACAGAGAAGACCAAACACTAGGGTAAGGAATGAACACAGAAACTAATACGAAACACAATAACAAAACATCTTTAAACACAAGGACATAACAGCAGTGTTACACTGACAGCACTCCTTGTGTTGTCTGTCGCTTTATTGTTTGATTTCTTGTAGAAACCTAATTTATAGACGCCAAGGGGTCCTGACCAAGCGTCCATATGTGACCAGCTGGGAGTGAGGAAGTGTCGCTAAGTCACATGATGTTTAACACCCGCTAAACGATGTGAAGCGGTCGTAGTTTGGTCCGTTTCACATCGTTTAGCGATGGTTTGGGTTGAAATAAGTAGGTAAGTCATGTGACACAAGTCGTCTACAAAACGTTATTTAACCTGAAACATGACTCAAACATCCTGACAAGTCCTGAGTTTGACTCGTCCATCCGCCCCATCACCTCCTCACGTCCCTCTTTACACCACGTCACCGATAGAGGTCGACGCCATATAACAAAAGTAATAAGCTGCTAAATAAATCGACCCACAGAATATGGCTGTTTTTGTGAGGACGGGCTGCCTGACGGGGGCGTTAGATCAGAAAACACCTCTGTGTGTCTCTCTGGAGGGAAACAACCTCTTCAGTCATTTAATTCAGAGGACCTGTTGGCTTCAGGTGGACCGTGAAGACCTCCATCTCCCCGCAGTCCCTCCCCCGGGTCGCTGGCTGCTGTTGATTGACAGCACAGAGCTCCACCTGTCCTTTTTGATTAGCAGCTAAGCAGAGAGCTCATCTTCACTCATTCATTTTTATTCCCTCAAAATAAATGATCATAAAAGTTACCTGCTGCAGATTTAATGGCTTTTTCACTTCAGGGCTCAAAGCAATAAAAACCACAAGATTTAATAGACAGACCAAAATTAATTCACACACACACACCAGCCTCTCAGTAATTAACTATCTCGTTGATGACAGGAAAGAAAACCAACCCATCTGATTATGCTAATCGGCTCTGATTGGCCCCGCCTCCACAGGTAAAACACTGAGAGGAAATAAAGGAACAAAAGACGAGGAAGATGAGAGGATAAAGCAGAAAGACGAAGGTGGAGAGGAAACTACTACATGTAGCGGAGTGAAATACTCCAGTAAAGTGCCTCAGAAACTGAAAGTCTCTAATAACTTTCCTGCAAATGTGAAGAATGAAACTGAATTTACATCGAGAGTCACAGACGATGACTTTTAATACGAAGAAGCCACAACTTTAATAATTTGTTGGGGAAATGTTTTTAAGCATGCAAACAAATGATCTCTTCCTCACACTGCAGCTCTTGTTCAGAGGGCGTCGTCTCAGCATAACGGCTAAGTAATTATTTTCTACTGATTACACAACTGTTCACACTCATCTGATAAGTGTGTCTGTGTGAGAGAGGGAGGTTTGTTCAGTAACACAGAGAGAAGAAGAAAAGATGGAAACAAAAACAGAGTGAAGGAAAACACTTTTACTCAGGTTTCACTTTATAGGTACTCTCTCAAAACGTTCTGCTGTCGAGTGTTTTATTCCAGAGCACATTTATTAAAGATTCTGCTCATTTTCAGGTCCAAAATCTTAATCTTTGTTTGTACCAGAACAGGTTTACATGGTTTAATTTTCAAAAAACACCATATTGTTCTCATACTGCACATTGCTGCAGCTGCTCTTTTCAGCCTGTCTGTTGTAGCTCCGCTCGAGCTACAGAGTGATGCATCTTACTTGTACAAAATCTTTGCTGGGAGTTGCACATGCGCAGTTCCCAGGTAAGGACTACTAGCCAATCAGAAGCAGAGAAGGGCGGGTCGTAAGAAACAAGGTAGTGTGATCCAAATCAAAGCCTTCAGACTGCGACCGTAACCTAGCAACCACACAGCATCACTGTTCCACATCTGACCATCAGGACTGAACGCTGAACTGTTGCCGGTGTTCTGACGATCTTTGCTGCCTTGCTGAAAATGCTTCCATAGCGCAAATCGATACTCGACTCTCCTCGGCTCTGCTCGGTTTTCCATTGCAGATAGAACCCAGAGAGCGACGCCACACGCAACGGCCGCGACGTGACGTTCAATGCGACGCACACACCAGCGATCCACACAGCTCTTAAAATATATCCAGTCTACAGTTAAAAGGTTTGAAGCTTCCTCAGAATGTAAAGACAGATAAGCGGTATGAAAACCTTCCAGCTGTGTTTTCCTCTGCAGCGTCTGTGTGACGGCGGGAGCAGAGGGCTCTGTGGCTGGCGGCCGGCGGCCTCACACGCCTCTCCGCGGTCGCCAGAGGCTTCCCCGCCGCCCTCACGGAGCTCCTCAACTCTGAAAATATTTTTGTTCCGCCATCACTTCTCGTAAAACTGTCAATATTGGAAATCCACACAGCTGATTTCTCACCTCAAAACTTCTCAGAAATGGATTTAGTGATGAAAACTGTAAAATAAACTTCCTGTTGCTGCCTCTGTCTGGTGCAGTGATGACGCAGTGAATAGTGAATATTCTCTCTGACCAATCAGCAGTCTGTCCTGTTTTCTCGTTACATTTTAGTTTCCTTCAGCTCGCTTGGAACCTCGACGGAGGTGAGGTGATACGAAAAAAAGCACCTGGAAGCAGGTCCAGGTCCAACTTTTCTACAATGGAAACCCAAACAAAGGCGAGTCGAGCCAAAGGGCCTCCGCTCAGACTCAGCTTGGTTTGAGGGCGTGGCCTGACCCCGCCAGCCGCTTGGCGAACGTTTGCAGTGTGATGTCACAAGTCAAGGAAGTGAAGGGCTGGACTACAAACGAGCTGTTTTCAGTTCAGAGCAGAGTTTCTGTGGGAGATGGGAACTAACTCTGCAAACCTGTTGCAGCACGAAAAAGATATATAACTCAATAAAGGAGAGGGGAAGGCAAAAAGCAGAATACCACTGTGCCGACCACAGTGCTGCACAAAGAACACCGAAGCCAAAACATACTGACAAGAACAAGAAGCAAAATACAGAGTGGTCGACATGAAGAAGGCAAACCTGTGGATCTCAGGCTCCATCCACACGAGGTCTTCGTTTTAAATGCAGACCTTCTGCTGTGTTTCCGCCTCCTGTCCAAACTAAAAATATGAAAACGCTGCTGACCCCGTTCTGGTTTTAAACTCTGGCGTAGCGTGTTCGTGCTGACAGGTGAAAACGATGACGCCGACGCTCACGTTCGGCTTCCTGATTGGCTCTTATGAGAAACACGATGCTGCTGAGTTTTAGTTTTGGTGTTTTTATTCAAACATTTTGGTGGGTAGGTTTCATTGTCACAATACAACAAGTAGTTGAGTTTTGTAACTACCTTCTGCTACGTAGCAGACAGGAAACACTAATAAAGAATCAATAATGAACAATGGAACAATGGAAACATCTGCATGTCTCCGTATTCACTTTGCTCCGCTCAGTAACAGTTCCACCTCGCCGTCAGCCCGTCCTTTCTTCTTTAGACGAATCTTCTGTGGAGAAGACACATCTGCTTCCTGTTTACATGCCCAGTGCACGTGAACGGCCACTTCATGTGCGTTTTCGGTCATTTTAATGCAGACGGAGATCAGTTCTGATACGCAGCTAAAACGCTGGTGTGGACAGAGATGGTAGTGTGGGTGTATCCTCAGAGACCCGGCAGCAGAGCGCCGGTGAAAAGAAGTCGTCACATATGGGCGTCAGTTTGTAACTCACTGTTATAGAGCAGGTGTAGCATGTAAATAACAGAAAAGTCAGAGTAAGCAGATGGTTTGGGAGGACAGGTGGGTCAAGTTCTAGGCTCTTAATGGTCAGACCCCATCTATGAGGTAAGTGGCTGAACTGATCTCCTGTTTTCAGGCAAAAGGCGCATCACAAAAAAAGTAGCCTGGTGAGCGATCAGGCTGCTGGAATCTGTTTTCAGCTGATTGGAACCTCAGGATGTTTCTACGTGTTCTAATGTTGACAGACGTGTTTCTGGATTGTGAAGATCTGAGCTGTAGCCTTCAGTGCCGACAGCTGGTCTGCTGCTCCGACAGAGATCACAGCTCTGGACAGATGATGCAGCTGTGCAACAGGTCAGATTTAACCGACGTCGCTTTAAAATGACATCTCAGTTCGTTAAATGCCTGTTTCCTCGTGCGATGCGCCCTGACGAGTCGAGGAAACGAGGAGGCAGAAATTCGGGAAACGAGAAAGGCCCAAAGATAAAAAGCAGGCCGGGGGATCAGACAAGGGAGACACATGAAGAAATCAGCACAGACAGGATACCAAGGGCAGACAACTTCAAAATAAAACAGGAAGTACCACTCTACAAAGTAATGTACCGGGACTTGAACCTTGTCGGACACGTGCACAGGAGGGGACGGGCATCGACGCTCCACATTAGAGCAGCAACAATTAACCGATCAGTCGCTCAGAAGAAGTTAATTGATAACTTTTTTTTGATGGTTTCAGGTTCTTAAATGTGAGAATTTGCTGCAGGACAGTTTGGTCAAACAAAACAAGACGTGGAACAACATCCCCTCCTGCATTTGTTGTCAGCGAATGATTAATTGATAATTGGCAGCAACAACAGCTCGCCGATAATCACTTTAATTGTAAGTAGAAGGACTGAATAGATTTTACACTCAGAGCCGCTCTTAAGATTAAAGCCACACTTTTGTTTTCACAAACTCTCAAGGCTTTATTGATTTAAACTCGTTGCAGCTTTTTCTTGCTCTCTCTGCAGCTCTGAGGTGGAGCCATGTCGTCCTGCTAATTCGTTCAGACGACAGCGTGATTATACGACCAAACAAGCCTCTGCGAAAAGATTCAGTAACATTAGTTTGCACCAACTGCTGAGCGCAGTTCATTAGTAAGTAATCAGTCCACATTGTACCTGCAGCTTTAGCGCTGACCTCATGGAATAAACCAGAATCATTAAAAATGCATTTATTCACCTCGACGCTGCAGGACGGATACGGACAGACTGTATGATTTGAGACGGTCGCGCTGCTTTCGGCTCGTCACACTGAACGGAGATAATGTTAATGGAATCGTTTGTCCGGGAAAAAATGGAGCTCAGGATTCAGAAAAGCCAAATGAGCCGTTTTATAACACGCAGTCGGAGGTCGTAATGACGAGCCGACGGGAGGAGGTTTGTCTTTCAGTCCGCCGTGGGGCCTTATCTCACAGGAGCTAAAACAGCATTTCCCAGAAGCCCTCAGTCAGTCTCTCTGTGCCACGGCGGAGATAAGCAGCAGGTGGAAATAACGTTTGTCAGCACAAACAAGGAAAAGGAATAAACGGTGGGAGGAGGGAGGAGGAGAGAGGAAAGTTAGGGGGAGGAAAACACCGTGAAAACATTCTGACCACCTGCCTGTAAAACTGTTCACTGTAAAGGAAACGTACTTTTACAGTTGATTACTGGCTAATAATTACAGTAACTTCACAGTAATGTGTTGTGATGCTGCAGTAAGCACACAGCAGTACTGTCACACTACGGGCTGATATTTGTGTCAGTACAGACCGAATTTACTGACATGATATTTCAATATCGATCTAGCTGACTATGCTGTGCTAAGATACAGAGTGGCTACCTCGCCAGAAAGCTGATGCACACGGCCTGTTGCCATAGTTACGACTTTACTCCCAAGTTAATCTAGCGAAGGTCCGTCCAAGTAATTGTTTGTTGCTAAATTTCTGATCACAGTAATTACTTGTAATTCACCATTTTTACTGTGTCATTACTGGAAACCAGCAGCCAGTAAATTCCTGTTCATTTACAGCAGTGGTTCTCAAAATGGGGTCCAGAGGGTCTTTGAGAGGGCTCCAGGGGGCCCCAGGGGGCCCCAGCAAAAAGGGGATTCACTTATTTTCACTATACATTCCCTCCATAAGTAACACGATAAAAAAACCATGTATGGCTACTTTCATTATAGGTTGCATAAATGTAAAAGAAAAAAATCCCATCAGACGGGAGAAACTGGGAAAAACTCGTATCAAAGGGGGTCCGAGGTCTAATTTGTGTCAGTTTAGGGGTCCTAGACAAGAAGACGTTTGAGAACCACTGGTTTACAGGATGTGTACTACATGAAAATACTGTATAAATTGTGTTTCCACAGCGACACACTGGCCCATGTTTGTCTTCAGATTTAATACAGAAATATTATAACTGATAATGTTCATTGTAAATTTACAGCATGAACTATTTCACATTTAATGGACTGACTTTAGTTTTTTTTACTTTACTAAAAAATGAGTGAAACTGACTGTAATCAAACAGTAATACAGTAACAACAGATGAGTGTATTAATGTCCACGCACACACCTCGTTGAATTTCCACAAGTCACCAAAACAGCCCTGACCCCATAAAGACCTGGACTCCGCTGGACCTCTGAAGCTGTGCTGAGGTATCTGGCACCAAGACTTCCGCAGCAGATCCTTTAAGTCCTGTAAGATGTGAGCCGGGGCCTCCGTGTGCCGGACTTGTTTGTCCGGCAGAGATGCTCGACCGGATTGAGATCTGGGGAGTTTTGGAGGCCAAGTCAACGCTTTGAACTTTTTGTGTCCCTCAAACGGCCCCTGAACCATTTCTGGTTTGTCGCGCATTGTCCTGCTGAGAGACGCCATCAGGTAATACTGTTTCCATGAAAGTGTGTAACCGCTTTGCAGCAACGCTTTGAGCAGGTGGTACGTGTCACAGAAACGTCCATAGAGCTTCAAGAAAAGTGCAGGATATTTAAAAATGTTTGGGTTTCCTCTGTGAGACTGTGGCAGCCAGCACCGTCGGCTCCGGCTCACCTCTAGAACTTTTCTTTATACGTTACACAGATTTACTGCCATTAATAACACATCTGTCTTGTTACACACGGAGGTCAAAGTGTTTTATTTTCATAATTACAAAATCTGAAATACTTGCGTCCTGGTGTCCAGGAAGAGATATTACACATTTCTTTAATCACCTCGGGTGGAACAAACTGTACAAACTGTTCTGTTCTGAACCAGTAAGGAATAAAGTCCCTTTACGATTTCATCTTTAAGATCGATGGATGAAAATAATGAGGAGGGGATCTTTAAACCAAAGGGGACGTGGAAGAGGACTGCTTAGCCCTGATCCAGTATATGAGAAAAGATCTGAGTGAGTACAAAACTAATTCTGAGCTCTGCAAGTCAAAGTTTAGAAGGACAAAACTTACATAAGTATGTATAAATACATAAATGTATACATAAATGTATTAAGAAATACATAAGTATCTAATTTAAGAAATAAATACATGTAGAAATGTATAAATAAATATAAAACTACAGAAATAAATACATTGTTAAATACATAAATAAATAAATACATAATTAAATAAATCTAAAAATAGCCTTTTCATTACCAAAATGTATTTATTTTTAATTTATTCATGTATTTATTTATATATTTCTGCATTTTTTTATTCATGCTTATTTTTTGTCCTTCATCCTTGACAGTGCACATAAATACATCTACAACCTGAATTAAATTCCTTATTTTATCCTTGACTACTAAATGATTGTCAGAGAAATGATTTCATGCTTTTCTGGCTCTTTACCGGTTTTACTTTATTTTATTTAACCTTGAAATCTTTACATCTGCACTGACCTAATGATGAAATTGCTCATTGTTGTGTTTTAAAGTGAAAAGCAGACGGATTTACTCTGTGAGGACGTTTTTCTGAGTCTGTCCCCATCACACCAGCTCATCATCATCATCATCATCATCATCATCTTCGCTGTCACTCAGCTCGGCCTTCAGCATCAAGACGGAGCGTGCCTCAGCCGACCGTCCGTCTCGCTGCGTTCAGGGTGTCAGGGGACAAATGGGAACATTTTTCCAGCGTCTGGCTCACATATTAAAGACCCGCTGAGGACGGGGACGTCTGCGAGGACGGACCGAGGGCGACACGTGAGATGAGGCCACATATTGAGGTCAGGATGAAGAATCGGCTGTCAGGAAACACCAAGACCGAATTAGAGGCGGGAGGCTGCAGGCCGGACGGCTCCTCTCATCGAGACACGAAGCTCTGTGCTTCTCACGGCCATTTAAAGAAATCAGTTTTGGGAAATACGCTCAGATATTAAAGTTGATCCGACTCTCATGTCTGTGCGCTACAGCCAGCAGCCCGTTAGCTTAGCATAAAGGCTGGAATCCACATGCTGGGAGTCACTGATCCCTTCGAGTGACCTTCCACAAAATGACAAATTGTCACTTTAAAGTTTGGCTTTTTTAAAGATTTCACAATCGGCGAGCTTTAGAGGCGTCAGGCCAGCTGTTGGCCCACATAGGTGGAAATCGCAGGGGTCAGGACCCCCCCCCATCTGAGGGTCGTCCCCCCTAAAAAACGTTAAATAATATGATATATAATTACAATAATTGTGTAAGTAATAAAACAATACAAACACAAACTGGGCAACAAAAGTGCAATTTAAGTTTAGAAACATTTTGAGTTCCCCCTCCGTTGCCTCACAGTGGTTTGGTCCACTGCCTGCTTTCCCTCTCACAGGAGTCAGCTAACCAGGCTAGCAGGGCTGTTTTAAGCTATAGAAACATGGGATGAACTGGTTCTTTTGTCTTTAATACATTAATAAATAATTCATGACAAAAAAATATGATAATCGATTTTTTTTTATGAGCCCACCATGTTATTTTAACATTACCTAGCTAGTTTAATAGCTTGTTGGTCTGAAATCGCCCCTGCATGTGAATTACATCAATTCAATTTCCTTTAAACATTTATCCTAATAAATCCAAAGACACCATGATCATATCCTGGGTTATTCAATAACAAATTCATAAATGCAGAATGAAGAATGATAATTACTAAAAATGGGCGGCTGTGGCTCAGCAGGTAGAGCGGGTTGCCCGTTAATAAGAGGGTCGGAGGTTCAATCCCCGCCTCCCCCAGGCTGTGTCGAAGTGTCCTTGGGAAAGTTACTGAACCCCGAATTGCCCCCGGTGGCTGTTCCACCAGTGTGTGAATGCTTGTAAAAGCGCTTTAGGCGGTCGAAAAGACTAGAAAGGCGCTACATGGAGCATTTACATTAAAAAAACACCCCACTAAATTCTAAGGAGACGCGTTTTAAGAAACATAAATCATAAAGTCACATTTGTATTTCAGACAAATGGAAAACTTATTAGCACATTTTACCAAAACTCCCTTCCACCTCGTGCATCATGGGAATTCTGAGGGACGGACGGCGGCTGCTCAGCGGTTTGTTTTTACGGCGTCAAAGTCCGCCGGAAGCCTCTGAGAAGTGTTTCAGCAGCAGAGAGCAGCCACCTGTCTTTAATGTGTCCTTTTTGTGCTTCTCCTACACTCTGTGGATCGCTGTCATTCATCGTCTTGACCAAACGCCTGCATCAAGCAACTACCACTGGGAGCATTCCAGAATAAGAGCCTGTCAGATTTTGCAGACACGTTTAGATTTTAATGATTTGTGCTTACTTTTTGTGCTTCGTTTATGATTAAGTAGCTACATAGTTATTTTTTGCTGATTTAACTGTTTATTGTTGACATACAGAGTGGAAGTCTGTACCGGGTATTTTATTTTGAAAATTTACAGGATTCTCTGCTGTTTCTGTGTCTGACTTCCTGCACAGTTCATGGACTTTCGGAGTGAGTCTGGGGTCATGTAAACTTGGCTCTGTAGCAGGTGGGGCCCACGTTGAAGCTCCGCCCCCACTGTGGTGCCAGTCTAGCTCCGCCCCCGTAGCCAGTAACAGAGAACCATGCTGCTCTGCACTCGGATTACTGTGAGACTTTATTAGTACCAACACATGTGTGCTGACAGAAACTCCATCAAAAGTCTCTCCAGCTGTTCGAGCCGACTGACGGCCGATTCAGCTGTGATCGGGACTAGGAGGCAAGGAGACGACGCAAGCGAGGGACGTGGATGCAATTAGGAGACTTGAGAAGCTCCCTGTGTCTCTTCTTTAATCTTCAGCAGCAGGAAGCAGCTGCATGAAAAAATCCTGTTTGGAGAACTCAGACAGAAAGGGAATTAATCAGAAGGGATGTCTTTACTACTCACCTGTTCTCACACAGCGGCAGGACGAGGCTGCTGTCAGGAGGAAGCTGAATGCAGCTCCAGTCAAAGTCTAAGAAATGCAGTTAGTCGTTGTTTGTGTGTGTAGTTCAGTCTTCTGTTTCAAAGCTTTATTAAAGCTCAACAACCCCAGAAACTGCTGTTTGTTTGCCTTCCTGTCGTGTTTGTTCTCGACTAAACGAAGCGAGCGAGTTTCTCTGCTGCCGTACAAAACGTTACGCCGATTACCGAAGGTGAAGAAACACTCAGCTCTTTACAGTTTGGAGATAAAACACGTTATATTGTTTTTATTTTTAATTGATAATGCAACATGAAAAAGTGACTGAAAGTCAGCACGTCACAGACCTTCTGGGAGCTGTGTTGATTTGATGATGTTGGATTTTTCAGTTTAAAAAAAAAAGGTTGCTTTAGTTTTGTTTTTGAAAACTGAACTTATGTCAGAAATAATAAGTAACAGAAAGGCAGAGCCTCATTCCCAGAATGCACCTCGCCTCGCCTGTCAACATCTATTTCAACCCGTTCTCATCCCAGGGCGTCACATGTGGATTGTTTTATGGATAGTCGTCCCTTTTAACCCTGTCAGTGCCTCTGGTGAAATATTATAACACCCTTCTGCATTCTGGTTCTGTATGTCTATTTATATAAAGGGGAACCAAAGTAAGGTCAAAATATAAAAATATAATGGAATCTAATACAGCTAATAATCAGCTTTTGGACAAAGCACATTTCTTCTGTATTTCAGCTGCATTGCATGTTTTCTTGTTATTTAACATTTTTCGTTGCTGTTTTTCAGAACATTTTTAACAAAAACTGATGCAGACATTCAGATTCTGACCTGTCCTCAGCGTCCCCATGTAAATGACACCTGTCAGTCAATATTTTTAAATGTCCCGCCCCATCCAGGCTGTGATTGGTCGGTTCACAAAAGGTGACACTGACGAGCTCCATTCAGCACACGGGGCTTGAAAGGCACTGAGCTTCTCTTCTCGCTCGTCTCTCTGCGCCGACAGAGTTTAGCGGGCAGAGAGAGCGGGAACAGGTGAGCGTCACGTAGCGCCCAGAGACCCTGATCTGGAGAGGGCAGAGGAGAGGACCGCAGCTCGGGAGAAGTCCCGGTACGCCAAATAGTAAAGTGTCGATGGCGTACCGGTCCACTGGCCCACTTCACGCACATGTAGGGCTCTGCCGTCAGGTTAGCATGAACGCCTGGTTAGCTTGGGGGGACGGGTGGGACGAAAACCAGACTTTCACCCAGGAGACTGGTGTTGGTTTTCTGTGTGAAACAAAAGATGATTCCTTTCAGTGATGTTACGTAACTTACGCAGTTTAAGTCACAAAAAAATAGTTATTTTAACCCAAACCACGATTTAAAGCGAACCGTTGTACCTTAACCACGTGCCATTTCGTCACGTTAGCCGCTGGTTTTGTTTTGAAAGTCTAACCCGACGTTGCTTCACCGCCGAGCTCTACGTGTACACCGACGAGGCTAAAGGGTGTTGACAAAGTGAGCAAAAGGTCCCGAAAAAAATTGTCAATGCCAACAAGAGCTAGATGTGACGGCACTATAGACTGTATAAAAGAAGTGGGCGTAGTCATGGTGACGTCACCTGTTGGTTTGTGGACCGCCGTTTTGAAGCCTCGAGTTTGGCCAATAGGGCGCCGCCATGTCGAGTTTTTGCAACCAGGAAGTGACGATACGGCGGAGCTAACGGCCGTGTGCGGAGCTAGCTAGCTAGCTTAGCTAGGTGCAGCTGTAACTCAGGTTAACTGTCATTTTAACAGGCTGATAAGTTTGTCCAGAGAACAACAGTCTGAAAACTAAATGTTCTCACCAGAGAAAGTGAACAGCCGACTCCTGATAAGCTTTTTCAACGGCGCCGGTTAAATTTACACAGCGCCGAGGGGACGAGTCGGCTCTAGCCTGATTGACAGGTCGCCATGGTAACGACTTGTCAGTCACAGATAACCCCGCCCTGAAACATTCTCTGCTTTGTGGTCTATTTTAAAATAAATGGGACCATAATTTACTAAATGAACATCATGCTGTGTTGAAGAAGACTTGAAACTAGCGACTGAGACCATAAACTCATCAGGAAAGTGTTTACTGGGGTAATTATTCAGCTGAGAAGGAGAAACATTTTCCCATTATTTCTAATGGAGCTGCACTTCTTTTTGCAACCAGATCCTGGATTTTCAATAGAACGCAGCTTTCAGGGACTTGGCAGCGGCTTCATGTTGTAGACCGGAAGCTTCCTGCTTGGACGGAGCACCTGGGATCTTTCACACGCTGAAATGTACAAATACCGGCCCTCGTTCCCGAGAAGCGTTCACATGAGCTCCTGGAGCTGGAGGTTGTTGAGGCTAAAGGAGTATGACGTCCTTTAAAAGCCTTGATAATATGCATCTTGGCCATACAGACGTTTTATTCATA
Organism: Lepomis macrochirus; assembly: GCA_024633595.2. Classification (NCBI taxonomy): domain Eukaryota; kingdom Metazoa; phylum Chordata; class Actinopteri; order Centrarchiformes; family Centrarchidae; genus Lepomis; species Lepomis macrochirus. The sequence continues at coordinate 3,276,332 of JALXJV020000023.1, read as the reverse complement.
TTCTTCTAACACACTTTTATCGCTGCGTACGAGTTACTTGAGGTTTTAAAAGAGAGACAGTTAAATATTGGTCATGAACGCTTGATTAGAAACATGAGACCAAAATAAATCCCTGCATCACGAAAATCAGTGAAATAAAGAGGAAGAAAGAGACTCAGCAGACTCAGTTTGGGAGGAGATCATTTTTATTTCAGCATTCGGCTTCTCAGCAGCATCACAGACATCTCAGCCAATGACAGAAGAGGACAATAAATATTAACCAATAAGCAACAGAGGGCTGCATTGGCCAATCGTAACAGGGCTACACACGTCTACAAGGCTCGGGCGCGTCCGACAAACCTTCCTGCACCCGGCATCGAAACAGGATGTGATGTCACAGGTAAACAGGAAACACTGAGCAGATATGATGAGCTCAGTCACACGGGCTTTAATGCAGATATATGACGCTGCGTTTACAGCGAATGGGAACATTTTCAAGGCGAGTTCACGCCCTCAGGACGCCACCAGGAGGCCAGACGTAAGGACACCTTCAAAACCCTGCAGGACATGTCTCTCATGATGAGACGGAGAGACAGAATCTAACAAACCAAAGGTCCTCTTTCTTTTTTTTCCTTTCAGCTGATCTAGGGATGCACTGAGAGGAAAATTCTTGGGCGAAGCCAAAATCGAATATAATAAAAAAAATACCTAACATGTATATTGGCATTTTATAACATTTATTTTGCCTTTTTTTTAACCATTGCATAAATTAGTCAAAATGTGCTTTTTCCTCAGTGTTTCCCACATGATGTGGAGAGACTATGGTGGGGGGATCCGGGGCCCGAGAGGGTCCGGCAAAGTAAATGACATGAGTCCAGTGCTGCTTTTAACCGAGCGGATAAAATCACTGCAGATCTGTTGCTGTTCGAGTCGTCAGTGTTGGCTTCAAAAGAGAAACGTCGAACTTTAAAAACCTATTAAGTTTGAAGAAACTACCGAGCTCACATGTCAACAGACACGTCACCATTTCAACTGAGCAATTTACATTTAAAAAGGTCGGCGAACTACAGCAAAATGTTCGATTTTACCAAATGAGTGATCAGTTTAATCGTTCAGCATTTCATTTCCCCGTTTATGATCTTCTCACATCATCTTCTCATCTAACTATATATATTTAGCGCTCACACAGACAGCGAGCGGGCCGTGAGGAGATTTTCATAATGTGTTGGTTTAGAATCGCTGACCCCACCTTTAATGGTGACGGCTGAGACGTGATGACTTAATGATACAGGCGCCAAACCTCGCTGCTCTTTTATAAACCCGATGAAAAGGTGGCGTATTTCTGTCTTTGTGCGCTCACATCTGGCCCCAGGTGGATGTTCTGTCCTGTGTTATTGACGTCAGGAAGCTTCACCTGAACATTTTACTTCCTAAAACTAAGCTGAACGTTACTTTTCAGTATTAAACGTATTAGTTTTGAATGCAGCATTAATGCACGGTGACGAGCCGAGAAAAGATTTCAGGACACACAAACAAAAACTCCAACGCAAATAAAACTTGCATTTTGAACATTTTAGTCTTAAAGAGCCGAGCTGAACGAAGCCCCACATCGTCCTCATTTAAAGTGCATTTACAGACTGAGACGCTTTACAAGCTCCAACTTCAGTGTTACGATAAGAATAATTACAGTAAGACTTTGTACAGTTTGTCACATAAATAAGAGTTAAAAGGTAAAACACTCGAGCTCTCCACAGTTATTGCACACAAAATGTATTCAGCCAAAAACAGCAGGTGAAACAGGAAAAGACAGGAGCTTAAAACACGTGTCCTTCGAGTTTTCAAAATAAAAGTATTCCCCAGACGACACAGAGAGTTTACAGTACAGGTCACTGTAGCAGGACTGAATATTGCAGACGCTGTATAGATATGAATAGTGAGCACACAGTTGAGATTATTAAAGGTCGCGTTGTGGAGATACAACACGAGAAGGATTTTAATTGTCTCTTTAAATACGTGTAAATACAGAGTTTGAAATATCATCGACAACAAAGCAGCTTTCAGTGGAAAGTCCGACCTTTCACCTGCAAAACCTCCAGAAAAACTGTAAATATCAAACCATCAGTCTTAATTTTACCTCAAACAGAAAGAACCAGGCATCAATTTAATGCTTTCCTGTTATTTATGTGTATATTTGATCAAATTTCAGTAACATCTCCTTTTCTGATCTGCTGCTGTTAATTCAATTTCAATACGTCGTCTTAATAAATGCAGCACAATGTACATTTCCACAGCACTAATTAATCATCAGCACAACAGAACACTTCAGTTTTCTGAAGGCGCCAAATTAAACCTCAACTCAAGACTTCCTGCACAGATATTTCACATTAAAAGCCTTCCCGGGGTTTCAGACAGGCTTTTAATGTGAAACTCCAGCGGTAAGGATTTATTTAGGGTCGAATACAGAGCATTTAAAATTGCCAAAACCTGCTCCCATTTCCAGAGTTGGTTCTACTTTGCTATTGTTTTGCATTAAGTTTCAGTAAGAAGCATCACGTCCCGCACAAGCGTTTTAACTGACCGTAGCACAACACGGTCCAAAAAAACAGCAGATGGGATTAATTAGAGAATAGAAACTGTGAATTCTGCTATGGAAATGCACATTATGATGAATTCAACACGCGACCCCTTGTTGTACAGGTGATTCAGCCGCTCGTCGCTGCTTTGTTTGTTTGTGCCGGCCATGACACAGATGTGGTTTGTGATGAGTGAATTTACAGTATTTGATGTTATTAAGGGCCACTTCAGTGTTCACTGACCTTTGTGACTTCCAAACTTGGTGAAACCTGATTGGATTAAAAGGAAAAACACACACAGCAGCGTCAGTTTCATCAGTTTCAAACTGACACATCTTGAGTTAAATTACAAAACCATGTCAGAGTATCAGAAAGCTGCAGAGCGTTTCGACACGTTTCTGCTGCTTAAGAAGTTTAAGCTCTAAGATCTAGGAAGGAAGCAGCGAGCAAACAAACTGAATGTGTCAGACGTCGTCGGCCTGTGATGGCGTTCCTGTCAGTGATGTTTAGGGTGTGAATTTAACGGTTTATGTGTTCAAGTAGTAAATGAAACAACAACAACAACAGCAGGTGTTTTAGAGAACAGCATCATAGCAGAGGCTTTTAAAGATAAAACCTTTTATCCTGAAGGAAACGATTGACTGGCGGCGCCCCGGCCTCAGGAGGACTGACAGCCCGTCGCTGACTCACTTGTAAAGTCTTGGTCGTGGGTCCAGCTCAGGGACTTGTTTTGGATTTCTAGTCATTGCCTTGTTCAGCTCTGGTGGAGGTTTTCCTGCTCCTGTTGGACTCGAACCCTGAACCCTGTCAAAGACTCGTGCTGTCTGAGCTGTAAACTCTGCGAGGCCATTTGCTGGCAGTTTTCGAGCATTTACAACATCTGTAGACGCACGAAGGCCGAGGAGAAGCCTTGAGAAGAATCACAACCAATTAAGTGTTGGGTTTATTATTTCTGCCTGAATGAGACGTCTTTGTGTGAAATGAAAGATACTCCGAAGTGAAAATCTTTAACCTTGTTTGCAGCTACGCAAAAAGCCCACTATACTTTATTCTCTTCTTTATTCTAAATTGGATATTCCTCTTTTAGTTCTTGCTTCTCTTCTCTTCCCTCCCTCCTTCAGTTCAGCTTCTAAAGGGAGGCGCATGTTATTGTGCTGAATTGTGGAATCAATGCTCGTACAGAACATCAATACAAACCCTTTCCCCACAGTGTGCGTGCTCGCTGCCTGGTGACGCAGTGATTTTTGCAGATGAATTTTGAAGCGCAGCAGCCGGAGCTCGGCTGTGAACGCACCCCGCTGGGTTTTGTGTCACTTGCATGAATTAACGCAGCCGAGAGTTCAGCAAGAGCAGATCTGAGAAAGAAGAATGGCTCCACTTTAACGGCGCCGTGACGCGGCATAAAGTTAAGATATCATAAAAGAAAATTCCTCCTGTTGTAATTCATTTCAGGAGGGATTATAAAGTGATGGATGTTATGTGAGTGTGAGAGATAGGGCTCCGTGTGGGCGTTATTAAAACGGTTACAGCTGGTTTGGGAGATCTGAGCGCAGAACGTGCAGCCACTTTCTGTAGCTGACAGCTTCCTGGACTGAAAATGTTCATGTGATCGCACTTCATGTCATGCAGCCAGCAGCAGGAACATTTATTTTTAAAGTCCATCGATCCCGTCTTTTTCCAGCCACATTAATTATTTAAATTTAGAATTTAATTGGCGTCCTTGAGATAACAGCTTTAAAATCGTTTGGATGCTACACTGACTTACAATCAGGGTGAAAGGAAAGTCTCCTTGGGCTGCTGGTTATCGGCCCTATGAAACACAGGAATCCTGTCCACGGGCAGCATTTCACAACCACGGCGTCGCGCTTTACGGCACCAAGACGACTCTTCAGCGAGCTATAAGAGGAGGCAACAAGTTTAAGTTGTACAGTGCGAGTTCTGGAAGACACTAGCTCGGTGTTCTCAGTGTTGGAGAGGCTGCGAAGAGACTGAGATTTTCTATTGAAAAGTGGGGGGGGGGCAGGATTATTTATATAAAGGGGAACAGAAAATCCAGGTAGCAGGTGACAAATTATAATATAAAATATTATAAGACACTAGCTCGGTGTTCTCAGTACTGGAATATAATGCAGTAATCAGGAACTTGTTTTGTTAGCTTAGGAAACTGTTTCCTCTGTTGACACTGAATTCTCATTCTGGTCCTTTCTCATAGCTTTTTCACTTGTTATTTAACATTTGTTGTTGTGAGCAATTTGTGAGCAAACGCTTTTAAAGAAGTGACGGCGTCCCCGGTGTAAATGACACCTACGGTGAGCAAGAGACCAACAAGAGTAAATACTGGACTGGCTTTAACTCGTTAGCGCGAGCTGAAAGGCCGCGGCACAGACGGCGAGCTGGCCTTCATTCTGTTGGATCAGCCAGTAATAACTTATTAGCTGCTCGCTGTGTCTTGATGTTTGGATGTAAGCAGATTTACTTTGCTAGCTATGAACCTGGAGTCAATGTTAGCAAACTCGCTAGATAACGCACTCGGACATCGGTAACGTTACTGTAAGCGCTCCTGCGTCTAGCCTTGTTGGCTAGCTCGCCACCCAAGTTTCAAGCAACATCATGCTGCTGGTGGTGGAGAGCGGCGCCGGGAGGGAAACATAACCGGGCTCAGCGCCCCCTTTGGATAGGGTGGGAATCACCAGAGGACCCACGATACGATATTATCACGATATGTCACAATATGATATCATTGCGATTTTAAACATATTGCGACACATTGCAATTTATTACCTTTTTTCAACTTCAAATTGTCCCCAAAGGATAACTCTTTTTCTCGTGGACTGAAAAAACAACTGATTTTATTACTTTGGTACCAAAAATTAAAATTGTCATGTACAATTCATTTAATAAAAGGTCGATACTCGACCTTGTATCGATACAATATTGCCATGGAAAAAATCGCGATGCTCTGCTGTATCGATTTCCCCCCCGACCCCTACCTTTGAACACAACGTTAGCTAACAGAAGAGGCGAAGAGACCGAAGAGGACGCTGACGGAGGAGACGAGAAACAGAGAGAGACGGAGCAAAAGGCTGCCGGACGTTGGCGAGAGCTTTGTGGTGTCGTCGCACTCTGCTGATGTTTTGGCTCTGAAACAGTTCCTTGTGTTTGGGGCGGTAAATCACACAAAACCACATCTAACAATATGTTTAAAGATCAGTGTGTTAAAAAACAGTGCTCTCTGGTGGACTAACCATGTAATAACAACAAGGTTTCTGAATGACCTCACACCCACAGTCAGTGGCCACTTTATTAGGGACGCCTGTAATTTTAATTAATTTAATAAATGCATACACAATGAAAGCACGTCTTTGCTTAAAGGCCTCACATCCCTCTGACTTTCGGTTGTTCAGATGCTTCCAGCTGTTTCGTCAGGAGGATTTTAATTGGGCGACGGGCTGCTGGGAGGCAGATTAACTGTTATTTCTCTCCACAAAAGAATCCGTCTTTGAGATGAAGTGACCTTCAGGTTTGAGCTAGTAACCAGCCGGCGGCTGGAGTTAAGAGTCTGCTCTAAGGGTGAGAATATTCACCAGGTAAATCCAGTTTAAGCTTCAGCTGAGAAACTGTTATTCTGCTCCTGTTTTACCCCCAAATCCTCCTCGTTTCCTCTCTGTGGGAGGCTGCTGATAATACACAGCGCTGATTAACAGATGGACACATGCCGGCTGCTGATACAGTGTTTAACCCAGAGGTTTCAGTGTGGAAGGCCTCGAAGGGAAGGAAAGAAGGAGCTAAGACAACGACATGGAGATATGGAGATAGGAAGGAGGCGGACAGGATGATGAGAGGAGAACCTTATAGGTTGTATGGAAGGAAAGAGTGAAGAAGGGATAGTGAATGGTAAGGAAACAAGGAGGGAAGAGATGGAGGGGATGAGGTGGAGAGGAAGGGGAGAGAGAGGAGGCAGGATATAAGGAGGTAGGAAAGGATATAAGGGGGTAGGGAAGGAAAGGAGAATTAAGAGACCAAAAGGAGAAAGTAGGAAAGAAAACAAGGGCAAGAAATAAGGAGGTAGAAAAGGAAAAGATAAGGTAGGGATGATAAGGAAGAATCAGTATGAGGTTGGGAAGGAAAGGAGGAGACAGAGGAGATAATGAGGAGGAAGTGAAGGAAAGGAGGAGACAGGAGGGATAATGAGGAGGAAGGGAAGGAAAGGAGGAGGCAAGAGAGACAATGAGGAGGAAGTGAAGGAAAGAAGGAGACGGGAGAGATGAGGAGGAAGTGAAGGAAAGAAGGAGACAGAAGAGATAATGAGGAGGAATTGAAGGAAAGGAGGAGACAGGAGGGATAATGAGGAGGAAGTGAAGGAAAGGAGGAGACAGGAGGGATGATGAGGAGGAAGGGAAGGAAAGGAGGAGACAGGAGAGATGAGGAGGAAGTGAAGGAAAGAAGGAGACAGGAGAGATGAGGAAGAAGGGAAGGAAAGGAGGAGACGGGAGAGATGAGGAGGAGGAAGTGAAGGAAAGGAGGAGACAGGAGAGATGAGGTAGAAGTAAAGGAAAGGAGGAGACAGGAGAGATAATGAGGAGGAAGGGAAGGAAAGGAGGTGGTGGTGAGGAATCACTCTAAATTCCCATAATGCTGTTGCCGTGGCTGCCGGGCTGTATCTCCATGGCAACTGGGTTTATCTACAACACCTGAGTGGTACCTGCTGCTGCTCTCAGGTGTGTGTGTGCGTCCTGCACTAACACAGAGGTATTCAGGCATTAACAAGGGAAACGTAGGAGGCGAGGAAGGGAGGGAAGGAACGAGGAGCGGTGAGCGAAGGACGGCGACAGCAGGAGGAGAGGAGAGCAAAGCTGGTCGTCAAATAAAGGCTCCTCCCTCCACCTGCCTGTCAGCTCGTTATCCCTCCCTGCTGCAGGAATGATGAGCGGGGCAGGAAGGAGGTGGACGGAGACACGACGGGGTCACGATCTGTCATATCTGTAAACGACATGCTGCTTAAAAAAAGTGAGACAGGAAGAAAAACCAGAGGACGGACGGACGGACGGGGAGACCTTCATCGTCCTCATGTTTTTGAAAGAGCCTAAGTCTCTCCCTTCCCGCCCCATGGGACCTTATTTCAGACAAAATCTGTCCGGTAGACGACTACTGTTTAGATCCCATTTGAAGTTTGTCAGTCTAAAAGATAAGTTAGTCACTTGATGTTACTGAAGTCACGTTGCTAAAAGACTAAAGTCACTGAAGCTAAAGTCACTGAAGCTAAAGTCACTGAAGCTAACATCGCTGAAGCTAAAGTCACTGAAGCTAATGTAACTGAAGCCGTCGCTGAAGCTAATGTTACTGAAGCTAAGGTCGCTGAAGCTAAAGTCACTGAAGCTAATGTTACTGAAGCTAAAGTCATTGAAGCTAATGTTACTGAAGCTAAAGTCACTGAAGCCAACGTTGCTGAAACAAATGTTACTGAAGCTAATGTTATTGAAGCTAACATCGCTGAAGCTAATGTTACTGAAGCTAAAGTCATTGAAGCTAATGTTGCTAAAGCTAACGTCGCCATTAGCTAACGGATTAAACCCGTCAGGCGAGACACATCTGTGTGTGAAACATTAGCTAAGTTACCAAGCTAGTACAAACAAAGCGATGAACGTTAGCGTAGCATCACAACGCTAACATGTTGGTGCTGTATATTGTGTGAGATTTCAGATGTAGTTCATTGAGCGGTTTCACACAAAACTAAATGTTACTGTTTTAAGAAATAAATGATCTTTTAAAGTGACAAACAGGATCAGAACATTAGTTGTCTCTCGATGTTGACTACGGTACATATTTTGTCTGAAATAAGGTCCAACGGGTGAAAGGGAGAGACTTAGGCTCTGTATTGTGCCAACACAAGTTCCACCAGAGGCTCGTTTGACCTCCGTCGTAGAAAATGTTCAAACATCTGCTCGATAAAGGAGACGAAGGTTGAGACTGTCCGTTCCTAAACGCTGTAACAACAGTGTGTTTCTTGAGATATCCTGGTTGCTAACCTGGTTCTGACCAGACTTCAGTTTGTTGTTCGAGAGAAATTTGTGTCCAACTCAAAGACTGTATAAAAGAAATGGACGCCATGACGTCACCTGTTGGTTTGTGGACCGCCGTTTTAACGTCATCTTGTTCTTGTGGAACCAGATGTAACCATATTTGTGTGAGAGGTTGGAGCTAGCTAGATAGGTTAGCAAGGTGCTTCTGTAGTTTGAGTTAACAGTGATATTAGCTGGGATGCTAATATTTGCTAACAAACAGGCTTAAAACAAAATGAATTTAATGGAAAAGTGAGCAGCTGATACGAGTCGCCTCTGTCCTGATTGACAGGTTGTCATGGTAGCAACTTCAGCTTCAACAATCAGCTTGTAGCCCCGCCCTAAAGCCCCCCCTGCTTCCTGGTCTACGTTCCTCTAAATGGGACCATAATTTACTAATTGAACATTGTGCTGTGTTGAAGACGACACGTGGAGTCGCCCCCTGCTGGCTGTCAGAGAGAACGCAGGTTTAAAGCCCTTCTGCATGGCTTCACTTTTCAGACTCTGAGATATTCAGTGCTGCCGCTTTTAACCCCAGATCGTGTTGTTGTTGCTGTTTCACCAAGGTTCAGAGACCTGTGCATGTTTCTTCTTTGTTTCTATTTACCTGTATATGTGCAGATTTGATGGATCGATCACCGAGAGCAGGACTCGTTTCTGGGACTGACTGTGGAACCACAAACCATCTTCGGTTGCTTGAAACGTAAATCTAAAGATGAGTTTGTTTTTGCATATATCTTCTAAACCACCTCCACTCATGCTCGAGGGCACGTGGGCGGTGCATAGTGTCTGCTTTGGGGGTTAAACCTACAATGTTGCATATTTTATTGCATATATTTCTATTTCTAATATCAAAACAAGCGGTGTTGGACGAGCAGCGCTGCAGAGTCTCTTTCTCCTGACAGATTATCACAATGTAAATGACATAATATTTTACTTGTCGGAGCGTTTGGTGCCTGAGAACAGACTAAATGTCAGTGGGCTCATTTCACCGTTTCACGAGGTTTATTCTCTCGACTTGCAGCACGACCTCGACAAAATGTTAATGTGAGGAAGGAGCCTCTGGATCCTGCAAATGTCTCCTGACTGTTTAAATTGTGATATTCAGAAAAGCAGTCATGTCTGGCTGTTGGCTGACAGAATTGAAAAGTCTGCTTCCTCTGTTAAAGGTCGGTTCTGAAATAAATATTTTTGTCTCTGTGACTTCGCTCCAGTTAGTTTAAGGCCTCTGTATGCTTCAAACAAACAGGTGTGTGCGACGTGTTGTCTGCTGTGACGTCCCGCTGCTTCCCTGATCTACACACAGCAACTCTTTTGTGTCACTTTGTAATCTCGACATGAAGAATTGTTCAAATGGGGATAAGAGAGCAGAATCTAAATGCCCCTGACAGCTGACCAGTCACTGCGTAAAAGTGTTTTCAGACTAGGGTTGGGTATCAAGAACTGGTTCCCAGTTGGAATCAGTGGATTTGTTAAGATTCTGCCTATTGGTTTCTAACTTCCTGCATATCTGACTGAACTGAGCATTTTACAGCCCATAAAGGTGTCTCTTATCTGCCAGGAGCTGCTGCGCCGACCCAACGTCAACAAAGCACGAAGCAGGAGAGTCCATCTGGTTCTATTCCAGGACCACGGCGAACCGCAGCAGACGCTCCAAAGTTTGAATCAGAATCGCTAAAAACTCTAGACGACGCCCGACCATGTTCAGATCAAACGCCATGCTACAAACATACTCCACTACAGGTAACAGGCATTCAAAATGTCGGAAAAGCACAAAAAGCTGGATCCGTATTACTAATTCCTCTATGTTTGGGGTAGTTACATCTGTAGCCGCTTTCACACTGGGAAGAATGGCCGCCAATATGCCGCATTCAGCTCATTCATACTGGACAAAATATTACGAGATAAACCCGCAACTGTGTGCGACTTCACGTAACGTTCAGCTGTCAATATGAAAACACCCTGAGCAGACTCTTGATCGTAAAACAAGAAAAATGGTTCAAACAGACAAAAAAACTAAACCATTTAACCTACTAGATCATAGTAGAAGCACAAAAAGCAAGTACTGGTTACCAAATGAACAAAAGCTGAACATGTCAGCTGACTGCACTGACTGTGAAACGCTCCCTGTGGACATGCAGGCGACACGACAACACGCCGGCTGGGGACCTAACAAAACCGTGACACAGTCGGCGTCAGGAGACTTTTACAGTTAGATGGTTTAAAAAAAGGCCGCGACTTGTAACAGATGAAACTGGACCACGCCTTTCCGGCTCGGTGCCTTTCACACAGCGCAGCGAGTCGGCATACTGGCGAAATAATCCCAGAGAATCGGGCAGTGTGAAAGCGCCTAACAGCATCGTATTTTATAAACTGATCACAGTCACTATACTCGCTGCAGACGAGCACTTTGTTGAAGCATACTGAGACCTTCACCTTCATCCAGTCAGCGCTGTTCAGTAAAAACCTCGTACCTCCAACATGTTGACTTTTTCCAACTCCTGCTTTCAGTGGAAAGAGTTTCAGACAGGAAGGAGCAAAGTAATCAGCGAGACCGGAGGAAGGAGGTTTCCACAGTTAACAGCAGCCGTGCGGAAACCTTTGACCCGCACGCCGTCACAGTCGACTGCTTTAAATGGTTTTAGCTGGTGAAATCATGAAGGAATCCTTGTCCTTCTGGACTCACGGGAACACGAGAGAAGGAGCGTATTCAAAGCAAACACACGAGCTGGACAGCGACAGGATGAAGAGCCTGTGTTCTCACAGTAAAGTTGGATTTTCTGACCTTGGAGACGTGTTGTTTTGCAGAGCAGCAGGTTTGAGCCGGTCAGAGTCTGAGTGTTTGGGCTGGAGGAGAGATTTCAGCGATGGGAGGGACGAAGGGCGGAAGAGCAGCTACCAGCTTCGACCGGTTTCCACACTCTGCCGGCTTTTTCCAGGACGAAGTCGAGACAGGAAGTGGGTCAATCGGGCCCCCGACCAGCCAAACTGCTTCCTAACACACAGCGAGCGAGCACCAATATGTGCCCCTGCTGAGGGTTTTTAAATCCGCTCTGCACTTCAGCTTTTCCTCTTTCACTCGTTCATAATAAATAAGAGTTATTTTAGTTTAGTGTCCTTGAAAGCTCCACTAAAACTAAAGCACTTATTTTATAAATAATTTATTATAGAAAACTTAATTTTTGTTTAATTGTGTTTAATTCTTTGCCTGTAGACAAATATCCCACTTTCTCAGCTGACCTGCTGTGCATTGTGTTAGCGCAGCAATTAAATGGAATTAATTAATTGCAAGTTTCCCGCTGTAATAGCACGGCGCCGGGGAGGTGTCACGGAGGGAAAAAACAACCTGACTCATTCCTGCTCGGCACATTAACGGCGTTTTAACGGTTAATGTAGTGCGTTCAGTCAGCTGAGAGTTTGAGGAAAACAAAGTGAAATACATTTGATTTACCTCAAAGATAAGAATATTCTCAAATCTCTGTCCGAGAATAAAACCACGTTAAATCCACACTGTCAGTGATCAATCAGACTGAACTGAGGGCACAAATGATTACGTCGTTTATATTTCCTTCATGACGCCTCCCAGGCTCGCACAATTAGTTAGGAAATTAGGAAATTATTAGCATAAAATGAGGGTTTACCAAGTTTATTATGAGTCAAAGTGCACAAAATACTAACAATAAATAAGTTAACTGTATATATTTCGACATCATTAAATAAATTAACGGCCCGTCTTGCCGCCTGCTTCACATCGTACGCAGACTATTATAATCAGGATTTAGGGATACAGGAAGTGCGGTTTCCCGGCAGCAGCGACAGGTTTCATTACTGAAAGACAGAAAACACGAGGCTTCGCACGGCTGCGTGTTAGGAAGGCGGTTTACGAGACCGACCGCTCAGTGGCTCTTTGGCTTGGGGAGGCGGGAGGAGCCGCAGGCGAAGCCCGCCATTCTGATCTTAATCCCTGAAGCGCCGCCGCTCTCTGGATCCTGAGACGGCTGCTTGGCCGCCCTCGTTCTCGGCGGCGTGGCGGCAGCTGAGGCGGAGCTGGAGGCCGGTCTGGAGGTCTGGGACAGGAAGTGGCGGAGCTTGGAGGCCTGGGGGAGCTGCAGGGATCGGTTGTAGAGTCCTTTCCTCTCCTTCGTCTTTCCTTTCTCCTCTTCCTCCTCCTCCTCTTTCACCTCTCTCTTCCCATGATCCTTTCCTCCGTCAGTCACGGGGTCAGCGGCGTTGGTGTCGGGACGGTCCGGGACGCTGTCGGCGGGGGTGGAGCAGGCGTTAGCTGGAGGCAGAGCCGGGCGGCGGTGCGTCAGTGGCAGCGGGTCGTCCTGGCTGGAGGAGTGAAGTATCTGTGACTGGAAACACAAAGGGAGCAGCTGAGATTCACATGTTCTCAGAGCGCTGAGGTACAAACACACCTGTAACCTCATCGACAGGCGGGCCGGCTGCTCGCCGCCTGTTTAAACACGATAAAGACACAGACAGGCCTTTGTTTTATAATTCATCACTCGGAGAAGAAACAACGAGGTTTCTGAGACGGAGAGAGAAGAAGAGAAATTATTCTTTCAGAAGACGCTTGTGTGCGTTTGCTTTGATGTAGGCGAGTTATTTACGTATGTTTTCAGACATCATAAAAGAAAGTTGAGTCGATTTCCACGCTGGAGAGAGAAACACTTTGATGGAGGAGATGAAACAGCAGTGGAGCTAAAAATACTCCAACCTGACAACAACCGTTTTATTTTTATACTCCTCAACTTATTTCCAGTGCTGAAACCATCGTCAGTGTTTTTACACTGGTCACCAGTTTAATCGCTGAGATCTGTGAAGACGCCGACGTCACCCGGGGCGTGAAAACCAAAGCTCAAGTTCATTCTAACCCAAAGTCTCTCAAAGTGTTTAAAGGTGGGCTCAGCGGTTCTAATCCAGACCACGTCAGATTGCTCAGGGTTTGTGCTCAGTGGCCGATCACGTTGTTTCAGCTAACGTTAAATGACATTCAGCTTTTTCTCTCCAGTTCACCAAGACAGCTGCAGCGATTAATCGATCGGTTGTCAAATATTAAATTAGTCGCCAACTGTTCTGATAATCTATGAATCATTTTGAGTTTTTTTTTAAGATAAGATTTCCAAATTCTCTGGTTTCAGCTTCTCAAATGGAAACATTTCTTTCCTCCTCTGTGACCGTAAACTGAATGTCTTTGGGTTTTGGCCGAAACAGGACGTCTCCTTGAGCTTTGGGAAACAATGATGGACATTTTGATTTTTTTTTTCCATTTTCTGGACCAATCAGCTGATTGATTAATCTTGCAGCCAGAACAGTCTGGAGCTCAACGCTCTGAAGACAGTGGAGATGACAGTGGAAAATTTACACAACCTCTGACCAAAATAGTCATTGTGTTACTTATGGGTGGACTGTATAGTGAAAATAAATTATTCCCCTTTTTGCTGGGGACCCCTGGAGCCCCCTTCAAGGACCCCACTTTGAGAACCAGAGTGAACGCCTATACTTTCAACAAATACCTCGCCTTTCCCATCTGCTCGCCGTTTTCCAAAAAGCTTCACTAATAAAAATGAATTTCAGAAACAAGTCTTCACCTTCCACAAACACCTCCTCGCTCTCGTGGTCTGAAAATGTACACGGTCCTCACAAAGACAGAAGAGGAGCAGCAGATCATTAGCGGGCTGTAACGCCGTGTGACTGATGCAGAACCGTTAAGCTCCTTGTAGCTTTCCACGCTTTAATCCTGCAGCCCGCTCTCATCTACACATTGATAATCCGATTTACACCGAGAATCAGAGCAAAGTCAAAAAAGAAACCCAAAACACGAGCAGTGAAATCCATCATGTGCTGAGATCTCAGCGTATTGATCCTGGCAAACTTCTGTGAAGTAATAACTTAGCTGCTGATCCCACTCTGGTGTTTCAGGCGTCTCGCTCTGTGCTGCTGCTGGTGAGTTTGTCCTGTTCTCTGTACCAGAGTCCCTGCAGAAAATCACTCATTTTACAGTCTTAACGCACGTCTTTGATTTATTTATACCTCTATTAGATGGGCAGTCCTGAATAAAGGAACATGCAGAGAGTCTCACAGAATACCTCAAAATAAAGAGGAACTGGAGACTACAACTGTGTTTATTATTGATTGTTCTGTCAATTATTTTTAAACCTCAAAACCTGTAAGACTTCTCTTTATTCCACAACAACGACTCGAGAAGTTATATCGACACTGACATACTTCCAAAAAACCAAAAGACACATAAACAAAAGTAAGTAGGAACTAATTTTCAGAAAACATCCCAACTTTCCAAAAACGTCTCCACATTCCCTGTACGTCCCCACTGAAGAAGACATTCTGGTAAATACTTAAGTAAAGACAACTACTGCTAGTACTACAAAGTACACAGCGTGGAAACATAATCATGTAAATAACTTGAATTTAAAGCATCATTGCTATTATTTGTTTTGAATTCAATAAGCAATAAAAAGCATAACATTCATTCTTTAGTCAATAAACTGGCAGGAAAGTTTTTAAAAATGCACTTCACTAATTCCCAGAGGTCAAGGTGTCATCGTCAAATCTCAAAGATATTCAGTTTACAACAATCAGAGACATGTTGTTTCCGTAAAATGAACCGAACGATGCAGCGATGTGAAGCACATTCACACTGACAAAAGTTTCAACAACCTTTAGCAGCGTAGAACCAACGGGCCGCTCGGAAGGGTTTAAGAGGTTTTATACATTCAGACCCGGCTTCTATTTGAGACACGCGTTTATCTGTCAAACCATGTAGCCACACCCAGTCTAATTGGGACTCTGCTTTTAATTGAATATTAATGGTAATAACTTAATTAGGAACTCTTTGGTTAAATAAAAATTACATGTTTATGAATCTGCAACCCGTTCTTCCTCCCAGACTCGTGACATATGGACATATGGTCAAGACCCACGTTCAACGCAGGGGGGGGAAGCCCTGTAGCGTCAGTTTTTGACGGTGGTTGGGGTGACTTTGAACCAGAAGACCGCAGGTTCGTCTCCCGTGTGAAACAAAAAGTCAACATTAAATATTTTTATTTAACTTAGGCAAGTTACGTAAATTGCGTAAGTTACGTTAACTGACGTACGGAGTTATTTTAACCCAAACCAGGATCTTTTCCGAACTTTAACCAAGTAGTTTTTGTGCCTAAACCCACCGAAACAGCAACGTTTCACAACTTTGATAACGAGCTGTTTCAAAATGCAGATGTTTCGATGCTAGCATCCTATATTTGAAAGTCTAACTGGACATTGCATAATTGTTGTTGCAAAGCGCTGCTAACTTTACTGTCTGAAAATGACACTAAAGGGCGTTAAAAAGCGACGCCAAAGGGCCTTGACCAAGCGTCCACATGTGACCAGTCAGGAGTGAGAACGTGTTGGAATCTGACCAGACATTTGGTGCAAACCTTCAGCAATACATAGTTTTTACTCGATGTTACTGTTGAGGCTTGAGACCCTCTTCGCAAAGGCTGCTGTGTGACTCCGCCTCACCTGGACAGGTAGACACTCCTGCCTCCACGAGCTCTCAGCTAAATGTACAGAAACCAAACTGGGACAACAGAACATGCGATCAGCTTCTTCAAGCGGCGTCTGGACGGCAGGTTTGGACTGTAGTCAGGGAAACAGAAACACTGAGGATCTTTAACACTGAGATCCACCATGTGCTGCGCTCTGTTTTAATTGATCCTGGCAGCTTCCGTAACGTAATCACACGCTCTGTGACTGACTGCTGCTGCTGCGTTTGTCGAGCTCACATCCATGTAAGACACAACACAAAAGCACAGCTGCCACTCAGAATCCTCTCATACTTCCTGAAGACAAATGAAACTCACCGACTCCGCTCTGAAGACAGTCCTCTTTTGTCTGCATTCATCACCTTCATGAAGCGACAATGCGTCAACCTGTAGAGTCGATAAGTCGATAACCTCTAATCTGCAGGATTACAGTGAAGATAAGAGCATCCAGCTCCATGGCTGCAGGGATAAAGCTCCCCTACAGACACGTTTAAAGTCCGTTAGTAGTTGTGAAACGTCCAATAATACCTGCTACGATGTTTCAGTGCGTTCACGTTGTTATTGCTGTTGTTTTTCTATATTCTTAATGTCAACTAATCCCAAACATGTCAGTCCGTCTCTCAGTCTGACTTCCTGTCTGTGGCTCTCAGCTCCTAGCTCGTTGGTTTCTCCTGAAGATGTAAATCTTTAAAAACACCTCACACCGATCAGCCAAAACATTACGACCACCTGCTGGCCTACCCCGACCCGTAGAGGCCTGAACTCTCTGTACGCACTGCGTGTTCTGACAGCTTTCTATCAGAACCAGCATCAACTGTTTTCAGCAGTTTGACCTTCAGGAGCTCGTCTGTTGGATCGGACCACGCGCCCCACATTCACGACCCTGTCCCTCCTGATCCCTGTAGCCCGGTTTGGGTGTTCTGACCCAGTCGTCCGGCCATCACAGTTCGGCCCTCGCTCAAATCCTTACGGTGACGATTTTTCCTAACACATCAGCTATGAGGACACAAAGTTCCTGATCTGTCCCACCCACGGACAGGTGCCACGGTAACAAGACAATCAGTGTTATCAGACACGTTTTAAGAGGAGACACGCCAGGAATCCTCAGTACAACTCTATGGGGAAAACCCGTAATGCCAAAAATGGAGGTTATCCCGCCCCTCCCGCTAGAAAGCCAATCGTCTGCTTTGCAGCCGAGCCGGCACACATTGGGACAGACTCCTTTTTCCAGGAAAAACACCTAAAATAACAAACCCAAAACTCCATTTGGCCTAGATGCATAATTCTGGTCTCCTTTGAAAGGTCAGAAGCTAAGGAATATAAATCCATAATACATCAACATGTTTATTTTACCATTACAGGCTACATGGAGATGCAATAAAGAAAAAAAGATGATATTTTTCATCCTAGCTTGTTAAAAAAGATGTTTTATTAATGCAATAAACCATCAAAAGCATCATATACCTGGAGTGCAACTGTAACTATAAATGTGATGAAAATAAACTAAAATACAACAGTTATCATTCAATATTTAAATAATATACCCGGCGATTGTCCATATTTTGACAATATTTACTGTTTAAATGTTGACTTTTATTGGGAGTTATCTTTAAAACACTATTCATGTCCATAGAACCACGTTCCGATTTACATAAAGCTTCCAAAACATTGAAATATTGATAAAAACAGTCAATACTGATCAACATTCCTGTGACCAAAAGCACTCTCGTGCTTTACGGGCGTGTAAAGCATCAATCGATCCGGCTCGAGCAGACCTTTCATACGATACCCTGGATGTCTATGTGGCTCCTACGAGTCGCCTACTAAAGTGTGAAAAGGCGACACTTCTCCTGCAGAAAAAGACGAGAGAAGGCAGACACTCTATCGCAATATCCAAAGTGGCCTGATCCGGGATTATTCTTGGACTTAAAAGGCGAAAACTGCAAAGTAAGTCAGCGGTTGTGATTGTACATGTATACTGACTTGTTGTTACTTTTATCCAGGTAATTAGTCTGTAACGTTGGTGATCTGAGTGATGTGAGCTGTACAGCTGATCTCAGGGAGATTAGCTTTGGTTTGAGAGGTTGGACATGAGGACATGTTGTGATTAGACAGTGATTACAGAGCATTTGATCTTGTGATATAGGCATATTTAGATGTTTGGTGTGGATATAAATGGTTGGTGTGAGCTTCTAGCTGAGCCTCCAGGCTTCACAGAGGTGTGTAGCGACAAAATAATCTGATCGTCCACTAATTTCCCATTTGCATTGGGGCTCAACCGCGTGGATCCACTGACGTAATGGCCTACTACGCATCCATGGTGGTTTTATACGTCACATTACATTTATTCATTTAGCTGACGCTTTTATACGAAGCGACTTATAATTGCTGTACATGTCAGAGGTCGCACGCCTCTGGAGCAGCGAGGGGTTAAGTGTCTTGCTCAGAGACACAGTGGTAGATAGGTCACAGTGGGGATTGAACCCGGGTCTCTCACACCAAAGGCATGTGTCTTACCCATTGCTCCATCCACCAACTTATTTTGGGGCAAAGTCATCAAACTTCTTTAAGCAATTTGTTTTAAAATCAGATGTTACTGCTGGTTCTATACCTGCATTATTTTCTGTCCCGGTGAAAGTGCAGTTCTGGTTCTCTGCCCACTCATTTAGAGAAAGTTCTGGTCTTGTTGGTCTGAAATAGGCCCGGAGGCGTTTCCACGACGGCTGCCGAGAGGCGGGACTTGCCTACAAGGACTTTGGTGTTGTTCACTTCCCCTGTCAGTGGTCATAATGTTCGGGCCTGATCGGTGTTTACAGTTTCTTGCTTAAAAAGGCTCAGTGATTCCCTCAAACAGCTGATCTCTGTTGTTTCTATCAGACAAACAGGAGGAAATACTGTAATTTGTCTGGGACTATTTTCAGCGGCGGATGAATGTGGGGCTGCAGTGAGCGTTTGGAGCAGCAGGACTGTGTTTGAACTACATGGTGTGTGTTCGTGGTGATGAAGGAACATGTGACCCGGCGCAGCAGTGAGGTTTTAATAGTTTCTGCGGCTCAAAGGAAGAAGAGACGTCTCTGTGACTGAACATTTTGATTTGACGACAAGAAGACTTTAAGTTAAAGTCACGTGATTTAGAGTCCAGCGGGAGGCGACGCCGGGTTTATGTCCTTAATCTGTGACAAACATGTGGAGGTTCTCTGCAGAACATAAAGCTGCAGCAAATCATCTGACAGGAAGGAAATATTTGCTGGTGAACACTGACGCCTGGAGGTGGCCGGTGGTACTGCAGCCTGCCTGCAGGGACCCTTTTCTAACGCGAGTCCATCCCTCATTAATAATGCATGACAGGACGGATGGACGGATTAAAGAGAGGACAGAGAGAGAGAATAGATACGAGAGAAAAGGAGTAAGAAGATGGAGGAGAAAGGGGGTGACGTGATGCAGCGAGGGGACGGGAAAAAAGACGGTAAGGGAGGAGGAGGAGGAAGAGAGTCCTCGACCACATGCAGGATTCACCTTGTGTTGGACAGAAGGAATCGCTGGACTGCCAATTTTTTTCTGCTTCCCTGACAACGACTTAGAGGACGTCCCCACAGTAACACACAAACACACTCTTTTTTTTTTTGGCGTTCAAAGTGCTGATCTACTCAAACTACCCCTCGCTGTCCTCTCATTGGCCCCCCAGAGGCCCGTTAGATGAATAGTATCACTTCACACTGCATCACCAATTAGCTCAATTATTAAAATTATAACAGTGATGAATAAGCATGAGGTTGTAGTTTGGAGCCGGAGGCAGTGAGCTGGTGGGAAATCACTTAATTATTCTTAAGCATTGGCACAACAACGGAACAACAGTGAGTGTCTCTGAATAAATTACGGCATGTATGTGCAATTAATACTTTGATATTGATTACTGATGATGTTTTAGCCTTTTAAAAAGATACTGTCTTATTCTGAATCCTGCATAAACACAATGTTACCCGTTGTGTTATTTATAAAAGAGACAGCTCAGCTGGGAAAAGGTGATGTCATGTATTTCCAGTCGTATAATCAAGTACTTGGACTTTACTGTTATTTCCTTTTCTGTGTTGTTGTGACATTTGCAAAGGGGTGAGTCAGTTTGTTGGTGGGCTCAGATCAGTGGGGGTGTGATGATACACTTAACTCACGACATGAGACAACACATGACAGAGTTCACAAGAACAAGGTGAGAAAATATTTCCGCACTGTTTTGAATAAACCTTTAATGCTGAAAAATAGGAGCCGGGGATTTGGGGTCCCTCCCCAGAAAAATTTGGGCATTAAATTGATAATTTCCTGAATTCTGGTGAATTTTTCTGCACCAATTTATGTTGAAAATGTTTTTATTTATGTAAAGGGAGAGAAATTCAGGTGGCAGGTGACAATTCAAAATCTAAAACGGAATCTAAGTGAGTGCAGCTCTCGGTCATCCTGTGCTGCTTTCAGATCTGTTTCAGATGTAACATCATCCTGCTGAGGCACCAGTTAGTTTTTACTCCTCTTTTACTATGTTAACAGGGAGAGAACGGAAAACTTGACCAAAAATAAAGTGTGTCAAGAAGTTGTTAAAGTTACTGAAGGTCGTACGATTCATGTTTTTATAATCTGCACATTTGTTTCTTCTATCTTTAAACTACATTGCCTGTTTTTCGTATTGTGCAAATAAACCTTTATCAAAAGCAGTTTTATTTGTCATTTAACATGTCTGGGCACAAAAAGTGAAGGGGACTAAATCAGACATGTCCCCAGTGTAAATGACACCTGCTGGGTCGGACTCGAACTCGGGAAATCTCACCTCGGTGGGAAATATTGTACTTTTTCACTACATTTGTCTGACAGCTTTAGTTAGTAGTTAGTTTCAGATATGTTGCTGATGAAGTGCAGGCTGAGAACATCCTCCTCCTGCTGAATAAACTCTTTAAACCCTCCTTGGATCAGCTGGAAAACACATCGACACAAAGCTGAAAACAGGCTGTTTTTCTGACTGTTTAGAGATACGAGGTTCTCACAGGAGAGCGACGCTCCAAACACATGATGATCATATAGACCATGATGCATTGCTGCAGATTAAACTACCCAACAGGATATAAAGGAGGTAAAATGCAACATCCACAATAATTCAGCGGGAATATTAATCCAATACTGACAGGAACATTTTACTGCGACACGAGTATTTTTACTTTGATCCTGTGATACTTTCATACTTGTACTGAAGAAGATTTTGAAGATTTGGTTGATGGGGAAGGGGCGTTAGTGGGAACACATTTTTAATTTAATTAGGGTTATTGGTTGCGTTAAGCAATTAGTTTTACATCTGATCAAAGTTGGGACGTTAACAAATAAATCAGACAATGAAAAAACAATTTAATGATATTCCTAAAGTTATGGTCTGGACTAGTCTTGAAATAAAATCCTGAGTCCTCATTATCTGAGGCCGAGTACAAATACGGTCGAGTCCGAGATGAGACCAAGACCATCAACAAGTGGTCTTAAGACAGGTCTCCAGTACTACAACACTTCTACTTACCAGCAGGGGCTGTCGTCTGCATGTGCACCTTCATAGACTCCAGCTTTCTTAGCAACATGTAAAGTGTGCTGTGGATCTAAGGAGCCTGAAAACGAGTTCAAGCAGGTCAGAACGTTAACCAATAATCAAAACTCCCACAATCCCCGGGGCTGTTCGAACATGACATGATTTCCTCAGAGAAGCAGCAGCGTCGCTCCATCACGTTCCTGAGTGATCTCATCTCCAGCGGTTTGACTGCTTCAAGTGTCTGGACAAGCTGAAGTGCGCCTCATCTAAAACAGCATCTAAGAGCCATTTAGAAAGATAATTTTAGCTCCACACGAGTCTCTGGACTGGAGACGGTGTGACCTGTCCTCCGGGGAGCAATGAATCATGGGTAAAACACTAAAGAAAGCTGGTCTAAGGGAGCTGAATATTATAATTTATCTACCCGGGTCAGAACCAATCAACAGACAGAGCTGAGAAAAGGTTTTTGAGTTGAGTTTGGTGTATATAACGAAGAGGTCAGTAAGCTACAAAGACTTCCTTTCACTGTGGTGCTTCATGCCAAGAAACCAAAGGACGCAGCAGTCCAGGTGGCATCATTTTACCAACAAACATTCAATTATAGGGTGGCGATGGCGCAGTGGCTAAGACACATGCTTTTGGTGTGAGAGACCCTGGTTCAAATACACTGAGACACCAATGTGTCCCTGAGCAAGACACGTCTCTGTAGCAACGAGACACCCCTCGTTGCTATAGAGACGTGTGACCTCTGACCTCTAGCAATTGTTAGTCGCTTTGGATAAAAGCGTCAGCTAAATAAATAAATGTAAATATAAATGTAATTATAACTGGATGATAAAGTTTTCCTTAACCCATATGCTTTGTTTTTAATATTGTGGGTGTTTTCTTTTTACATTATTTTGCAAAGCAAACTTCTTCCAGTTCCTGTCACCACAGATCCCGTTGCAGTTTCAGCAAGCACATGTTAGCAATACTGACTTTGGTCTGGTAACCACTCGAGCTGCTGACATTGAGGTTTGCCAATAACGAGCTGGGACTGTTACGGAGTGTATCATGGGAGTTAAAAGAGACTGTGGCGGCTGAAAACAGACTGGGATTCAGTCATCGCAAAGTAAATATGGCGACATGTGTAGGCTGCATGTGTTATTTCTACCAACGGCTCCGTAATACGACACCAGGAGCTAGAAGGAGCCGGTGTTCCATATATGGTCATTTGCTGCCACAGCAACACCCAGTCTGCCTGTTCTGCCCAGCAACAACAACAGTCTGGTAACATGCTTCAGGTCTTGGCCAATCAGAAGACAGTGGGCTTTGAGAGGGGGGGCCTTAAAGAGACAGGAGCATCTACAGCTTGTTCACACTGGCTGAAATGAAGGTGTACATGAAGAGCCAGTATAAGAATTTTTTTTTTTTTTCTGAACGTTGAATCATGCAACGTTGCCATACAGGTGTCACAGAACTACAATACAGGACTGGAAAACCATTTTCTCCTTTAAAAAGAAAACGCAGCAATGTGAATGGGGCCTTGGGTTCTTACTGACTGGCAGTAAGTCCCAGCTATTTCACCTCTGCGTGGTCGTTACTAAGGTGTTGGATCCCGCTTGGTTTGGCATAGCGCCTGCCTGTTGCAATGACAGTTGTTGGAGACAGCTGAGGCCAAGTGTGACAGACCATTGTTGGCACGAGAAGCCAAATGTGAGCGGTTGATCAGTGGCGGTGGGGATAACTTGTGTCTTTAGACTTGACCACAGCAACTGTCTTTACAATAGCCAGGAGCACTAATGAACCAAGCGGTGTCCATCACATTTATAACAACCCCACAGAGGATAGATAGAGGAACAAAACATATTCAAGTATCTTCAACCAAGTCCAGGTGCCCTGGATTTTAACCTTCCTTGGATAACTATGACCTGGTGGACTGAGAATCTTTACAGACATCTGACTAGTAAGATAACAGAGGTCGAACAATACAAAACAGATGAGTAAACACATATAGAGCCGGATCAAACATGACTTTGTTGCTAATATTGTTTCTGATGGACGTGTAAATAAGCAGCAACAGCTTCACAGGGTGATGACATGTGAGTGCTGTGCGTCTTTTGGCTGTGTGTGCCCAACAATCAGCAGCTTCAAGGTTTGACAAAAATGATGACAAACAGATAAACACAACTGTCTATTTACAAAGAGGACAACTGAGTCTGTTTGACTTGTGTATTGAATGGGACGGGGAAGGGGAATCTGAAGGAGTCCAACTGCAGCGCCCTCAGGCCCCCACACTCCTGCAGGTACTATCGCCTCTGTCTGTCGAGGCAAGACATCAAATACTATCATAATAAAAATAATAAAGACGTTAGCTACACATATTGTATAAAAGAAGGAGCCACCGTGACGTCACCTGTTGGTTTTTTAGAACCAGTTTGGAGGAGAATTATGTGGTAGCGACCTGTCAATCAGCTTGTAGCCCCGCCCTAAAGCCTCCCCTGCTTCCTGGTCTCTGTTCCTCTAAATGGGACCATAATTTACTAAATGAACACCATGCTGTGTTGAAGAAGACTTGAAACTAGCGACTGAGACCATAAACTCATCAGGAAAGTGTTTACTGGGGGAATAAATCAGCTGACAAGTGAGAGACTTCTATACAATCACACTTCTTTCTGCAGCCGGTGGAGTCGCCCCCTGCTGGCTGCTAGAGAGAACGCAGGTTTAAGGCTCTTCGTGTCAGCTTCATTTTACAGACCCTGCTTAGTTAGCTATCTTGCTAATCTGCATAGGAAATTAGGGTAGTTAGCTATTAGGCTAGCCACCGGCACTGCAGTAGTGCCGTACGAAAGTCTGAAGAGACGTTTAAATTAGGCCTTATAGATCGAATAGATAGAAGTTTCAGCCTCCGGATTGTTTATTTCTCCACACAAATGTGTTGAGAAACAGATTTCGATGGAGTGCTAAGCTGAAATATTACGTGCCTACTTCTTATAACAGAACCCCAACTACTCCTGCACAAACTGGGGCTTCAGGAGGGAGAACTGCAGTTGGACCCTTCTGGAGGGACCAGGAGATGAAGGAGGAGGAAGATAAAAAAGGTGCTACCGTACCACGCTGTGTCACTGAAGTAAAGCACTAGATTTTCCACTCCTGGGCGAGGGCAGAGAGGGGAGGCAAAGAACACACACAGAGGACAGAGGGAGGACAGTTAGAGCAGAAAACACAAGCGGAGACACGACTTCTCTGACGAAGACCAAGATCCGTCCGTCCTCAGTGTCGGACAGACGTGCTGTAACTGAGTGAGACTTATGGTTGAAGGATTTGGGCTGAAAAGGAAAGGAAGGAAGGAAGGAAGGATGTACGCACATGGACGATGAGACGGGGAAGAAGTTAATGAAAGACTGAAACAATTTACATAAGGTTGAACAGAAGTAAATACAGGAGAATATAAAGATTAATGAACACACTATGAAACGAAAGTTTAAAACAAACTAACTTAGAGTGAACTGACCTGCAGATAAAATTCATGTCTGAACCTAATTACTTAATAACCTTCACTGCCTCGCAGAAACTTTTAATTTGCAGAACTTGATTCAGAGCAGTCGTGTGTTGTTTGAGCATAATTTATATGAGTATAATATTAATTTCTCCTCATCTCAATTAAAAACATTTCTTCTGACCTCCGACCCTTCAGCTGTTTACCTCTGAATGAATGCAGGCTGAAGCTGCTGCACTTTTTTTTTAAAACAGGCAACACTACAGTGAGCAAATTAAGTTTTTAAATAAAAAAGGACCCTGAAATTTTTAATAATAACTAATATAATTACTTTCATTAGAATATGGTTTCTATGCAGGAACAGTCAGAGTAAAATCTATCAAAGAATAAACCTTCACCTTTCCTGCATGAGTTTACCATCCAACACTAACAAAGAAGTTAGTCTTTATTCGGAAGCAGAAGGAGGAAGAGGATGAAGGTCACCGAGCGATGACAAGATCTGCGGTGACGGAATCAAAACAAGTAGAATCAGAACTGGGCCTTTAGGGGCTTTACAGTCCGTCAGCATGTTGACTCGCGACTCGGTCAAGAAAAAAAATACACAACCAGGGAAAAATAGGAAGAAATACCCCGAGTAGTTATCGTGGCCGACGAGCGACGGCAGGTTTGACGTCCTCTACGACGTGTTGGGTGACGCTGGCCAATAGGAGCACAGAGCGAGTGTGAAGAGTGACCACGAATGTTTCCTTTAAATCAGGAAACCCTGATTACACACAGAAGGGATCATGGTCGGTGCCCTCCGGTGGAACCTTGAAGTCTCTCCGTGACGCCTTACCGATCTGGCTCTGCTTGGTCAGGGTTCCTCACAACAGAAATGCCAACAGGGCCCAGTGCCCCTGTAACACAGACCTGGGACCTCGCTGTGGTCCCGCTCTGAACGAAAAGCCTACAGTAATCATAGCAATATGTTTTAATTGCGAGGATATGGCGCTGATGCGAAAGGCGGAACAAATGTGTCTCAACTAGTCGTGTCCTTTAGGACGTTACACCGCCACTGTGCGGGGTTATTCTCCCTGATAAAAATCGTTTCCCGTGCTGTGGGGGACCGTCTGTGCATTTAACGGTGAAGGCGGACTTTCGACTTCACAAACGTAAATGGGAAAAATACAACATCGTTGTAGTCGTTTTGTCAATGGTACGTTTTGCAGAGCAAGCTAGCACGCGATAATAAGAACGCTTTTATAGGCTAACGTTAACGTTACGTGTTACTGAACTTCGTATTATTCATTGCACTGAATTGAGAATGTCTAAACAAAACGAGCAGTTTCAGTTTCCCTCATAAAGCAAACACTTACTTTGCGACAGTCTGACGATGTTAAAACCGACCACTGACGGAGTCGATCACTTAGTCGTCCGTGTTCCTGTTTGGAAGCTGGATCCAGCCAGGCCGCCACCTTTCACAAGTTAAGCTGCTCCTACAAATATCTACGCCATCGATACTGCAAAATCAAGTTCACTGTACACACATCGCTCACCTCGACCACTACGTCTACTGGACTCCAAACGTACATTAAACTGAATGCAGCATAGAAAATACTTTGTCCTTATAATCCGTGTTTCCACTGCATGGACAGCCTGTGGATTGTTCTCCATCCTTAAAGGGTAAATTATCATCATAACAATTTATAAATGCATTTAAACAGCACTTTTCATACACAAACAGTGATCAAACAGTAGCGTACTGGTCCTACCAGTCTGCCAAAATATGAATGCACAGATGATGGCCTACTGTCAAGTATTTTATTTTGTGTAACCTTCACATCAGAACTAATAAGAGGGGCGGAAATGGAGACGTTTCTTTTTTCGTAGCAAAAGTTATCACCTATTATTTGTTGCATTATTGATTTGTGACACTTAATTTTTCTCTGGATTTGATTAATATTTCAAGTACCTACAGAGAAAATACCAATATCTTTTTAAGTAATCTTTATTATCAAAAGTAATGAGCCCCACAGAGAGCCTAAGTCCTTTATATGTGGGGTGGAAGCTCAGTATACCAAAGACCTACCCGGGACACGAGGATGAGTTTGGTGTCTGGAAAATAAGGATGTGATGAAGAAAAGAGTTGGAACTGTGGACAGGGTGATGGGGGTATTTGGGAACCACGGCACTGGGTGGGGGGGGCATTATACGACTCACTTTTTCTAGCGAGGTGGGAGGGGATGCTGGGCTTCGGCCTCCCCCTGTAAGGCCTGGAGCGCTGATACTGCCAGGGCGGAGAGAGGAAAGGAGCAGGAAGAAAAGCCTGAGGAGAGACAGACGGAAAGAGACAGAGAAGGAAAGCATGCTGATTCGTAGCAAGAGGACAGGAAGTCAAACGAAAGGAAGAAGACGGACTTCACAGAATCTGAAAAAAGTGGTTTTTGACGAGCTAAAACACTGAAACACAACAAAAGCTCCTCAGGCACAAGCAACAGCAGCGAGATGCAACTGAACTTTGAGAACTTCATTACCCAGAACCCCTTTCAGGTGGCATCAGTAAACCGGCCGGTCTGTGAAGGCTCACCCGGCAGCAAGCAAGCAAACTTTATTAATATAGCTTTTTACTAATGCTGGGCAACGATTATGTATAAAACCTCTTAAACCCTGCGGAGTCGCCGCTTTAGCTGCTTCTAAGCTGCTCAGATCGTTAATACAAATATTAATGTTTAAACATGTGATCAATATGTCAGTATGAACATGCTGAACATCGTTAATTCGGTTAGATTCTCCACAATTCAGTTGTTCAGTTAATTTAACGGAAACAACGAGCCCCAAAGTCTGATTCTTATAGATTTACCGTGTAACCTGCCTGGTACAAGAGGAAAGTGCCGCCTCCTGTTACCTTTGAAGCCTCGTCCAGTCCGAATGTGTCCGTTCCTGATTATTTCTCTTCCTTCAGTCTGTGAGGCTCCACCCATCAAAAGAACCAGAACAGCTTTTCATAAAAATGAATCCTAGTCATGTGAAGTCTGTCGCTCTCTGTCTGCTAACTTCTCTCATCCTGCTGCCTGCTGTTGTTTTCCTGATGTTGCCGCCTTCAAAATAAAAGCGCATAAGCCGTCTGTCGGAGCTGGGTCAAATGAATGACCTGTGTTTGATATTATTGGATTATTTCTGTTTGAAATAAATAAACTGATTCATAGCACTTTCAGTTTTGTGCGAGAGGAATTAAAAATTAAGTTAAATAGGCTACAGCTGTGAAGCGCATACAAGCCGTAGCCATGGTTACCCTCAACAGAGCGCCCGCCGCTTACTCACGGAGCGTTCGTCTCCATGTCTGAAGCAGCAGGGCCAAGCGACTGTGTTGTGATTTTAAGAACGTTGCTCCACTGCGCTGCGGCGTCTGTTCGCTTGTCTTGCTTTTGTTTGTTTTGTTCGTTGTTTGTTCTCCCACATGTTGCGTCTATCGTAGTCTGCCGAAGCCCCGGCCCGCTTGTTTGGGTGGAGCTGTTCGGACATTACTGACACTCAGAGCTTTCGTTCTTTGCTATTTATATCTTCTCCTTTTCTTTATGTTTTTAATGTTTCAGGCTGATGTCAGTCATGCTGTAGTTTTCTGCTGAATATTGTTTTCGTGAAGCTTTTTTCTCTGCATGAAGATGACAACCGCTCAGTATTATGACTGTTTGTGTGTTCGACGCTCACAGTGTGCTCTGTCCAGGGCGTCTGCGAGGCCACGCTCTCTCTCTCCGTCGCGTTCGTCTGCGTGTGTCGATCCATCCTCCCTGTCGCCTCCTGGCAGCGACACCTGGTGGTCACCGCTGGAACAGTCTGCGCACAGACAGACATGGAGGCTTGTTAATAAACTGTTGCAGGATAAACAGTTTAGGTACAGGCTAAAGAGGACGAGAGAGAGAGAGAGGGTAGAGAGACATAGACACAGACCAGCTGCAGGGTGAGTTGTGCGATGGTTCGGTCTCGGCTTCTCAGCTCCTCTCTGAGCTGCTGCACCTCCTGCAGGAGAGTCTGCACCTGATCACATACGCACACATATACAAGTTAGGGATGGGGGAAAGGCATTCTGGGAAATGTAGGATTTTATTATTATAGTAGAAGAAGAAGGTTGGTTGAAGGTAAACAGGAGAATGTTTGTCACTTTGAAGCGTCCTCTGCTGTTTAAATAAAGGTTGAAAGATGCCAACCTGTGTGTCCGAGCTGTGGTACGAGTCGTTGGTCTCAGGACTCAGAGTGTCTGTGGTCAGAGTGTCATCGTCCACCTCCTCCTCCTGGACAACATACAGCACATACATGTTGTTAGAACATCAATCATCGTTCTGCAATGATTGCCATCTGTAGGAACATCAACACCTGTAGCCCTTTTCACTCGTGGATATTTTACATCTGTGTCAAAAGCTCTGTCACGCTGAGCTGAAAAAGTTCTGGATACAAAAGTTCTGTAAATACACAAGAATTTGTCCCACCACCCTCTAAACATAAAAAAAGTCCATTTAGATCCAAAAAGATTTGTGACGCCAAATTAGAGAGAAAAGACGAAAAAGATAGCACCTTCAAGAAAATAGCCTCTGTCAGACAAATGAGCCTAAATAACACAACAAAAGTTAATTTCATGTTCACCTTGAACACAACACGGACTCACACATGAACACAGGAAACACTAACACTTACTGATTACTGTGCATGTAGGACAGAGGCTTAATCATATGTACTAAAGACCTTTACTCTGAGCTGTTGTCTTGCTTCTCATGTTTAGGTGGTTAAAACTTGACCTGGATGACATTTCAAACACCAAAATATAAAGAAACATATCTGTTTTGGTTTGCATTTGGTTATGTCCAAACGAACTGATATCTTAGTGCTGCATGTCATGGAGCTCCATTGTTGTCCCATTAAAGCGCATCAGCGTGAGTGAGTCTGCTGAAATAGTGCCTAACAAATGCACAATTTTGTTCCTGTTTGAGTAACATTTGATAAAAACCACAGTGAGCAGCAGAGCCTGTTTTAAAGAAAGATGAACGTCTTCAGGAGGGACCGATGGGCTCGGAGCTGAGAGCCACACACAGGAAGTCAGACTGACCAGTGGTTGGATCTTTGAGCCTTATATGCAAACCTGAACATTAAATATCTACATGTCTTTGAACGGAGTTTTCACAATAAAAGTGTGAATCTTGTACTTGAAATTCTGCACATACGCCCTGTAGTTGTCCTGGGGACACAGTGTCCTGTCAGAGTCTGCATGCTGTCTCACCTGGAGCAGTAACCTCTGCAGGTACTCCAGCTGTGATCTGACTGCTGAACAGTCTTCAGCCAGTTCCTCCACATCGAGACCCAAACCAGGAGTACCAGGAGACAGGCCGGGAGACCTGAGGGGGTGAAGGGGGACACAAAAAGAGATCACATCTGCTCAATGCACCTGTCTGCTGCGTTCAGGGACGAGCGTGAAATACTGGACATGACTAAATGACTTCTGCCACAAATTCCTAAAAATACTGGTGTAAAAGCTCCACTGGATAAAGAGACTTAGTCCCTCCCTTCCGACCCACGGGACCTTATTTCAGAGAAAGTTATGACGACTATGATTCATGCAACTTTCTCAACATACTTTTTTTTTTTTAAACGTGTGTGTAATTTGAGGGCACAATTGAAACGGGTTCAAAAAGAAGGGAAAGAAGTGAGAGTTAAAAAAAGTGCAATCAATACAAGATACTTGCAAAGGGATAGAAGAAGAAGAAGATCACAGGAAGTGCATGTTAGAGGTTAGGAGTTAGAGGTATTAACTCCTAACACAGCGGGAAGTGTTCCCGCCATTGACTACCAAACAGAAATAAGGTTGCATGGTGGTCCACTGGGAGGTGGGTGGTGTGAGGGCTTACACACTCTATAAACTCAATGAAAAGGAGGGTACACAAGATGTTACATGTCAAAGACCTGCCAGGAAATAATCAATACAAGGTTAGCATTTCAGTTAGCGACAACAATGATCACACATGACAGTTTGCTCCTAACACTTAAGAACAGTGAGCTCTGGTTTTAGTGATACTGAAGATGTTCTGAATTACCTTGGAGGACAGAGGTCCAGAATGAGGTCGCTGTCCCCCGTCGTGTCTGTCCTCTTATTCCCAGGATCCTCAGTTAGTTTATAGCACTGGAAAACACTGTGGGGGGACGATGGAAACGTTAGTGAACATAATGCACAACGGTCAAATGTGTTTCAAGGCTTTATTTCCTTCCACTGTTGCAGAATAACCAAAGAAGCTAAAGACAAAGTTTAGGTCAGCAAAACTGAGAAATAACATAAATTTCATCAGATCAAGTAATGAGTTAACAGCTTCAAGTTATTCTGCAGCAGTGAAAGGAAAGTAAACATTTCTACAATAAACACATTGGAACAGCCTGTTAATCAACCCTCAGACGCTTTATTTGTACAATATTAATATTATTACATTTACATGTTTTAATTTAGCTGAGACTTTTATCCAAAGCGAATTGCTATATATTTCAGAGGTCGCACACCTCTGGAGCAACAAGGGGTTAAGTGTGTTGCTCAGGGACACAATGGAGGATGAGCCACAGTGGGGAATTGAACCTAGGTCTCTCACATCAAAGGCGTGTGTCTTATCCACTGTTTCATCACCACCCCATAATGTTAATATTAATAATATTAATGAAGGAAGACAGAGCAGCTGGTCATCAGTGAAAGAATGAACCAAACTCCATTTAATTGTTAATTTGTGATCTGAAACTGTCTGTTTTGGTCGTTTGCTGCTGACTTTTATACCACTGAAGATTTTTCACTGGACTGTGAATACATGATGCCAAAAGACACAATTCATAAGGCCGTGCACCACAATTAATGTTCTGCAGTTAGTTTTGTAAAGATATTCTGTAGTGGGCTTTATTAATAAACAGCTATTTCATGTTACTATTTAGCTGAGAAAACTGTACATACAATCACTCCAGCTCCACCAAGCAATATTATCTAGCTGCACTACCGGAGGCTGCAGTTTCTGACCCCCCGCAATCCTTGGACCGCAGTTCAAGGACTGTAGTTCTTTTGTGGCAGCGCCATCTAGTGGAGTAGTGGTGGTAATGCACAGCAAAACGAAGGAGGTTAACCCTGTCTGTCGGGCGTGAGGCCGACGAGGGTTAACCGGTCGACACGCATCAAAATCTTAGGTTTAGCCACACACTCGGTGATGGTCAGGGTAAAGGTAATTGGCTTCGGGGGGTTGTCAAGAGTACATACTACTGTAGCTAGCAAGCTAGCTGGCAGTATCAAAGTAAACAGTGGTCCCACAAACTGCAGTTCTGGTCCTAGGGTTGTGGTCCTGAAACTGCAGCCTCTGGTACTGCAGCTAGAATCTACTCTCGCCAAGTGCACCAATGTGTTAATTTCCTAACAAGCTGACTTTTAGTAAGACAAAACGTGTCTGTACACATTTCATGCTCCCAAGACAGAGAAACTTTTTGATGTGGTGCATCCAATGACCTTTTCCCAACATCAAACGACACTTTATTACCATGAGCCCACAGTCAGTTGCTGACAACATTCATGTTACTTACAGTAAGAAACCCGTTGATCTTCGCTAACCCCTTGACCTTTCCTTCTGCCACCACAAGCTAAAACTTTGGCAGCACTACAACAGTATAATTGGGAAGACTTGAAGGTCTCTCATTTAACTTGAAAAGACTTCTCTGGAAACGTTTATCTTTGAGTCCCAATCAGCCCCAACAACGACCTCATTCTAATGCAGACCATGTAAAATACCAGTCTGCAGGTTAAATCCAGCACACAGAGTTCCTTCCATCACCTTTCATTGTCATTGTGGATGTCCTGAGTTCCCCAGCAGAGCTGTCTCATCCTCCACTGAGCCATGTGGGTAATCCCGTCTCCATCTGCAGGGTTCAGACCAGCAGCATGATGAAACAGGAGTTATTACAAATGAAACAGAGTTTATTTAGAGTATAAAAAGTTTATTACGACTAAGATCATAACAAAATAACACATTAGACATCATGAACTACACTGAAATCAGCAAGATTCTTCGCAAGTCCTAATAATATCCTCTGTACTAAACTGAACCAGCTTGTTTAAGATGCTAAATTGAACTGTTAGCTAAATGTTTTTAAGTCCTAAACGGGGCTGTTAGCTAGACTGAATTTAACTGCTTAGGTGTCAAAATCCAAACTGTTTATTTGCTATTAGGGTTGCCACCTTCAGTAAAGACAAATAAGTGACGCCTGCCACTGCGGGGGCCACACCCCTTGGGGGCCCAGCAACCACAGGCCTGATGGTATGCCAGTGGTGGTAATATAAGTATTAACAGTGATACCAAGGGCCTAATAAGCTATCTTCTATTGAAATCAGTTTGAACAGATGTACTCAGTCTCTCTCTGTCACAACTCAACAGACTACTGGTCATCATAAACACAGGCAAACAATGTGACAGTGAGACAAAAAAAATGGATGTGAACTGTATTTTATTAACTTATTTAATCAACATGTCCATTACTTTATTAACAATAAATTAACTATAAAGGCTTAAACAAATGCTTTGATACGATTCGACTGGAATGACTTTTGCAAAGCTGTCACTTTGCTGGTCATTCTGAAAAATATCCTTTCCACAGTGGATGCTGCGATGCTCATGTTGATGGACAGGACGAGAAATTGCTAATGAACTTGAAAATATTTGTCTTTCTTTGCAGTAATTCCATCCAAACAATGAAACCAAACATAAATAATCCATCTACAAACATTTCTAAATTTAATTTATCACCATTTTTATGATTAGTCAGTTAATATATTTCTGTATAATATTACATTGGCTGGATTTATAATATTATCTATGTGAATTTATGAAAGCTAGACACACACACACGAACGTACCGCTGTGCAGTGAGGCATCTTCTGGTAAGTCTGCATCCAGCATAAGGTCATCATCATCCAGATCACAAGAGTCCAGGTTGTTCAAGATGTCCTATCAGAAACAGAAATAGAGAGATACATCCGCTTTTATTTGTTGTATTAAATTTCTCGTCGTAGCAAGGTTTACGATGTCGCACGTTCCAATAAAACATACTGAATGATACAAGACCAAAACATATTTGAGTAATCTATCAATCAGCAAGAAACATCAGGTTTTAGAGTCAGTCTACATTTCAAACACTGTTCTATTCAAGGCACGCCAAAGATGGGTTAAAACAAGTTCAACTGGACGTGGATGAAGATAGACTAACACGTTTTGTCTCTCATCCAAGAGGCTTCTTCAGTTCTGACTGGCTGGCAGGTAGTCCCAGCTATATAGCCCTTTGTGGGGTCGTTATCAAAATAATTGATACCGCTGGCTCGTTAGTGCTCCTGGCTGCTAACGACAGCCGCTGGAGACACCTGAGGCCAATTCTTAATGATCGGATCCTCACATGAGGCCAAATGTGAGTGTTTGTTAGTTTCCTGGAAGGAGGTGAAAGGTCAGCATTGTAGGTGGAGGATAAGTGGCGTCTCAGACCTCCTCCCTGGTTGAGAGAGGGTCTCTCTACTATAAATGTAAATGTCCTCTTACAAACTATCTGTCATCCCTATCCAGAATATACTGTTTTCCTTGAAAACTTGAGTGTTGTTTATCCTTCAGATGTAAGTAAACTGCTGAGTCTTGACCTGAGGAGTTAAGCCTTCTGTGTTAAGCCATGTGTTTGCGTGGTGGTTGTTTAGTTTCCCCAATAAACAAGTCTGTGGATTCCTCACTGCGCTGGACGACATACACTGGATTGCCTTTCTTGTGTTTGGGTGTGCGGTCTTTGTTTGCGTTTCTTGTGTTTGGGTGTGGACCGGTATCTGTCTTAGCGTCGTCCAGGGTTTAAAAAACATGGGCGATGGGTTGAGTGTTAAAAATCCTATATATCCAATAATCCAGACACTTGTGCCTTACACCTTTACCCATCACCAGTGTTCTTCCTGGATCTTGTGGCTGTTTTCACAAAGGTCCAGTTTGAAAATCCACAAGTTTTAAGGGCCTCCTTCAGGTGTTTATGCTCCCTCTCTTGGGCTTGGGCATTTGTTGCTATGTTGTCATCTTGGTGGTGCAGAGTTCTGATTACCCCTAGCTTATGCTCCAGATGGTGGTGCATACGTATGCAAGATCGTATTTCTGAATAACCCTCTATTTGATTTCCAATTTTCTACAAGGTGAGGCAGAAAGGGACCCACAGTGCAGCTTTTCTTGCCTTTGCAAGCACAAAATAAAATCCCTGAAAAATCACACACACAAAAGAACAAAATATCAAAACCAATTTATTTCCCTCTTCTGTAAAATAGCAGCTTCAGTACAAAGGACAGTGTGAGCTTCACCCAGATGCTGATTAAAAAAAAAACTAAAAAAGACCTTCCATCATTGTGAGGAGAAGGTCTTTTGAGCCTGTTGATCAATGGCAGCCTTTGTATGTCTGCACAATGAAGGAGAGCGAGCGTTCGATTCAGATGCAGGGCTCCGGACTAACTTTTCTTTTTTTACCAGGAGCACTGTAGCCCCTAACTGAAAATTTTAGGGGCACAGGCAAAAAAGTTAGGGATGTACACACTAATGTGTAATGTGTACTGTGTTGCAGAGAGAATGGTTGCCGTGT
The DNA here is from genome assembly GCA_024633595.2 of Lepomis macrochirus. Classification (NCBI taxonomy): domain Eukaryota; kingdom Metazoa; phylum Chordata; class Actinopteri; order Centrarchiformes; family Centrarchidae; genus Lepomis; species Lepomis macrochirus. Next base: position 3,240,519 of record JALXJV020000023.1, on the reverse strand, counting down.
GGATCTGATCTGAAACTGCTGTAACTGGAATTAATATAGTGATCCAGGCTGCATGTCGAAGTGTCCTTGGGCAAGATACTGAACCCCGAATTGCCCCTGGTGGCTGTTCTGCCAGTGTGTGAATGTGTGTGATTGTTAGTTTCTGTTTGAGCACTTAGGCTCAGTGAGTGAATGAATGTGTGTGAATGGTGAATGTAGTGTAAAAGCGCTTTGAGTGGTCGAAAAGACTAGAAAGGTGCTTTTCAAACACGGAGCATTTGGTAAACTATGACGTTATAATAAATATAGTAACTATAAGTAATATCTTCACGTTATACCACATACAGCCTGTCTATGAAAGTAACACAGAACTTTCATTTAATGTTAAAATATTATATAAAATATTATAAGAACATTTTTTATTGTGCTTATTTCCTTGTTTTCAAATACCTGTTTGAAAACGAGGGTCTGTGCTGAGGGTGTGTGCGTTCTGAAGATTAAAATATTAAAAGTCGTTATGTTTGTGGTATCCCACGTTATTAAAATCATGTAAGATCTTAAAATCCTCCAGTGCGCACGAGGCATTAGGAAGCAATTAAAAAGCTTCACCCTAACACATAAATCAAAAGCAGACCAGCAGCAGAGAAAATTCAGGGAAACTGGAAACGAAGAAGAAGCAGCCTGACTTCAAGCGGACACACAGTTTGTTTCGTTGTTTCCTGCCTGGAGAAGCTTAGTCACACCACAGTAACCTGAGAGGAAACCAAACGTTCACCCTGAATAACTGCTGCATTTAAACACACAGCCAGCAGCCCGACCCCGGCGGCGTTCAGCCATCCACATCAACACATTACCTCCTAATCTCCTCCTCCTCCTCCTCCTCTCTGCCTTCATCCTCTTCTCTCCTTCTCTTATCTTCTGCTCTTCCTCTCCTTTCCTCTTCACCTTCTTCCCCCTCTCTCCTCTTACCTTTCCCTCCTCCTGTCTCACCTCCTCTCTTTCCAGCCTCCTCCTTTCTCCTTTAAAATCTCTCCCTTTGATTTGTCTGTATGTTGGTTTTTAGCTCTAATCAGGTTGGTTAATAAGTTTTACTTCAGGTTTTGTCAGTAAAGTTTTAGCATCATTTTTATTGTGCGTTTTTAATTTGTCTTCTCTTGAAAATGACCAGATTTTCTTCTGTAATTTAACTCATTACACATAAAACGAAAAACATCAAACTAGAGCTGGGTGATACGGCAAGAAAATGTTATCATGCTAAAAAAAACTTACAATAATTATCAGGATAAATATAAAATCAGTTTAAAGGAAAGTTTTTGCTCCTGAGCGAAAGTTGAAGAAACCAGATGATGATTAGTTATATTTTTACTGGAAAAATATATTGTAATAATTATCGTTATTGTTTCCCATCATTAATTCAAGCCTTAGATTTTTGTTTTAATCTTGATCATTACAGGTTACAGCTCTTGGAAATCAAAACTCAAGTGTCTCGAAATGTATTTGACTTGAGAATGCAGAAAGGTCGACCTGAGCAGAGCTCTAATCTCATAACTCCAAACACCTGCAAAGGTTTCCTGAGCTTTTAATCTCTCCGTCTGTGAACTTTTCCACAATATTCAAATTTACCTGTATGTAAATGATGAAGCGTGTGAGCGTCCCAACACGAACGAAAATCCAGATTTCGTTCCGTTCAAACAGACTCCGTCTCTCCATGCAGAGCAGCTGATCCTTCACAAGCTGGATTTCTGGATTTACCTTTAGACGAGCTGCTAAAACTACAGTAACTTTCCCTTTACTAACATCTAGAGGCAGATTGAGACGGTCGACAGCCGACATTAATCCTCCTGAGAGGCTGCGAGAGCCACAGACAGCTGACTGAACATTAATGTCACATCCACGGTGCCTTCATCATGTTGCTGCTTCTTCTTCTCTACATTAGCTTATAGCTGAAGCTAATCACAAACATACCTGGGCGAAGATGCTGCTCTTTAGTGCGACAGGTCCAGCAGCTGAAGGACAGATGCTTTTGGGGGGGTGCAGGGTTTTATTTACCCGAAGCCACAAATTCATGCATGTTGCTGAGTAAGACTTTAAAAAGTGTTCAGTTTTTTAGGGTGGGTTGAACCGGACCCCGGAGCGTTTACACCTTGATGTGGTTCATTTGGGTCGGTGTGAACGCTGCAGATCAAACAACCACTTCATTCATTATGACTCAACTATTTAATGTCATCTGTTATTTATAATATTTCATATTTATCAGAAAACGTTTTATTACCGAGCAGGTTTTCACTGTTTGCCAGTTGGCCTTGATGCTTGGCACATCCATTAAACATATTAAGAGGAAACAAAAAGAAAAACAAAGTGAAACAGTGAAGAACGAAAATCTATGAAACAGGCCATATTTTACTAAACCAACATTTAATTTTTATTTTTTATTTTAATAAGTTACGGTGAGCTTTTTGGCCCGAAATTAAATTTGGTTATCTTTGCTTACGTTTAGAAAGAATATCAATAGTGCTGGACTGCATGGCCCCCCCTAGCACCTGGGCCCCAGAATGCCCCCCCACCTTATGGACGGCCCTGATAATAACAATAATAATAATAATAACAATAATAATAATAATAATAAGAAGAAGAATATAAAATTTCTGGACTGTTTGAGTTTTGCCTTTGTGAACCAATGCATGATCCTCTCATTGGTTTGATTCAGAAACCAGACCTTTAGGTGTGAACCCGCCTTTATATTATTCATAAATTCTCAGAGTGGATTCAGATGTTTTCTTTTTATTCAGCTTAGTTTCGTCGCTGCTCCTCCTGACTGCCCTTTCCTCTCCTCTTTGCTCGTCTCACCTCCCGCTCTGATCCTCTCCTTCTCCTAATTTTCCTCTCCTTTGATTCTCCTCCCTCTCATCCTCTCTGACCTCCTCAGCTCTTCCTCCTCGTCTTCGCTCCGGTCTCCGAACCAATCGATGTTACAGTCTTGTGTGGAGGCCACACACGCTCTCTCCTCCATCGCCCAGCTCCCTCACTTGATTTGGCAGCGCTGTACCGGCAAACAAAAAGCAGCTTTACGGCGTCGACCCTCACACACAAACAAACCGTCGGCTTTCTACCGATTTCAGGCTGTTTGACCGGCAGTTTGATGCTTTACCGGCCTCGCACACAGAGTCCAGCCTCTCCTCGGACCAACACTGACCCCTGCTGCTCATTTCAAACATCATCACTAACAGTTTGTATCAACAAACGTCTGAGCGGCTGTTAAAATAAGAGGGCCAGCAAATTAAAACCTAAAACACTGACAGGTGTGCACGGTGTATCGTAAAAAAAAAAAAGAAGAGGGAAGACTTCACACATCAGTTCAGAACTCGTTAATGTCCTCGGATCATTAAGGCCCTGAGCTCATTAGGGTCAATCACTCTTTAACAGCTCGTTAACACACGGGGCGCATTAAGACTGAGAGCTCATTAACACCCGCTCAGCATTAGTGAGGAAGTACATTAACTGTAGTGAACAGAGGACGGTCGAGCCTCGAGCCGACTAACCCGTCCCAACTATCGACAACTGAACTACAAACTGCCGGGGAGACGATCAAGATGCTTCCAAAGAAGCGTTCTTCAATGAGAAGAGTTCTGCTGACAGCACAGTCATCAGCACAAAAGATAAAGAGCTCCAGTTCTTTTAAAAAAAAAAAAAAAAGCCTGTGGACATAAAGACTGAAGGATGGAAGCTGACGACGACTCCCAGGGTGCATTTCTGTAAGACACATCCAATCACAGAGCTTTAAAAATGAGGTACGCTACAGAAACCTAATGATTTTACAACATGCAGATTATATTAATCCTCTCTCAAATTCTGGATCAATGTTGGATTAATTCAGGAACTACAGAGAGCTGCTTCTCCGTGGTAAAGGCAGAGGAGGCTCATGGGTACTGCGGTGTTTCAAAGCCGTCCACCTAAATGATGGACACAACATTATTTCACAAAAACAAACTTTAAATTGGTTATTTAAGTGCCACATGTTTCTATGCTCAGTAACACTGAGGAGACGGTAAAGTGTAGTTCTCAGAAGGCCACAAACCCCCGTTTGATAAGATTTTGTCCTCCTGATAGGATTTTAGCTTTATGATTATTTATTTACTGTCAACCGCTTTTACCAAAGTCTGTAGCGTGAACAATCTGGATTTACAGTGAGGACTGTATCTAAGGAAGGGTTAGAGTAAAGTGTAAAAAATTAAAATTAAAAAAAGGACAGAGTGGGAGAGAGGACTGAAGAGTGAACTAAGCAAAGGTGAGAGACCTGCCTGTTTTTATTTGCTATTTAAATTTCCCTGTAGATTTATGTTTCAGGTAAAACACTTTAATTAATTGGTATTGAAATGTTTATATCATATTATTATATTACAGAGAGTGCATGAAATCACACTTTCTGTCATTGTGTTATTTCTGGCTGGAATTCTAGTGAAAAGAAATGATTCCCCTTTTTGCTGGAAGGATTTAAAATGGGAATGCAAAAGTTAAATGACATTTAAACGTCACCTGATTAAACTGTGAAAGTGCTGCACAGCAGCATGAACTCCAGCGAGCTGCCTCACCTTCGTTCACCAGCGGAAGCCTCACACCGTGCAGGCCGACCGGTTTGCAGTGGTGGCTGTAATTCACAGCACAGACACAGGAGGGAGCCAGAGGATTTCACTCAGACTTCAACATCCTGCCGCTGAAACAGGATGCAGACGACTGATCCCCGTAAACACGGACGACGTCTCTGACCTCAGAGATGCAGGACTGATTTCAGATTCTGGTGGATTCATATTACTTTTACAAATATTGAGCAACTTTTTCATTTTTAAATTACTTTAAAAACTCTAAATCACTTTGATTGAATGTGCTTCCATTTGAAAAGTGGCAGCTTGTCATTATTATAACTTGATTTGTTAATATCCTGCGTTTGGCTGAGAACAAACAGTTAAAGTCGTTCAGGGTGACTTGATTTCTAGACTGAAACAGAGGTTTTATTGGAGGTTTTACTGCAGAGGATTTCCGTCCTGCCATGAGATTAATCGCCCGTTTTAGCTGCAGTTGTCGTGCTGTGTTCAAGTTAGAGGCAAAACTGCTTCTGCCTCTGTTCTGAAACTTAAAACTGGAACGACTTAGATATAAAAAAGTGAGGATTTGCTGAGAAATGTGCTTTGTGTTTGGACCAACTGCTGAGATTCAGTCCATATCTTGACACGATCTCACACTTCCTTTATGACAAATGGCAGCCGGGCTGCGAATAAAGATGATTTTAACAGACGTTTCTGTTTGTGCTGAAGGGTAACTGAAGTCGGTGCACAGAACTGTAACCTGAACTGAGAAAAAGTAGACGTAGTTCAAGTGCCGGAGGAACATTCAGACATTTAGGACTTCCACTTTGGCTGCCAAACAACACGTGTTGCATTCAGGTGCTGTTATGTCAGAGATTTGATGGTTATGGAAGCTGCGGCTTTGGCACTTACAGAGCAGTTAAGATCTCGAGTTCAGACTAGTTCCAAAAATGTGCAACAAGCAGCAGCAAAACTCTGAGCTTCCTCTGTGACGGCCTCTTTCTGCCTGTTTGATGCCGCTGGTCGGAAACCATCTGCCGTCCGACGCTTAGCAACGAGACGGGGTAAAGTTTCTGGAAGCCAAACAAGTAGGACAGAGAGGCAGCACAGAGCCGACGCTGCTGGAATATTAAACTCAGTTCAATGGCACAAAAAAAACCCAACCCCCAAATGCCCCTGAACATTTCTAGCTGCTCTCACTGTGACGTCAACATACATACTAATGTTTGGGGCTTTAAGAAGCCAGATTTCTAATTGGTCTTTTTTTAATTCTTCCTACAAAGTGGATCCAGGACAAAACAATTTGAACCGTCCTCTAGTTAATATAAAGTGTCCCAAAATCCTAATGTTGTTTCTTTACTTTATTTTCCTCTATAGTTGTTAGTGACATAATAAGTTAATATAAATTGATAAATATTTATTTTGCTTGATTCAAACATAAAAGTTATCTGTTGGGGCACCTTTTTACCGCGAGGATAAATTATTTCTGCTCATGTTCAAAACTTTCTGCACATTCAGAATCTCACAGATCTGTGTTTTATGTCCAGAAGGAAATCGAGACCAACACAATTATTTAATGAGAATTCATAATATTTTTACAGTCTACCTGACCGACACTCTCAAATCCTCATATTGAGTTCTGCAGCTCACGGTCCCAGACAGAGCCAGACTGTGCTTCAGTTTGAGATGTTTAGAATGAAAAACTCTACCAGCGAGTCAGCTGGCTGCGTCTCAGCGAGCGGGTCACTTTACGATCACGCCGTACGCAGAGTTGCATCAGCTGGGTGGAGATGATTCTTGCCGCTATTCGACGTTTTTTACAGCCTCCATTGCAGTTAGCGCTCAGGCAGAAACGTATTTTCTGTCGTCTCCAGGACGACAGGACGCCGTTAGTCTCGAGCCCTGAGAGGATCACCGTGCATTTTTTTCAATCTTAGTTTTACTTTGATTGATGACAAATTTTAAGCTGCGAGTTTTTAGATCTCTAAAATAATTAGAAGACTTCCTGCAGGGCGAACAGACTTCCCTCACATCTTACACTGTTTAGAGATATTTGTGTGATTATCCACCTCGTCTCTTCTCCGCTAATCTTACTCTCGTGGAGTTTGTTCTAAACAAACAGAAGTTGTGTGTACGCTCAGTGTTACTCACCGAAACGTACCGTTCGTTTCCTAACAGGTGTGTAATTCCTTCCTCACACTTGAACAGCAGATTATTTAGATATTTTAAATCCAGGATATTTTACATCCATGTTTATTTCTTTATCCTTCCGTTTCTGACACATTTCTCGGTGTGTTAAACAAAGAATAGACTCATAGAAAACTTTAAAAATTCCTCCTAAACTGATTCAGTTATTCCTCGTCTTTAGGATTCTTCTACACGTGAACTGGTGTTCACGTTCATCTACTTTAACCTCTGTCAGTGTCGGGTTCAGGCCTTACGATGCTGTTGATGTCCGAGTCGAAGCTCCCGATGTGATGGGTGGTGTTGCTGTTGGTGTTGATGGAGGCGGTCGTGACTGGCGCCCCAGTGGCTCCAGGCCCTCCTCGTCCCACATGTAGGTTCCCCCAGACCCACAGCTGTCCGAGGGGGACAGGTCCAGGGACGAGCCGCCCTGCAAAGGGAAAGAAAGGACTGGCTAAAGTTGATGGTGGATAAAAACAGGAAACATGGAGAGAGAGCGAGGGAGACTGCGTGATGGACCGGAGATTACACGGCTCCTCGTCCACGAATGTCTTAGATTATTTCAGATTTTTCTTGCACTAATGCCGCTTTAACACACAAGACGATGTGAGCGTTGGATGTTGGACGTGCAGGAACACGATTCTGGCCAAGAAATGTGTGTCTGTTACTTGATTCCAGCTATAGTTGCACTTTAATATGAAAGAAATCAGCACAACACACTGATTGATCCAGACTCCAATCGGAAAACATGCATTTAAAAAGGTGTTTTCTTTTCTTTACAAAGCATGACTTCATATTTTCAACATATATCTGCATCACGATGTCGATATTTCAAAATCATGATGTCGTTATTTCAAAATCATGATGTCGTTATTTCAAAATCATGATGTCGTTATTTCAAAATCATGATGTCGTTATTTCAAAATCATGATGTCGTTATTTCAAAATCATGATGTCGTTATTTCGGCATCATGATGTCGTTGCTTCGGCATCATGTTGTCGTTATTTCAGCATCAGTTTGATCCGTTTATTGCAACTAAATCACAGCAAAATGTTTATGTTGGGTTCATACAGCTGGAGTAATGGCAGGTTGTGTCTATTCAAATTATTGCGTGTGAAACCGGCATTAGATCAAAGGTCCGACCGGAGAGTTAATCCATCTCTTCAAACTCTTTGGCTCTTAACATACAGGTTTTAATGGACTCACAGCAGAAACCACAAATCAATGCTTCCTTCCAGCATCTCTTTTGAGCTGCTGGCTAATTTAAAAGCTGGCTCCTGGTCGGAGGTTAGAAACTTCCTTTACACCAGGTGAACGCTCTGTTGGAACGAATCCAAAAGTCATCTGCTGACTACCACACCTTTAAACTGTGACTCAAGAATCAAGCCACTCCACGTGTCTGCATTTGTAATATTTCATCATTGTAATGACATAATATTATGTCTCTGCAATCCTCATCAAAAGTTGGTTGGTTGCTGCAATGTCATCATGTTGGTAATGAAGTAGGGAAATCCAATCAGTTATATTAAGCGACTGTCATTGATCTGCCTTGTGTGACGGTACCTGGTCATGGTAGTCCGGCTGACTGGACCTCCTCCGACGGGAGAGCTGGGTCAGCTGATGCCCCTCGCTCACCTTGGAGAGGAGGAGAATTTGTTAACTGAACGTTTGAGATGTTTCATGACCATTTCACGTACATTACATCCTATAAAACTCACCGCCGAGTCTCATGGCGGCCCAGTCCATACCGTCGTCCAGAAAACAGAGACCCGCCGCCTTGGAAACGCCTCGCACAGCCGCTTTGTCATCGTCGAACCTGGCGCACGATTGGTCGAGCCCTGAGTCGTCTTCGTCGTTTTTAGAGGAAAGAAGCAGTATGCCCTCCCCGCCGTTCCCTACAGACACAAGGCAACATGGCGTTAGTTTACGTAAAAGCACTGGCCCTCCGTACGTACGCTCATAAAAAGTAACTGCAGTATCTGTGTGTTTTTCTGTCCTGTCTTACCGAGGTTGTCAAAGTCGTCCATATACTCCTGACTGGTGTCATTTCTCTCCAGGGACGAGGTGGAGGACAGAGACATGTCCTCCAGGGTCTCCCCTACAATAGACACCTCCACCTGGGATGCTGGCTCTGCAGACAGCCCCTCTGTCTCCGGAGCCTCTGGGGTACTTTCTGAGGTATTACATTAAAAGCGGACAGAAACAGATTGGATGAGATATTTGAGATGAAACGTTGGATATTTACAATAAAGAGAAGTTTAGATGAAGGATTACATATGAGAGATCCTCTAAGTTCTGTTGTAGTGCTCGAGTCCGGTCTTAAGACCACTTTTTGATGGTCACGGTCTCGTCTCGGACATTGAGGACTCAGGATTTTATTTCAAGACCAGTCAAGATAAGATAAGATAAACTTTCATTTCACCAGGGTATTTCCATACGCAGACAAACGGAGGGTTGTTTCTCATCAGCTACTAATGTTGTGCATTTAAAAGGACAGTAAGAAATAAATTACCCAAACCAAACAGTTAAAATATAAACTAAACACATTCCAAAAAATAGAGAAATAAAAAAACCATCAGTACAATCAAATAGACACTAAGCAGACCAAAGAACGGAACTTGGGGAATATCAATAAATTGCTTTTGCACTGTCTGATTTATTTGTTAACATCCTAACTTTGTGTTGTTCCCGATAACGGCGATAACTGAGGCCGGTGCACGTGGCGACAGCTGGTGCCTTAGACCCATATTTGCTTGTGATAATGACGAGACGGACACGCTATGTAGCTGATGCGTAAGTTGAGTTGAACAACATCCCCGTCAGCTACTCATCAGCTGAATGCAGCTCCCAAAGAATAAAGCCACGTTACCGCTCCCTCATCTGGGGGAGCGAGCTAGCTAAGACAGCAGAGAGTTCAGACCAAGCAACACACCTTTTCTCTGAAAACTTTACATATTACACAGGTTGCTTTGTGCGGCCGTACGTCGCACTTTACTTTAAGAGAGCTAATTTAGAGTTTGACTACTGCAGATAGAAAACGTTACCCTGAAAGCCTTATGTTTGTGCTGTGTAATGAAATCAATAATGATAATTATAGTGACATAATTGTAGTCAATAACAATGTAATAAATGTTTGGTTTAATTCATTTCAATCACAATTTAATTAGCATTTAATTCTCGTTCCATATTTTATTGTGTGTCATGTAATGTGGGGAACTGGTCTGGGTCTCAGCCCCTAAAAGCCTTGGTCTCGTCTCGGTCTCGATAAACTGCGGTCTTGGTCTTGATTAATTAATGATTACATTTGATTAGACGTGAGAAGACAGAAGAAGAAATCAGTGATTGAAGATGTTAGAGATGTAAAACGACATAAGAAGAACTGAGAGTAAAATGTGACTTTGAAGATGAGAAAATCAGAAGAGATGAGGGAAAGGACAGAAAGAGATTTCATGTGAGGTGTCAGAAATTAAAAATGAGATGAAATATTTAAGACGAGCTGAGCTTTCATGATGTTTAGAGAGAGAGAGAGAATTTGTTAAAGATTACAGGGAGCAGCTAGAATCAGGACGTTGATGAGAATCTCCCACCTGGGCTGTTGTCTGTGGTAGAAGGCGTCTCTACCGAGTGTCTCCTCGCTGTCAGTCCGTGGTTCACTTCCGGGTCACCTCCACGCTCATTGGCTGGGGTCACTCGGACGGGGCGGGACTGCTTGATGAGTGATGGGCGTGACAGCTTATAGCTGATGCCGCTGGGCTTAGAGGCGGGGCCAAGGGTGGGTAGGAGGGGCTTCTTTAAGGCAGAGGGCGGCAGCAGGGAGGGGATGCGGAGCCCGGACCTCCCCGAGCGGGAGAACTTTTGACCCCTCCACCGCTGCCCCCTCCCTCAGGAGTCTGGCTGGTAACGGGGGCCTTTGCCGAGCTGCCTCTGGGAGCCTGAGCTGAGGGGGCCGTCACCTCCTTGAGTCCTCGCCCGGCAGACCTGTTGGCGGAGTAGGAGCTGGTGGGGTTGAGGGAGTGGGAGGAGGCGGAGGTGGAGGACGGGGTGAGGGTGGGGGAGGGCTGCTGTCGAACCTGGGTCAGGCTACGAGACCGAAAACGATCCCCGTCAGTCAGCTGGACGGAAGGACCGGAGCCGAGGCTGTCACTGGAGAGGGAGCGACTGGCCGGGGGTTTCTTCTCGAGGGGGGAACCAGATCGAGAACCGGGACCAGAACCTGGCCTAGAACCGCCAGAACGAGCGAAGCTGTGAGGCTGTCTCAGAAACCCATTGGTTCCGCTCCGTGGTTTGGACCCAGAAAGACCGTTCAGGGTCTGTTTTGTGCTACTGATCCCCCCAAATGCAGTTTGACTCGGTTTGGAACCGTGAGATCCACTTTTAGAGACAGGAAGAGTTCTGGGGCTGGACTGGGGAGACGGCGACGATGAGGATGTTACAGGGAGGCCAAAGCCACGCCCCTTTCCTGCAGAAGACGTGGTTGGCTTCTTGGCGTCCCGCTGTGACACCACTGGTGATCCCTGTAGGGAATAATACTGATTGATGTTGTTACCGGAGCGATTCTGGCCGACGTTCCCCGCCCTTCCCTCTTCTCCACTCCCTCTCTCCGTCCGACCCGCCATCCTCCACCGACCCATTTTCTTTTCGCCATTTCATGGAAAACGCAGTCGGCACTCTAATGAATCCATTCTGCTTAACGGAAGCGGGGGGCGCCGTTAAACCCCCGTTGCCCCCGGCCGGGCCGGGGTGGTGGTAGAACCCATTGGTGAGGCGGGTGGTGCTGGTAGCGACGGTGCTGGTGAAGGTGCCAGAGCTCGCGGTGGCAGCCGGATCCGTCTGGGCGCCATTGGAAGGTGCGGCGGATTTGGGCCGTGACCCGAACTTGGGCAGCCTAGAAACCATGGTGGGCATGGCGGGAGGGTCGTCAAGAGGCGGGGGCTGACATCAGACCCCGCCCACTTCACCATGGAGACACTGAGCCAGAGGAGCTGAAGAGGAAGGAGACATAGAGGACTGATGTGAGAACAATCTTTATAGTTTTTCACATTAGCACATGGAATATGTTAAATAATACTTTTAAGGGTTTAATTTGTTGAGATCGTAGCTCTGTTCTGTATTCTTCAATTTCTCTTTGCAGGTAAAGATGACAAGTCAACTGAATATTTTCCTGTCAGAAAATCGCAGCAGGTCAGTTTATCAGTTTAAGCAAAGCAGTTAGCGCTACGTTAGCGTAGGAATCAGGAATTCACCGATCCTGACATCAAAATTGAAACCTCAAAATGAAATGACTTCACTTCACAATATCAAGGTCAACCTCCACAGACTGATTTTCGTTTAAGCCTATTTGCAATGTAGCATGCAAAGAGCCGAGCTAATAAGGAGAGCTAAGTTAATGTTAGAATGCAGCCAGATCGTCGAGGGTAGCACGCTGTATATAGCTGATAGTCGCTGCTCTGTCCTCCTCAATTAATATTAAATATAACATATATAATATAGTACAGATAAAGCTTCTGAGGGTGTGTTAACAGGCTGTTCCACATTGGGCGGCTGTAGAAATGTGTTTTTGCTGCAGAATAACCACATAAAAGGTCAGCAAAACTGAGAAATAATGTAAATTTCAGAGATGTACCATGTTAACCAAGTTAACATCTCAGTTATTCTGCAGCAGTGGAAGGAAACAAAGCACTGGAACACATTTCTACAGTAAACACCTTGGAACAGCCTGTTTAAACTCCCTCAGAAGCTTCATTTGTACTTTATTTAATATATAACATTATTGAAGGCAGACCTCGCAGCTGGTCATCCGTTGATGCTGCAGTGAAATAATGAACAAAACTCCATTTATTTGTTAATTTTAGATCTGAAAATGTCTGTTTTGGTTTGATTTGGTCTTTCACTTTGGCAGGTTGCTGCTGACTTTTGTACCATTTAAGTTTTGTCACTGGACACAAACTACTTAGATTTACATACAAACTAGAAAAATGGGAGGTGTTCTAAAACTTTTGACTGCTAGTAGTGCACATTATCATTTTAACAAGTGCGTTTAGGTGAATTTTATTCTGGAGACAGTAACCTCCATTTTGAAATCTTCTCTCCGACTGAAAATGCTGCTCAGTGAACCTAAAGCCAAAACACAAAGCTTCATGTTTCATCTGCATGTTGGACATTTCAGACGCGCTGCTGAAAGAAAATTCCTCCGTAGACTTCCAAGACAAACCCCAACACGCCTGCAAAGAAAACGATTTACAGCTGAAACAAACTGTTAGCGTGACTACCAGCTGAGACATGTGGCACCCGGACTGATCTGAACACCGCAGGGCGAGTTCAGGCGTGGGCGGGCGTGAGCGCAGGCGGCGTGGTTAGAGCAGAGCGAACACATCTCGCCGCCTCAGTCTCACACACACCGCGCCCCTAATACAAACAATCAGCTGTTGCTGCACCTCCGTCAGAGATGGTAATCAGACAAACGGTGTTTTGCATCAGCACACACCCATCACACCCCGTCTCCACTGAAAACGACATCACACCCACACGCCCTGAGGCAGGAAATTTGAAAAACAAACCAGCTCAAACCCAGACAGCCGGTTTCAGGTCTACATGAGGTCTGTGAGGGTGTTTGATCCTTAAAGGGCTGATTTCAGGTGAATGCAGAGACACAGTCAGTAACAGTATCAGTAACAGGGCTGCTTTTTTATTCATTGATTATTCTGCCAATTTGGCTCCAGATGAACTGCTTTGTTGTTAAAATGTCAGAAAAAAAAGTGCAAATTCTCCCCAGAGCCAAAAGGCCAACTGTCAAAAACCCAAATTTACCCAAAGCAGGAGAATCTCACATGTATCACTGAGCCGTTATCAAAATAGTGTCCGATTAGTTACCTGTAAGTCAAGTAATCGATTACTCAACTTCAATCATTTCAGCTCTGTAACAGAGTTGGCCTAGTTCACACTTAAGGCGGGGCAATAAAACAAAAATGATAATTATGGCAATATAATTTCCTCAATAACAGTATAATAAATGTTCAATATATCATCAATAAATATTTGGCTTAATTCATATAAATCACAAACAAATTAGCACTTCATCTTTCTATTAAAAATGTATTTTGTTGAGGAAAAGTGACTTTGCCTAGTAAAGATAAAGATTTACTAATCATATTTGTTGAAAAACATTTCATCATAATAGTTCTGAATGTTCTAACTCAGATTTATTGAGTGATCCACTGTTTGGTGTCGAGTGTTTGTCACATTCTGACCTTAAAGAAAAGTTTAAAAACATAATTAACCATCTGGTTTCTTCAGCTTTCCCTCAGGAGCAACAACCAGAAGTAAAGATTTGACATTTATCGTGATAATTATCGATATCGAGTGATATGAAATGTTTTTATCGTGATAACATTTTTGGCCACATCGCCAAGCCCTATTCACACACGCTTTTAAGCCTGATTTGCCGGTCGGTGTGCTCGGCGAGCGTCAGGCTGTGATCAGGGGTAAATCGGCGGTCCCCTGACTCGACTCCCACATCCAGCCAATGAGAGCAGGCACTGCAAAACCCTTTTTCCTCCCCTCCAGCTTCTCTGTAGCTCAGACGATCCTGCTACCTGCGTGTGCTGATCCATCCTTTCACCCAGAATCTTTATCTTTATAATAACAAACAGCTGTTTCCTGTGCAGGTTTGCGTCATTTCCTGTTTTCTTGACTAAACGTGGTTTGGAGACCAGCGTCCGGTGACACGGCCGCTGTGTGACCCCCCTGTCACCGATCAGTCACGTAGTGTGAACGCCACATCGACTTCAAGACGGCACAAGACGGCAAGACGGCAACCGGCCGACGTGTAGTCTGCACGAGGCTTAAGGCGGGAATTTTCCTGTGACTGTCACCTCTTCACCTCGAACGCAAGGAACTCCAGTCCTAAATGATTAAAGGCGAGAGGCGTTCACATGCAAAACAAGACGAGACCCTTCAGTTCTCTCACTCGCTGCTTTGCTGTTACTTGCTACTCTGAGTGCAAGTATGGCAAAGGGCGGTGTGCTACCAGTACTCGGATGGCGCTGGACACTTGTCGCACTCAACGGTCGCCATCTTGGATTTGTAGCGGAAGGGGAGGGACCTCCAACGTATTTTTAAACTTGTGGGAAAGGCGGCTGAGGAAGCTGCAGCGCTCGCTATCGTAAAAGTGGGATAAGTTTTATTCATTTTTAATAAACCTAATTGACTAATAGAGGTCATGTGAGCAAACGAGCCCGGGACATATTTTAGTGGGTGACCGTGGCGGTCAAATGATGGCGTTTTCTGATTGGTGCACAACGGCCGTGTTTGATTTGAGACAACTCTACGCTGTCAAAATGCGCTTAGCAAGTCTTTCAGATAAAGCAAACAACCAAGAATCTCCATGTATTAAAGGCTCGGGTAAAAGTTTAAGAGTCTTTGATTAATTATTTAATAACAAACAACAACCCATCGATCCCCTCAGAACCTTTTCCATCTCATCCTCCCCAGCCCTGCAGCTCTAACACATGGTGCTGATGCTGAAAGGACAAGATTAAAAAACAACATAGGCCTCCTCAGTTATTTGTCCGCCCGAGGCCACCGTACCCCAAACCAAACTGAGCATCACAAGCTTTTCTGGACGCGTTATTGAACCAGCTGATGCAGCGAGGCAGCTGGAAAAACTTGTGACTTCAGTGCGAGAGAAACATAAAGGTCCAAACATGACGGATAAAAGGATCATCTGCACGACCTGAAGGGCTTCAGGTTCCACCTCCTGAACAGAAAGTAGATCTTAAGATTCACACACAAAACCACACGTTAAACCAACTTTACCTCTATAAAGAACGTCGTTACATAACCTGAGCTCTGGCAGAATCATCTCTCATTGAACATGTTTGTTTTTAATGTTTTCCCATCACATGCTGACGGTAAAAAGAGGAAGACAAACTAATCAAGTGTTTCCCATAAGAGACGCTGATTCACAACTTCCCCACTGCTGTGTCACGGCCACAGGCCGAGAAGCAGAAGCATAAAGCCTCCCGTCAGTATCGATTATCTGTATCTGCAGATCGGCACAGCAAAACAATGATCCAGTGTTGGTTTTAAATCAACTCGGTTTCAGACGCAGGTACAAAGTTCTGCATCATCAGAGCTGCAACGAAGAACGATGTTCTTGATTAATCATCAAAGTTATTAAATCCAGAAAATGGTAAAAAATGTCAGTGTTTCCCAAAGCCCCAGGATCACGTCCTTAAATGTCTCGTTTTGTCCACAACCCCCAAAATATTCAGTTCACTGTCAGAGAAAAGCAAAGAAACCAGAAAATATTCTATCTTTATCTGAGAAGAGAATTCAGCCGTTTTTTTCTTTCAAACAAAATGACTCAGAGCAATTTATCACCTACCAAAACAGTTGACAATGAATTTGCATGAGTCGATTACAAGACTAATTGTTGCAGCTCTAGTTAACTAAACTAAACTTTACTGACAGTTGAGTGATGGGTTACAGTCGCTGCAGCTTAGAGCTGAGCTCATTTAGCTGATGCTTTTAACCAAAGAGACTTTTGTAATTGCATTACATGTCAGAGGTCGCACGCCTCTGGGGCAACGAGGGGTTAAGTGTCTCGCTCAGGGACACAATGGTGGACGGGTCACAGTGGGGGATTGAACCAGGTCTCTCACACCGAAGGCATAGTATAAACTTAATAAATAAATTTCATATCATTGGATATCGATCGTTATCAGGATAAATGTCAAATCAATGTTACTTTCAGGTTTACAGGCTGATTTTTGCTCCTGAGTGAAAGTTAATTCTTTCTGGTCAGAGGAAACGCTTCACAAATCAGAGGCAGAACACTCAAAACTATTATGATAAAATCTGTTTATTAACAAATCTGCACAAATAAATTTAAGACAAATTTTTTTCAGCCGCGTTTCCTCAATTCAAACATATCCTGTTGTAAAATCTAGTTAAAGAAATAAATTAAACCAAACATTTATCGAACATTTGTTATTTGGTTATTGAAGGAAATTAAATCACATTATTATCGTTTCATTGCCCTACGACTACCTGACTGCAGTCTTTCACATGTGCTGTCATGACGACATCCACCCGGCGGCCATGTTTTCCTCCTCCTGTCTGTGTGTGCAGCTGAACTGCAGCAGAAACGCTGCCGTGGTACCAAGGACACACTGGAGGAATGAAAGACTGATGAACGAGGCCACGGCCGAATGATAATGGGTTTCTCTCTCTCTGCCTGTCCTCTGCTTTATTGCCTCTGTCTGCCCCTCCTGTCGGTGTGTTCTGGATTAACACTTTGGTTCAAACGGTGAAACACACCCAGCGATCAGTGAGAGGATCAATATTTCTGCTGTTTGCTTGTTTCTCACTTCTACCCATGTGTCTTTTATTGTGGCCCCCACACTGAAGGATTCTGGGTCCGATTCGCCCTCCTGATAGTCACGGGGGGCGTTCCCGAGCCGAGGCTGGTCGGAACACATTATTGGCCCAAATGATGTCCTGTAGTGTGAAGAGTTTACAGAGTGAATCTGAAGGTCGCCGTCTGGATCAGAGTCGAGCCAATGAGAGCGAGCTGAGCAGGAAGCGTCCCGGGCGTGTTTCTGCTTTACAAAACGTAGAGACCTGCTTCTCTTCTTTTGTTTCTCTGAGCAAAACTCAGAAACACACACAAGGACAACCAGCTGACGACGACAGTCTGCTTCAATGTTTCTGTTTGATCACGCGAGATTCTGTGAGATCCCAAGTCCCTGGACCCGCCGCTCTGAAACCATTTAGTCTATAAGCTGAGTGGTCCTGCGTCCGGACTGAACCGTCCGGTGTGCGTTCTTTAGATTAAATCCATTCTGTCGTTCTGTCTGTAGGATCCCACCTTGTTAAAACTGGGAAAGATCTGAAAAGGCTTCAGTGTGCAACAGGAGGCGCATGAACAAACAGCACTGATCACAATCAGAGAGAAACTCTGGCTCTGAACGAGAGAGGAAATGTTTGAAGGATGGAAGGATGCAAGTTAAAAACTGATGTCTAGAGGAGCCATTCGTCCTCATAATAAAAGCACACCGGATCCAATGAACCCGAGCCACATTTAAATCTACAAATCAAATCACAGACAGCAGAAATCTAAAGTCATGTATGTAAAAACTCATTTTCTGGTGCTGGTTAGTCTGTGGAGAGCTGACATTACCTAAATACATTCAAAGGATAGTTTGCGTCCAACATGCACCCAAACTCTGACCTCATCTGAGCGTAAATCCAGCACGACTGCATTATGTTTTAAAAAGCAGACTTTCGGCTCTGTTCCTGCCTCCCGTCCAAACTAAAACGGCGAATCTGAAACCCTGTTTTGTTTTTAAACTCCAGGGTGGCGTGTTGGTGCTGACAGGTGAAAACGACAACGCTCACGTTTGGCTTCCTGATTGGCTCAGTCAGTCAGTCAAAGCAGAAACACGATGCTGCTGACAGAGTTTTATTAAAATATTCTGTACTGTGTAAATAACTCTTCTACACCTGCACTCTGCATGTCTCCGTATTTACTTTGCAGCGACTCCCGGTCTGTTTCCCACCGCCGCCGTCTCTTTGTCCTCCCGTGTTCCGCTCAGTAACATGTTGGACTCCACTCAGGAGCTGCAGGAGACAAAACTGCCTCATAGTTTCGGTTTCTTGTTGCTCTTGTACAAATATAACAGACAGCTGTAAATAAACCAAACCAAAGGGTTAAACAACAATCAGCCGCTTATTCTTTTCACAAGGAGAGGCCGAAGACACGCAGTAGATAAGCCTCTGAACACAGTGCTTGATGGGAAAGGTCACTTTCTCGCACGCTAGACAAACGTGGCATCTTTAACTATTTGAGCTTCACTGGTGTCAAAGTGTTGGAGACAGTTCAACAAGTCATGTTTCCTCTTCACTTGCACTGAATGCAAACAGGCTCCTGTACGAGCGGCTCACAGTGAACCACAGAGCGGTTGCAGAAAAAGTGAATGTTTCTCACAGGTAGATAAATTCCACGATGTGCTTCTAAAGTTTGACTTTTCTCTCTCAGATAAAACATCTCCAGCCTTGAAGGGTTTAACGTTTCTGCTTCGTCTCCTGATCTCCCCGCAGGGATCTTTAAAGCATCGTGTGTCAGCCACAATCCAATTTGAGTTTGTTGCTGTTGGCCGATGCACAAGAGAGATTTCAGCTGCTGCACAATCGTTGTGCTGCAAGCTGTTAGCGTGCGGTTTGAGAGAGCAAACAGTGGAGTGTAAACTTCCTGTCTCACCAGGAACGCTGAAGCTTTCCTTCTCTGGCTGCGAGCCACAGAGCCCATTTAAACTGATGAACAACAGTCCAGGTGTAACCTCGGATCATTTGTGTAATGGACTGGAAAATGCTAAACATGCAGCATTTGAGCGACTAAAGGAAGGCTGTGAAGGGAGAGAAATAAAAAAGCTCTTCCTGATTCTGAAATGTAAAGCCAATGAACCAACAGTAGTGAAAGTGAAAATCACAATCGTGCTGAGATTATTTTTGTCAAGGTCAAGAAAGAGCTTTGCTTATAATCAACCTGATATTAGCGTCTGTAAATACAGCGTGCTGCGGGTTTCTGTGTCTAACTGAAACTGATGATTGTTTTGAAACAGGAGAGTCCGGCTCTTTAAAGAGAAGCTCCAGTGCTGCTGTCGTGTCCTGACCTTGACAGCTGTGTTATCGACAGAACCGTATCAATAAAGGATCCCGCGATGAGCTCAGACTGACTGCGCAGTGCTTACAAGTCACTTTAACTAATGGAGTTCACAGCGGAGCAGCCAGGAAACAGATCTGCAGAGCTCCGCCTCCGACTCAGCGGCCGCACCGTCACGGCCGGACCAGACGCTGATAAACCCTCGACTCCACCTGTTTTTATTCTTCACCCAATCAGTTTTAGACTTCAGATTACAAAATACCGTCAGTTAGCTGAAGCAGACGAGTGCACTAAATGTTTTTACGGGTGGTAGGTTATTAATCATCGGGACGGCAGGCGGATTGATTGGCGGACTGACGGACTGAGTGGGAGATATGCATGCATATCAGCATGGCTGCCGGCCAGCAGCTTTTATTTAGCTGTGTACCTTCAGCAGAGAGACTGAACTGGATTTGATCCTTTGAAAAGGAAAGAAAATCCACAATAGCAAAGGCCACTGTGTTTCCATGATCACTGTCTGTGTGTGTCACCAGGAGCTTTTACGCTTGATGAGAGCTACCAACATGAGCCATCGCGTCTCGTCACTTGTCCTTTACCTCGGTTTGGATTAGATTCAGTTTTTCAGACTGACCCTTTCTTTCTCTTGTCAGCAAAGAATACGGACAAAACACCCAGGCCCATCCACACTACTATGTTTTTGTTTAAAAACCGGGTTTAAACTGATTACGATCGCCGTCCACACCAGGGTTTGGCTGCATATCAGATTTGATCTCCATCTACACTAAAACGCACATCTAGTGGCCGGTCACATCCACTGGGCGTGCACGTGTGAACATGAAGCAGATGGTCTATTCCATAGTTACAGAACATTTGGCTAAAGAATCATGGAATACAGACGAAGAACCGCATCAGATTTTATTTTGCATGGACAATGTGAGCGTCTGCGTTTCTAAAGTCCTCTGCTTTTGCCCATTTGCACTAAACGCTACTCCAGAGTTTTAAAATGAAAAATGGGGTCGGCGGCGTTTTCAAACTTCTCCGTTATAGGTCTTTGTTCTTGCCGTTTTAATTCTGGACGGGAGGTGCAAACGTAGCAAAAAGCTCTGTTTTAAAATGAAAATGTAATTTGTGGACGGGAGGTTCAGTTAACACCAGCATGCTTCTTATTTAGCCCGTCACGTTCAGCGGAAATTATTTGGGAAAAAAAGGGTTGTAAACCCTCAATCAAGCTGTGATCTCTACATTTATAGATGGAGACGTAAACAGCAGCCATGCTCATAAAATATGCAGCTTTTGTTGTTCTGAAACTGCATCTCTTCTATTTTCCCCTGTAAGCCAATGTTTTATATCATAAAATCTGTCTGTGGAGGTGATGTTTGTTTGAGGCGAGGTGGCCCACCTCTACTGTAAAACTCTGCAGGAAACTCTGCAGCAGCAGGTTACATCATTTTTCCTTTGAGTTAATGGACGACAGGACAAAATAAAACCTGCCTGTTGTTGGTTAACGTGCTTAACTTTGCTCTTTGATGCTAAATCAGTGTTTTTGTGTGTGAGCGGTGACTCGGCTGAAATCATCTCGCCAATCAGGTCACGAATCTCCCAGTTACACTTTCATCAAATATCTGTGGGAATGTCCTTCATCAAGGTTCACTAGGTTTTCTGGAGGTGATTCAGGCTGTAGAAGGTATTTAACAGATCAGAGAAACAAATGTTTGACTTCACGGTTCTCAATCGGGACGTATTTGGATCGAGAAGCTGGAGGAAAAGTCTGCAGGCTCCGTTTAATCTAACATTAATCAACATTTCATCTGCTGACTCTCATTTTTTAGGTTTCCTGTTTCTGCCCTCAGCCAAGAGAAGCAATTTAATCTAAATTACGCATCTGAAATGAATCTTTGAGTTTTAGTTGTTGAAAATTGAAATTGAAAATTAAAGGGATTTCAGTCAGATTCAGTCAAACCACATCCTTCATCCAGCATCTCCTTTGTTCCTTCTCCCATTGACCAGTCTTCTCCCTCCCAACCTCCCTCCTCCTTTCCATTATTCCATTATGTGTTATTACATCTTCCTCCTCCTCCTCCTCCTCTCCTGTACATCCATTCAGCGGGTTATCGATGTCCTCATGCTCTAGTTCTTCGCTCGCTGAGCTGAGAGGAATCGACGGCCTCCAGCTACAAAGCCAGAAAAGATTAACTGCATCCATCTGGGTCCCTCATGTTTTAATCTTCACACGTTGTTTTGAATTTATGATGTTTTTATATTGTAATAAGTGTAATTAACAGTAAATGTAATAGCAACAGAAACAAAAAGGATTTACTTGCCTTATTTAAGTGACCTTAAGAAGCCACATTACATAAATCATAACATGCATAAAGGAGGATTAAATTACACAGCGTACAGCACGTAACAAAACATAACCAGCTGTGCATCTGCTGTGCACCAGCATCTACAATCAATGTGCAAATACATTGATTTCTGTTATTATGCTTCCTTTAAACTGTTTTAAGATAAGTGAGATCTTAAGAACAAATTTTGCTTGTTGATTTTAGATTTTATTTTTTTACAGTTCATTCTGCTGTACTCGTGTCATACTCTTAACATTGCACCTATGTTTCAGTATTTATGCCTCAGTTGTTAAAGACAAAAGCATTCATGCTACAACTGCACGCAGTAAGGTGGACAGCATCAAACTGAATTCTCACTCGGAAAACTACACATGGTTTTTACACAAATATTAGATGTGATAATATAATAACATAAAAAATTAGTTTCCCAATTAGGGCTGAAAAGATTCATCCAGAAACTTCAATAATCTGAAAATTCATTTTATCGTTGTGCGTCGACCAGTTCTGTAACTGTGAACAAAAGGGTTAAAAAAAGAAATGCGCAAAAAAGGGGGTGCTTGTTAAGGGTTAACCTATTCATTCATGAACACCACAGAAGAAGAAAAGGGGGGAGATAAGCCCATCATGCTTTGGTAAAGTGATCAGATTTATTATTTAGTGCGTCCTATTACTGAAGCGGATATTTTCCATGTTATAAGTGGGACAATGTCAGTCTGTTCTTGATTCGGCCTGTCAGGGTTTATCTTTCAGTAAAGGCCGTCTCATTATCACCTGACAGATGCTGTTCTCTCCGTATAGAAACAGCTACAGGCTCTCAGGTGAGTCTTTCCACAGCATGAGGTCAGATTTCATTCACACTCTCAGACTGAGAAAAGGCCAAAAACCGCCAGAGCACAACTCTCAGACGGACCAGTGACACGCCAGATGGTCCGGACCGACCCTGCTGTGTGTGTAAAACTGGCCTCCATCAGTCTCGTCTTTCCCCATGCCCAGGATGGAGGGCGAAGTCACAAACACTTTCCAATTCCACGGGAGGTTTTCTGGTGTGTTTCCTCGCCCTTATGTTTTTTAGATTGTAAGATGAGCAGCTCAGCAGCTGAGAATAAAAACGCTCACAGGCCAAAGTCCTGCAGCTCCACCAGCAGCAGGATCATCTTCCATTATCGCTCAATGATAAATGAATCAATAGTAACCTGATCGGCCAGCTGCTGCTCTCAGTCTGAATCACAACCAAGAGAAGAACTTGCAAAACGTCCAATGAGTTTTATCTATTTACGTTCTTCTTCTTTAACCTTTTAAACTAACAATTACTTTCATTGTGGAATAATTTCCTGATTATACAAGGAGAAACTGTTTGATTAATAAATCCATTATTCGGTCAATAAAACACCAATAAATGTTTATCACAAGTCATCAGATGTGAATGTCTGACCAACACTACAACACCCAAAGATATTTGGTTCGCATTACAAAGACCAGATCTCTTCGCAGCGGAGAAGCAGGAAACAGACAATGTTTGACATTTATGCTTAAACAATTTACTGCTTATCTAAATAACTTCTTGCTGCCCCCACCGGGGGCAGTTACAGAGGAAAACAAACTGAGCAGTGGTAGAGCTGGAAAACATAAATGTGATAAACAGAGGAGTTCCTCAGATTTCAATCTTCCTTTTTTTCCCCACAGTCTGCATTCAAAACCTCAGGCCGTCTGTTCACTTGTATGCAGATGACACAATGTTTTATATACAAATGAAGACTGCACCGAGGTTCTGATCTAAAAATTTACACAACACCCACAGGTACCCGTTATATTACACTATAGACTTTTATTAAATTGAAAAAATATCTGACGATACATATCTTTAAGATATTACGTCTGTATTTGATTTTGTATACATTTTTATTTCAAAATTTTAGGATCTTTTTAATCTGTACAACATACGACAACTTCTATTCTCAGACCCTCAATTTGGTTAAAGAGCAGCAAAACCTCATATTGGAGAAACTGGAACAAGAGAATGCATTTGTCTTGAGAAAAACAATTTACCAATTCTAATTATAGTCACGGATTACTTTTTTTCTGTTTATCAACTTATCGATTTGTCGCTGCTCTATACAGAAGACAAACATGACAAGCAACGGTACCTTTTTTATTAATGAGCCCAAAATACAACACGATTGTCAGTTCAGAAAATACGTTTTCCAATGCATTCTGACTTCTTTTATTTCTTTTTAAAAAATTGTGTGACTATTATCCACATACATGTTTTATCACAAAATTTTCTAAATCAAGACCCGTAATACTGTATAAGATGCTGAAAAACAAGCCGTACAGCCGGTTTACTGCCTCGCTGTCTCTCACAGTGTAAGATATTACTGGCTTGGTTACACAAACAACAGAGGGTAGCTGTGTACATTGTCCTGCTGCTCCTTCTCAAAGATAAAGTGAACTCTGTGCTGTTGTGGAGAGTTTAAAGGTCAGATGTGATGTAACTGCAGTCGTGAGGACACGCTTGTGTGTGGAGACAGACACGTTTATCTGAACTCAGTTTCTCCTGAGCTTCTATGTTTATGAACATGGCCATCGAATAACAGCGGCAGATTAAAAAGTCCATCTTCTAACAGCAGATCTGAACCAACTAACCTTCAAACAGAGGTGGATTATGGGTAGGAGGAGACGGGATGGTTGAAAGCCAGGCAGAGTAAACAACCCCTCATAGACTGATGTTTATCTCCTCATTTGCTAACTGTTCCTAACTTCCTAAATGATGAACCTTAGCCATCATCCTTCCTGTCTTCCCTTCCTCCATCTGCCTCCTCTTCTCTCTCCATCACGCCCTTGTGTGGTTTCAGTGTCTGTACATGCTGATCACTAGAGGACAGAGATATTCTTGGCAGAGGGCAGAGTAACATAACCTGCTCCTCCTCCTCCCTTTTCTTTCCTCCCTGCCTTCATTACAGAGCTTTTGTTTCTCCGGCCATCTTGTAAAAAACTGCACTGCCACTCCAGAAATGTTTCAGTGAAAGTGTTTTCCCGAAACACTAATCATTACCTGTAAATCATTTTAACACAAAAGTAACTTTGCAACAAAAAACCCCAGCAAGGTTCCTCCTGCACAATTTTCAACATGAGACAAGTGTTAATTTTTACAGTTAAATGTAGAGAAGGATCAGCCAGGCGGAAAGTACATGAATCAATAAGTACAAATTAGAGTAAGGTGTTCTTAAATATTTCAATTTAGCAATGTTTCCACTTAAACTCTGTATCAGGATCGACTTTCCAAGGAACTATACTGTTCCTCCAGCCTAAAGATGTGAAGGTTAGCCCACTGTCGTATGTCCTTACTCTATGCACCACATGCCACACAAAGCGAAACACACGCACTGCTTTTTATTTTAACACCACAGGCCCCGTGGAGGAGTTATCCATAAGGTCTAGATGTCCTCATCGGTCCATCCATTTGATTTCTTCACCACAAGTTCTTCTTCAAGCACAATAAAGTCGTAACAACGCTGAAGACGAGATGCCAATACTCGATCAGAAATTCAGCACTCCAAGCCTCACCCACCCAAAGTTCCGATACTTCTGGAAAGTATTACCCCTGAGCAGGGAATGTTTTAGGGGGTAAAATAAAGTCCCCAGAACTTAATTTGGATCCTGGTCCATGAGGTGGAAACGCAGTGAGTTCTTCTAAAGGTTCCTGGGTAAAGTTTCTTGCGGTGGAAACGCAGCTTTTTAAGCAACTTTCTACCTCCAATCCACCACATCTCAGAGAGAAACACTGCTCTTACTTCACTACATTTATCTGACAGCTTTTTAGATTACAAATATATCAGTTATGATGAACTGCAGGATGAAAGAAATCCCTCCACCTTCTACAGATAAATAAATTATTTAAACACCCCTCCGGTCAGCTGGGAAATGCATCATCACAAAACTGAAAACAATAACCATCTACACTTCACAGTACATTATATTTATTCCATTACTGCTGTTCTTCATTAATATATCTTTCCACAGAAATATCCTTATCACATAAAGAAGTCATGTGGCTCTAAAGCTTGACTCTTCCTTTGTGAAGAGTCCTAACCCTAACCCAGTATTAAACTGTATTTTCAGCAAACAGGTTGCAAAATGAATAAGTTCATAGATAAATGTAAATGTTTGCACAGACTGACATAGTGAACATGTTCTTTATTATGTTTATTATAACGCACCAGGACCCCAAAGCAAATCCCTTGTGTCAACCTACTTAAGGCTGATTCTGATGATGAAAGTATGCTGGCATCTCTTTTACTGTTGATAATTAACCGACAGGCTCTGACATGAGCTGAACATTTAAAGCCAGTCTGTTTTACATTTAAACATCATTCTACTCAAAGAGCTGCCTGCTGAAACACGACGGTCTCTTCAGCCGGTCGAGGACACGACTCCTTATCAAAATAGCAGAGCCGCACTCAGACGGTGTATTTTTATTATTCATGGCTGCCGGTTGGGCGCTGGGTGTGTCGGGGTGTCTGGCAGACTGAGCGCGTCATCGGGCCGCCGAGCATATTTGATCCACGGAGCACGAGCGACGGGGTTCCTCCCGGCCTGATGTCCAGACGCTCGCCGTTAGCCTAAATATCCAGTCAGACAGAAAAGGAAACAGCCAGGAACACGCTGCTGCAGTGAGACGCACAGAGAGCAAAGCCGCCACTTTAAACCAGTGTGAAACTCTGACCTGACTCGAGACAGCACGTGTCTGATGTCACTTTATAGGCTGCAACGCTCATGTATTTTACATGGAGGTGAGCGTAGGAGCCCGAACAGAAGCTAACCAGCTGCACTCTTTCATGTGAATTCCTAATCATTAGAAGCTGTTTATACTAAGACATTGTTTTCTAGCTATTTCTGTTTCTTTAATATCCACAGTCTTCTTACAGCACTGTGAGCAGCACTGCTTCTTGTAAGATGGAGAAGCTTAATTTCTTCTTTTTGTGCAATTCACTGGATTAGCCTAAACTAAGGTGACCAGATTTCTGAATCAAAACCAGGAATTGGTGGTCAGTATGTCAATATAAATATAATCTTGATATACATGAAATAAAACAGGGGGACAATGTCAAATACAACTTTTCTGAATGAAATCAAGAGATTTTGAAGCAGAAACTACATTTCCATCAATAAGTCAATCTGGCACGTAGAATACAGCATTTACTGTGTTTTTTTGGCCATTTAAAAGGTATTTATGAGGTAAAAGTCCAAGGTGAGTTATAATGTTTTAGTCAATAAGTAGATAAATAGCTGCTCTCCTGTCCTGTCTTTCTGGCCATGTGGAACCTGATTTCAGGTCTGTTAACATCTGTGATAACACACAGTAAAAGATGGAGACATTTTCAGGAACAAGCCACTGAAACCGGGAACTGTCCCCGGTAACCCGGGGACGTCTGTCCACCTCAGCCTAAACAGACATTTTTATTTCATTTTTTTGCTCCTGAGTGAAAGCTGAAGAAACCAGATGATTAATTATGAGGTTAAACTTTTCTTTATGGTCAGAATGAGACAAACACTTGATGCCAAATAGTGGATCACTTAATAAATCTGAGGGAGAACATTTAAAACTCTTATGGTAAAAAAAAATAATAATAATCTGATTAGTAAATCTTTTTTTCAGTCCCTTTTCCTCAACAAATAAATATCTTAATAGAACAATGAAGTGATTCAAATGAATTAAAGCAAATATTTATTGACGATGTATTGAACATTTATTATATCAATACTGAGGAAAATTATATAGCGATAATTATCATTACTGTTTTATTGCCCAGCCCTAATTCCAAACTTTGGGTTCAACATTAAGCTTCATTGACCCAAAGCAAACCCACACTGGTGCTTCGCCTGCGTCGTCGTCTGAGTCTGATGTCTGACTTTGGTTGATGCTGGACAGTTTTCGATTTTTGATCACATTATTATTATTTTATTAGTTATGATAAAAATTTGAATTGTAATACTAACCGTCTGGAATATTACCAAGGTCTAAGCATTAAACGGTTCATCCCCACCCTGCACCAGAAGGAGTTCAAATGGACTGCACTACAGTGAAAAAGGCCGGCGCTGATAAAAGACTGACAAGCAGAGATATTAATCTGAAGCAGTTTTACAAAACAGCTACACACACTTTGAACAAAGGCTGGTGTTTCAGTGTTGCGTGAAGGTGTTTCAGCTTTAGGCCAGATATGACACACACAGCATGAATGTGCTCCTTTATTTTAAACCAACAAATACACACCCTCCTCACACACAGTGTAACTGAACCAGGACCAGGCCTGAGCCCGAGTGGGCCTCACCTGCAGACAGACTACAGTCTGATGTGAGACGTCCCTCCTCCGCCTCCACCACGCAGGAAACAACAAGCTGACAGTAAAGTACTTGGCATTTTTGTGGGGCTGCTTTGCTTTGGCGTTATATTTTCTTCCTCCCACAGATAACTGGCCAAACTGGTTGATCAATAAACACCATACTGTAGCTCATGAGTCCCATCATTTTCATTCTCCATCATGCTCCTTCCTCTGAGCCTCAGAGCTCCAGAAACTATTAATAAAACACAGCAGCCTTTTCTAAAAGTAGATGCAGAGTTTGTCTCCTCTCGATCACATGGGCTCAGGCGTTACAGCTGAAGGCAGCGCGTGTTGCCTGGGAGCCCTTTTGAGCTCTTTAGAGCCGGTACCCCCTCCCTCCCTGGTTTCACAGCAACTTAGACAACATCCCCGTTGTGCTGGTGGGAGCTGTGGATCTCCACTCTCTGCAATATACACCCCCACTGCCTCCACCACCATTAATCTGCCACAAAGCAGCTCTGTCTCTCCGCTGCTCTGCACTCAACTCCCGACAAGCAAACGCCCTCCTGCTAATCCACCGGCCTTCATCCAAACAGGCCGGGAAACCTACTTCTGGGAATCCAGCAGCTAATCAGCAGCATGTTTGACTGTGTGAAGGCCAGCAGGTATTTTTAATAACAGAACTTCACATGGAGGCTGGTTAAATCTGCAGAAGCTGCTAATGTGACCTAAATCCTGAGAGGAAAAATGAAACTCCCCCTGAGCCGGCAGCACCGCTGCAGTGCAGCTCAACCAAAGTGCTTTTTGTGTACCAACAAAACAACACCTGTAAAATCCTAAAAGTTAGTAAGTTATTCAGTGATTCTTCTTCTGATCAGATGCTTCCTCACTTAAAACATCTTTTTGTTTATTTGATTCTGGCCAAGTTAATCTTTATTATTTAGTAAAGCAAAAGTTTTTTAGTCGATTAGTGCTGAAACGATTAGTCGATTAATTAGTTTAGATGGAAAATTGATCAGATACTTTGTCTTTTTTGATTCGTTTACCTCCTTTATCAAATAAAACTATCAAACTTGTGCTGGTGCCAGCTTCTGAGATGGGAGCATTGCTGCTTTCTTTATTTTAAGCTATATTATTGTTAATTTACAATCTAAAGTCCACTTTAGGACTGTATTTATTGTGTAAGACCCTAACAAATTTTAATTTACAATAGATCATTGTGTCCTTCAGCTTCTATATAACTCAGTATTGCAGTGTCTCAATGTTTGGTTTGATTAGGTCTGTAAAGGATTTTAATAATTTACAGTGCAACACAAAGACAGCAAGTAATAAGGTTTAACACACATCGGTGGCACATTTTAATTACTGGTAATTACTGGTATTGTGTATTACCGAGGAATTCTCTTCTTCAGATAATAAAGATGAATTTAGAAGTCAGTTGCTGCCATATAAACATTACCAAGAAATATAACAGGAGTTAAAAACCAACGCGTCTGGCTGAGACACAAGAATAACAAACCTTCTGAAAAATGAATGAAAAATGTCACAAATTACTGCAGAAAATAGTTGTAAGCAGTCCAGCAGAGAATACTGGGCTTCTTCATCAGCAGCAGCCCAGATGATTTGATCTGAGTGAGGAAACACTGCAGACAGTCGCCACCCAGAGAGATCGAAAGATTTATCAAACATTTCCTGCCTCCAAAACCCATCAGCAGAGAGAGAGAGAGAGAGAGAGGCCGAGAGGGCATCAATTATCTATGAGGAGGAAAAGAGGAAACGAACGAGGAGTGAATGAGAAGACATTAAGGAAAAGAGGAAGACAAAACAAAAGAGTCATTAAGAGGGCCGTCATAAGCACCGACACAGCCAGGGCTGGGAAATATGGATGACAACTAAGGACCCGTTTCAGTCAGCACCGAGAAAGAACTGAGGTTCAGTCATCCAGTTACAGGCAAGCCAGCAGCCTGTAGGGACGATGAAGTGACCAGTGACTAAACACTGCAGATGGCCAGAGATGAGAGGACCAAATATTTCCTGCCCCACAAATGATAAAATCAATTAAAACTACATTTACATTTTTTACATTTACTCAGTTAGCTGACGCTTTTATCCAAAGCGACTTACAATTGCTATACATGTCAGAGGTCGCACACCTCTGGAGCAACGAGGGGTTAAGTGTCTTGCTCAGGGACACATAGGCGGGATTATACCCGGGGCTCTCACACCAAAGGCATGTGTCTTATCCACTGCGCCATCACCACCCATAACTAGAGGTTTGAAACTTAAGACACTTTAGCACACGAACAAATCGTCAATGCTAAAATCCATAAACATTTTGAGCATGACACAGTTAATTGCCTGCATTCTGGTTTTCTGCACCAGAGTTTGGTAAAGAAACGCACCAGAGTTCGATAAAGAAGCGCACCAGAGTTCGGTAAAGAAGCACACCAGAGTTCGGTAAAGAAGCGCACCAGAGTTCGGTAAAGAAGCGCACCATAGTTCGGTACAGAAACGCGGCAGAGTTCGGTAAAGAAGCGCGGCAGAGTTCGGTGCAGAAACGCACCAGAGTTCAGTAAAGAAGCGCACCAGAGTTCGGTACAGAAGCGCACCAGAGTTCGGTAAAGAAGCGCACCAGAGTTCGGTAAAGAAGCGCACCAGAGTTCGGTACAGAAACGCACCAGAGTTCGGTACAGAAGCGCACCAGAGTTCGGTACAGAAGCGCACCAGAGTTCAGTACAGAAGCGCACCAGAGTTCGGTACTGAAATGCACCAGAGTTCGGTACAGAAGCGCACCAGAGTTCGGTACAGAAGCGCACCAGAGTTCGGTACTGAAATGCACCAGAGTTCGGTACAGAAGCTTGGCTTAATCGATCACTACAGTAACCATGCAGCCCTATAAAAACCTCCCTGATATTTGCTTCTATAACTGATGGCACGAATCAGGTTTTTGCTTCCCGCCTCTGAAGAGCAGACTGAAAATGTCTTCCTTATTCCCCTTTTGGATTTTGAACGACAGCAAATAAATGAAATTCCACATTTACAGCCAAACCAAATGAAGCCAACTGGCACTTCGGTGTAACAGAGAGCAAACAAAGAGTCATAAGAGAGAAAGGTCGAGAGAGAGAGAGAGCGAGAAACAGTAAAGCAAAAGAGGGGGAGTCAGGGAGAAAAAGAGTGAATCAGCAACATAGAGAGAGATTCAGTGACGGAGAAAAGGAAAAGTCAGTAAGTTCACATCATTAAAGCAAAGAGCTGGCAGCAGAGATAGAGAGAGACTCCAATCACGCAGGAAGCTGAATGATGATTCTGCTTTAAACTGGTCGTTAAAAGCTTCTCAGAGACTAATGAAGCCTGAGCGCAGTCCGGCCTCAGCATCGCTGCATCACTTTTAAAATCTAATGTCAGAAACGTCTACGTTTGTCAGGGAATCAGGATGTTTGAGACTAAAAAAAAACTTCTGGAGTTTCGGTCATGTAGATACTGTTTACTGACAACGGATGATGAATATAACAGTTTCTGCTGCACAATATATTGTTTCAGTATCGCCATAGAAACGTGCCAATGTGCAATTCATAGTTTTCACGTGACATCACATTCGAAGGAAAACGCTCCCTTGGAGGGCAAGAAAGACGTTATTTTCTGCTGCCCACCAACCAGGAAGCAAGTGACACACTGTTACTTTGAGTTTGTTACTTTTGCGTTGCCAAAAAGCCGGATGGTTGTTTACTAAGGAGGAGACAAGCCTGAGCTGAGTTAGGTTTTATTCCCCAGAATAAAAGTAAAGATGAAATGTGGCAGCTTGTAACATTATGTGGATCAGATTTGCCCGACACTTGCAGCTTGTGTTTGTATCTTTATCTTAAGTTGAAAGTTGATCCAAATAAAATCTAACTGCCATTTCGGCGTCTCTACGGGGAGTCGCGGCGTTGGTCTGGTGTTTTGCCCTCCAGGTCACTGCGCATGTCACGTGATGATAAAAGTAAATGTAACGTGTGTGATGTCAGCAAGCAGGTCAGATAAAGTCAAACACCTCAATGTTTTTGCTGCTTCAGACAAAAAGGGAAACTGTCACGGTTTTCATTTTCAACGACTAATCTAGTCTGATGGAACCGATTTACTCAAATGTGAGGGTTCCAGTGTAATTGTGCTGCCCTGCTGTAAAATTCTCTCTTTTCAGTGAGAAATGTTAGTTCAGCCTGTTCAGGAGACGTCAGGCTTTAAAAAAATATATGTTGCAAATGTGCATGTGATTAAAATGCTCAGTTAAACGTAAGCGCCTTAGTGTTACAGAATGTGATGACAGGAAATAGTTTCTCCTTCCGTTTAATCTTTTACGCTTTGATCATGACGTTTCTATTAAGTCTCATTGTGTTTTATCCTCAACCTTTTCTTCTTCTTATACTCACTGTGTTCGTCCGTCCACACGTGTGGAGTTTAGGTCAGAGCTGTGAACTTGTTTTTCTGCTGCAGGACTTTACTCCTTCTCTTTGTTACTAAGCTCTTCAAAGACCAGGGCTGGCTGGACCTCGAGTTTTTGCTCAGTCCCTCACTAAGAATGTACAACTTCCATGACAGGAGCAGTTCAGAGACTTTCACGCAGTTTATTTTTACAGAGCAGCAGGTCGCCTCGCTACATATCCTGATTTTAGTAACAGAATTTAAGAGGATAAAAAGTTTATCTTTAAAGCAAATGACCATCTACTGATCCAGTAGAACTGGGCAATAAAACAATGATGATAATTATCACAATATGATTTTCTTCATAACCAATATAAATAAAAATGTTCAATATATCGTCAAAATTCATTTGAGTCACAGACAAATTAGCATTAATTTTTCTGTTGAAATATTTATTTTTGTGGACTGAAAAAAGATTTATTAATCATATTTGTTGAAAAAGATTTTATCATAATAGTTTAGTTTGTTCTACCTCAGATTTGGTGACAGTGATTCACTGTTTGGCATCAAGACAAGTTTAAGCACATAATTAACCATCAGGATTAAAAATCGGCCTTTAAACTTGAAGAAATAACGATTTGACATTTATCGTGATAATTATCGATTTTGAATGATATGAATTGTTTTTTATCGTGGGAACATTTTGGCCACATCGCCCAGCTTTTTAAAACTCAAATATCAGTTAGGCTCTAAAACCAGTTGGGCTCTTAAAGTCAAACTGATTCTGCGGAGCCTCTTCTCTTCCCGTTAGCGCCGAAGGTTGAAACTCCTCAACAGCAGAAGGTAAAGTTAGCAGCAGATCAGCTGAGCTCCTTCTCGTCCCGTTGTTGTTGTTGTTTGGGGAAAAGAGCTGGGAGCAACAGCAGACTGCAGAGTTGGTATAAATTATTCACCAAATGGGCCGTTTTTGTTCTTTGAGAACCGTCAGGAATAAACTCATGGGCTGTGACTGTCAGTCTGGATCCACTGGATCCTTTCAGTGTGGTAATGAAGAAGAACCAGAGAAGACCAGAAGAGAAAAGATTAATAAAACACAAAAAGTAAAATATCTGTGATGTTTAAGTGTTTTCCAAATTCTCTGTTATTTTCAGTTCTTGTTTCTGTTCTGTTAAACAGATTCTTCATCTCAGCGGGGATTCGAGTGTAACTAATCAGTCAGAGGAGAAAGAAAGAAATAAAGTCCAGCAGAGTGGAAACAGCAGAGAGGACAGATGGAAAGACTGACTGGACCCGGGCCAGACTGTAACTGACACAAGTGCAGATCGCTCAGTGTCAGCAGAGACGTCTGAAGTCAACTGTGCTCACCGCCTGACGCTCAGGAATATTAGCTGTCAATGTAAACGAAGGACCAACATTCAGCTCATTTAGGCATCATTCAATGTTCAAGATCACAAAACATTACAGTCAGCGCTCAGTACAAACCCACAGTTCACCCAGCAGTCTGTGAGTCCTCAGTTCAGATCTCCACAAAACCTCCTCTGAACGCCAGCAAGCAAACAAACCCTCAGTTTGAGGGCCACAAAAGGTGGCCGACGAAAATAAAACCAAGTGACGCCTCGTGTCTCTGAGAGAAAACCTTGGTGATTCTCCCACGGCACCGTTGGCACGCCGACCAGCTGTCAGTCAGGACGGGCCGGGCCTCTTCCACTGCTCACTCTTCTATTGTGCGTTTTGGCCCAACGGTTTTACCCGCCTCTGCAGGTTCCCTCTGGACTGACACCAGATCAGCAGCAGCTTCTGCTCTACTGCTGCTAGTGAAGGGGCTGCAGGTGGAATGTTATTTAAAGAGGGAACTAGCTGCTGTACTACTGTTGTTTAGAAAGCGTGCTCATTAAACCCATATGATTTTATGCCCTTGAACGCACCACAAATCCAGCTGCTGCCCTTGCTGCCAATGGGAAAGCGTGACCTTGCAGGGTCCCTCGAACTCGTTCCCAAAGCGGCGTTTCTGTGTCGGCGGCAGGTGTGCTGGAAGCTGACAGGTAGGAGACACATTTCAGTCCAAAAGGTCGCAGCAGGTCTGAACGATTCATCGTTTTCACATCGAAATTGTGATTTGAAAGAACGCGATTGGCAAATCGTGAAGATGGCGATTAAAATGCAGGTTAATGATCCATCTGACCCGTTTTAAACAGTCCTGCAGGTAAAGATTCACGCTGTTGAATTGCGTCCACACGCGACAGGTCTGCTAACCAATCACAAGCGCCATGCACTTCCTGTTACGGTCCCATTCACCAATCAGAGCGGGTGCAGGCCGTGTGCATTTAACAACAACAAACAAAAAGTGCCAACTGAACCAAAACTGACGGTTTTGTCCGGCGTCAACTCCAGCGGAGCGTTTATCCTGCACGTTGTTGACGTGTTTGTCATTTTGTGCGCTTCGACTCCAGATCGCAGCTCTCTGCAGGCCAACGTTACATATCCACACGGAGCATTTCAGAATAAGAGCGTTTTGCCCGCCTGATTTTGCCGATTTGTTCAGTTGTCCCTGATTTTTGTGCTTCTCCCATGGTTACGGAGCTGCGTAGTTAATCTGTGTCTTTTTGTCTGTTTTAACTGTTTATTGTTGATGTACGATCGGAAGTCTGCAAAGGGTGCTTTATTTTGAAAATCAACCGGATTCTCTTTGCCGTTCTGTGTCTGACTTCCTGTCCGGTTCATCTGCTCTGTGCCGCTCGACACGGCTTCCGTCTAAAACTAGACAGACAGTAAAAATGAAAGTTTAGCTAAACTTCAATAAAAAAAAAAATCGAATCGTACAAACAAGATCTGGCAGAAAAATCGCGATCAAATCGTTCAGCGACAGGTCGCAGTAAACTTGTGATTTTAAGGTGTCTGAAGGTTCTCAGCCGTCCAGGTCACAGTTATCCAACTCAGGCTGAGGTCCAGCTGCCCTCGACCTCCAGCCTGCGTTGGATTGTAATTCTGAGTATCTTTAGTGAGATTTTATCAACTAGCCGTCGTGACAGTGAGTGAAACTAAAACCCCAGTGAACCCGGCAGAGCTTCAGGCTCGTGGAATGGAAGTAAACAACGGAAGTAATGCGGGTTAAAGATGTGAGAAATGTGGAGCGTCGACACTCTGAGAGTCATCAGCCTTGGGAACATTCCTCTCCACATTCCTCTCAGGCCGGAGACACTTGAACACACCACAGCTGCTTCAGCAGAAACGCAGGAAACTGACAGTCCTGCCGTCACTCAGCACAACATTTACCAGGACGAAGGGCGAAAGGCCCGCTCGTTAAATTCACCCAGCGGTGATCATCCAGAGCAGCAGAGGATGAAACGAGTCCAGCTGAGGATGCTGCAGACGGACACTTCAAGTCTTTGACAACTAGTCTGTAAACTGACCGATCTGTTTTTCCATTTATAAAAAGCAAAAATGCAGAAAACCTGTTGGATCCAGCTTCTCAAAACTGACGATTTGTTGCTTTTCTCTGTTGTAGATTTAAAATCTGTGGGTTTTGGATTTTTGACTGGACAAAACGAGACATTTGAGGACGTCGGCTTTGGGTCGTGATTAAACTACAACTAACTAATTTAAACTATTTTGTATTAATCAACTGTTTATTAACCTACGATCAACAGAGCTGCTGTTTCCAGCTCTTATGTTACTTGTGAACATTTCTTCTCACTTAAAGCACCATTTTTTGTCACATCCCCCTAATTATTTTAATGTTTGCTCTTTATGTTTTGAATGTTTGACAGTAGTGTTTGTATTACTGACCTCAGATCACTGAAGTGTGGTGTGATTTCAGAAACTGCTGATATCTTGTTGTCTAAACTGGATTTAAAGAGTTTACTCAGCTTTGTCTCTTATATGTTTATGGAACATTTAGAAAAGGTCCCGCAGAATAAAATAAAGCCCTGGTCTCTGATCTTCACGCAGCCTCAGCACCTGAAACACAGAAGCCCTTTAACCCTCGGTGTTCACGGGTTAACCAGCTGCTGCAGGTGGATCCGTCTCTGCCTCACCTGACGTGTAATAAAGCCTGTGGTGTTAAATGTGTGCATGAGTCAGTGGAAGCTCGCGCGAGGAGGCTGAAACTCACCTGCCGGAGAGACGGAGCATCAGGCGTGAAAACGCGGAAATGTCGGAGCAGAAATGTCCGGATGGAAGCGGCTCGGGAGGCGTTTGAGTTAAATCCAGCCGCAGAGGCTCCGGGAGGAGACGGCAGGCGAACAGTCCTGACAAACGCGGCTCAGGTCCGCCGGGAGCCGAGACGGGGACAAAGCAGCGGTCCCGCTGCGGTGTTTCCGGCCTGCACAACCTGCACAACGCTACGGGGTCTCCTGTGGATATATGTCACCTGCAGGGACTCGCTGGCTCTTCGAATAAATATCAGAATAAAAGCATTTTGTTTTCAGCCTGAGATCCGTTTCTGTCGCGCGCAGAGAGCGCGAGCTGCTGCTGCTGCTGCCGCACGAGCTGCTGAATCATCCACACACACACGTGCGTGCACGCGGACCGCGCTTGCGTGAGGCACAGCTGACACTGACGTCATCGCAACGCTGTAAACAGGGGTTAACCCTTTCCTCACCGGAAGCGTGTCTTTTCTATAAACACACGTTTCCTCCACAGAAACGCTTCACGTGGAATCAAGGAGATTTCAGAACAAATAGAAAAAATGAAATCACAAGACTTTGGCCTAAAACATCCAGTTCAAGAACAATTCATTTCATACAGGTAATTAAATAAAGTAGAAATAAAACAGCAGAAGTGCGTGTAAAAAGTAAAAATAAATACATATTAAAAATAAAACAGTAAGCATGTGTGTTAAAAATAAAATAAAATATTTAAAATAAATAAAACTGTAAATGTGTAAGTGAGTGTGTGTATATATTAATAGACAAAAATAAAATCAAATAAATAAATAACCACCAAAAAAAAGTATCAAATGTGAAATTTAAAATAATAATAATAAAGAAAAAATTACTTAAATAATTTACAGAAAAACAAAACCAAACAAAAACACACATGATGTAGGTTAGAAAATATAAAGAATTAAAAGACAATTAACAAATTTAGAATAATATAGTTTACATAAGTGAAAGTGAAAAAGACTTAGAGACATAACTTTGAGTGTTTTTACTTCTACTTCTGGATTAGTCCTCTAAGTGTAACTAAGTGTCCTTCACTTAGTAAAAGTACTAATACCACACTGGAAAAATGCAAGTACAAGTCCTGCATTGAGGTAAAATCAGGAAAATGTATTTAGAGTAATAAAAGTAGTCAGTGCAGTAAAATGTCGCCTGAGATTGTTCCATCGTCAGATTATTATTCCTCCTCATGTGCAGCTGATGATTCTTTTCATTCTGGATCAGTCTGCTGATTATTTCCTCCATGAATCGATCGATTGTTTGTAAAGATTCTGCCGTCACAGTTTGCCTGAGCCCAAAGTTACTGACAAACATCACGTTATTACAGTCGCTCAGAGGAAAAGCAGCAAATCTCCATGTTAAATTACTTTCAGAATAATTTAGAAAGAATAGATTTCTGCCAACTGATTAATCGCCTAAAGGTTTCAGCTGGACTTGTATAACCTGAGTACTTTATAACCTCATATTTTATAAACTGATCTGTAGAGAAACTGAAGCTGTCGGATAATAGTAGTGAATATCTCCGTCTGAGACGTGACGGAGTAGAAATAGAAAGTAGTGTGAGAAGAAAACACTCAAGTGAAGTACATGTCTCCCAAGGTTGTACTTATAAGTACAGAACTTTTCCTGACATCACCAATATACAGTGTGATGATAT
Source organism: Lepomis macrochirus (assembly GCA_024633595.2). Taxonomy (NCBI): domain Eukaryota; kingdom Metazoa; phylum Chordata; class Actinopteri; order Centrarchiformes; family Centrarchidae; genus Lepomis; species Lepomis macrochirus. The sequence goes on along the minus strand of JALXJV020000023.1, from coordinate 3,202,231 downwards.
CAAAGAGCTAATCCTGGATTTCTGCAGCCTCTCTGGATTAAAGGCGCCGAGGTGGAGCCGACAGCTTCAGGGTTCTGGGTCTGCTGGGTCACCGCTGCTGGAAGTACTAGAGAATTTCCATTTAATGCTACTCCACTACATTCATCTGCCATGTATAGCTACTTTCCCCACAACAGCATATGTGTAAATGAGTACTGCACCACTAACCTACCCAGTGGTACACAAAGTATGGACACATTAAAGGTGCCGTTCTGCAGACTGACTACTTGATGGGGCTTCTGTCCTTGTACGTAAGTAAGAACTGGAATTCAGAAATTTTAAACGAAGAAATTTCTCCTTTTACAGACGAAAAGGATCTGAGAGCTTCTTCCAGCGCTGCACAGAAAGCAGAAAACACGTCATCCGCCGAGTCGGCCTCTTACCCAGACCTACAGGCAAAGTGAAGCTGACGGCACGCCGTGTTGAATTATGGGTATGCTTATATTTATTATTTATTTATGATCCCGCTGCCTTTGCGTTTTCGAGCCGGAGGCCGTGTTTGGATTCTGAAAAAGGTCACCACGGTTGAGAAGACGCCGGATCGCCTTCATCGCTCTTTCTGTTTCAAACGCCACTAACCTTCTCTGTACTGTTTCCTCCCAGACCACCAGCATGTAGGACAAACCTGTTAAATCATGTCTCCATTCATTTCCACTCTCCATAGTTGAGTAGCCCCCGAACCACCTGGAGGGCCAAACCAAAGCATGTCAAGGATCCTGTGGCCCGTCCACTCCGCAGTGTCTTTGAGACACTTAGTGGTTCCTCTAGAGGCCGAGGGCTCAGACGGTTCCCCCGTGGAGGATGATTTAAGTTTTCTAATCTAATCATAACCTAAATACTAAATATTTCTGCCTGCTGTAAGTAGAAAAAGCTACGTTTCTTAACAAGCCCCAAGGTTATTAAAAATGGGGCTGATCAAACCCACAGCCTGCGAATCAATAAGATAACACACTGACACTGAATCTTTTCCATTTGGTTTAATAACGGGGCCAAAAACAGAAGTGTGACTGTGAAAATGTACCTGGGAATAAACCTGATTCTGAAACAGACTGTGAAGAATAATGAACAATAAAGACCATCTCTCTTTCTTCTCCCTTCAGATTTTACAAACTAAAAAGCTTTTTAGCCAAACCCACCTTAAACAAGGTGCCCAGTGCCAACATAAAACACTATGAGACTCTGTAGAGGTCATGTGTGGAGCGTCCTCAGCAGAGGCGTCACTACAAAGGGAGAAGGAGGCCCTCCAGAGGTCTGGCATGGGAACACAGCTGCAGCTGATTCAGAAGGCCGCTGCTCGAGTCCAACAAAGCGGATCACATCACTCCACTTCTGAGGTCTTTACTCTGGTTTTAAATTCCTGCTGTTGGTTTACGAAGCACCGACTGGTTTAAAACACATTTCTGATCTTCTGCTGCGTTATGAACCATCCGGACCTCTCAGGTCATCTGGGATCAGGTCTCCTTTCTGAGTCAAAACTAAACCTGCAGAAGCAGCATTCAGTTATTATTCTCCGCCGATCTGGAACAAACTGCAGGTCTGCTGAAACTCTCAGTTCTTTTAAATCAAGACTGAAGACCTTTAATCAGATCACATGAAAGGCTGTAGATTAATATCGTGACATCTACTGTCCTGTCTTACCCTGTTTTTATTTCCCTTTCACTCTCTTAAAAATATATTTTAACGTGTTTCATTTTCAGTTTCCCTGTAATGCTTTTATGTTTTATGTAAAGCACCTTGTTGTTGAAATGTGCTGTACAAATAAACTTTCCTTTCCTTATTTATTTTCTGTCCACATGGAAACACGGTGCAGAAAAAAGATTTGGTCGTATTTGCAATGATGTCTTTTTTTCCTTCTTTTGCACATGAAATATTTTAAAATTGTATAATTTAGATCTGGGCAATGTCTCAGGATACAAACAAATTGTCCCAATAAGAATAAAATCAGACTTGCTGTTGGTGTGATGAGAGTATTTGTCCACTAGAGGGCAGGACGTTTCCTCTCCAGCTGCTGTTTGTGTGCTGACACTCACTAAGACATCCACACATCTGAAACTTTCACATTTCTGACTAAAAGCATGTCGACATGTTGGCAGTAAAATGTTTATTCTTGTTATGTTTGAGATTACTGAGACACTGTGACCTGAAGGAAAACTCAGAGAGCCAAACACAAAACCATTAAGAAGTTTGACCCAGACCTTCCTATTGTGAAGAGTTCATACCTTTTTATGGACGTTAAATCTTTCTAAGAACAATAAGACTAGATTAACTAATTAAATGTCTTAAATCTTCACTTTTTTCAGGTGCCAAAAGTTGATTTTCGATCTTGTTTCCACCTGACAACAGAAATGCCGAATTGTTCTGCGTTTTGAACTGCTTTGCTATAAGTCAGCCTTCTCCTCTCTCTTTATTTCCTTTGGTGTTTCCACTTCATCAGTATTTCTGTAATGTTACTGCAGACGGACTGATTCATTATTAGAATAAGAAGCTTTTCCTCTCTTCTCTTTTATTTCTCTGTAGCAGCACTTTGCTCTGACTCTTTATTTCTGAGGACCCGACTGGTTATTAATGAAAAATAGATCGGACTGCTCAGTATGTTGTAATGGTCTTTACGTGAAGGTGAATATGTTACAGACTGCAGAGAGTAAACCCGCAGCCTCAGTCACTCTGAGCAGACAGCAGCAGAGAAACCGGATGGTCTGAGCGCGCCTCCCGTCTTCCTCTCAGCTGGCTCTGTTTCTGGATTCCTTCCTTTCTTTTTGTCTGCGCGTTGGAAACACAAGCAGAGAGTTTGGAGACGCGCCGCAGGTGATGGTGGAACGAGGATGGACGCGACAGTGTGATGGGGACGGATATGGCACAGAGGGCGCGAGTCTGGATACCCATGGAGAGATTTTATAATGAGAGCCAAAACCCGGATCACCGGGAGCACCTGGGCCAGCACCAGGTGGTCACGGCGGGAGCGGACAGCCCCGGGCCCGGTCGAGGTCTCAGTCTCCGCGCGCTGACCGGCTGCGTCCTGTGCGTCCTGATCGTGTCCACCCTGCTGGGTAACACTCTGGTGTGCGCCGCGGTCATCAAATTCCGCCACCTGCGCTCCAAAGTCACCAACTCCTTTGTCATCTCTCTGGCGGTGTCCGACCTGTTCGTGGCCGTGCTGGTGATGCCCTGGAGGGCGGTGTCCGAGGTCGCCGGTATCTGGCTCTTCGGCCGCTTCTGCGACACCTGGGTCGCCTTCGACATCATGTGCTCCACCGCGTCCATCCTCAACCTGTGCATCATCAGCATGGACCGCTACTGGGCCATCTCCAGCCCCTTCAAGTACGAGCGCAAAATGACGCGCAGGTTCGCCTTCCTGATGATCGGTGTCGCGTGGACTCTCTCCATCCTCATCTCCTTCATCCCCGTGCAGCTCAACTGGCACCGCGCGGAGGCGGACAACTTGACAGCAGACAACCCGGACGACTGCAACGCCAGCCTGAACCGGACTTACGCCATCTCCTCGTCCCTCATCAGCTTCTACATCCCCGTGGTGATCATGGTGGGGACATACACGCGCATTTTCCGCATCGCGCAAACCCAAATCAGACGGATCTCGTCTTTGGAGAGAGCGGCAGGGCACCGCGCGCAAAACCAGCGCCACCGCGCGTCAACGCACGACGAAAGCTCGCTGAAAACGTCTTTTAAGAGAGAAACGAAAGTTTTAAAGACTCTGTCCATCATCATGGGAGTGTTTGTGTTCTGCTGGCTGCCGTTTTTCGTCCTGAACTGCGTGGTGCCTTTCTGCGACCTGGACAAACTCGGAGAGCCGCCGTGCGTCAGCGACACCACCTTCAGCATCTTCGTGTGGTTCGGCTGGGCCAACTCGTCCCTGAACCCGGTCATTTACGCCTTCAACGCGGACTTCAGGAAGGCCTTCTCCACCATCCTGGGCTGTAACAAATACTGCTCCACCTCCGCAGTGGAGGCGGTGGACTTCAGCAACGAGCTGGTGTCTTATCACCACGACACCACCATGCAGAAGGAGCCCTGCGCCATGCCAGGGCCCGGCGCGCAGAGACTCGTCCCGCCGCCACCGCCGCCGCACACAGGCGGAGATCTGGACCAGAACTTCGACAAAGTTTCTATGATTTCAGTTGATTCCCGCAACCACAGTAACTTACTGCTGCCCGCCATCCTGCAGTACGAGTGCGAGGCGGAGATTTCTTTAGACATGATTCCCTTTAACTCATCCGGACCCACCGACTGTTACGTTATTCCGGGTCAAATCCAGGACCTGTGAGCAGCTCTGAAACAGCGAATACACTACTGGCATGATGCAGGGTCCCTGTTCAGCTCTCTGCCCCTCAGGGAGCAGAGGTCAGCGGGTGACCTCCGACTTCCTGCTGATGGTCCCAAATGATCTCGCTGTTCTCAACCTTTTTGACTTCCTGAGAGCCCTGAAAGGAAAATGGTGGATTTATGTAAGCAGTTCAACCAGAGAGTGATGTTTGTCTTCATCAGACTGTTTCCTCGAAAGGATTTTCAGAGGCAATGAGTTAAAGATTTACGTCTTCACTGAGAACCTTGGAGCCACAGACAGGAAAGGTCTTGGTGTTTTAATGGGATTTGACAAAAAGATTAATATATAAAGACACCAGGAGGTTTGGTGACACAAAATAAGTTATGAAGTTTTTGATTTATACATGTGAAGAGTTTTGTTTGATGTTTCACATAATAATTACATTGAATATTAATTTCATTATTTATTAACTTTAATTTGCGCACACTGAAAACCAATACAGCCCTATTTTGTTATTTCCACTTACTTCTTCTTTTGAACTCTAAGAGTTTTAACTCTACTGAACGAGTTTTCAAGGTTAAACTTGCATTCATTCAATGTTTTGATTTTTGTCTTTGGTATGTAAGTTATCAGTTGAAAAAAAGGGTGCACACATGGGAACAAGAGAAAAAAGATAGTTGCTGGGGCTTTTGAGATTGAGATTGATTAAACCCTTGAAGCATGGACATAATCAACTAATTAACTGATTCTACACTGCAGATGAGTCAGCCTTATAAATTAAACTATTAACTTTAAAATGTAAAATGGTATAAATGTGGTTAACTTGTTTAACTGGGAGTTAGAATAATGCAGAAACAGATGTTGGTTAGTCAAGTTTTCTTGCATTGATAAAGTAAAATTATTTATTTTAGCTCAAAGTATGAACTTTAAACAAGTTTTAAAAAGTTCAACTGACTAAAAAACAACCTTGAGACTTTGAAACTTAATTTAAAATTAAACCTGTTCAGTGTATTTGAGGTAAATGTTGTAAAAATACTCTTATTCATCTCTTTCTCTCACACATGATTGTTAATTCACAAATGGACTTAATGCTCACAGATTAATTGTACAGTGTTTCACAACAGCAGCAGTGAAATCCAGAAGTTTGACTAATTTATTCAGAGATCGAGTGACATTTTGAACCGCAGCCGTTTGATGTGAGCTTTCAGGTTGACTCAGTCACCGAGCCTGCCTTTGATATGGTAAAGACGGCCGAGATGGACGGGCAAGGATAATTAATAACAATTACATCATTAGTTTCAGTGTTTAATTGGCCCTTCAGGTAATTGCAGGCTGTTTCTGTTGGAGAGCTCGTCCATCTGCGGTCGAGCCAAATAAAACATTAAGCTGAACAAGCGATGGGACCTTCAAGTGTTTGTGTCAGATTGAATTGTGCTGTGAAGGTCCAACAGTGAGCGTGGGAAATGTCCCTGTCTGCTCCGGGGCCGCGTCGAAGGTTCTTCCTTCTCAGAGAGATTTTATCAACAAGCAAAACCTAACAAACGCCAACATGGCGTGCTGCTGCAGCTCCAGCTTTTATTAGCTGAAGACGGGCGGCCATGTTGGAGGTCCAAAACCTGCGAGAGCTAAAACGAACACGAGAGCATCTTTAAACTCAAACATGGAACAGATGGAATTGGTTCTTTTTCCACGTTCACCTGGATACTGGAGCATTTCATCACTCATCCAGTGTGTTAGTTTGCTAAAAGTCATCAGCTTAGCAACAAGACGCCATTATTTGCCAGTATTTTTAAAGTTATATACGTTACTATCATGTCACTTACAAAAACGTACTGTTTTTCTAAATCTAACCAAACTACCACTATTTCACGACGTTAACCGCGTGTTTAATGTCATGTGACTCACATAATGTGACATAACGTAGTTAAGGTTCGGTCGCCTGTTGGGGAAACAAACCATTTAGGTGTGCAGACATGTTGTGACTTTGTTCTCGTGTCTTTTCCTTTAACGCCACCATGAGTCAGATATCTGTGGTGCAACCGTTCAAACACTGTTCGACGAACCGCCTTGAAGTTTGAGGTCTAGCTGGAAGATATGTTTTAATGACTTTGGTGACTTTTCTTTGCCCAAATCACCTAAATCCAGGAAAGGCTCGTGCAGACTACATGACTTTCAGTGTCGGCCGATGGCCGTGCTGTTCACACAACACAACTTCTTTAAGTCTTAAAGTCGTTGTGGCGTTCACACTACGTGAGCTGACAGCGGCTGTGTCACCGGAATCAGGTCTCCAAACCATGTTTTTTCAAGAAAACACGTGAAACGGTAAATGACGCAATCCTGCACATGAAACAGCTGTTTGTTATTATAAAGACAAACAATCTGGGTGAAAGGATGGATTAGCATACGCAGGTAGCAGGGATTGTTGGAGCTACAGAAGCCAAAGGACCTTTACCCCGGAACAAGGAACCTTTGGAGGAACTCACCGCACCGAGCTCGCCGACCTGCACACCAGGCTTAAAGTCGTGTAGTGTGAACTAGGCTTTAGCTGTACCTGGGCTAACTTTGTGTGTTTAAAAGTGACACATTGACAATGTAAACATCTGTTCCGCTGCCAATAAGGTCAAACTGACTTAAACTGAATTATAAACATGGGCTGACTCTGGTGCAGCTTTCACAAGGAGTCTAGCAAACAGAAATTGCTACCTGGGGAGTCAAATATTAGTCAAGAAGTTAAAGGACTGAATTTTAAATTTGATGATAGTGAGTAAAAAGAGAGTCCATCAAGACCAAAGTGATTAAAGTGTTACTGCTGGCATTTTGAGACACACGTGCAGATTGTAATGTTGGATAGTAGATGGTTTATGATGAAGTGTGGTTCAGACGTTCATCTTCCTCTCAGGATGACCGGTAACCCCTGACTTTCCTTCTAGCGCCACCATCTGGTCAAAAGTGTTTAGTATTTAAAGTTTCATAAAGTAGTAAAGTAAGCAAAACTAATGATTTTCCCTTCAGCCTCAGCTTTACTTTGTGTTTAGCACTAATCAGCAAATAGCAGCATGCTAACACGCTAATCTACGATGGCGAGCAGCTCGGACCGCCGTTTTCTGTACTGACCGTTTCCACGTGCAGCGGTGTGAGCGGTCGTTTGAGCAAAGTTTGCAGAGTAAGAAGAGGTTTCAGTGTCACTTTGAAGGGACACACACACTCAGCGCTGTAGTGACGACCGAGCGTCTGATCTCTCAGGCCAAGGACGGACACACAGCGTTTCCCAGCATGCTTTGTGAACACGGGCCTGGGTGGAACAGGTGGAGAACTGTGACTCGTTCCAGATGGAGAGGTCAGAGCTGATTAGCATTCAGTTTCCTGCCAGACAGAAAGGATGAAAGAGGGAGGAAAGTCACAGCCAGAGAAACGATGTCTTTGCATGGGAAATTAATTTTTCACATTCAGCGCTGCTGCGTGATCCCACGGGGAGTTCTGCCATCTGACAGCAGCAGACTGTCTGTAATCTTCCAGTTTCTACGCTGGAATTTAAATGTTTTAATATAAAAAAGCCCTGTTTTTTTGTTTTAATGTATTTTCAAACCTGGACTCTAGTTTCACATGTTGGTGTTAAAATGACTCGCAGGTACAGAAAGTCCTGAATCTGAGCAGCAGATGCTTCAGCCGGCAGCAGTGACAGGAAACATCATGTGGTGGCAGGAGACAAGAAAGCCGAAGCATTGGAGGGACGAGAGGCCAAGGAGAGAGAGAGAGAGAGAGAGAGAGAGAGAGAGAGAGAGAGAGAGAGAGCGAGAGAGAGAGAGAGAGGCGAGAGAGCAGCAGCCCTCACCTTCTTCGTCCTCTCACGTTGGACTGAGGCCAGACTGCACATTACAGTCATTACAGTGAGTCGACTCACTATCTCCATTTTTCACGTTCTGGTTCCTCTCGGAGCGTCTTTACCAGAGAAGAGGCTGTAAAAAGCTGCCGAACTGACTCGCACAGTGCAGCGTTTAGCAGCTGAAGACAAAGATACAGATGTGCACAAAATATTTGGAACCCTTCTGTTAAAGAAAATAAAACCCACAGTGGTCCCTGAAATAACTTCAGACGGACAAAAGTAATAAATAAAAAGTTAGTGGAAATTAACTGGCCTTTTGCCCAGTGTAAGATGGGATTGGCTCCAACCCCCCTTGACCCTGTACGTTGGATGAGATTAAGATTAAGATATACTTTATTAATTCAGAGGGGAAAGTCAATGTTTTCACTCTGTTATTATTATGTTAGTATTTTACACACAGGTGTCAGAGTGAGGGGGGCTGCCACTCAGTGCGACGCCCTGAGCAGTCGGGGGTTCGGGGGCCTTGCTCATTCCCTCCTTCTGCAGCGCCCAAGAGGCGAACTGGCACCTCTCCGGCTACCAGTCCACATTCCGCATCTCTGGTCCGAGCTAGGTTCGACCCGACGACCCTCAGGTTCCCACCCTAACCCTTACGGACCGAGGCCATCAGAGTTGTACGTTGCAGGAGCAATGTTGTCGTAAGGATCAGGGGTCTCATTTATAAACGGTGCGTACGAACAAAACAGGGCTGCAAACGTGCGGACGCCACCTCCCAAGCAAAGGCTGTGATCTATAAAAACAGACCTGACGGAGAATGTGTCAGTAAACTCTGAACCATGCGGACGCACATAAAGAGGAGAACAGAGAAACGGCGCCTCACATGGCAGAAGGATGGAACACTTGAAATGAACAGGCCTGCACCAAAAAAAACTTCATTCAAAGATGATTTGCAGCCACAAAAAGATCCAGATTCAGGATCATAAACACAAACAGAGATTCTGATTCTCAAACATGTTTTACAGTGTAATCTGGAATCATATTAATTAATACCTGCATGCAGCAATTTATTCTCATAAATAAGGTGAACAGGAGACAAATTACATTTAAATTGATGTCGTTTTCAGTGAGTCAGTCGAGCAAATACAAGAGCAGAGTTTTATATTGCCTATTGTTATCGGATATTGCCTTTTCGAGCCAAACGCTGTGCGCCAGCATGTGGATGAAATACAGCCAAGACAGAACAAAAGGACACACGTATGTCACTATACAGATCTGAAGATGAGTTTAAATTCGTCATCTTCATGTTACTTAGCTTCTTACCTTTCAAAGGAGACCAGAATTACGCATCTTGGAGGTTTTCCTGATTCATTTTGGGCATTTTCCCTGGAAACAGGTGTCTGTTTAACTTCACTGTGGACACATTTTAAAATATTTAACATTTATGGTCAAACAGAGCTCAACTTCATCAATACCTTAGTTTGGAGAAACTCGGCACTGCAGCATCTTCTCACTTTAAGAGCAACTTTACACCAAGTGGAGAAGGACTGTGATCAAAAATGACTTTTCAGAACGAAAAGCTTAAAGTCAGACAGAATTTCTACGGGTGGCTCAATCTACCAGGTCACATTGATTTTACATCTCGAGGCTTCGACTGGTCATTTTTTTATGCAAAAGCATTTCATGGTTTCATTTGCTGCTTTCTCTCTCATTATTTTACTAATCTGAATGTTAATAACGTTGAGCTTTGGACTGTTGGTTGGACAAAACAAGAGCTGTGAACACATCACTTTGGGCTCTGGCTAACCGCGACGGCATTCCACAGTATTTTCCGATTTTTAAAAAACTACAAATAATCAGTTAATGGGGAAAATAACAAGCAGATGGATCCAGAATGAAAATACAAAATAGTTAAAAATGAGCTCCAGCTCAACAACTACAGCAGCAAAATGCTGCATTTACATGGATGCATGAGGAATAAAAATGGCATGATTTAATATGTAAACTACAACAGTCACAGGAGGCATTTTTCTGCATGGAGTACTTTTAATATTTTATGTACATTATCCTGAATTTACTTACAGACTTAAACAACATTTCCAATGCAGTACTTAAACTTGTAACAGTACTTTACAGGGTGGTATTAGTACTTATACTTAAGTAAAGGATCTGGATGTTTCTAGTGTAAGCAGATGAAGACGCTGTAAAAGCATCTGGGTTTGTTGCTTCTTATATTCAGCTCATATATTTCGCCACATTGTGAACTGAATTAAAAGTAAATATGTAAGTTGTTCTGCACACTGCTGTGCTCATCTGGCAGACTTCATGAAACAGAGGCTGTAACAAAGCAGAGAAGATGCAGCTGTGCCATCACATTTAACTGATCTGGCTCTGAAGCAGGGACGTCTCATCTAGTTTAACGCCCGTTGCCTCGACTCCTCTCTCCTCCTTCCAGGCGAACAGATTCGCACACAGAGAAAATCTCTCCCACGGATCCATTTTCCTCTGCATGGAGTGCAGCAGTGAGTGTCTCCCGCAGACGGTCACCCGCCTCTCGCTGTTTGAAGCTTTTGTTCCGCTCGTAGAAGCGGCGCTGCAGCCGTGAGGTCAAAGGTCAGGCGGCAAATCAGACAACAAACACAACCGGCCTTAAGAGCTGTTTCTAACACACACTCCACTTTCATCTCCAGGAGAAGAAGGCTGGGATTGTGCTGGAGCCTCTTTCTGAAGTCACTTCAGCTCCGTCCAACTGCCTCCACACAGCATCGCCTTTAAATGACGGTGCAGTTGATCAACAGAGACAGACGGAGGCTCTGAAGACTCACTTTTATCCTCTTGGGGATGTTCAGAGCACCGAAATATATAAATCCCTGGACAAGAAAGCACTGTGTGATTCTGCGCTGCCCCAGGCAGAGCTTGACAGTCCTGTGTATCACACACGATGGCTTTGTTCTGACTGTCCGCATTGTTTTTTGCAAGTGATCAGACATGTGACACAGGCGTAAGAAATGAAGACCCATCATCTTCAAACAATCGCACTGTAAAGTCGTGGTGCAGAGCTCCTATGTCGCTCCAGACCCGGGCCCAATCCCAATCGCCACCTTAGTTGACGCCACCTGGTAGCTGATTAAGTGCAAGAGGCTGCAAGGGCCCAAGTAATATAATGGATGCGATGCAGAAGATTTGAGCGTCCAGACCGATGCATTTATAGAAATCTGATTAGAATCGCAATTTTCAAACCACCTACAATTGTGGCTCAGATCAGATTGTTTTTTGTTGTCCAGACTTTATAAAATGAATCTGAAAACAAACCAGACTTGCCAGAAAAAAACAGATTTGGGCTGGTGGTCTGAACAAGGCCCGCCAGATAATGACGGATAACAACAGAAACAACAAAGACAACAACATGGACTGACCCAAAAAAGGACAAAGAAGAACAATGACAGAGCAGGCGAAAGTTCAACAGGTCAGTTCAGGTTGGGATTTTGACAAACAGCAGCTGTTTCCAAAAGACGAGCAAACCAGCGTGGATCAAATGAAAACAAAAACAATCTGTGCTGCTGTCAGCCTGAGTGACAGGCCTTCAGTTCTCATCTGCAGAAAAGAAATCACCAACCAGACGGGAGAAGATAGTGTTTGTATGTGATGACTGTGATCACAGATGTCAGCATGTAACAGCTCAACAACAAGCTGCTCAGACACCATTCTGTATGTTGTTTTTGAAGAAACGGCATAAAAATGAGTCTTCTCTGCTTTGACGTGCAGTGAAATAGGAGAATAAACTTTATTTGTATTGAACCATGCACAACAATTTTACCCTCCTCCTAAAAAAAACCCTCTGTGCTTTACAAGATCCAGCAAATGAAAGTACAGTAAATAAAATACAATAAATGAAGATGAAAACTGTAAAATAAAACTTTGGACTAATTCTGGCTGAATGCTTCATTTTAAATGTACGTTTCAAAAATTGATTTTGAAGATGTTACTAAGCCTCAGATCCTCGGGGAGGTTAAGGATTCACTGTCGCATTTCCAGCATCGACACGCATCAAACCTCCAGAACAACAAGTTTCATCTCATTTTCTCCCTGGATGGAGCAAATCACACCTGCACAGCTGTCCTACTGTCTGTCTCTGTGACACATATCCTACCAAGCCTGAAAAATTCATTATACAGTTTCAGATCTAAATGAAAACTCTGTGATTGATTTCTAAGGTTTTGCTTTTCCTTTGTTACATTTAGAACAACTTACACTTTAGTCCTGGACCTTTCAGGAAGATACACCACCGTCAGTCAGGGACCTGGTCCACCCCCTGACGCATGTCACTTTTAATACTCTACATGTAAATAAACTATAACAGCTGTTTGTATATTTGTACATCTAGGGCCTGATTTCCTAAAGGTCTGCGGGAGTAAAAACATGTGCAAACTTGAATTCACCAGCAAATTAGCACGTAAGCTGATCTACTAACTACTGTGCAGCAGAATGACTGCACAGTATCTTGCACTTAAAAAGTGCAAGATAGCACCTGTTGTTCATTTACTACTAATTTGGGGCGTAACATCCAAATACATTTATTTACTACAGGCAATGTGATCTAACAAGCTTAAATGCAATTTCATGTGAGTGCAGCAGCATCTGTATTTAATACGTTTGAAAGGAAGGTGCAAACCGCCAGGTGTTGCTGAGATGGCTGCTGTTATTGTTTCCAGAAGGAGACACAGCTGTAATGAAAGAAGACGTAGAGAAATTAACAATATTAGATGATAATATTCTATATCCAATATAGAAATAAAATTATTTTTAAATTATTTTGTTTTATTTGTTGATGAACTATATGAATTGAATTATTCTTTTGTATTTGTCTTTAGCTTTGGCAAAACTGTTGTATCAACATTGACCCCAAAAAAGCACATTTTGTTTCGACCTGCCATCTTTTCTCCGTGAGATGGAAGATTTTAGAAAGTTGCGTGGCGCACGGATCACACGCAAAATTCATCCAGCCAGAGGGAACGATCACCAACTGCTCACAGCGCGCCGGTTGTAATAGCGACACAACCCATTTTAGGGAATATGCAGGGCCAGGAGATCTCTGAGCGACCGGGCACGGTGCGGACGGTCGGTGGTCGTTCCCTCTGGCTGGATGAAGCGCGATCTGCAGGCATTTCCTCGCGTCTGGGTCATTCCAGCAGACTGTATCTGTTTCTGCTGGCGTTTCCCAAAGCAGTGCTTTAGGTGTGCTGTCCAAAGTAGTGCAATCTCAGGCAGGACGGGCAGGTACAGAGGATTCCTACAGAATCGGGACTCACTGAATGTAACAAACCGGTTTTTACGGAGTGGCTGCTTTCCCTCCCGACTCTCCACGGCAGAAACCATTAAAACACAACCTCATTTAAACACTCCCACCTACATTGTGTTTGCTTCTGTTGTCATCTACGCAGTAATTCTTAGTAAATAACCCATAACAGGTACTAAAATTGTAGGTTCAGTATTTTAGGATTTACATGCAATTTTGTACTCTTTATTTGAGATGTTAGCAAATCTGGACCCTAATGAGGCAGAACAAGCTTCAGTCTGGTGTAACTGGAGAGGGAAGTTGGTCTGTTGCTCCCCCTTTGTCGGTCAAGTATCTCAACTACTGAATAAATGAAAACGTAATAAACACAATCAAGTCAGCCTCAGCTGTGATTTAAGCTTAATGCTGACCTGCTAAAGTTAGCATGGAAACGATAGCGTTGAACACAACTAAGCCTGAAGAAAACACAGCTCAGACTGAGGAAAGTCTGACAGCGGTGAGTTTAGGTCTGTCTCATTTGAAGCTAAGATTAAAATAAATTAAAGTTGATGCAGGAAAACACAGGTGGAAACGAGGAAGAGGAGTTTGGGCAAGTTCAGCTGCCGGCTGAAGCCTCTACTGCGTGGATTCAAAACTTTTTGTACCTATTTGTCATTTCAACACCAACACATGAAAATAGGGCCCAGGATTAAAAATACCGACATTACCCTTTAACTTTACTGAGTTCAGACACCTTTTTAAATATTTAACATTTATGGTCAAACAGAGCTCAACTCAGCACTGCAGCATCTTCTCACTCGCCTTTAAGAGCAACTTCACACCAAGTGGAAAAGAACGACTTTCATGACAAGCTTTAAGTTCAGGCAGACAGGTTTTCTTTGGTCTGCTGCCTCAGAGGAGCTCGATCCACCACCTTATATTCACTTTATCTCTCAATGCTCCAATTCGGCTGGAAGGAGGGAGTGAAAGCAGGTCCGATTATATGTTGATCCTCCTGTAAAAGTTGAATCATCCTGTTTTTTGGACTCCAAACGGTCAGTCTGAGTCTGAGCTCCACATAATCATAAGTGATGAAAAACAGCATTTTAATAAGTGAGCTTTTCCTTTTGGAGGGTAGATGGTTCAGTTCGACAGGTGTTTCTCTTAACCAGACAGAAACATCAAAGAGCTTTGGTTCTTAAGCCCAAACTTGAAGCCGCTGATAGTTATTTATAGAGTTAGAGGGCAGCTGGAGTCTCCTCATTTTCTACTTCACAGCATGAGGCGCAGCAAAATTCAATATTAACATTTTTTACAAGATGCTAAATGTTGCTTTCCCCCCATATGTTGTGAGGATCTAATGCTCTTCATGGTTGAATGTTTTCTTTTAATAACCCTTTCAGCATGTGAGACACACTGTGGGGAGTTTGTTTCCATGTTTTATTCTCCATAAACAGATATATATTTAATTTAAAAGCTTCATTTTGTTCCATCGATCAGTTTGCAGAGTCGGTGAGATGTTTACTGTCACGCTGTGACAAACCCTTCACAGTCAGTTGCTGGTTCCCTCCCAGTTTGCACCACCACAGGCAAAACAAGGAGAGCCTGCCAGCACCACGGCACCATGCATCAGTGCACGAAGCGCCCCCATTAGTGCCCATTAACTTCACTATACAAATGACAGGAAAAGAAATCACAGCGGTAGAACAGTCAGAGAAAATTCACACACACAACATTCATTTTTTGTTTTTCCTCCTCTGTATTTTAAGACTCTGAGAACAGAGAAGATTATAGAAAGAAATCCAGGGTTTAAACCAGGGTTATTGTGCTGATACTGCACAGCGACCATGCTGCACCATCACTGGACTGAAAGGAACTATTACTAAAATATCACGTATGTAGGTAAACAATATATAAAGTATGTTTTATTAATGACTGAAAATAAACTAGCAAAGCCTCGACCACTGACTACATCTCTAAATGAAATATCTCGATGAATTCTACATTGATTCAGATAATTAAAACGATAGTTTGTACCTGGTGTCAGGAATCTAATTTAGGCTGTTTATTCGATGTGATGGGGGTAAGAGTGACAGGTAGCACAGGTTAGTGTGTTGGAGCAACCGACTGTTTGGTTCTTGCAGTTCTGCCTACATCACATGAAGCCCAGAGAAGAATAGCACTACTATGGGCCAAAATATGAACCAACATCCCTTCTGCTCATTCGTTAGTTTCATTTGTTTCATTTGTAAGTATAAGGCTTTGAGTGATTGGCTGATCACCACGATCTGTTAAGGCTGATTCAGAAAGACATATTTGCAAAGGTTCATAAACCAACATGCCTGTACAAAAAATAAAGTAAACACAACAGCTTTACCTCGTTAGGGTGTTGCCAGGCAACACAGTTGTTTTTGGAAAGCTCTCTTCAGAAGGGACCAGACATTTTCAGCATCAGCGTGTCTCCTGCTGGACAGCCAGTCACTCTGGATTTGAAAAGGCGGTTTATGATGTGGTGACATGTGATGATCATTTTCATTTCACTTCACTGTGAAAATTACATGTTGCCGTCCACATCGAGATCATTCTGCCAGCCTGTAGCTTAGAAATGACTTTCAAAGCTCACTGGGTGAATAAAAACAACAAGCTCTTTGTCCCGTTTAGCGTTTGAAACTTTGTCGTCAAAGCAAGAATGAAACACAACCACAATTAAAATGTTGTGTTCATCACCGGAGTTCGCTTCCTCCCCACTAACGTTTCCCTCGCCCACCAGGCGTCGCCCCGGTCAGCCAGCGTTCACAGCAGAGGAAGAAATGAACACAGCTGAATGCACAAACTGTTCAAGTGAAAATTTAGAGGGAGAAAATGTTGCCTGTAATATTTTGTCTCATACTGACAAAAAGAAAGATTTTATTAATGTTTTTATTTTATGAATGACATTTTAGTCTCATTTTTCATCAACAATACTGCATGTTAACATAGTTACAGTCAGCGTCTAAGGACAATTTATGTGTTTCTATCAACGTTAAAAAAGGTTGATGGAAACGGCAAAATTCCAAAATAAAAATCTAAAATAAAAATTTTGCAAAAAAGTTTTTAAGCTTGCTTGAGGTGTTTTTTGTCAAAAAAGAGTTAATGCACTAAACGGGAGATGGAAACACTTTTTCCGAACACGTTCTGACGTAGTGAACTTCACGTGTAACTCACGTCTGTTCCTGCTGCCGCCGTCTCGCCCGATTGTGCAGAGTTCTGCACGCCTGCAGAGAGTTTCCTGCACCTCGCGGCTGGTAACGATCATTTGTGCTGAGAAAAAGAGGTGGATGCAGATCATCATCTGTTCTGCCGAATTATGCGTTCACCTCTTACAGGTCATTCTCAGATCCTTCGTTCTGCACACTGATCAAACGGGGTTATCACGGCATATTGTTGCTGAATCTCAGTAAATGCTGCTTCTGCTGAGTGTAATAAAATATTAACGACTCTATACGTTTATCGAATATATACATTGAATTATTTATCACTATTGACGCCCACAAAGGATATTATAGTGTTTAAAAGCATTATCTGAAGATGCATGCAATTCTCAGCAGACATGCTAAACTTGTCATAACACCGGATGTTCCCATAATGTGCGGCGATGGGAATGGCAGCAACTTAACCTCTCTCCATTTTTTATCAGATCAGTGGCCCTCAGGTTCATGTGACTGGTTTAGTTTCTGGTTTGGAACCCAGACGTCTTGTTTATTACAGCCATGTGTAACGTCAGCTACAGACGTAACGACGCTCGCCGCAGCCTGGTTTATTCGCTGCGAACCAGCTGATGGAAACACACAGATTTAGCAATTTCTTTTTTGTGACATTTCAAAAGTACGTTTGCATGACAAGTAGACGGAAACATGGCTAATGTTGCCGTCTCGTCTCACGGGAAAAAAGGTCGATGACGAATATATTTCGTTAAGTTTCATCTGATGAAAATAACACACAACTAATGAACAGTCACATCACGTCAGGACCCAACCCATTGTTCATAAAGTACATAAAATAAATGAAAAACAATAAAAAAACAGGCATCTGATAAAAACCATGTTTGTATATTGTACCATCAAGTTCTTCTTTGTGCTTGCGGTCAGTAAAGCGGAGGCTCAGCTGAGGGGATGAGATGAGCACTCCTCTGCATTTCTTAATGTTTTCCGCCTCCCACACTTTCGTCCTCTTCCTCCTCATCCATCTGCAGACTCGTCAGACTTCAAGATCTGGTAAGTGATCAGGTACTCTGGGCCGGCCTGTGGGCAGCGGAGACGCGTTCACTGACACTCAGTAACAACAAAAGACTCAAGGCGAAGGCCAGACACAGTAACGCACCTCTTGCGCAAAGACCTTATTTCACTGCAGCCAATCAAATCGTTCGTAGGAAGAGCAGACGGTCACACGGAGCAACACAAGAGCCACAGACTGTGAACAACAAACACCTGAGTTTCCTCCTCCTCTCTTTCCAAACCTACAAATATGAACAGACGTCTTGTTATTGATGCTCTCATCTCACTCTCAGCAAGAAAGCAAATAACCCAAACGAACGTTTAGAATGATATCATGTGGTTTTGCAGCAGGTCTGCCAGACCTCCCAGCAGAATCACTTTCAGGGATGTGAACTGGCAGGAAGAGACACGAGACAGAAAGACAGTAAATGTGATAAAGCGACACGGTTCGGTGAAGAGCAGCCAGCAGCTCCCGGTCCTGCTGCTCTCCAGCTATCAACTCTGACGCCGACTGCCGCATGTAATTTCACACAATAATAGCACCGCTGATTGCCTGAGTGGACATCTATTCACGCTGGATTGTGAAGAGCCACTTGTGAACTGCTATTGGTTTCGGCAGAAGACATCACATGTCCAATCGTCTGAGCATAAGCAGCACTCTGCACGTACACACCGGCGATCTGCCATGATGCTCTTTTGTGTAGGAGACCAATCTGCCCTTCAAAGGAGAACTGACGGCCCTACAAAGGTCAAAGGTCGAGTGTGAACCTGCCCATCAACATGAATTACACCACAATGTTTCCGTACATTTAGGGTATTTGGGTGGTTCAAGTTAAAAGACAAATCTCTTATTCTTCTTAATGCATCCACTTTGATCAATTGCACTTCCTGCAGATGTTTCACATTAAAAGCCTACCACGTGAGGAAAGGTTTAAAGGGTAACCGGTATTTTTCCATGTTTTTGTGCCTGCGTGAATTAATTCAGTTTTAAAGGGTTAAAAACTTCAAAGTCACATAATAACACAAACTAAGTGATCGAAAGGTAAAATTACCATTTTCATCAAGGGAGTCTGGCGTCTTTGCTGAGAGTGATCCAGTGACAGCTTGTGGTGAAACAAAAAGGATCTTACTCTTTAATAAAAGGCTTCTCTCTGTAGGGATCAGTTCTATCATGTCGTCAGACATTTGTAATAAAAATCTGAGCCTGTCAGCGGGCTCTTTAGTGGACGTACTTTGACAGGGCGCAATTACCTGCAAGGATTACATTCCAGCCCTGTGCCCTCGCTCAATACTGAACCGATTTAAAAAAATGTCCACGTTGGTCACAGACACAGAAAGAGAAACAAAGTTAGCCTTCAAGCTGCTGAAAGACCTCTCGCATAAAACATCTGTGTAGGAAGTGTTGACTTCCTTTGACGGTGGCAAAAAAAAAAAGTATGTAATGTAAAATGTGATGAGGTGCTGCCTCGCAGGCTGAAACAAACAAAGGAGAAATACATTCAGAACATATTTCATTTCTAAAGATCAGCATTCGGTCAAGAACCTGCCCTCCTCGTCTGTATTTAGCAACACAGGTAAACATGCAGGAAATACTGTGTGTGAGCGTTACTTTAGTCAGTAAAAGAAGCAAAAGATCAAAGTATTTCTTCTTTTCCAGTGTCACCACGTTCAATCGAGCGATCCATCAGCAGCAAGCCACAGCCAAGAAGTCAAAGCAATTATTTTAAGCATAGAGAAGAGAAGTGACCCGACAGAAAGGTCACTTCATCACTGCTGAGCCGGCGGGGACGAGGACATCATCATCGTCTTCATTAGTATTATTATTACTGCAGGGACAGGGTTTGCAAATTGGTCCTGGCTAGAAACCTGTAAGCTTTGCATCTGCTCTGTCTACGTTATAAAGAAATGTCTCGTGCATTGAACACTTCCTCAGAGTCACCCTGCAGAACAACAGGTGCCTGGGAGGAACAAACTGAGGCAAAGCCACAAAGCCGGTGGCATGAAGTACATTTACACTGAGTGAAAATATACAAATATACGTGGTAATTAATTCACCGTTAAGGTTTAACTGGAGATTTCATCTTTGCAGAATCTCAGGCAAGACGAGTCAACTTTACTCATGTTATAGCAGGTTTTGGAGTATAGTCTCTTTACAGAATCCTGTCCTGAGTTGGTCCCTAAGCATCGTTACATCCCGCCGATCCAGAATGAAAACTGTTGGATTGATGCCATGAAATTTGATGCACAAAGAATGAAGCCCATTGACTTTGGTCATCCTCTGACTTTTCATCTAGCACCATCATCAGGTGCAGCCTCAGAGCTGTTAGCATGGCTGTAAGCTCTCGTTAGAATATGAGCAAATAACGAAAGCGTTTGGTCTGATCCTCATGTGTCTCTTTGTCCTTTTCTGGCCACCGTACTCTCCCTATGACTGTGACTGATCACAGTAAAACTACAGACCAACAGATTTCTACATTACAAAGTTGTACTGCCTGTTTGCTGGATTAGATGAAACTAGCTGTAAGTGCTCAAATGCAGCGAGTCAGATTTACAAATGAAACACAGTGTGATGAAGCAAGTTTTAAATACAGAACAGCTGTTTCCACTTTGTTAAAATGCTCCCTCATACAAAATATCTCTGCAGGTACTTTTTGCACTTCCAATACTTTGCAGGTATGTAAAAATCAGACCTGCTCAAGGTAGAAGAGCAGAGAGTATCTCTAACATTTATTTTGTTACGGACTTTAATATCTTTAAAAAAGCTCTCTCTAAATAAAATAACTACCTTCATCACCACCATCATCTTCATCATCACCATCACAGCGCAGATTCTGCTTCTCTTTCAACCCAACCCCTCTCTCATCCTCTCTGTATGGAGCTAAGACATTCAAACCACCGAGCAACACGCAAGCATCCTCTCCTTAGCAATCATATGAAAACAATATTTCAGAATAAAATTTAACTTTTTCTAGTGTTGATTCTTTTTCTTATTGTCATAATATTAATAATAATAATAATTATAATTGTTATTATGATGATTATTATCAGTCAAAATAGTAAAAGCATAGACTTGTCCTTGTACTCAGATGTGGGTTCAGACCTAACAACACACACAACACACACACACACACACACACACACACAGATTACAAAACATGCTGCTTCACAAATCGTTTCTTGCACTAAAATAAAAAAGTAAGATTTATATCTAGTGTGTTTCAGCAAAGTGCTGGTTTAAGTGTGTGTTTGTGTGTTTGTGTCCTCACTCTGTGGCCTCCTGATGAGCCTCTCCATTCCTTTGATGATTTTGTGTCTGTGTCCTCAGGCGTTGATGCCAATCTCCTTCTGCTTGCGCTGACCCATCTCCACCAGCACTATCAGTGATTGAGTTGTCCAATGTTGTGTTAACAGCTTGTCCTGCTGCCCCCAAGTGGCCAAAAATAAAAATGTAGTTTAATGTCTGCAGCTGAGGTAACAACACACTGTGTTCCATTTCAAACAAACAAAGCTAAAACGTATTGTGTGAATCTTTGAGGTTTAACAAATGTGGTCAAAGTATTTTCTCCCTCCAACATTTGCAAAGTCAATTAAAAAAATATTAATAAACATTCTTCTTCTTCACTTTGTTGGTGATCCAAACAAAACAGGGACCCGCTCCTCAAAACATTATTCCATAGTTCTACTAAAGGTCAAAAACGCCACAGGGCACTTTAAGTTTATTGACCTTTGAATTTACAACCCTGAGTTTAAACCTGTTGTCAGGAACAAAATCTGGCCACTGCTGATAGCATAACACACCTGAATCTCTGACCAAACTATCTGTAGCTCAGGCGCTTTATCACGTTTTTAAATGAGGTTATTTGCATTCATTTGGCACAAAATTGCCACAGAGCCTCATTGAAAGTCCAATTCAAAACACCAGCGCTAACAGCCGCATGCAGTCGGGGTGAAATTCTTACCATCTTCAAAAAGTTGGTGGTATCTAAATTTATATAGTGTTACACCCAGTGACTTTCCAGTGATCTTGGCAGCAGTGATTGTAGCCAGGTGAAGCATTAGCTCATCACAGCACATCATACACTACATGCACAGACCTGACAGATGAAACTGGAAACCTAAAACCTGCTGCTGTGAGAGGCAGAGCCGATGGTTATGCACTACCAGTCCAGCAGAGAGCAGCATAGAGAAAACAGCTATCCGTGCGCCTAGAAGCATGAGGGGAAGCGCTCAGTTACAGGATCCCAAATAACCTTCACTCTGACAAAACACTCACTCAGAGTGAGTCATATAAAAACCAGAAACATCCAGCTCATAGAAACAAATGAAAGAGCAGAGGGAGATAATAGTTAATTAGAATACATTCTCTTTCTATCAGACATTTTAAGATGACTGGAAAATTTTCTTCTTGCAGCTCCATTTATTTTATGGGGAACCCTACAGAAACCTGCAGATGAACATTTAACCCAAAACACTCTAAATTTTTATTTGCCTAAACTTAGGTCGAGAAGAGAGGAGGCAGATCAGAAATCTCAGATGGCCTTTTTGGAAAGAACAAAATATTAAGTTGTTTAGGTTTGAGCACTTTTTTCCAACAGCCCAGTGAGCCCATTCTTCATGAGCCAAGTGGTCACATCTACATGCTGGAGGATAAAAAAAGACAATGAATGGGTCTGAAATAAACGTGTAGTTCATCAGTTTCATTTCCAAAGTCAATAACAGATAATAGGAAACATTTTTTGTTCAGATCAGTTTGATCGTCTAACTGTCGTAAACCGCAGCCATGCTCTGTGAGGCCAAACTTGGCCACCATAAATTATTTTTTAAGAATAAAACACGAAACAACAAGCAAAACAAGAGGAATGATGAGGCTTGGATGTGGTTCCAATCAACAGGTGTCCAGGTAGTCTGTGGAGATTTAATGAACTGAAGAAAAAAAACTTTTGATAATGAAGCAGCTGTGGCCGACTCATTTACAGATCAGAGCCGACTGATTTACTGACGTTCCTGCTTTAAACACACATTTAAACTCATCTACTGTTTGGAGAGTGTTTAATTAGAAACGCTGATTTATATCTTAAGTTTTATTTTGTTATTGGTTTGATTGTGGCTGTGCAGTGACTTTGCTCCAGAAACAGTATTCTCAAAGTCTAGGATACATTTTCCAACAAAATCCCAACAACTCTCCTGTGAATGCACCTCCCACCTGTTTGCTCCTCTTGTCCAACCTGTGTAGCAAAATTACCCAGCAGATGGGAAAATAATAACAGAAGCAAATGGAAAAGTGAAGAAGGATGAGCAGAGAGAGAGAGAGACACAAGCAGAGGTGTAGAGGTGGAGGGGAGAGCGAGGGATGGATAGAAAATAATGTCTGAGTCTCTGTTTTAATCAACTGATGTAGCCGGATGAGAGGCCTGGAGAGCTAAACACACACTTCACTCTTCATCACTGGTGTGTGTTTGAGTCCACTTTCTGTCTCTTCAATCAGCAGCTCCTCAGAGGTGTGTAAACGAGTCAGAGTCAATCTCCTCAATTTAAAGCAGTTGGGTCATTTGAAGGAGTGTAGGATTGTTCTTCGAGGCAATAAGGCGATAAAATAAAACCCACATTCAATCACCTCAGCACACGCAGTCCTCCAGACAGACAGAGTCTGATCAGGAGACACTCAGGTTGGTGTTTGATTTGAAGCCAGCGTTGAATCTAAATGCTTCCAAATCGCTCGGTGCATCTGTTTAGGTTTAACAAAACAGTCTGAACTCAAGGTCTACTTACAAGCTTTTCTGGCTGTAGCTTGTCGTCCCCTCCTCGCCCTGTAGGAGGCAGCATTGTGCAGAGAAATCAGTCCTGCCATGTCTTGAGCGTTGACTTCAGCTCTGTGCTGCAGTAGGTGCTCCTCCACCTCCAGGTTAATATGGCCCGCTGTGACAGTGATGTACATTACCGAAACTTAATATCTCCATTTGCTTCAAAATACAGCAGTTACTCATTCTGTTTAATTTAATTCTACATTTATTTCATATATGCAGTTTTGGAACACTAATATTTAAACTGTCTTGATGATTGTGTTTGTTTATTTTATATTTTGTATATCTTCCAGGCAGGTTTCTCATATAGCCATTATAGCCACACCCTCACACATACTGTTTTACATCTTTAATGTGTTTTGTATTTGTACGTGAGAAACAAACATATAAATAAATTTAAAATGCATTTTAAGAATATTTTTGTGGGTCAGATTGAGGTCTAAACCTGGACGAGTTTTACAGCATAGAAACATTAAAATGCACGTTAAAATAAAAGGAACAGTTTTGAAGGAAATAAAAATGTGAAGAACAAAGACATAAATACAGGAGAGGAGGAGGAGGAGCTTGCAGTTAGTACATGATGCTGCTCCATGTTCAGTTGGAACAATTAGCAGCCTGATCACATGATGAGCGGAGAGGCTCAGAGGGCTGAGAGAGACAGTCAGAGATGAGAGATCTACAGACCAGCAGCAAGACTTTAATTTAATTGCCCAGAATGTGTTTCAACAGCCTCTAGAAACGGAAACAAAGTCTGGGGGCCTATGATTGATTTTGGTTGGTAATGAGGTAGTTTTGCTTTTGATATCCAGAGCAGGTCACAAAGAAGAAGAGGGAAACTATTTTACAGCCGTTGGCGATCGAGGACACTCAATCAGCATGCGATCAAGACAGAAAGGAATAAGATAAAGAAGTCGGTCTGCAGGCCTAATTCACCCGTTATCTTTTACCCTCTGAAGCTTCTCTTGGAGGATTCTTCTGCTCGCCTTGTTGAGTATGAAAGTCATTTCTTAAGGCGCTGCAGTAACATTGAACAGACAGGCGTCTCTCTGTGTAGAAATAACTTTAGACTCTCTGTTTGTGTTATTCACTCCTTCACGTTATGCCTTTCCTACTCTGACAGGCCATAAAAAGGTCTTAAAACTCTACAATAAAGGCCTCAGGAGTAATGCAGTTAATATTGTTGTGAAGGGGCACAAGCTCTGTAACAAATGTGAGGGCTCACCAACAGATTTTGACAGATTTGTGAACAATATTTGACAGAAATAGGCCTTTTGTGTCCATAGAGAAAGTCTCAGATCTTTGGTTCAGCTCATGATGAATGGGAGCAAAAACAAAAGTTTTGCCTTTATAATTTCGTGTGTAATCTATTTTAGGCACATCCAGGTTTTTTGCTGACAGCCAGGTGCTAAAGGTTAAAGGTTTGTTCTCAACAGGTTCTGGTTGACCCTGACCTCAGCTTCATGTTTGAACAATATCTCTGTGGCGTTGGGGGCTTTCTCTGATGCCAGGTGGAGAGGGGGCATCAAGCTGAGTGATAACTTACTAAGTAAATCATGTAAAATGAGATATGGTTTAATTAAAATGTACTGCAGCTCTGAGAGGCTTCATGGGCAAAACTTTTAATGAACTTTTTGTTTTCCCAAAACAATCAAGGTGCAGTGAAGCAAAAAAACAAGTCCCTGATAAGTTCTCAGATGAGTCCGACTTCAAACTTTACACACTCACATTAATTAAACCTACTGCAGGGATTCGCTGATCAGCGTTCAGAGGTCAGACTCCTGCTGTTTTTAAAATGAGACGGACCACAGCTCAGACTCCTTTGTGGACTGGACTTCATCACAAGCGTTGTACTGCACCCCAGCGCGGTTCTTGGAAGCAGCTTTGTGAAGAAGAGCGAACTGCCACTGAGTCTGAGGTTTGAGGCTTTAACACAGGCTTCATGCTGAACACAGAGACCAACTTTATTAGTTTAAAGCCAGGAAACATTAAACCGTTCTACTGTGAGCTGCTGGGATGCAGGAACACAGAATTACACCTACGTTGTTTGCTGCTTGTGCACGTCCTGAATGAAATTACACCCAGTTTTCTTACACTATTTATTGTAATTTTTTCATCCACAGTAATTCATCTAAAAAAACAGCAGCATCATGGAAACGGTGCACCATGTAGCCCTGTGTTGATGTTGTTAATTTATATTCTGCTCACTCTCCTCCAGCTGTGTCTGAGCTGGAATAAGTTACTGCTAATGCTCACAGACCATTTCCTACTGCTGCCGTTTTACATTTAAAAACACTTAAACTGCACAAACAGGGGGCGGCTTTTATTGTGAAGAAGCCACAGGAAATACAATGCATTTGTCAAGCAGAGGACTGATTGTACTAAATGCAACAGACGGACAAATAAAGAAACAAAGGAACAGAAACAGAAACATAACTTCACTCCACACAAAGCCAATTTTGGTTCTGTATAAAAAGAAAAAGTAATTAAATTTGTTTATACAGTTTAAAATCTGTATAAAAATGTTTACAATCTGTACAATATTTGACTCCCTCAATCCTTGGACCCATAGTGTGGATTAGCAGACGTGCCCCCTTAAATAAAGTACAATATATATATGAAGAATATAAACTTACCTTCACCAGCAGCTCAGTGATGGCGTTATGAAGAGGAACCAGATCCCTGAAACACAGAGTACACAGCCTGAAAGGAATATCTGCAGACACTACCCTTTGCTAAATATGGTGCTGCCTTTTGGGGTAATGTGTTTATTTAATAGTTAATATTCCCCTAATAAGACGCTAGAATTGAACACTGGTCAAATAAATAATAATAAAGGTTTGTAGAAAAGGTGAAAATACCACATTTTCTATTATAAGTATGGTTAGTGCATTAACACTATAGAGGTTTACATTACATTTCTATTTTTGTCTTGTAATAATACCATCATTATTATCATTATTAACAACAAATCCAATCAAAGTAGGATACAGAAAGCTAAACCCAACCCACAGCAGAATTTTGCAGCTTTCTTGGGCTTGAAAAAAAATCACTCAGTCTAGCACATACTGAGCCTTGTTCACATGCATTCCTCACCCCAATCTTAAACCAGATTTTGACCTGGAACTTAAAACCAAGTCTACATCTTCAAATAGATTTCTGAAATGCAGACTGACCAAAATGCCCTACAATGAAGAAACGTCCTCACTACATTGGTATAAAACTGAAATTCAGAGACCTTTGAAAGGGCAGGTGCTCAAAGTATAAAAAGGGCACATGGAACATGGATTTAAATGGGGCTGTTCTCAAAATATGGATACAGAAAATATTGTGATGTATTCCTTGCTGATATGCTTATACAGATGCTTCTGTATCAGCAAATGCTGTGACGCAGTTTTGAAAAAGAAACAGGGAATAATCAACTCTGTGGGCTGACAGGGAACAGTTGCTGGTGATGTTGCTGCTGCTGGTGTTGTTGTTGGGCAAATGATGTTTAAGGTTTTTAAACAGGCCAATTTTAATACAAAAGATTTAAATATTTATTGCAGTACAAACATTAAGAATGCTGTGTAAATTTTCCGAACTGACCGAACCAGTAAAACCAGGGGAATTGTCTCCAAAAATATCTACAATATTTTGGGGGGGGAACCCCGCCGGTTGGGTGCTTTTTTTAACTTAACAAAACTGATGGTTTACAACGTATCCAAGCAACAGCTATAGTTACATGGCCATTCACATGAACGCGCATCGCTAAGACCAGGCATAGTTAAGCCTAGGCTTAAGTTTGGTTGGTGCAACCGATGTGAGCTAAATTCTAAAGGCTGGTCTTAACTAAGACCTACTTAGCAGTCAGGACCAGGTTTATTACCAGGTTCACTCAGCCCGCCCCAGCTCCGCCTCTTTGCCCATTTTTGAAATAGCTGAGTCAAGCAGCCACCCACACTAACCTAACGTCTATGTTTTAAACAGATCTATCGAAAAGCATGAAGCCGCGTACAAGTCGGTTCTTCCATCACTGTGAGGACCAGTTTTGGAAATCTCTACTTCAGGACATTTTGTGTTTCCTTACCTTCCAGTACTGCTTTGGTCGACATTAAACTCGGCCCAGATCTGCTCAAACAGGGATGAGCAACAGCAACCGGCACTGGACATGAATGCACCAAAGACCTTCTGATGCTTTTGCTCTGCAATAGTTCTAATATTGTGAAAAGTTTTCTGTGTGTTGATGCTTTACATAAGTAAAAGTAATAATTGCACACTAAAAAAATACTCAGTAAAATGTCCCTGTCCCTACAAAGCAGGATGTTGCTGCTGTAGTTGTTGAGCTGTTCAGTTGAAGACTGCAGCTGATGATTCTTGGCATGCTGGATCAGTCTGCTGATGATTTCCTCCATGAATCGATTGATTGTTTGGTTTGATTCTGCCGTCACAGTTACCCAGAGTGATGCCTTCACAGCGTTGTTGTGTCCAACCAACAATCCAAAGCTCAACCTTACTAATAAACATCAGCTTTATTACAGCCTTCGGAGGAAAAGCAGCAAATCTTTACGAGAGAAACCATCAGATGTTTCACAGGAAAAATGGTCAAAATAGTTAATTATCTGCCAAACGACTTCTTAATCATTTCAGCTGTACTTTACATTATATCATATTTCCAAGTGTTTGTAAAAATATCACTTTGTAAAGTAACTAATGCTGTCCTTTGAGATGTGGCAGAGTGGAAGTACATTAGACCAACTGTTCATGGTGTTACTTTTAAAAACCCCACGCTGAAAATTGAAAAGCTCTTTTGGAATCATAAGACTGGAATTAAAACAAACATTTAACTTCTAAATTCTACTTAAAAAACAGCTGTATATAATCTCAAAGTTTTTAAGAATTTAGATTTCCAGCAAGTCAGCCTGATGGATGAAGTGAGACAGGAGACTTTAGGATTATAAAAAACAATCATAGCAACGAGTCAATGAATCACAGTTCCACACCAGTAATGATTTGTCAATTTATTTTTAATAATAAGTTGAGTAAATACTGTATATAACTGTCTGCAGACATAATGGCAGTGGTAAATCATATTTTATGTTAATTAGCATACAGGAACAGAAGAGAAAATGTACTTAAAAATAAAATATTAATGAGAACAGAGGTGTGTCCTGAAGCACTCTGCAGATAGACCTAGTTGGAAATAGTCTGCCATTGTCAGGCTTTTACCCACAGCCTCCTTTCTGTGAGACAAACGACGTACAGCGTGAAAAAAATCTTTCCAGGAAGGTAAAAAGGTCGTCAAACCTCGCCTCTTCCTTCTTACTCAACCTAAAGAAGTAGCAGCAGAGAAAAAGAAGTAGAGCCCACACCTCAGCATCCTTTATGAAGAAAAGGAAAGAAAGTGTGAAATCTTTTAGGGACATTGTGATAGTTTTGTTGAATTATGTAGCTTCCATGGAGCTTTTCTATTTAGATAATTCACATAAAAATGCTTAGATGAAATGTGGCTTTGTGCTTCTTTGCGTTTCTGTTGCATATTAACGTTTGAAAGAAAGATCAAGCATCCTTCGACATTAATGAGCTGTCTTGAACCACTTTTACTTTTAGAACAAGCTATTTAAAATAAATCTATGTGCACCACAATGAGAGCTGAAAGCCACTAATGATGATAGAATTAGCTTAAAATGAACAGAAAAAGACAATTAAATATTTCAACACAGGTATTTATGTCAACTGATGGTGCTGCTACGAAAAAAGGTGAGAACAAAGTACAATAATGATAATATGGATGAGTGGGAGGGCTATATTTAGCAGGAAGCTTTATGTTACATTGTTATGTGACTATCATAATGGTGCTTCACAATAACAACATCATCATGTCATGAAAACAATCATTTTGTGATCAAACTGAACTGAATTTGAGGTGAATCATGTGGTGCAGATTACAGACACAGGAGCACGTAGTTGTGTTCAAAGAAAGTCCCAAAGCCTGGGTAAACTGGCTCAGTGAATTTGTTGCGGAAGGTGTGGAGGTGACTCAGTGTGTCACCTGAGACATTATAGTAGGACAGAGTGCCGGCTGGCCAGTCCAGAAACACCCCCAGTCGGCTGCAGCTAGTAGCAGGAACAGAAATATTTTGGGACTGACTATTATGCCATGCACAGAGAGCATCACTTGGTGGGGACCCTGTGTGGTCTAAAGTCCAGGACATGACATTGCGACCAAGCCCACACTGGCTAAAATTTCCTTTCCTAAACAGGCCTTTGTAGGTAACACCAACAACAACCCCTTCAACTGAGCCAGTACTCCACTCCACCTCCCAGTAGCAGCGCCCGGTCAGCCCCTCTCTGCACAGAACCTGAACGTAATAATCAAATCTCTGCGGGAGGTCAGGATACGACTGCCTTGCTCCACATGTTGCCTTCTTGTCCCCCTCAGACAGAGTGATGTGGTTGTGCGCTGTGTCTGGGTCCAGAGTGAGATCACAGGAGTCTGATGGAGAGAACGAGACGTCATCATGGTTACAAGCATCTATCCAGGTTCACAAGTTACATTTGTGGATTATTATGAACATATTTTAAAGGAGAGGCTCATATTTTGTAACATTCACTCACAAGCTCATATGTTGTTAATATCAACAGAGGTGGAAAGAAACTATTTACTCAATAATTGTACTTCAGTACAATGTTCAGGTACTTGAGTATTTTATACTCAACTACAATTTCACTACAATACAGATGGAAATATTAAATATAGTTTTTACTAGATTTATTTGACAGATTTAACTTTTACATAAACACATCAGATAAGCTTGTTATACAACACATTGTTAAATATTAATCCAGTGGACCAACATAATCAGTGTGTAGCTGTGTCTCTTTGTCACGTTTCAGATAACTGTTAACTGAGAACTTTTTACTTGAGGTTTTGTTTTAAAACAATTACAGGGTAAGTGATAACAAAATCTACAGTATTTTTCCAAAGAAAAGCTCAAAATGGACTCTGTGAGTAATAAAAGTTACGGCCAATCAGATTTCTCGAGAGTCATATGTTTTTGTCTTACAGGGAAAATAAAGTACTTACACCAGATCAAATCTCTTTTGTCTGCAATTGTCTCCACAGGAGGGAGGGTGAAAAATGCATTAGTCACCAGAATGCCCTTCCTGTAATGGTAGATGGTTGCACCGGGGTTTTTCTTATTTTCAATGGGTGCTATGAGGAAACTGAATCGGCTGTTGTTCTTCAGTGCTTTGGCAAGATCCTGGAAAGCATTGGCCTTTTCTCTCATATTGATTAAAACATCATCTGAGTAGTACCACGGCTCTTCATTGGTACTTTCTAACTTCACTAAGTCAAAGTATTTGGCCATCTCATCAAGGCAGGGGTCAGTACTTTCCAGGGAGGTCAAAACAAAGCACAGAGCCTCCTCTACACCAAGAACCTCTCTGTCCATCTCTGACTGATTCCGGACAATCTTTGTTCCCTCCATCATCTCTACACAGGACCTGATGACGTTGATTTCTCTCTTTTTATCTTCCATCCACTTGCTTAGTTTCTCATGGCTGAACGGTGACTTCTTTCTGTCTTCAAAGACTTTTTCTAATTCGCTTTCACCTTCTTTACCATCGCGGATGGATGGAATTTTTTTCTCCATGGTCTGTCTGAGGCTAGCTGCATAGTAATGACACAGTTTTTGGAAACTTCTCAACTTTTCTTTGATTGGTGGAAAATCTTGAACTACTTTGTCTTCCAGCAAATCGTTGCATAGTTTTTCCAGATGATGCAGCTCCTCCAGAGCATCTTGAGCCTTTCTCACCAGTCCAACACTGATCCCACTCACCAGCTCAGCAGCTTTGCGAACTAAATTCTTCAGTGGCATCAGCCAGACCTTCAGTGGAACACTGTTCTCTCCCTTTTCTCCCAGCAGCTTCGGAAGTTGTACATAGGTCTTCACTGCATCTACAAATGTAGTAGGGTTGCTGTCAAGAATGAAGTCTCCAAAGAATTTGCAGGAGAATTTATCAGCCAAAGCCTTTTCTTCATCAGTCAGCTTGATTTCAACTTTCCCCTCAACACTAAATGAGGGGATCTTCTTTATCACAGCTTCCATTTTGCACTTGATGTTCGGAACACTGCTGGCGTCTAACTTCTCACTGTCAAACACAAAGAAAGCGTTTGCTCCATAAAGGATGCCTGTGACTACATGAGTTGCAGAGCCCTTCTGAATAACATCTGTCTGTTTGGTACTCATGGTTAAATGGTCGATCATTGACAACTGCTTGAAGTTGGTGGTGGCTTTGTAATGAAAAGTAACTCTCCTCTGATTCTTGGATTTCTTCTTATCATTCAGATACTTGGCAGATCCTCCAACTTCAATCAGTCCACTCATATAACTGACCTTCAGAGAAGGATCAACATCCAGCAGAAAGGACTTGGATTCAATGGAGTCTGATGTAGAAATTTCAAATGCACTGCCGTGCTGATAGCTTACAACCGTGTTCTCTTTTAGAGTTTTATCATCCAAAGTCAAACCTACAAAAAATGTAAAACATCAGTCATCTGATAAAGCAGGAACATCATTTTGTTAATATAAAGTCACACTAAGCTAATCATAAACATTTTGACTTCTACATGTTGCAGCTTCTTATTCAGCCAGCAGTTCTCTAAACAGCTAATTTAACTATTAGATGATTCATTGTCTCAATTGACCTAATTAATAAAGGGATTATAGGACTGTGTGACAATGCAATAATAAAACTTTCTATATCAACATCACTAAAATCAGTGAGTCTTTTAAAATAGTGTTACTGCTTCATGAAATTATTTCAAAATTCATGTAATCAGAGATAATATTTGTTTAATGTCAAGACTGTGAATGTGAAGTCTCACCTGGGATCAGTTGATCTTTCCGAGCATCGTAGAGCATTCCTAAGGTGAAAGGTCGACCCAGAGCAGCAACCTCCATGGTACCTGAAGAGTTCTCCAACCTGTCGAGAAACATCAAGTAAGTGACAACACGGCCGTTAGTACTTCATTTAAACTTCCATGTAATCACTCGTGAAACCAACCACCTGCTGGTTCTGGGAACAGCCACTATTCTGCTTCTTATGTGAAAGAATCGTGTCGGATTTTTGGCATGCATGCTATCTCACCTCTCTCTACTCTCACCTACTGATTCTGAACCTTACATAATACCGTGGCAAATGATATGGAGTCCACTAACACCAAAAACATCAAGGTCCCTGCACAACACAGACTTCAACACAAACTCCATGTAAGGATACAAAAACAACAGAAGTTTTATGTGCTGAAACCCGTCAGACCAAACGAGAATCAGATTGTTAGGTCGGTAAACCATGGGTCATCATCTCAAACTGAAAAAAAGGACCCAAAGTTGGCTTTCATCCTGTTGGACTCGTAAACTATAATGGCTGCGAAGCTTGCAAATTATATTGTTAATTTGTACTTTAGTTGGCTCAAGTTAGATAATGTTAGCTTGCTGGCTAATGCCGACCAGTTGCTACCGTTATCCCAAATCCATTTTTTTTGCCTATATGTGACTCAGACAATGGAACCAGAAAAAACATTGACAGGTACAGGGGCCTGTGCAGGGCTGGATACGTAATCATACTATGCATTGACAGAATTATAAAATGGATTATTGTTAGTCTTTTTTTTTACTGATGTTCTTCTCAATAATAGAAGCAGAGGGTCCAGCACAGGGGAAGCTCATCCTCTCTGTCTCAAAGTCCCGGGCTGAATTTGAGTCCCAGTACACCTTATGTTACAGTCATACATTTACCAGGGATAATCTAACTGCACCTTACTCCAGTGATGAAATAAATCTAAATCACTAATGTCAGAACCATTTTGAGTTTTAAGTCAAAGACTTCAGAAAAACGCGGATTCTCCAGTTTGGTTAAAAAACTGACATACAGATTTTAAATTAATCATAACAAGTCAGTGACATGGAAATTAGACAAATTTTAAGATATGCTACTATTATCATTATTCTAACGTGATCTCTGTGTCTGTTTTTCAAGGTGACAAAATAAAATATTAAATTCATAATCAAACACGTTTTTTATTTGTATTTTTTAAAAATAAATTGTTAAATAATTAGTAATTAATCAAGTAGTAAAAAAATCTTAAGAAAAATCAATGAATCAATTGTCAGATTAATAAAAAATTTTATTAATCATTTGAAAATAATTGTTAGGTGCAGCCCTAGTTGACTGTAATTCACAGTGAGCATGCAGCACTATTAACAAGATGTTCAGTAAGTTTTGGAGTCCTCTGTTATATTGAGATCGGAATTTAAATATAAATGGAATCACCCTCTTAAATTCAGCTTTAAAGGAAATTTTGCCAGTTTCAGATTTGTCAAACTGCTATTCTATTTGTAAAATTACAAAAAAGGACAATTTAAATTAATTTTTTACATGTAGACCACAGTGGACCAGGTCCTGATCAAAGCCCACCAGTTGTCCTTATTGTGGTCTTACCTAAAGTATCCTGTTCATTATTACATCAATTACAACTTAAAAGATCCTCCTCCTCTGGTTTTGAAGCTTTTTTCCATTTTCAAAACACAATAATATATTTAGCAAACCTGGAAGGCTTTACCTGAAATAAACAAGAGGTGTTGCTCACTCAGCAATGTAAAATAAGATTTCCTTTAGCTGCAGAATCAGAAGCTGATAAACTACATGATTCACGTTTACCATTATCACTAAAGGAGGCAGAGGAACAACTAAACTTTTGGGACACAAAGGAAGAGACAGCAGGAGAAGGAGAGGACTATAACTGTTTTAGCAGGACTAATAAAGAATCTAACACATTTAACTGGGTTTAGCAAACAAAGCTCTTCTAGTAAATCACAAGCACGGGAAATGAGACAATAAGCTTACCGTACCCGTCAGCACCTGAGCAGACAAGTTGTGCGTGAGTCTTCCTGACTTCCAGCTGGAACTCTGATGGTCTGTGATGCTGCAAGGTTTATATGCTGTCAGATTCTCTTTTCTGCTGCCTCCTCCCATGACACTCCTCCAGACATGACAACTACCATTTGTAACAGACATGAGGCCTGCAGCCAGATTATATTTGCTTCTGTTAAGAACAGGGAAATAAAGAGACAGGAAGCAGGTAGTGTCAAGGGCGTTACTTTGTGTTGAAAAGGGGTGGGGACACAATGTCTCAGATTAGGGTGAGACATTACACTTAGCTCTGAGATGTGATGACACACAATATTGGGTTCACTTTAACAAGATGAGAGGATATTTTAACACTATTTTGAAGAAATATTCAATGCTGAAATACAGTATGTGTCCCCAGAATCTTTTTTTCATCACTTTATTTCCTGCAATCTGGAGAAGTTTGTGCACCAATTGGTAATGTGCTTCTGTCCCTCACTCCTGTCAGACTTTATTATACATGTTTATGTTTTAACTGGACTTTGACTGCATACTTCATGCACACATTCCCCTTTACAGACCCAGGCCTCAATGGTCTCAGATGCAGAAATTAGTCACAATTCGAAACAATGACAAACATGATGTGAATGTAAAACATTCATACAATACCTGCGGCTATTTCAGGATGGGTGGGAGGCGGAAACACCTGCAGAAACCGTCAGAAGGAGAGAGAAGAGGGAAGTCAGCGAGTTAGTAATCAGAATCAGAATCAGCTTTATTGCCAGGTATGTGTACACAAACAAGGAATTTGACTCAGGATTGTACATTTCTCCCGATGTGCTTACTCATACAAAACTACAAGATCATAATAATAAAAAAAAATAAAATAAAATCGCAGACTTAAGTGTAGACAACACAAATTCACACTATGAACGAAAACAATATAGACATATTGAGAAATAGTGCAGTGAGCAGAGTGCAAAGGATGCAGGAGTGGATGTGATATACAGGTACACATACATGCATGCACATGTACACAGTGCGATGAAGCATTGTGCAAAGGATGCTGGAATAAATGAGTATTACAGTAAAAAAAAAAACTGGCTACACTTTCCCCAGGTCTTTTGGCTCAAATGACCACATTTCCTGCCATTTTAAGAAACTTAATTCACCAAGCAGTTTAGAGGTAACGTCATGCTAACAGTATAGCCTCATATTGTGACTTCCTAAAGCACTAACACATTGTTTTATTCCAGACTTTTCTTAAATTCTTAAATGTGCTCATCACTTACTCCATGGGCCTTTCACCATCACAGGATAAGTAAAATGGTTGACTCTGACTCTTGATGTGTGGTCACACGACCAATTATATCTTGGGTTGCCGAGAAACAAGGGCTGGCTCATTTTCACAGGTACAACACTTTTTTACACATTCACACATTTAAATGTACCAAACTTTTTCACACAGCTAAAATACATCTGGGAGTAGCAGCGTGTCAAACATGTGTTTGACCAACATGTGAAATCATTTTACATGTTTCTTCAATTTCAGAAATATGAGCTAGGGATGATCATTTATGCATTTGAAGTGATGGCTCCGACACTGTGAACGTTCTTCCTTCAGACGTACATTCAGTGGTATCTGATGCCTTTAAAAAGCAGCTGAAGACTCTTTTGGCCTTTGCTCCGCCTCGTGCTGTCTAATGAGTGTAATCTTCTGCATACTGCACAATTGTGTGTCACAAGACTGAATTTTTCCTGAGCTGTAACCTCACTCTGACACACAGCGGTTCTCAGCTTCTCTGGGCCAGCCCCCCGATCCATCAACCAGGTCCCTTACTACCCCCCCATCAAAAGGGATGTGGGCTACTTGCCCTGAATATTGTTGATTTTTGTTG
This sequence comes from Lepomis macrochirus, assembly GCA_024633595.2. Classification (NCBI taxonomy): domain Eukaryota; kingdom Metazoa; phylum Chordata; class Actinopteri; order Centrarchiformes; family Centrarchidae; genus Lepomis; species Lepomis macrochirus. The sequence continues at coordinate 3,165,973 of JALXJV020000023.1, read as the reverse complement.
ATTGTTTGTTGGTTGTTGTTGTTATTTTTTTGTATTTAAAAACACTTTTTTAAAAGCACATAATTGAATGATAAACAGTGTACTTGTTACTTTACCAGTGAAGAAAAAAGTCATGTGAATAGTAATGATATATAAGTGAATGTTCCTTCCAGAAACTGTGTGTGAACCCACAGATTGTTTTCTTTGATGGGGCACTAATAAGCAGGGGGTCTGGAGGTCTTCCCCCAGAAGGGTTTGAGCATTAGACTTAATTTCCTGCATTCTGGTGAAAATTTCTGACAATTCAAAATATATAAATGTAATAATATAATGCATTGAGGCTCTCAGGCATATTTTATTGCCTTTTAGTATTTTTCTCCTGTAGATCTACTTATTTGATATCATCCCTGCTGAGTCAACATACATGATTTAGTCTTCCCTCCTCTTTTGTGTCTTTTGTTCGGGGAAGTGATGTAAATTCTCTGTATTTGTATAGCACCTTTCTAGTCTTTTCAACCACTCAATGCGCTTTCACGCTACATCTACATTCACCATTCACTCACATTCATACACTGAGTGCTCAAAGAATCTAACATTCGCACACATTCATACACTGGCGGAACAGCTGCCAGGGGCAGTTCGGGGTTCAGTTTAGTATCTTGCCTAAGGACACTTTGAAATGCAGCCTGAAGGAGCTGGGGATTGAACCACTGACCTTCCAATTAACGGGCAACCCGCTTTACCTCTTGAGCCCCAGTGCACATTAATGAACAAGGACAATGCCCAAATGTAAATGAGTCAGTTTTAGCCATAGGGAATAATTTTCATCTGGAGTCCCTGGCAGGTTGATGTTGTGCAAATTCAGTTTCTCTCCCACATATCTGTGTTCCTTGACACATTGAGAAAAAAACATATGATACTAACATCACCATTTAATGAGAGTTCATAATACTCCACTGCGCATTACGTTATCGATTCGCTGGAAGTATCCCCTCAACTCTCTGACAGACACAGAACTGGATGAGATGAGGAGGTGCTCATACAGGGGGGAAACAAAACTAAGTGACAACACCTGTGATCAGGTATAAATCTCACCGCAAATCCAAACACGTTAACTTCAGCAGCTTTGATAAAGTGCAGCTCACAGTCCCAAACAGAGCAAGGCTAATAGTGCGAGGTGGGTACACTTCACAGCACTCTCTGGTATCGCATCAGGTGTTGAACACTGGAAGAAGTTGCTTTCAGGGGAATTCCAATAGCGGAACATCCCTCTTATAAATGTGTAACCGCTGCGATAACATGGCATTCATGGTGTACTGCTCAGATAAATTAACGCTTTCCACGATCATACCAAGAAAGAGTGTCCATTTTTCAGAGTTTACACTGTAAACGCGATATAGTTAAATTTTTACAGATGATACTCTTATTTCCCGTTCCCATGAAAGAAGCATGGAGCTGTGCCGCAAGAAGCTGACAGAAACACTGAAGAGAAGACGATACACACTGCCTCATTCAGTCGCAGTGGAGTAAACTAGCAGGTTTTAATGTTGCAGACCAGTTTTTTTGCAAGTAGTTGAAAGTTTAAACTCGTATTGTTGTGAACGCCCCCCAAGAGCATCTCAACACCCCCCTTTCCAAAATTGTTGCTAAACTGGACCAGGGCTCCTTACAAAGGTATGTGCAAATAAATGACAGTGTGCTTCTCCTCGTCATGTTCTTTTATGGAGGTGACTTGATACCAGCCTTCAGGCCGTCCAGGAACAGCATCAACATGCTGGTCCAGATGCTGCCCCAGCAAAAAGGCCATTGATGGAGCCATGAAATTGAGGTTCAACTCACAGTCCACCGGCTTGCCTGTGGAGCCTCCTGCAGACATATTTGACATGCCACTAGCCACAGTCCTCAACATTGTGGAGGAAATGATGGCCATCCTACACAGAGAGAGTCACCCTAAACCAGATGAGATGGAGGAGGTGGGGGCTGGCGTTGTTCGCCTGCTGGCCTCCTTGAGGTATTCTGCTGTGTTGCCGGTGCCATCATTGGGTGCCATATCAGGATTCTTTCCCCTGCAGAGTCACAGAAGAAGAGCTACATTAATAGAAAGCTTTTTTCCTTCAGTGCGGCTACAAGGACTCTGTGATGGCAAGGGCCCATTTCTGGACGTAGGCAGCATACCCATACCTGCAGCGTCCTGTTGCCATTATGACACCATACTGGCAGCCTGTAGAAGTAAGATCACTCTTTCTGGCTCATTAAAAAACACACACACAGCAAATGGTAACTTTGGTGACTTTGAAACACTTTAAATTTTCTACCTGAATTTTGATACAGGCACCATGCAAGGGCAAGAAACATTACTAACCTAAACCTTTGGTGTCGTGAAAACACAGCAGCACTCTATCTTTTTGAGGTGATTGATGCCTGCTGCATCCACAACATTTGTGTGGCAGCAGATGATATTCTGGAGGAGGAGGAAATCTAAAGCCTAGAGCAATTTAATCACATGTGGGCGAAGTCTTCCCTCCCTGTGGTTACCCTGACCTTACTGGATCTGAAATGTATTCAAGTCACATAGTGGAGGAGGTGCTAAACCATGTCTGATTTTATAAAATAAACATGTTTTTTAATTTAATGAGATTGTCCCAGGTAAGTAACTGATATTTACTAAGAATACTACAGTGTGATAATGTTTTTTATCCAGTATTTTTAATGCTTGTTTGTATAATGTTTCTAATGGTTTTATTGTTGTGGAGTGAGTATTGGACCTTATTATTAAACAATATGTTATGTGGGATAAAATCATGGAAAAGAAATATGATTCAGCAGCTAAAATCTCTGATGAATCTGAAGTTTGCTAGATTGAACCTAATCCAGTTGTTAACTTTTTTGATGTGAGTTTTGAAATCGAAGTTTGAGTCTATATGTAATCCTAAGTATTTATATTCTGTGACGGCCTGTAATCTTTCTCCAGATATAAAAATTTCGGGTTTATATTTATATTGTTTTTTGAAAAGAACATGGCAACTGTTTTGGATATGTTCAATTGCAGACAGGATTGCTCAAGCCAGGTTGAGATCAGTGACATGGCCTCTGTTCGTTTTAACTTCCTCTGTGGATTTTCCATGGTCCAATATAACTGTGTCGTCTGCATACATCAAAGTGTCACAGTTCTTACACACAGTTGGTAAATCGTTAATGTATATATACTGAAAATAATTGGACCTATAATTAAACCCTGTGGAACACCAGTTGATAATAGTAAGGGGGTAGAATTATATTGGTCAATTCTTACAGTTTGTGAACGAGATGAAAGGTGTGAATTAATGAGGCTAATGAATTTGGAGGAAAAATGAAATGCATGAAGTTTGTGAAGCAAAACTGAATGGTTGACTGTATCAAATGCTTTACGAAGGTCTAAAAAGATTGCTCCCACTATCCCTCCTTTGTCCATATTTGATTTAACCTTTTCCAGAAAATAACATGTTGCTGTCTCTGTAGAATGGTTAGCCCTAAATCCAAACTACAGTGAGTGCAAAGGAAAATAACTGCAATTAAGATGATTGGTAATTTGTTTAGCAACCAGTTTTTAAAAAACTTTAGATACTGTTGGCAAAATGCTAATAGTTTGGTAATTAGATGTAAGAAAGGAGTTGCCACCTTTAAATATGGGAATGACACTAGCAAGTTTCCATGGCTCAGGAAATTTCCCTTGATATAGTGACAAATTAATGATATGTGTTAGTGGATCCATAATTGACTGACCTATTTGTTTTAGCGTGAGTGTTTCCATCCCATACACGTCTTTTGCTCTTAAGCAAAAGACTTAAGCTGTGTAATTGCCTTTTCCACATCAGATATGGATAGAGATTTTGGACATAGCGGGGGCTCAATTAACAAATCTGAACTAATGACACAGAGCTTGTTATCAGGGCTTGACATTAACACAGTCACTGCCACTAGCCACTTTGGCGGCCAGTCAGTGCGTGAGTGTGCGTGGCCGAGCAGTGTGGAGAAGAAATGCTCCGCAGAACGAGAAAAAAGAGAAAAGGCAGGAGGAAGATTACAGACATATTCATGATTAAGGGGCGAGGTTCCCTTATATCACATTAAATCGTCCTGTCACAACTACATTTCCAGAGTTGATTATTAAAATATAGAACTATGTTTTAAGAAAAGTTGTCATGCCAAAGGAAAGCAGAATATGCATATAATCTGGAGAAAAGACCTGTTAACTTGTTTTGCATAGTAACTCAGAGTAACCATGGCTTCACTATGATGAACATAAATCCAGTCAGAGCTCTGAGGAAAGGCAGATGCAAATGATTCTGGTGAATTTTTTTTTCAGTTTAGTTTCAGTTTTTTTAGTTTAAACTTTTACACCCATGCAGCATTTTTATTATATATAATAAGAAGCTACTATTTTAATGTGTTTATCTTAACAGACTACATGACTTCAAAAAAGGAGCTTTACACAGAACCTTATCGGAGCTAATGATAATATTAGTACATTTTAGCAAACCGTTGTCAACTTTAATCATATAAAACTTAATTTCCCAAAAACAAAAATTTGGCTAGTGAAAATGCTGTGTGGCTAGAAACTTTGGAAAATCACTAGCCACAATGGGTAGTGAGCAAAAAAGTGAATGTCAAGCCCTGGTTGTTATATTTCACAGGGAAACTTTTGGCTGTGGTCTCATCAGAATCAACAAAATACTTGTTTAGTGTCTGTGCCACAGCAGATGGATCCTGCAAAAGCATGCCATTGTTCTTTAGCTGTATTGAATTATTACTGGAAGAAGTTTTACCTGTTAGTTTATTGATCCGCTCCCAAATAGCTTTTGAGCTTTTTTCACTACAGTTTTTAATAATTGTCATAAAAAAGTCTGCCTTTACTTTTCATAGCTGTCTTGTCACTTCATTCCTTAACAAAGCAAATTTTTGTCTGTCACAAGATAGTTTTGACTTATTGGCTTTTTTAAGGGGATTGTCTCTGTCTTTCATCAGTTGTTTGATATCATCACTGAGCCAGGGAAAAGAACACTTTCTGTTTTTGTGTTTAATTGTCACTGCAAATTCATTAATTTTTGTTTGTAAGCATTCAGTAAATTTCTGACTGATCATTCATTTCATTGTCCAATAGTAGAGCGTCCCAGTTCATATTTCTTATTGCTGTGTGTAATTGTTCCTGTTTGCTCCTTGGAATGCCAATGAACTCCTTTTTTCCGGAGTAGGCTAAAAATCGCTTTTTGGTTAATTTTCTTGTTATCAGCACCATGTTATGATCTGAGAGACCAGTTAACATATTGTAAGTTTTTGTAATCCGTTCAGGATGAGTGGTGAAGATTAGGTCAGTTTGGGTGCTACAGTTGTGATCCGTGTCGGTCCTTTAACCATCTGGACAAGATTAAATCCATCCATAATTTGCCGCAGTTTTTTCCTTGTACTGTTATTGCCCCAGTGTATTATAAAATTGCCCATCACTGTAACCTCCTTTTTAAAATCACACTGCTTTAACATTTCCTTTAGCTTATCATAAAAGTCTATGTTAGCAGATGGTGTTCGATATAAGACTATTAATGTCAAAGACATCTGAGTTGCAAGAGATAGATTTAACCCAACACATTCTAAATCAATTGGGGTTTTCCACTGGATTTCACTGCACTGTATGTTATCTCTCACATAGATAATTACCCCTCCCCCTTTGGCGTCAGCTCTATCTCTCCTGTAGGAGTCATACCCCGGAACTAAAAGCGCAGCAGTAGGGGAATTTTTATGCAGCCAACTTTCGCATAGGCTGAAATAATCCAGGTTTGATTCAGTCAACATGTGGATAATTTGTAATTCTCTTAAAACAGAGCAACTGAAGTCATCTGGTGAAAATTCCTATATTGTTTCATATTGCAATATATATCACAAAAAAGAAAAATATAATTTACTATTTTTTCCAATATTGTGCAACCCAATATTAAACAGCCTGTATAAAGTCTAAACGGATTTTAAGAATTTAGATTTCCAGCGCGTGATGGATGAAGTGAGACAGGAAACTTTGGAATTATAAAAGCAATCATAGCAACGAGTCAATGAATCACAGTTCCACACAGTAATGATTTGTCAATTTATTTTTAATAATAAGTTGAGTAAATACTGTATATAACTGTCTGCAGACATAATGGCAGTGGTAAATCATATTTTATGTTAATTAGCATACAGGAAAGTACACACTGCTGAACATAAGAGAAAATGCACTTAAAAATAAAATATTAATGAGAACAGAGGTGTGTCCTGAAGCACTCTGCAGATAGACCTAGTTGGAAATAGTCTGCCATTGTCAGGCTTTTACCCACAGCCTCCTTTCTGTGAGACAAACGACGTACAGCGTGAAAAAAATCTTTCCAGGAAGGTAAAAAGGTCGTCAAACCTCGCCTCTTCCTTCTTACTCAACCTAAAGAAGTAGCAGCAGAGAAAAAAGAAGTAGAGCCCACACCTCAGCATCCTTTATGAAGAAAAGGAAAGAAAAGTGTGAAATCTTTTTAGGGATATTGTGATAGTTTCGTTGAATTCTGTCGCTTCCATGTAGCTTTTCTAATTAGAAAATTCACATAAAAATGCTTGGATGAAATGTGACTTTGTGCTTCTTTGTGTTTCTGTTGCATATTAACGTTTGAAAGAAAGATTAAGCATCCTTCGACATTAATGAAATGAAAGCCACTAATGATGATAGAATTAGCTTAAAATGAACAGAAAAGACAATTAAATATTTCAACACAGGTATTTATGTCAACTGATGGTGCTGCTACGAAAAAGGTGAGAACAAAGTACAATAATGATAATATGGATGAGTGGGAGGGCTATATTTAGTAGGAAGCTTTATGTTACATTGTTATGTGACTATCATAATGGTGCTTCACAATAACAACATCATCATGTCATGAAACAATCATTTTGTGATCAAACTGAACTGAACTTGAGGTGAATCATGTGATGCAGATTACAGACACAGGAGCACGTAGTTGTGTTCAAAGAAAGTCCCAAAGCCTGGGTAAACTGGCTCAGAGAATTTGTCGCGGAAGGTGTGGAGGTGACTCAGTGTGTCACCTGAGACATTATAGAAGGACAGACTGCCATTAGGCCAGTCCAGATACACTCCCACTCGGCTGCAGCCAGTAGCAGGACCAGGAAGATACTGGGACTGACTATTATGCCATGCACAGAGAGCATCACTTGGTGGGTACCCTGTGTGGTCTAAACTCCAGGACATGACATTGCGTCCAAGCCCACACTGGCTATAATTTCCTTTCCTAAACAGGCCTTTGTAGGTAACACCAACAACAACCCCTTCCTTATAGCCAGTACTCCACTCCACCTCCCAGTAGAAGCACCCGGTCAGCCCCTCTCTGCACAGAACCTGACACACATAAGTATCAAATCTCTGCGGGAGGTCAGGATGCGACTGCCATGCTCCATATGCCGCCTTCTTGTTCCCCTCAGACAGAGTGATGTAGCTGTTCGCTGTGTCTGGGTCCAGAGTGAGATCACAGGAATCTGATGGAGAGAACGAAACATCATCATGTTCACAAGAATCCGTCCAGGTTCACAAGCTACATTTGTGGATTATTATGAACAAATATTAAAGGTTAGACTCATATTTTATAACATTCACTCACATGCTCATATGTTGTTAATATCAACAGTGGTGCAATGTCATATATGTGCCTTTAATGGTTCAATTCCCACTGCGACACGCCCACCAACCTGAGCAAGACTCTTAACCTGTAGTTGCTCCAGAGGTGTGCAGCAATTAGCAATTGTCTGTCACTGTGCTAAATGAATGCATGTACAGAGGTGTGAAAAAGGGTTTGCCCCCTTCCTGATTTCTTATTTATTTGCATGTTTCTCACGCTGAAATGTTTCAGACAAATTGAAAACAAATTGAACTACATGGCTCTGTGACTTTTGGGAAAATACTGTGGACTGATGAGACAAAAGTTAAACCTTTCGGAATGTGTGTCCCGTTACATCTGGCGTAAGTAAAAGTAACAGCATTTCAGAGAAGGAACATCATACCAACAGTAAAAACATGGTGGTGGTAGTGTCATGGTCTCGGGCTGTTTTGTTGCTTCGGGACCTGGAAGACTTGGTGTAAATGGAACCATGAATTCTGCTGTCTACCAAAAAATCCTGAAGGAGAAAGTCCAGCCATCTGTTCATGACCTCAAGCTGAAGCGCACTTGGGTTCTGCAGCAGGACAATGATCCACAACACACCAGGAAGTCCACCTCTGAATGTCTTTAGAAAAACAAAATGGACTTTGGAGTGGCCTAGTCAAAGTCCTGACCTGAATCCAATTGAGATGTTGTGGAATGACCTTAAAAAAGCTGGATAAGGCTTGAAAACCCTCCAATGTGGCTGAAATACCATAATTCCGTAAAAATGAGGGCTAAAATTCCTCCACAGCGCTTTAAAAGACTCACTGTCAGTTATCACAAACACTTGATTGCAGAAGTTGCTGCTAATGGTGGCCCATCCAGTTATCAGGCTGCAGGGGGGAATCACTTTTTCAGGGCCATGTAGGTTTCGATTTTTTTTCTCCAATAAAAATAAAACCCTTCATTTAAAAGCTGTGTTTTGTGTTTAATTGTGTTATCTTTGTCAAATATTCCCATATGTTTGGTCTGAAGCATTTCAGTGTGACAAACATGCAAAAAAAAAAAGAAATCAGGAAGGGGGCCAACAGTTTTTCACACCACTAAATGGAAAGTAACTATTAACTCAAGAACTGTACTTAACATAAACACAATGTGTTGTATAAGCTTGTTATACAACACATTGTTCATTATTAAACCAGTGGACCAACATAATCAGTGTGTGTCTCTTTGTCACATTTCAGATAACTGTTAACTGAGAACTTTTTACTTCAGATTTCTTTTTGAAACAATTTCAGTGTAAGCGATAAAATCTACAGTATTTTCCAAAGAAAAGATCAAAAGTACTCTGTGAGTAATAAAAGTTACATCAGGTTTCTGAGGGAGATACATTTGTTGTTATTAGTAGAACTGTGAAAATAAAGTACTTACACCAGAGCAAATCTCTTCTGCCTGTGATGTTCTCCACAGGAGGGAGGGGGGGCTTTGAAAAACCCTCAGAGAGCTTTTTGCCCTTCCTGTAACGGTAGATCGTTGCTCCTGTGTATTTCTTATTTTCAATGGCTGCTATGAAGAAACAGAATTGGCTGTTGTTCTTCAGTGGTTTAGTAAGATCCTGGAAATATTTGGCTTTTTCTCTCATTTTGGTGAAAATTTCACCTGAGTAGAACGACAACTGTTCATTGGTAGATTCTAATTTAGATGACTTTAGGTATTTGGTCATCGCATCGAGGCAGGGGTCAGCTCTCTGCAGGGAGGTGAAAACAAAGCACAGAGCCTCCTCTACACCAAGAACCTCTCTGTCCAGCTCTGACTGATCTGGGACGATCTTTGTTCCCTCCATCTTCTCTACACAGGACCTGATGACGTTAATTTCTCTCTCTTTAAAGTCCATCCACCTGGATAGTTTCTCATGGCTGAACGGTGACTTGTCTCTGTCTTTAAAGACTTTTTCTAATTTCCTCTCTTTTTCTTTACCTTCACGGATCGAGGGAATTTTCTTCTCCATGGTCTGTCTGAGATTAGATGCATAATGATGACACCATTTTTGGAAACTTCTCAAGTTTTCATGAATTTGTGGAAAGCATTGAACTAATTTGTCATCCAGCAAATCGTTGCATCTTTTTTCCAGATGATTCAGCTCCTCCAGAGCATCTTCAGCCTTTCTTACAAGTTCAACACTGATCTCTCTCACCAGCTCAGGAGCTTTGGGGGCTAACTTCTTCAGTGGCATCAGCCAGATCTTCAGTGGAACACTGTTCTCTCCCTTTTTTCCCAGCAGCTTCGGAAGTTCAACATAGGTCTTCACTGCATCTTCAAATGTTGCAGGGTTGCTTTTGAGAATGAAGTCTCCATAGAATTTGCAGGAGAATTTATCAGCCAAAGCTTTTTCTTCATCAGTCAGCTTGATGTCAGCTTTCCCCTCAACATTAAATTTGGGGATCTTCTTTATCACAGCTTCCATTTTGCCCTGGATGTTCTGAACGCTGCTGGTGTCTAACTTCTCACTGTCAAACACAAAGATAGCGTCTGCCCCATAAAGGATTCCTGTGACTACATGAGTTGCAGAGCCCATCTTAATACCATTTTTCTGTTTGGTACTCATGGTTAAATGGTTGATCACTGTCAACTGTTTGAAGTGTGTGGTAGCTTTGTACTGAAATGTCACTCGGCTCTGATTCTTGAATTTCTTCGTATCATTCAGATACTTGGCAGATCCTCCAACTTCAATCAGTCCACACATATAACTGACCTTCAGAGAAGCATCAACATCCAGCAGAGAGGACTTGGATTCAATGGAGTCTGATGTGGAAATTTTAAAGTCACTGCTTTGCTGAGAGCTTTCATCTGTGTTCTTTTTTAGAGTTGCATCATCCCACAATGTCAAACCTACAGAAATTGTAAAACATCAGTCATCTGATAAAACAGGAAAAATCATTTTGCTGTCTCACAAGTAATGATGCAACAATTGCATCTTTCTGGCTGATTCCAATTACAGATCTTTTTAAGGTCTGACCCTGATTCTGATTTTGGGTTGGATTTTGGATTCCAATTCTCTGTCTTTTACAACAACTATAATTGACAGCATTTGCAAACATTTGAGTAACTTTTCCTCATTAGCATGAGTGTAAGCATTAGCTTTTTGTCCATCAAACCGTATGTTCATTATAAAACACTGACTATTAAATTACTTTTACATTTCTCCCAAGTTGGAACAGGTTCTTCAGTCACATCTCACAATAAAAAGTGCTCCAGGTCAGGTTACTGCACAGAGCTTTTTGTGCAAATAAAATCTGTTGTGGTCATGACATGAAAGACTGTGCAGTGCAGCATGTGTGTAACATTAAATATGAACGGCATATATTTGTTTAATATATCTAGACTGTGAATGTCAAGTCTCACCTGGGATCAGTTGATCTTTCCGAGCATCATAGAGCATTCCTAGGGTGAAAGGTCGACCCAGAGCAGCAACCTCAGTGAGACCAGCCATTTCTCCAACCTGTTGAGAAATGTCAAAGAAGTGACCACACAGCTTTCAGTACTTTTCTTTTTTAAAAATGTAATCACTCATCAAGTTGTAACCTCACATAAACCTCACTGCTTCTTATGTGAAGGAATCAGGTTGGATTTTCCGCATGGACGCTCTGGATCCTCTCGCCTACTGATTCTGAAACGTACACCCAGGAACAACACGGCATTTAACAAATGGAGTCCACTAACACCAAAAAATGACCAGCGCAACACAGACTCAAACACAAACTCCATGTAAGGATGAAAAAAGTACAAGCTTTATGTGCTGAAACCCGTCAGGCCAAATGAGAATCAGATCGATGACGGGTAAAAACACGGGTCAACATGTGAAAATGATAAAAACCAACCCAGACTGGACTTTCATCCTGTTGGACTGGTAAACAAACGTTACTGCAAATCATTTGTGCTTCAGTTGGCTCAAGTTCAATAATGTTAGTATCCGGCTACCAATATCATTATTCTAATCTGCTTTATGTGTCTTTATTTTAACATGAAATATTATGTTTTTAATCAAACACATTTTGACATTTATTTTGGATATAATTTTGAATTTGGAAATAATTTTTATATTAATTGACTAGTAAAAACAATATCTAAACAATAATCAATAAATGAGTCAGTAGATTGATCAATTTTAAAAATAATTGGGATGGTTGTAACATTTTTAACCTTTCTGTCTGTATCTGGGAACTCTTTTAAACCAGAGCATTCAAAATGTGATAAAAACTAGCTGCATGTGTCTGCTATTAAATGGTGTAACTGTTATCTCTACAACACAGACAGAAAATGCATTTTAGCTCCAAATATTTATGAGTAAAACATTACAATTCACCCTATAGTTAATAACAAACCCTGTGCTGCCACAGGGTTTGTTACTTTTTCCCATGTGGAATAAGGACTAAACTGATAGATAGATAGATAGATAGATAGATAGATAGATAGATAGATAGATAGATAGATAGATAGATAGATAGATAGATAGATCCTTTATTAAGCCTTTTCAGGAAATTACAATGTCACGGCAGCTTCAAGACGGACCCAATATCAAACATTCACATAGAACATATCAACAAACTGAGCATGTGCACAGTAAATCTGGTGATTTGTAACTTGTTCCTCATTGGAGACGTTAAACATGTTAAAACCATCCCCAGTCTCTCCTAATTTGCAGCATGCCTGCAGAGTCTTAAAAAGTATTATATTATATTATATAATATATAATATTTTATAATTATAATTATATTTAATCACTATTATTGTTGTTATCATCATCATCATCATCATCATAGTCATCTTTATCATCCTCTTGGGTTAATTAAACAAGTTTAACTTGCAGACATGATCACTCAGTCATGACTGGACAAAAATAGTCGGGGGACACACACAGTTGTAAGACAATAAAATGGCTGTATGGTGTAATTTTAGAATTTTTATTTTAATCTAGCAGTAAAGTTGTAGATTGCAATAAACAGAAAACCCTTATATCATATTAATGCTTATAATTATTAAATTGCTCTTTTCCCTTATCAGTAAATGTAGCTGTCATGTTTTCAGAACTTTTGTGTTTGATAAAGTTGAAAAAAGTTGAATTAATAAAAATTTTAAATTCCTCACCTTTAAGCAGTGTATAAAAATACACGGGATTCTCTATGCAGGAAAAACCCTGAATGTGTCTTGATATTTTTTTCCATTTTCACAAATACAATCAAATGTTTTGCAAACCTGGAAGTGGGTTTCATAAACGTTAAGGCTTTACCTGAAATGCTTAAACAAGAGGTGTTGGTCGCTCAGCATTGTAAAAAAAATTCCCTTAGCTGCAGAATCAGAAGCTGTCCTCCAGTGCAACATATAAGCTACATGATTCACATATACCATTACCACTAAAGGAGGCAGAGGAACAAAACAAAGGAAGAGAGAGCAGGAGAAGGAGAGGACTATAAGTGCTTTAGCAGGACTACTGTCAGATTAAAGGTTTGGCAGATAATTAGCTGCTGTAATGAAAAATCTAACACATTTAACTGGGTTTATCTTAGAGGACCAAAAACAAAGCTCTTCTAGTAAATCACAAGCACGGGAAATGAGACAATAAGCTTACCGTACCCGTCAGCACCTGAGCAGACAAATTGTGCGTGAGTCTTCCTGACTTCCAGCTGGAACTCTGATGGTCTGTGATGCTGAAAGTTTTATATGCTGTCAGATTCTCTTTTCTGCTGCCTCCTCCCATGAAACGCCTCCAGACATGACAACTACCATTTGTAACAGACATGAGGCCTGCAGTCAGATTATATTTGTTTCTGTTAAGAACAGGGAAATAATGAGACAGGAAGCAGGTAGTGTCAAGGGCGTCACTTTGTGTTGAAAAGGGGTGGGGACACAATGTCTCAGATTAGGGTGAGACATTACACTTAGCTCTGAGATGTGATGACACACAATATTGGGTTCACTTTAACAAGATGAGAGGATATTTTAACACTATTTTGAAGAAATATTCAATGCTGAAATACAGTATGTGTCTCCTAGAATCTTTTTATTCATCACTTTATTTCCTGCAATCTGGAAAAGTGTGTGCGCCATCTTAAGCCAGCCACATCAGTTGACAGCTCATCTGATTAATCTCTTTGCATTTATTGGCAAATTGCATACAAGGCACCTCATTTAAGCTGCCATAGCCTACCTACCCCCCCTCGCTGCTTCCTTTGGAACCACTCATAACCCTCCGCCACCCCAGCTCCGCCTTTCAGGCAGTATCTGATAGGGATGCTTGACAATTATTGATCCGATTTGACAAATACCTTTTTTGGAATCATATCGGAAAATGGATTCTGGTGGAGAATCAACAACGCTAACATGTGCTGTTGCTGTTGTTGCACCCTGGGCGTCACATTGCTGCTCATGTATGCACCTAGAGCAAAACAAACATTGCCAAGGTTTGGATGTTTTTCACTGTTTAAGAAGAAGACAGCGAATTGCATATGGCATCAGTCCTTCCCTCTGTCTTTGCTGTGATCACTGCAGGTAACCATGTGCCAATTTGAAGCTACATGACAATCTAAGCTTCATTTAGCTTGTTGAGCATCTTGGTAATTGCCAAGCTGCCAAGCTAGAAATTGCCAAGCTCGATGAACATCTCGGTAATTGCCAAGCAAGCTAGCACAGTGGCATTTATAACAGATAGACATGGACAGAGCAGATCAAATAACACCTTCTACATGTTGTGCTCTACGTATTGACTTTTACTCGTGAGATTCTACTGCGTGCACTACAGTAACAAGGGTAGCTTTTGTCAACTCGAGTTGGTCAGAGTTACCTTCACTTCACCGTCTCCACCTCAGCCTTTCTCTGTGTGGGTGCACGCCCATATGTGTGTGTTCGTGTGCAGAGGCGACACAGATCAACAGAGGCTGCAGCTTGATAATAAACAGTACGGCCTTTAGCCCCAGGCCCGTTAACATAGTGTTTCACTGCCATCTTGTATCTGATTACTATGTAATTCGGCATATGCCTTCTCTGTTCTGTAGTGCCTAGGACTTTTCATGTATGCATGTGGAAGGGCAGAGAGGTGTGCTCTTCCTGCCTCATGGCTTTCCACAGAGGCGTGTGGAAGGACAGAGCCATACCGCCAAACATAACTACAATATCGGTCTATGAAGAAAGTTGTCCTGACTGAAACAGCAGTTTTTGTGGATGCTATTTTGATGGGTGCAATCGCCCCAAAGGAATACGTTGTTGGCTGAAGCATTTACTGAATAGATTGAAAGCTTTTCGTACCTGCTAGTCATTTCAGCACCAATATATGTGAAAATATAGCCCAGGTTTAAAAATACTGAAATTATCCTTTAAGAAACACCTGCTTCTCCCCTTCAGTTATTAAACACATTACCGGAGGACACTGTGCATTTTCAGTGCTTTTGCAAACACACCAAAGTATCATTAAACCAAACGCGTTAGGTGTGAAAGCACAGGAGAAACAGTGAAGACATCAGATCAGATGTAAGGTTAACACCTTAACCAGCAAGGGAAAAGGAACCAAAACCTCCTCAGACACCACAGCTCTTTTAAAGTTCACAAATGATGTGTTCTCTGCATTTGATAAAGGACAGTATAGTGGTGCTATCTTTATTGACCTTTCTAAGGCCTTCGATACAGTTGATCACTACCTGTTGCTTGATAAGCTTTATTCTATTGGTTTGCATCAAAATGTTTTACTTTGGTTTAATTCTTATCTTCACGGGAGGCATCAGTGTGTTGTTTTCCAGGGTTCCCAATCAGATTATTTATAGCTTGAAAAGGGAGTCCCCCAAGGATCCACGTTGGGACCTCTCCTTTTTTCTATTTTCATCAATGATCTATCTAAAATTTGTAACAATTGCACAGTGCATTTGTATGCTGATGATACAGTTATTTACAATTCAGACTCAGATTTATTAAAAATGCAGAATTCCTTACAAACGGATTTCAATTTGATACAAAACTGGCTTCATATGAATAAATTGGTTATAAATAAAAAGAAGTCTTGTAATATGTTGTTTGGAACAAGGCGCAATCGTCTCAGTACTTTCCATATGCATATTAATTTTGAGGACGGGTCTCTCATGGATGAAGTGGATTCTTTCAAATATCTTGGCCTATGGATAGATCCGGAACTCAATTTCAAAACGCATATTGATTGTATCACAAAAAAAATCTATGGCTGTTTAAGTTATCTTTACCGATCAATACATTGTTTTTCATTTCAAGTCAGAAAAGAATTATTACTCAATTGATATTGCCGATTATTGATTATGCTGATATTATCTATATGAACACCACTGACACCAATCTTAGGCCTCTTAATGTTGTTTTTAATTGTCTTTGTAGATTTGTCTTGAGGTGTCCATTTAACACTCATCATTGCACTATGTACGAAGTCTCTTGACTGGTTACAGCCTAAAGCAAGAAGGGAATTTCACTGGATAAAGTTTATTTTCAAATGTGTTTATTTTAAATGTCCTCCATACTTGAAACAATTTTTAGTTCCTTGTAGAGTTCCTTATCCACTTAGACAGATGCAACATCCCTTTTTTATTGTACCAAGAACTTTAACTGTGTCTGGGAGGAAATCATTTCAATATAAAGCACCATGTGACTGGAATAATCTTCATCCTACCCTAAGATCTATCAGCACTTTTCGCTGCTTCTTGTCGTCTTTAGCTCTGTCTCTCAAAACTGGTTGTTTGTGTTATTAATGTCATCAGGTAACTATGTTGGTTGTTATACATTTGGCTTACATACAGTGAAAATAATAATATGAGGGGTTTTTTTTAATTTTTTTTTATTGAATGTTTGCTATAGTTAGTTATAGGATTGTTTGTTTTGTTTTTGTTTTTTTTGTGGTTATTCATTCCTTGTATTAACTGAGGGTGTTGGTTGTTGGGTGTGGGCATGAGTGGGTGTGCGAGCTATCTGTATGTGTTTGTGTATGTGTAGTTCTGTAATGTTGTGTTTTGTATTTGTGTTATAGGACCCTCTCGAAAATGAGATGCTGCATCTCAAGGGGTTATCCTTTAATAAATAAATTCAAATTTAAATGAGACTGTGACGTTCTGTTTTCTGTAGCCAAGGACAAAACCAACCACCTGTGAAGCATCATGTCACAGTCTGGGGATATTAAGCATGTATTTATCAAGATCAATGAATACAGCCAAAAATACAGCCAAAATTGTACTGGTATTCATAGTTTTCAGTCTTGTGACATGCGCGGTGACCTGGAGGGCAAAAAAACAGACCAACATTGCAGCTTAAACAGTGACTCCCCGGTAGAGATGCTGCAGAAGCAGTCACATTTTATTTGGATCATTTTTTAACTTAAGAAAAAGAAAAATCTGAACACAAACTGCAAGTATTGGGCATTTCCGACCCATATAACGTTACAGCATCGGCTGCCGCATTTCTTCAGTTCTACTGTAAACATATAAAAATCTCTTTGAATTGTTTTTTATACTTAAATGTGCTCATCACTTACTCCATGGGCCTCTCACCGTCACAGGATAAGTAAAATGGATGACTCTGACTTGATGTGTGGTCACATGACCAATTATGTCTAGGGTTGCCGAGAAACAAGGGCAGGCTCATTTTCACAGGTACAACACTTTTTTACACATTCACACATTTGAATGTAAAAGTATAAAACATTTTCACAACTACAAAACTTTTTCACACAGCTAAAATACATCTGGGAGTAGCAGCGTGTCAAACATGTGTTTGAGCAACATGTGAAATCATTTTACATGCTTCTTCAATTTCAGAAATATGGCCAAACTCAGATCTGTTGTATCACAACGTGAGCTAGGGATGATCATTTATCATTTACACTGTGAACGTCCTTCCTTCAGACGTACATTCAGTGGTATCTGACGCCTTTAAAAAGCAGCTGAAGACTCTTTTGGCCTCTGCCCCACCTCATGCTGTCTAATGACTGTAATACTGTGTGTTTTTAAGATCTGTTATCGCTCAAGTGTTGTTGTTCTGTTTACTGTGACCTTGCTCTGTAAAGGTAAACCTGAATCAATGAGAAGTGTCATCTGCACAAATGTAAAGTGATTTACATGCACATTTGGTCTGCATACTGCACAATTATGTGTCACAAGACTGTATTTTCCTGAGCTTTAACCTCACTCTAACACTGTGGTTATATTATTGCTTTTAAATATTTTTCTCCTGTAGATCAACTTATTTAATATCATCCCTGCTGAGTTAACACACATGATTTAGTCGTCCCTCCTCTTTTGTGTAATTTGTTCAGGGAAGTAACCTATTTAAATGTGCATGTGGCCCCTTTTCACCTCAAGTGATAAATTGATTTTAATTCATTTATTAACTGGACTTTAACAGCTCCTTTGTTTCAGCAAGTTTTCTGCTCATATTTAAAACTTTCTGCACATACAGTTTCTCTCCCACATATCTGTGTTCTCTTATATGTCGAGGAAAAAGTTATGAGACTAACATCACCATTTAATGAGAGTTCATAATACTCCACTGCGCATTACGTTATCGATTCGCTGGAAGTATCCCCTCGACTCTCTGACAGACACAGAAAATGGTTGAGATGAGGAGGTGCTCATGCAGGGGGGAAACAAAACTAAGTAACAACACCTGTGATCAGGTATAAATCTCACCGCAAATCCAAACACGTTAACTTCAGCAGCTCTGATAAAGTGCAGCTCACAGTCCCAAACAGAGCAAGGCTGCGGCTAACAGTGCGAGGTGGGTAAACTTCACAGCACTCTCTGGTATCGCATCAGGTGCTGGGCACTGGAAGACGTTGCTTTCAGGGAAATTCCAATATTGCAACATCCCTCTTATAAATGTGTAACCATTGCGATAAATGTAAATGCTCTGTATTTGTATATCTCCTTTCTAGTCTTTTCAACAACTCAAAGCACTTTTACACTACATTGCATTCACCATTCACTCACATTCATACACTGAGCCTAAGTGCTCAAACAGAATCTAACATTCACACACTGGCGGAACAGCCAAACTCTAGGAGGAGTTCGTATGGAGCCTGTAATTCCCCAAAAATGACCATTAAATCCAAGTTGACTTCCTGTTCAGTTAAGGCTATGGCTCCAAGAGGCTTTTTTGGTACATCTGGACATGATACATGTGCCACAGAAATTTTGTAAATGTAGGTGAAACGTGCGATGGGGGCTGCTTTGTTGAAGGTCACTTCCTGTTACCAGCAGGTTGCGCAATGATTATGGGTGAATATTGGCATGTAGATGTTTTCAAGACGGGACAATCTGGTACAGAACTGAGCATGGCACAACAACTTGTACTGTTGTTCAGGCCACCAATAATTAGATTATTTTGTAGAAAATGAAATAAAGAAACACAGACGGATATGCCGTTGAAGGAAAACTCACAAGCTTCGATTTTGTTAAAGGTTTTCTGAGATTGAAATGGATATAAGACTGTACAGGGTTATACTGAGAGGTGTTTCTAATATTTTGTCTATCCTGATATAGGATAGACAAGTACCCCTCAAAATCTATAGACTTATAAGTCTATGGACTTATAAGTCTATGGACTTGCTAAGCTTAACATTTATTGCAGGGCTGTTGTATTACACAAAGTTTTACATATGTGTACCTAATAAACTGGCAGGTACGGGGGAGGTGTTATACTGTTATCAGCTTTTTTTGATTCATTTGGTAGGATTATTAGAATTGGAATTTAGACAATTATAAAGATTACACAGTTCCAACTTTGAGGACAGGTTAATAAAATATTTTCTCCTTTTCCTGTTGTTTAGAAGTTATAGAAGAATTTAAGTGCTCATAACGAGTGTTGACCATTTTGGAAACAGGTATGATATAAATGTATGAAAACTTTTAAACATTACTTTCTTATAATAAAGTTCTAGAGCAACTTTACGACTTGACCGAACCCCTGACGTCACGTTAGTCCTTTTGATCCCTATTTCCTTTTGAGTTGACTACTTTGACGGCCAACATAGTTTTGTAAAGTTAAATTTAAATGAATAGCAAACCATTAACTAAGAGGACTTTGGACATTCAACGTAATAAAGCTAGTAATGCCAACCTATGGGATCATAGGGACTTTTCGGAGGAGAGGTTGTTCATGTGTTCATTTGGCTGAACGTTTGTCATGCGAAGTCATTAAACTCCAGGAACCCATCCAAGAAGTCCCAAAGACATGTGAACTTAGCCTAGACACACAGCTGCTGCCTTGATTGGTCAATGACTGTGAAATCAGAGCCCTCAAAATAAAAAATAAAAAACAGCACAAGGTCTGTTTTCTCTCTTTCCACTGTCTTCGTCTCAGCTTCACTCCCCCTTGGCTCAGCTCCTCATAGGAAGATACCGGCCCGTTTCGATGGTGCAGCGGTCTACCAGCTTGGCCTGCTCAGACCGGACACCAACAGACTCAAGCTCCCACTTAAGATAGGCCTTCCTGAATCCAGTTCAGTTCTGAGGAGAACAGACACAGCGGCAGGACCCTCTCATCTGTATCATGACATAGCAAAGGCTGCAACTAAATAATTCTTCACTGCCTGGCTCCAATCACAATGGACCTGCCAGCTCACAGCTGGCAATGTCAAGGCAATTTTCCACACTATTGCCCGTCTCAGTCACTGATCTCAGCTCACAGTAAGCTGCTGCAGGTAGAATGTGTCCGACTTGACGGCGTCGTTTTTATACCCCGCCCCTGCAGCTCACGTTAGACTATCAAGTCGCCGAAAGTCAGCCGCCGTCATCTCAAACGCACCTAATGTTTGGTGTTTCTGTTCAGTCCCTGTCCGGTCATTGTAGCATGTGTACGCTCTGCTATGTGTTGCTGATTGTTGAGTATCCTGTATATGTGTTCTGTGGGATTCTGGATTACCTGCCTGTTTTGGACCCACTTCCTGTGCTGTATGGATTAATCTTTATTTTGCATTTATTTTACCTTTCTGTGTACACCCTGTGCTGCAGTGAATAAAATCCCTGAACTGTATCTCTCTTCCAGTGTCTTGCATTTGGGCTCTCTCCTGCTTTGCACCCTCAAACTCGTGACACTAGTCCAGATTAGAGAGCTCTAGGTGTTGTGGTATGGGACCTGGACCTGGTCTAATGACACAGCTATGTTAATTCACTTTCAATGAAGTTCCCCTTAACAGAAGTCTGGGGCAGCTAAACAAAATGTTGTCTGGCAGTTATTGGTACTTTCCATAATTATGTGAGCAGTCGTGTTCTGACTTTATGCTGCACATAACAATAGTCTGTGAATAGCGAAAGTGAAAGGAGTGGGTTACCTGACTGAGCAGGTGGAGGTGTGCAGATCTTTATCTACCAGCTCACTGTGTCTGCTGCTGCTGCTGCATTGCTCACAGCAACATTTCAAACTGATCCGCTGTCAGAAAACTGTTGAAAAGGACGGTTGTCTTGTTGTGTGGATGCATTTTTGATGAACGAGAAATCAGCGCTGATCTCACTTACACATTTGCATTTCCTGTGACTACTTTCAAAAGTCAACTTGTGTTTTGCCAGTTAAATGCTATTTTTTTTTTTTTAACAGTATTTTTATTGAGATTTTCCATAATACAAAAGGGAGAAGTGCATACAAAAACGATAACAAAAGAGACACATCACCAAAAAAACCCCAAAACAACCATAAAAAAACCCCCAAAAAAACAAACAAAGACATTAAAGGGCAGGGCAAATTCTTTTTTTAAAGAGAAGAGAAGACAAAGACTACACTGCTGTAACACCAAGAACACCTTTGAGCATTAAAGTACTCAGAAAGAAAGGTGAGCGGCACACTATAGAGTTTACCCTGAGGCAAATGCAGTGCCACACCGGGCAAGATGATCCAGAAATGGCTGCCATATATCCGAGAATTTGCTAAGACTGTCCGTCATACTATATCGAATCTTTTCCATATGTAAAATGCTGGTGAGCTCAGTAAGCCAGGTTTTAAACTGAGGAACAGTATCCGATTTCCAGAGTCTTAAAATCACCTTCTTTGCGATCACCATTCCATACATAATAGTGCTTTGCACAGAGACGCTTTGGTTTAGTAGAGAGAGAAAACCTAAACAATGCAATCTCTGGATCAGGATCAAACACACAGCCATACATGTCAGAGAACCACTTAAATATGTCACACCAAAAATTATATAGCTTGGGGCATGTCCAGAAGTGGTGGTCCAAAGAGCCTTCTGCAGCTTTGCAGCGGTCGCACAGAGGTGAAATGGCAGGGAAAATCCTGTGCAGTTTAATCTTAGAGTAGTGAAGTCTGTGCATAACCTTAAATTGAATCAACTGATGTCTAACATTGATGGAACAAGTATTGATCCTGCCAAGGCCCCCCTCCCAAACCTCATCCATAATCTGCGTTCCCAGTTCTGTCTCCCAGGCGTTTTTCAGAGAGCGTGTTCCACAATTGACCTGCTCGGTAAATATACTGACAAATTGTGAAACCAGTTTTTTGGCTTCAGGTGGGCCACACAGAAGCTTATAAATCTTCCTTTCCTCTGGTAGAGACTCAAAGTTAGGTATACTCTGACGGACGTAGTCCCTAATCTGCAGATAGCGGAAGAAATGTGTTGAGGGAAGAGAGAACTTTCTTTTCAGCTGATCGAACGACGCAAATTGAGTATTAATGTACAGATTCTCAACAGTGACGATTCCTTTTAGCCTCCAACTGTCAAAAAATGCACCCGAAAACGAAGGGGGAAATGCGTGATTACGATACACTGGAGTGTAAATAGAAGTATCCGGCAGTCTGCAACCTTTTTTGATTTGTTGCCATATTTTTAGACAGTTGCAGATTATTATGTTATCTATCTTAGTATTTACAGGCAACTGGGGCGCCGAGAAAAGCAGTGCTGGAAGGGAGCCATTTTTAACATCACTCATTTCAATGGCAACCCAGGGGGGGGTTCCGGCAGACACTTCCACATTGTAGCCTTCTTGCCAAAAAGCAAGAGCCCTTGCATTCGCTGCCCAGTAATAATGCAGAAAGCACGGCAGTCCAAGTCCCCCAACTTTTTTATGTTTGTGTAAATGAACTTTTGATATTCTGTGCGCTTTAAATCCCCAGATAAATGGCATAATTATCGAGTCTAATGATTTAAAAAAGGACCGTGGCAAAAAAATAGGTAAATTCTGAAAGAGATAGAGGAATCTTGGTAAGGAGACCATTTTTACAGCATTTATCCGTCCCACCATGGAAAGAGGGAGGGTCCGCCACTTTTCAACGTCCCCCCTAAGTTTATCCAATTTCCCAAGGAAGTTTATCTTAAAGATCAATTTTGGGTCTTTTGGCAGAACCACTCCAAGATACTTCAGTGCGTCTGTGACTTTAAAAGGGAGAGAATGAAGAAATTCAGCACAAAGTTCAGCACCCAGTGACATAAATTCACTCTTCTGCCAATTGATTGTATATCCTGAAATTTCACCAAATGAATTTCACCAAATGAATCTAGCAACACGGGAATTGACTGCTCAGGTTGCGACAGGAAGAGAACAACATCATCAGCGTAAAGAGAAATGTGATGGTCAACATTCCCCAGTCGGACGGGTTCAATGGAAGGATGGTTTCTAATACTGATGGCGAGGGGCTCCATGGCAATGGCAAAGAGCAATGGGCTAAGAGGACAGCCCTGGCGTGTCCCGCGATGTAGTAAAAATGGTGTTGATCTTTCTTGATTTGTAGGAATGGAGGAAGAAGGTTGAGCATATAATATTTTGATCCACGAGACAAATTGGCTACCAAACCCGAATTCTTCCAGTACCTTCAGCATATAGGCCCATTCCACCTGATCAAATGCCTTCTCTGCGTCCAAGCAAAGGGCACCCGCCTTAAAGCCATTCCTATACCTATGATACACTATGTTCATCGTTCTCCGGACATTGAAAAATGAGAACCTATTAGGGATAAAGCCAGTTTGATCAGTATGAATAATAGACGAAATGCAACCATTTAACCTGTTCGCTAAAAGCTTAGTGAAGATTTTCATGTCTGAGTTCAGCAATGCTATCGGACGAAAAGATGATGGATCTGTCTCGTCCCTGCCTTCCTTCAGTAACAGCGAAATATTGGCTTCATATAAAGTACGGGGGAATTTACAAGCGTCAAATGAATGGGTGAACATCCTCAAAAGAATGGGAGCCACCCTCCCTGAGAATTTTTTATATAGCTCAATACCAAAACCATCAGGGCCTGGGGCCTTGCCGTTGGGGAATGACTTTATAGCATCCAGGATTTCTCGGGTGGTAATGTCAGAATTTAAAGCCTCTCGAGCAGCACTGCTTAATTTAGGGAGATCCAGGCGTCCCAGCCACTTAGAGACGTCCCCCTTTGCTTTTGAAGTATATAATTGCGCATAATAATCCCTAAAACAGTCATTTATACCTTTAGGATCAATAATCATTTCTCCAGACTTTGACCTGATTTTATGTATGGCCCTGCTAGCCTGCAGCCCTCTTAGCTGTCGGGCCAGTAGTTTATGGGGCCTGTCTCCCAGCTCAAAGTGCTTCTGCCTGATACTGAACAACTGGTCACATACCTGTGAAGATAGAATGTTATTATATTCATATTTCAACTTAAGAATATTTTGTAAGGTAGAGGGAGTGGGGGAAGCTCTATAAGTGGCTTCCAATTGCGACAGCTCAGTTTCAATTTCTAAGAGGCGCTTCCAACGTTTCTTTTTTAATGAGCATTCAAAAGAGATTATGTGGCCTCTAAGCACAACTTTAAAAGTTTCCCACAATGTAGAATCGGTGACCTCTGCGTTGTCATTAGTATCCAAAAACTCAGAGATCTTAGCTGATATGAACTGGCAGAATGTTGCATCAAAAAGCAGTGATGGGGTAAGTCGCCAGTTATAATGTCGTATCTTATGATTGAAATCAAGGACCAATGTGACAGGAGAGTGGTCGGAAATTAAAATATTGTGGTATTTTGATGCGCATACATTAGGTATCAATTTAGAGTCAAGCAAAAAATAATCTATTCTCGAGAAAGATTTGTGCATTTGGGAGAAAAAAGAATAATCCCTGTCCGTAGGATGTACCACTCTCCAGATATCAACCAGATTTGTGGAGGTCATAAGGTTATTTAAGACTGCTGAGGAGGCCAGCGGTTGACTGGGCTGCACTGACCTGTCCAGACTATTATCAAGCACACAGTTGAAATCGCCTCCTATAATTAAATGTGTATTTGAGAGGTCAGGCAATAAGCTAAATATCTTACGGAAGAAGGCTGGATCATCAATATTTGGACCATAAACATTAAGGAGTGTAACATGAAATGAAAAAATGTAGCCTGTCACCAGAATGTATCGGCCATTTGGGTCACTAATGGTAGAGAGATGCCTGAACGGGACGGTCTTGCGTATCAGAATAGCCACTCCCCTGGCTTTACTTGAAAACGTAGATTGAAAAACCTGATTGGCCCAGCTACACCTGAGCAACTTGTCTTTTGTGGGTCTGATATGTGTTTCTTGTAAGTACACGATATCAGCTGATAGAGACTTTAAATGAGAGAACACTTTAGCTCGCTTCAGTACAAGCCCCAGACCACGCACGTTCCAGCTGGTAAAAGTAATGCCGCCACCTTGAGAGGGTAGATTAGGATGCATAACAGATTATCAAAGCAGCAGTGTACACATATAATGCCCTAGCCAAACATTTATAACAAAACAAGTTGAACTTCAAATAGAACATAACCCCCCCACCCCCCATCCCACTTTCCCAAACAAAGTGAGATTTTAAACCCTACATACTCACTTCGGGGGTCGCCGGACCATACGCGGAGAACTAGGGTTGCTACACTAACGCAAAAAGCTCCACAGCTCCCTCCAGTAGTGTGAAATCTAACTTGTTGACAGAAAAGAAGTCAGTCATGGAAATGTCCAGCTTGTGTGAACAGCATATAAAAGTCACATACCAAAACCTTCCAGTTCCACGAGACTGTGATCATATTTAAGCAAGAGTCCCAGCAAAAGTCTCTGCATCTCCTGGGGAGGAAAACACCTTGTCGATGGATCCGTGAGTGACCCGCAGTCGTGCCGGGTTGAGGAAGCCAGTCCTCACCCCAGCATCTCGAAGCCGCTTTTCGGACATCTTCAAAAGCCTGGCGCTGCTTCATCACCTCCGCCGGGTAGTCTGGGAAAAAGTGGATCACTCTGCCTTTGTATCGAACTGGAAACTGCTGGCGGGCCAGCCGAAGTATTTTCTCCTTCACTTGGAAGTGGTGGATCCGAGCTATCATCACTCGCGGCCGCGCGTCTTCACCAGACATCTGTCTGCCCAGCCGGTGAGCCCGATCGACTGCCGGAGGCGTAGGGAAGTTGTCAGCACCCAGTAGTTCGGGAATGAGCTTAGCTAGGAATTCCGTCGGGCGTCCGTTTTCTATCTTTTCAGGTAGGCCAACAACTTTAATGTTTTGCCGCCTGGAGCGTGCCTCAAGGTCGATTACTTTGAGACGAAGTGCTTCGTTCTCCGATGTTATCTTGGTGCATGTCTGCTCAATGAGCGAAAGGCGGCGGTCGTGGTCGGAACTAGCACTCTCAACCTCCTTTATACGGCTCCCCAGACTTACTAAGGAGGCATTAGTAGATGCAAGTGACGCCTCTAGATCATTAAATCGATCAGTCATCGTCTTACTTAGGCCTCGTATAGCAGAGAGGATGTTCGACTCTGATCCTGCTTCTGGCCCGTCGTTACCTGACACCGACGCTGTAACGTTAGCCAACTCAGCTAGCTCCGGGGGCGGTTGGTCCTCCGCATGGAATTTCTCCAACTCCTTCCCCTTTTCGGCTTTCGGTTTTGTCATCTTTGGGTTATCAGTCAAAGTGTGTCGTGAAAAAAAACTAGAGATTTAAAAGTTATGTAGCATGAATGACCGAGTTATTTCAATCATGGAGAGGAGCTCCCGAAAACACGTTTACTCCATGTGGTGCTCACTAGCGCCCCCCTTAAATGCTTTTAATGTGAAGCAGCAGCAGCAGGAAATGTTCAGTTTGCATTATCAGTAATTTATTATAGCGTTTTTTTCACAACTTACACTGCATGGTTAAGCCGTCCTCTGCACTTGAAGCCAAAGTGGTCGTGAATTTTTCCATATACTTTTTTTTTTTACTCAGTAATGGATGTGATTGAAAACATAGCGAAGTATAATACTTAAACAAAACATACTTGAGTAAAATTACAGATTTAAAAAAAAATACTTCAAAAAGTTCAAGTAGGCCTAAACAAAAAGCTACTGAATTAAAGTATGTGAGTAATTGTAATTTGTTACTTTCCACCTCTGATCAATAGTATATTTAATGAAACTAAATTAGCTGGTTGGCTATCAATTTCTCTTGTTTCAACAAGTTATATTCACCCTGAGGTGAATAAGTTATATTCTGTTATTAATTATTAAATCGTAGTAGTAGCAGTAATAATTACATTATTTAATATAAATCCTGATGCCATCTAAACCCTAATCCCCAACAGTTTGCCTAAAGACTTTTCTCAGCTGATAGCAGCCTGTACCAGACCTACACCAGGCCTTCTTCTCTCGTGCTTCATGTCTTTAGAAAGCTACCGACAGCAGCGAATCGACAAAAGTGTGTGGCTCACGAGCAGGCGGAGAAGCAACAAACAGTAAGGCAAACGTTAGCTATTCTGTGATCAAGCGTTGATGTCACCTGAGCTCTTAAATAGTATGATCACAGATTTACTGATGCTACAGTGGATAAGTTGCATGCGCCATATTTCACACCGAATGAGCTTCATCTTTTAATGGAGGCTTACAAGGAATTGAAGCGCATCATACTTAAAAAGGAAACACTGCCTCTATTATAAAGGAGCATGAAAGGTCACGGCAACAATAGCGGATCGACTGAATGCATAAGTAGCCTAAAAAACACAACCACTACTCTTCCCTTCAAAATCACCCAAAAATATTACAATTTCAGTTTTTTCCAACATCATGCAGCTGTATTTTAAACAGACTGTTTATAGTCTAAACTGATAAAGTTCAGATTTCCAGCAGAGTCAACCTGACGGGTAAAGTGAGACAGGAGACTTTGGGATTATAAAAAGAAATCATAGCAATGAGTCAATGAATCACAATTCCACAACAATAAATATTCCTCAATTTATTTTATTTATAACTTGAGTAAATAGTGTATATATCTATCTAACATTGTCGTTTGTGAAAAGGAAATAAAAAATAAAATATTAAGGAAAACTGAAACTTTGCATCTGATATAAAACAATAATTTTGTCGTCAAACTGCCGTAAACTTGAAGTGAATCATATGATGCAGATTACAGACACAGGAACACGTAGTTGGGGTAATACCAAGTCCCAAAGCCTGGGTAAACTGGCTCAGAGAATTTGTTGTGGAAGGTGTGGAGGTGACTCAGTGTGTCACCTGTGACATTATAGTAGGACAGACTGCCAGCAGGCCAGTCCAGAAACACTCCCAGTCGAGTGCAGCGAGTTGCAGGACCAGGGAGATACTGTGACTGACTGTTATGCCATGCACAGAGAGAATCAGCTGGTGGGGACCCTGTGTGGTCTAAACTCCAGGACATGACATTGCGTCCAAGCCCACATTGGCCATAATTTCCTTTCCTAAACAGGCCTTTGTAGGTAACACCAACAGCAACCCCTTGGACGGAGCCAGTGCTCCTCTCCACCTCCCAGTAGCAGCGCCCGGTCAGCCCCTCTCTGCACAGAACCTGACACACATAAGTATCAAATCTCTGCGGGAGGTCAGGATACCACTGCCATGCTCCATATGCCGCCTTCTTGTTCTCCTCAGACAGAGTGAGGTAGCCATTCGCTGTGTCTGGGTCCAGAGTGAGATCACAGGCGTCTGATGGAGAGAACGAGACGTCACCATGGTTACAAGAATCCGTCCAGTTCAGTTACATTTGTGGACTATTATGAAGATATTTTAAAGGATAGGCTCATATTTGGTAACATTCACTCACATGCTCAAGACAAATACAACATACAATAAACTTTTAAAATACAACACGTTGTTAAAGATTAGACCTGCTGGCCTTTTCTCTAAAATCTGTGTGTCTTTGTTGTGTTTCAGAGAAAATGACAAATGAAAATGACGATTTGATCAGAATGTTTAACTTGAGATTTCTTTTAGAAATAAAAGTTAGTTTCTGAAGGAAACCTGATTGGCCTAACTTTTTGATTTTTTTTTTTTTTTTTTTTTTTACATAAATACAATATGAGATAAGCTTGTTTTACAACACATTATTAAAGATTAAACCGACGGGCCTCTTATATAAAATCAATGGGTAGCTGTGTCTCTTTGTCATGTTTTAGATAACTGCTACTTACTTTACTTGAGATTTCTTTATAAAGTGATTTCAGTGCAAGAGATTTTTCCAAAGAAAAGCTCAAAATGGACTCTGTGAGTAATAAAAGTTACAGCCAATCAGGTTTCTGAAAGAGAGTCATTTGTTAGTATTTGTCTGTGAACAGTGAAAATAAAACACTTACACCAGATCAAATCTCTTCTGTCT
The DNA here is from genome assembly GCA_024633595.2 of Lepomis macrochirus. Lineage (NCBI taxonomy): Eukaryota > Metazoa > Chordata > Actinopteri > Centrarchiformes > Centrarchidae > Lepomis > Lepomis macrochirus. The sequence continues at coordinate 3,136,789 of JALXJV020000023.1, read as the reverse complement.
GTGATTTTCTCCACAGGAGGGAGGGTGAAAAAGTCATCAGTCACCAGTTTGCCCTCCCTGTAATGGTAGATGGTTGCTCCTGTGTGTTTCTTATGTGTAATGGCAGCTACGAGGAAACTAAATCGACTGTTGTTCTTCAGTGCTTTTTCGATATTGTGGAAAAATCTGGCTTTTTCTCTCATTTTGGTGAAAACTTCATCGGAGTAGTACCACGGCTCTTCATTGGTACTTTCTAACTTAAGTGAGTCAAAGTATTTGGCCATTTCGAGGCAGGGGTCATCAGTCTGCAGGGAGGTGAAAACAAAGCACAGAGCCTCCTCTACACCAAGAACCTCTCTGTCCAGCTCTGACTGATTTTGGACAATCTTTGTTCCCTCCATCATCTCTACACAGGACCTGATGATGTTGATTTCTCTCTCTTTGTCTTCCATCCACTTGCTTAGTTTCTCATGGCTGAACGGTGACTTGTCTCTGTCTTCAAGGACTTTTTCTAATTTGCTCTCGTCTTCTTTTCCTTCACGGATGGAGGGAATTTTCTTCTGCATGGTCTGTTTGAGGTCAGATGCATAACAATGACACAGTTTCTGGAAACTTCTTAACTTTTCATTGATTTGTGGTAAATATTTTACTACTGTGTCCTCCAGCAAATCGTTGCATCCTTTTTCCAGATGATTCAGGTCCTCCAGAGCATCTTCAGCCTTTCTCACCAGTCCAGCACTGATCTCTCTCATCAGCTCAGGAGCTTTGGAATGCAATTTCTTCAGTGGCATCAGCCAGACCTTCAGTGGAACACTGTACTCTTTTATTCCCCACAGCAGTTTTGGAAGTTGTTTGTAGGTCTTCACTGCATCTACAAATGTTGCAGGGTTGCTTTCAAGAATGAAGTCTCCGTAAAATTTGCAGGAGAATTTCTCAGTCAGAGCTTTTTCTTCATCATTCAGCTTGATGTCAGCTTTCCCCTCAACACTAAATGAGGGAATCTTCTTTATCACAGCTTCCATGCTGCCCTGGATGTTCTGAACGCTGCTGGCGTCTAACTTCTCACTGTCAAACACAAAGAAAGCGTTTGCTCCATAAAGGATGCCTGTGACTACATGAGTTGCAGAGCTCTTCTTAATAACATCTGTCTGTTTGGTTTTCGTGGTTAAAAGGTCGATCATTTTCAACTGTTTGAAGTGTGTGGTAGCTTTGTACCGAAATGTCACTCTGCTCTGATTCTTGAATTTCTTCGTATCATCGAGATACTTGGCAGATCCTCCAACTGTAATCAGTCCACTCATATAACTGACCTTCAGAGAAGCATCAACATCCAGCAGAGAGGACTTGGATTCAATGGAGTCAGATGCAGAAATTTCAAATGCACTGCTGTGCTGAGAGCTTTCAACTGTGTTCTCTTTTAGAGTTTTGTCATCCCACAAAGTCAAACCTACAGAAATAAGAAAACATAACACATCGTTATTAAAAAATTACACAGAGCTAATAATTTTGGTTTCTGCATGGTTGCTGCTTCTTTTCATGTGACAACACTGAAGAAATGACACTTTGCTACAATGTAAAAAAAATATAGCTCCAAGTGACTGAAGTGTGGACTCAACCAATTTTACTAATAAACAGCAGTAGTAAATGCTAGAAAATCTGCATGGATTAAAATAGACTGCTCCGTCACGAGGTAGTAATTCTCAATAATAGACTGGCTAGGTCCGGGTCCGGAAAGTACGGCAGCCGTGTTTGGACCGCAGTCCGCCTATTAGTGAACTCTGGACAAGGCTATAAGAAGATTACCAAGACCCTGAAACTGAGCTGCAGCACTATGCAGCAACAGGTTCCTGTTAAACTGCCAAAGAAGTTGAGCGCATGTGCTCAGCCTCATTTCTAGAGGTTGCCACTGGTGATTTCTAGAGGCCTGTCAGGGTCAGACCAGACGCCGCACACTGCATCAAATTGGTCTGCATGGCTGTCATCCCAGAAAGAAGCCTCTTCGAAAAATGATGCACATGAAAGTCCACAAACAGTTTGCTGAAGACAAGCAGACTGAGGACATGGATTACTGGGACCAGGTCCTGTTGTCTGATGAGACCAAGATAAACTTGGTTCAGATGGTGTCAAGCATATGTGGCGGCAACCAGTTGAGGAGGACAAAGACAAGTGTGTCTTGCCTACAGTCCAGCACGGTGGTGGGAGCGTCATGATCTGGGGCTGCATGAGCCAGCTGCTGGCACTGAGGAGCTACAGTTTATTGAGGGAACCATGAAGGCCAACATGTACTGTGACAGACTGAAGCAGAGCGTGACCCCCTCCCTTCAGAGACTGGGCCGCAGGGCCGCATTCCAACAAGATAACGACCCCAAACACACCTCCAAGACGACCGCTGCCTGGCTAAAGAAGCTGATGGTAAAGGTGATGGACTGGCCGAGCACGTCGCTCCAGACCTGAACCCTATTGAGTATCTGTGGGGCTTCCTCAAACAGCTCAACATCCACAACCTCAGTAATGTTGTCATGGAGGAGTGGAAGGGGACTCCAGTGGCAACCTGTGAAGCTCTGGTGAACTCCATGCCCAAGAGGGTTAGTGTCATTTCTTCAGTGTCCTCACTTGAAAAGATATATTCAAATATTTACACAAATGTGAGGGGAGTATTCACTTTTGTGAGATTTGTAGCTGGATCGAATAAACCTAATTAATAAAAGAATTATACGTTTGCATTACAAGCAACATTAAGTAATAAAACTTCCTGTTGTGCCTGTAGATTTCAGATTAAAGGGAAGGATTTGAAAACTTTTCACAACGTATTAGGATGCAGTAGTAGTTTAACAATCAGGATTGTTGTTGTGAAGTAAAATGTCATCTCAAAATTTCCTTCTCTCCTGAGGCCTCTGCTCTGAAGTTGGAGCCAGAGAGCACAGGAGAGAGAAGGAGGCAAGACTGCACACACAATCAAAAATACACCAAATAGACCAAATGCTCTGAAATTCAGGCAAATTTATATTTGTTTAACATGTCAAGACTTACCTGTTATCAGATGATCTTTCTGAGCATTGTAGAGCATTCCTAGGGTGAAAGGTCGACCCAGAGCAGCAACCTCATTGGTATCAGTCATTTCTTCAACCTGCTGACAAATGTCATGTAAGTGACCACACAGCTTTCAGCACTCTCAGTCAAACTCTCTCAATTACTTTAATACTTAATTGTTGCCTAATTGTGAACAGGTTGTAACTACTGATTATTTTCATAGCTGAAAAATCTGTAAATTATTTTTTCAATTAATTAGTCAACAATTATTTTTGTCACCACCTAACGCTAAACCCCTAATTAAACCATATAACTAATTAAATACGTTTCAAGTGAGTAACTGAGATACTCCGACACACAGACTAACTAGCAGGGTTTTGACGAGAGACTTATATACTATAGTTATAAGGTTGTTGTCACAAACTGGCTCAGGGAATGTGACAAAGAGAAAGTCTACGCAATATACTTACTTAAAACAAGTATATTATTTATTAAACTAATGTACACAAAACCAATGAGGTGTAGAAATATAATATCAATATTGTAAGCATTGCATGGTTATGTGGCATACCGTAAAACTTCAATTAATAGCTGCCAACCCCGTTTCTTTGGATGTATAAAACCTCTTAAACCCTGCTGACAACTGCACGCACGTCGCGGTTCCTCACGGGTCTATTTCAAGTAGCCGGCTATTTTAAAACGATATAATATTCTTTATGTGGTTCATCATCGGTGATAAATTATCCCAAAAGTCCTGCAAGATGTAGGACCGGTGACGCTGGGGCTCCGTCTCTTCAACAAGTGTTCCTCCACTTCCACCACACACATACACACTACGCCTACACATGCGCACTGACGACCCAGGGTTAGGGTTACAATTTTGGATGTTTTCACGCACTTTAAAAACATCTATGGAAAGTTTTCTTCTTTTTACATGTTGATTTACAGCTTTAAACATTGAAATGTGTATTTTAATAGGCTGTATATTAAGTTACTGGGAGAAAACTGCTGGTTCTATGTAAAATCAGACGTTGAGCACCCCCATATCGCCAAAATGCCATGATCGTTGTTTCGCTGCGAAGCTTCAACTGTGAGATTGACAGTCGATCAGGCTCCGACCATGGAAGCATTGAATCTTTGACTATTCAGGGTCAGTCAGCCCTAAATGTTTGTGTTTAATGTAGAGATGAGCAGTGGAGACAGAAACGTTTAGAGAATGCCATTTTGGCTTGTACACGTGTACGCATAAATGCACAAGTACAAGTCAGTTCCCCTCCTCTGCCACCCTGGTTAAAAATGTCTGGAAACGCCACTGCAAAGTGCAGCGTTTGCTAAAACCAGTGTTTACCTTGAAGACGTGGACATTTTTGACAAGAGGCAGAAACAAATGTTATGGAGTCTAGATGTAACATAAAAAAGGAATAGAATAAAATGTTTTACAAATCTGTTGGTGGGTATTCAGACACCATTAATGGTTAACCTAGTATATCTAAACAGTTACAGGTGCAAAGAAACAGAAGTTCAGTCGCTCAGCAATATGTTTCCCTTAACTGCCAAACTGGAAGCGGTGAATTGGAACACAACAAATAAACTACGTGTTCCATGTACAGTTATCACTAAAGGAGGCAGAGGAACGACTAAAGATTTAGCACACAGAGCGAGAGAGAGAGGAGGGAGAGGACTACGAGTGCTTGAGCAGGACTACTGTCCTGATTAAATAAGACAAGTAGCCACCATAATAAAGAATCTAACACCTTTAACTGGATTTAGCTTAGAGGACCAAAACCAAAACCCTCCTACTGAAACACAAATACTGGAAATGAGACAATATGCCTACCCCAGCTCATCAGCACGTGAACAGACAAGTTGTATGTGAGTCTTCTTGTCTTGCAGCTGGAACTGTAAGTCTGACGGTCTGTGATGCTGCAAGATTATTTATATGCTGTGAGATTCTCTCTTCTACTTTCTCCTCCCATGAAACGCCTTCAGACATGACAACTATCATTGTAACTGGCATGAGGCCTGCAGTCAAGAAGTGCGAAGGCACATGTGTGTAATTACACTTCCGGGTAGCATGTTCCTGTCCCTCACTTCTGCCAACACACTGATGCCTCCTAAGTTGAGGCTTAGGGTTACAGTTTTGGATTTATTTAAGCAAAATATTTATTAAAAGATTTTTTCTTTTCACATTTTTCTTTTCAGCATTATATGTTGACATGTATATTTTAATAGGCTGTATATTAAGTTATTGGGAGAAAACTGGTAGTTCTATGTGAAATCAGACGTTGTACCCCCATATTGCCAAAATGACGTGTAGTGATGATAAGTTTGACTCTTTTGACAGACTTGTTCATTCAAATCTCGTTCAATAAAATGAACTAATCTTTTTTTGTTCCATTGAACTAGGCTGGTTATTGTGGCGCTGCAGCCCTCTAGTGGGTGATCAGCGCCGTTCTCAAACAGGCTGCCTGACTTGCTGTAATTGAGCCCCAGAACCCTGACATCAGTGGTAAATATAGTTGATATGATCATTAGCATGCTGTCTGTGAACCTCTGGACAAGTACTTTAATGAAGACAGGCTCGATGTTCCTCTTCTGCAGCTGGTTGAGCAGCATGTCCACATTTGGTTCAATCTCATGCTCACCATTTCCTTCGCCATGGTTTGTTCAAGTGCAGATCTGAAACAGACACAGAGCATCTAGAAACTGTTCTACTTTGTCCTCCAGCAAAATGTTGCATCTTTTTACAGATGATCCAGCTCCTCCAGAGCATCTTCAGCCTTTTTTTACAAGTCCAACACTGATCCCACTCATCAGCTCAGCAGCTTCTGAACACAAATTCTTCAGCCAGACCTTCACTGGAACACTGTTCTCCATTTTCTCCCTGTAGCTGTGGAAATTGTATATATGTCTTTACTGCATCTGCAAATGCTGAGTTGCTCTGTCAGTCAGCTTGATGTCAACTTGTCCCTCAACATTAAAATACAGTATCTTTTCCGTGCTGCACTGTTTGTTCTAAATGCTGCCCTTCTTTATAACATCTGTCTGTGACCAGCAGCAATGAGAGTAATTACCAGGGGTCTCCAGCAGGGGGAGTGTTGAGCTGTAGAGCCACGTTAAGGGATTCCTGCCTCCTCCCTTCAGTCATTACACACATTTCAGGTGTTTTACAGACCAAAGTTTAATTTGAACCTCATTTAACAGGTTAGGTTTTAAAGCAACAAATCCTTACTAAGGTTTTATGATGCATTTGTTTTTAAACCCTTTTATAAATATCTTTTAGAGGGATGGAGGATAAAATCTACAGTTCCTGTTTTATGCAAAATTGCATTCTTAAGTTTAGCTGAAGCTGAAATGACATTGCACTGAATCGACTGATTGTTTGGTTTGATTCTGCCGTCACAGTTACCCAGAGCACAAAGTGACATCTTCACAACGCCTGTTGTTTCCAAAGCTCAACGTTACTAACAAACATCACAGCAAATCTTCATGTGAAATGTTTTTACATGAAAAATATAAACAATTATATAAATAGTTCCCAATTAATGTTCTGTCAGTCACCTAATTGATTGATTTTCATGTGTTTTGTGTGTAAAAATATTTCTTTCTCTCAAGTGAGGTACAAGTACCTCAAATGTGTACGTAAGTACAGTAAATGTGCTTCATTTACTTTCTGAACAATAAACTGAACAATAAAAAAAGTCTTGATTGATGAAATGTCACAGTTCATGTTCATGGAGTCACTTTTAAATCTTCACTCTGACGAATGAAACTCTCCTTTAGAATATTAAATTTCTAACTTCTACTTTCAAACAGACTGTATTAAGTCTAAACAGAGTTTAAGAATTCAGATTTCCAGCACCGTCAACCTGACAGATAAAGTGAGACAGGAGACTTTAGGATTAGAGAAATAACAGCAATGAGTCAATAAATCACAATTCTACACCAGAAATGATTTGTCAAATAATTTTTAATGAGTTGAGTAACTGTGTGCAAATATATGAAATTAGTGGTATCATATTTTATCTTAATTAGCGTACAGGAAAGTACAACCACACAGTTAGAGAGACAAAAGAGAAGTAAAATAAAAGATAAAATGTAAAGGAAATCCCCTCTGCTCTCTCTCTCTCTCTCTCTCCCCCTCACCCCAACCGGTCGAGGCAGATGGCCCCCACCCTGAGCCATGGTTCTGCTCGAGGTTTCTGCCTCTTAAAGGAAGTTTTTCCTTGCCTGTGTCGCCTAGTGCTGCTCTTGGTGGGAATTGTTGGGCTTCTGTAAATAACTTCAGAGTTCGGTCTAGACCTGCTCTTTATGAAAAGGGCTGTGAGATAACTGTTGTTGTGATTTGGCGCTATATAAATAAAATTGAATTGAAAATAAAAATGAAAATATGTGGTCAGATCAGAAAATCTTGATGAAATGTCACAGTTCAGATCAGAAAATCTGACCAGGAAATAAAAAAGAAGCCTAACTCTGCCACTTCCTGCAAACTCAGTCAGGCCTGGCTAAAGCTGATGAAGTAGCAGCAAATGAAAAATAAGTAGAGCAGCAAACTTTATGAACAGAAGGGGAAAAAACTGGAGAGCGCAAAATCTATTTTAGGAATTTTGTGAAAGTTTTGTTCAATTCTGTCGCTTTCATGCAGCTTTTCAAATTATATAATTAACATAAAGAATGGCAACATGACTTTGTGTTTCCCTGTTGCATATTAGCATATATAAGGAAAGATGTGTACAAACTGCAGTCTGTGACTACAAATCTTTAAAATGTTCAAAGTGAATGGAATCAGCAAAGACATTTGAGAATCACAGTAATAAACAACAATAATAATAATGATAATGATGATTATATGGATCATTGGGAATTATATTTATTTCAATTTGATATAAGTTGTATTTTGTGTTTTATATTAAATTGTTATGTTACTATCATGATAGTTCTCGACAATAACAACTGTTACGACCCCCTGTTGGTCTAGGGGAGTGGGGTCATAAACATATAGGCAGAAACTGGTAAGTTGTATGAAATGATAATTTATTCGGTAACAAAAGGGTGCAAGCAATAAACAAACAAAAGGAGGGTGGATGAGGGTGCTGTGAAAATAACAAACCAAGTTAAATAAAAGAGATCCTCAAAAGGAGGATTGTGCCTAACTATGTATTTAAACAGGAAATTCTTACTAAAAAACACAAAGAGCACAGCACCCACTACACCTAATGAAACTAACATATGCAAACTAAGTGTGGCAGTCAGTGTGGACTCTGGCCCTGATTCCACCCTCTTCCTAACCACAAGCTAAATAAATGCACATAAGCCAAACACACACAAGGTTCTAGCACTGGCTACAAAACACAAACACCAATGAGTCACTCCACTAAGCACAAATGCTACAGAAACTAACAATCCGAGGCACACAAGTCAAGTGGCTGTGACAAGCTGCCACAATCAACTGCTGGGCTCTCCTTATGAGCAGGAGGTGAGTGTAGGTGGAGACGAGCCATTGGTTGAGCTGGAATGGAGGGAACCAATGGGTTGGACTGAGGTCGACACCCCAGAAACCAGGAAGTAGGCGGGTCTTCCACAGGGACAGGCAGCCTACTTAGTAGAAGTGAGAAAGAAAAAGGGGGAAACAAATATGACGGCGACAGCCGTGACACAACATATGAAACAATCATTTTGTGATCAAACTGAACTGAACTTGAGGTGAATCATGAGGTGCAGATTACAGACACAGGAGCATGTTGCTGGATTTTTTCTCAACATAGAAGCCTTGCTTTTCCTTGCCTGTGTCGCCTAGTGCTGCTCTTGGTGGGAATTGTTGGGCCTCTGTAAATAACTTCAGAGTTCGGTCTAGACCTGCTCTTTATGAAAAGCGCTGTGAGATAACTGTTGTTGTGATTTGGCGCTATATAAATAAAATTGAATTGAAAATGAAAATATCAGACTTTGTGGTCAGATCAGAAAATCTGACCAGGAAATAAAAAGGACGCCTAACTCCGCCACTTTCTGCAAACTCAGTCAGGCCTGGCTAAAGCTGATGAAGTAGCAGCAAATGAAAAATACGTAGAGCCCGTACAGCAGCACACTTTATGAACAGAAGGGGAAAAAACTCGAGAGTGCAAAATCTATTTTAGGAATATTGTGAAAGTTTTGTTCAATTCTGTCGCTTTCATGCAGATTATATAATTCACATAAAGAAGCTTTCATGGAAACATGACTTTGTGTTTCCCTGTTGCATATTAGCATATATAAGGAAAGAAGTGTACAAACTGCAGTCTGTGACTACAAATCTTTAAAATATTCAAAGTGAATCAAATCAGCAAAGACATTTGAGAATCACAGTAATTAACAACAATAATAACAATCATGATAATGATGATTATATGGATCATTGGGAGAGTTATATATAGTTAAATTTGATATAAGTTGTATTTTTTGTGTTTCATATTAAATTGTTATGTTACTATCTTGATGGTTCTTCACAATAACATATGAAACAATCATTTTGTGATCAAACTGAACTGAACTTGAATCATGAGGTGCAGATTACAGACACAGGAGCATGTTGCTGGATTCTGTCTCAACATAGAAGCCTGGATAAACTGGCTCAGTGAATTTGCTGTTGAAGGTGTGGAGGGGAGTCAGTGTGTTAGCTGAGACCTTATAGAAGGACAGAGAGCCAGCAGGCCAGTCCAGATACACTCCCAGGCAGGTGCAGCCAGTAGCAGGAAAAGGAGGCTTGTGGGACTGAGCGTCATGCCATGCAGTGAGAACAGGACCCGTTGGAGACCAGTAGTGGCCTAAACTCCAAGCTATTGCGTCCAAAAACGCACCTGTAATAGTTTCCTTTCCTAGAGCAAATTAGAAAAAGGGAATTTTTTTAAAAGTAGTCAACTTTTCATTGATTTGTGGAAAATCTTGAACTATTTTGTCCTCCAGCAAATCGTTGCATCATTTTTCCAGATGATTCAGGTCCTCCAGAGCATCTTCAGCCTTTCTCACTACTCCAACACTGATCCCACTGATCAGCTCAGGAGCTTTGGGAACTAAATTCTTCAGTGGCATCAGCCAGACCTTCAGTGGAACACTGTTCTCTCCCCTTTCTCCCTGCAGCTTCAGAAGTTGTATGTAGGTCTTCACTTCATCTTCAAATGTTGCAGGTGTAACGGAGTCAAAAATGCACTTTAATAATTCTTATTTCCAAATTTGCATCTGTGTATTTTATTTATCATTTAATGATTTTTTTTTGAATATTTGTGAATTTTATCTCATTGAGTTATTTTTATTTATCTTTTACAATTCTAAATGTCTTATCAATAAATGACCAACAGGATTTCGGAGAAATCACCACACAACAAACAAACGCCTTCAGATTGTCAGAGACAGCAGATGGGGTTTTAAATAAAACACATCTGTGTGTTTCACAAGTAATCACTCATTTAGCTGACGATTTTCTCAAAAGCAAATCACAATTGCTACGTCAGAGAGCGCACCTTAGGATGTCTTGCTCAGGGATACATGTATCGCAGTGGAAGCGAACCTACATCTCTCACACTCGAGGCACATATCTTAACCACTACCCTATGCGTATTTACAATCGGAATACTTTATTGATTTACGAGGGTGAATTCTTTGTCACAGATACTCACAAGGCTTAAACGGAACAGAAATAATAGGTAGTTGAAATTAGTGAGTAGAGAATATACTAAAGTAGGCCTATACAAATCATTGAATATAGTAATAAATGTGGATATCTACTGTATGATACAGTAGATTAAAAGAGGTCTAATGATAATTAGCAGGAAAGATATCTCCTAATGTAATAATAATGAGTGCTGGCAGTGATGAGGTGTAATGGATTGAAAATCCGTAACTGAGTAAAGTTGAAGTTGTTTCATTCAATAATGACAAATGAAAAGTCTCACATTTGTTATATGTCAAGAATTTTATTCAGAAATATTCAGCTGTGGTGGTTTTTTTTCATAATTGTCATCCCCAGCATTGGAACATTTGTTGCTGGCAAAAGTATTTTTTTATACTACAGGACGTCACTCCAATAAATCAAAGGATTGGTGTCCTTGGAACAAATCTGTCAAATAAGTTAGAGGCTGATGTGCAGTTTGTTCCAAACACTGTGAATCAAGTGTGGAAGCAAGTGCAGAATCTGTGCCACCTGTCGAAACAGGGGTGAAACGCACCGAAGCCTCGCTTCACTGCGGTCACGTGACATTGACGTTTTGAACCACGTTTTGAAGCAGTGTTTCGAAACGTCTGTGCTTCGGGATCTCGACACAGCGTCGACACGTCAGTATTGAGCGTCCCATCCCTAGTTTATGTATTGTTTTCTTTGAAAATTGAACCATTTACGTTATAACTTTAAACACAAATTGTGCAATGTCAATATGGTTATGTCACGTAGCAGTTTTGTATTAGTTTGACAGTTAAAATACGTTTTATCTGTGTTTTCATTTTAACTTTCTAGCCGCCAGTTTTACCACGGCAGGCGGGCTGTGTCATGTTACCTATGTAACTTGTTGGAGTTTTCAGCGTCTTGTCACTTGAATAAACGCTGTATTTTTGTATGTTTAGGAAGCAGAGGTAATGTAAGAGGAGGCCAGGAGGCAACTGATGTGTGCATTGTGTTCTGCAGGTGCAGTATGTGTTTTTCTTCTGTTTGTTAATGTAATTTTTATTGTCTCTGTCACCTCCCACACACTTTTTATTCAGACCACCAGGTGTCGCTGTTAGGCTATGTTGTTTTAAGGAAACCTATGTACTGTTTTTATGTAATTGTTGCATTTAATATTTAGTGAACAGTGTTAATGGCTTTCTATGAGCACTATGTACACTATGAGCAAAGTAACTCATGTGATGTTAAAGTAATGTGTTTGTAACGTATTTTGAATACATGAAGTGCTTAGTCGCGTTTTGCACCGCTGAGGGAAGCAGAGGTAATGTAAGAGGAGGCCAGGGGTCAATTGATGTGTGCATTGTGTTCTGCAGATGTGCGAGCCAATAAATTGTTGAAAAGAAGTGATATCAAGAGTCATCCTTCACACACCTGACCACATCCGTTACACAGGGTTGCTTTCAAGAATGAAGTCTCCATAGAATTTGCAGGAATATTTATCAGTCAGAGCCTTTTCTTCATCAGTCAGCTTGATGTCAGCTTTCCCCCCAATGTTTAATGAGGGGATCTTCTTTATCACAGCTTCCAATTTGCCCTGGATGTTCTGAACTCTAACTTCTTACTGTCAAACACAAAGAAAGTGTTTGCTCCATAAAGGATGCCTGTGACTACATGAGTTGCAGAGCTCTTCTCAATAACATCTACTTGTTGTGTGGCCATAGTTGTAAGGTGAGTCATTGACAACTGTTTGAAGTGTGTGGTAGCTTTGTACTGACATGTTACTCTGCTCTGATTCTTAAATTTCTTCGTATCATTGAGATACTTGGCAGATCCTCCGACTTCAGTCAGTCCACACATATAACTGACCTTCAGAGAAGCATCAACATCCAGCAGAGAGGACTTGGATTCAATGGAGTCAGATGCAGAAATTTCAAATGTACAGCTATGCTGAGAGTTTTCACTTGTGTTCTCTTTTAGAGTTTTATCATCCAAAGTCAAACCTACAGAAATTGGAAGTCTTCAGTCGTCAGATAAAGCACAACATTTATTTTGTTAACATAAAGTCACACAAAGCTGAAAATAAACATTTAGATTTCTGCATGTTGCTGCTTCTTATCCAGCCAGCAGTTCCCTAAACAGCTAATATATTTGTAGTTTGATTTATTCTCTGAAATGAACCTAATTAATAAAAGAATTATAAGATTGTGTAACAAGCAACAATAAAACTTCCTGTATGTGCCTGGTGACTTCAGATAAAAATGGAGGATTTGAAAATGTTTAACAATATTTCAGGATACAGTAGTATTTTAACTATCAGCATTGTCACCATTGAAGTGAAACAAAATCTTCAGGCATGTGTTGGCAGGTCTAGACACCAAGACAGAGCATAAACTAAATTATTTCATGATATTTCTTATTTTTGCTATATTCTGACCAACTTAACTTTTTACATTTTTTGGCTGTAAATAAATAAATATGTAGATGTTGCCTGAATGTAGGATAGACAATAGCATCTGTGGGTAGCTTATACCCACAGATATAAACACAGGAAAATAAAATAAAACAGCAATCATACATACATGCATCCATACACATAGTAATCATTACTCCAAACCTTCTATTCCTTCCACCATTCAGACAGTAGCCGCTTTAAATAGGATCCTTATCAACAGCTTATGTATGTGTTTGTAGGCAGCCAAACTACAGAGCAAAGTCACACTCTGACTGAACCAATCTACAGTGCAGTAACAGTAATTGGTGTAATTAAATAGCATCTTTTGGACCTGTAACTTTCTAAGAGGAATTAGATATGGTATTACTTGATCACACATTTACATGAGCAGCTGGATAGCTTTTAAGTCACAGCCTACAGGCTCAGTCTGGCCTAAGTAAATTCCCCCCATGCAGCTTTGATGTGTCTAAAAGTTAACATTACAGTAACTTTTGTTCAACCGAGGAGAAATGGAACAAGAGAATATGTCTGTCACTTTACTTGTTAACATCTTGGCTTCCTCAATGGTTGTTGACATAAGTGTGGTTCTTATACAGTTACAAACGTTGCAAGGGTAAAGATTTTGCAAGCGCAAAGTTACGCATATCCTGGGGGCTAAGCATGCCCTTTCTTCCAATCCTGGTGACATCCCTGCCTCTCCCCCCCTCTCCATCTCAGGCCCCATCAACACTACTGCGTTTTAGTTTCCAAACGGAGAATAAAAACAAATATGATCTCCGTCCACACCAGCGTTTTGGCTGCGTTTTGCATCTACATCTCCGACACAGGCAGGAATGAAAGGAATCACTACATTAGGATATTTGGCAACAAAGCAGCGGTGATGATTTGGGTCTGTCACAACCTTCTGTAAGCAGAGTGATCACACAAACAGTTACAGCACTTTCAGAACCTCTGATTGTGTCGCAGTTCATTTCGTTTCCACTGGACATTCCTACCTTGCAGGCTCAAAAAAACTGCATTTATGAATATAGCAGCTTCCCTGGTGCTTAATAGTTTGTGCTATAGGCTCCCTTGTCTGCTTCTCGCCCCGTGCTGTGACACCCGGCCCGAATTTTCCTTTTAGAATTGCCTTGTGCTCATCCACTAACTGGTCCAGTTGGGCTTTCTGCCCTTCTTGGTTTTGATTTCTGGTTTGATCCATTAAAACCAACATTCAAACCACCACTTAAATAGAAACGCCAACAATCAGTATTATTGGAAAGAGCGGAACATTTTTTATCATTCCAAGCCAATCAAATACCTTATAGGAAATTAACAGCATAGTAAATAAAAACAGGATTTATATACACATGATGTGTGTTTGTGTGTGAAAGAGAGAACGGTCAATTAGGAAATATTACGCATGTAATTTCCAAAGTGAAGCTTAGAATAGAACCTGTACTTAAAATCACTCTTTTTCCTTCTTGGACAACCAACCAATCACAGTCTTCAAAAGATTGTGTCATACATAGCAACGGGGTCGACCCCGCCTCCTCACTAAGATAAAAAGTTTTTGTCTTTTCCTTGCTCAGAGCTGCTCTCAGATCAGTCCTGAATAGCTCTTAAGCTGAGACTCCTAGGTAAAAGTTTTTTAGCTAAATTAAGAGTTTTCTGAGAGGACTCTTAGATTCTTTATGAATATGGGCCCTGACATTTAGGCCCACTGCAATGTAAATCATGTTATCAAAGGCCACCTATAAACACACATACTAGTAGACTTGCATAGCTCTATTGCATAGCAGCTGTTTACCTCAGGGTTATCAAACACCTTCTCTGCTGTGAACTTAAGCATAACAGGCTATTCAGCCGACAAGGTCTGTACAACAGGTGGCTTAAAATGCCTGTGATGAAAACAAATTAAAACATGTACACAAAAGTTAAAACATTGTCAGGCTTGACGCATTGCTTCTGGAAGACCTACCTGCTCTCTAACCCCACTGGAACACAATACCTACAGAGAGATCCTGAGTGTTCCCTATAAATCAACTCTTAAAGAGCCACAGTTGTGTGCCTTCTTCTGAAAAGATAGAGGGTGGAGCTTCCCTGAGAAGATGCAACTGATTGTGGCATTCGCCGAGGATGTCATCTCCACTGCCCTCCACTCAACCCTCACGCACCTACATCAGAATGCTGTTTGTGGATTTCAGCTCAGCGTTCAACACAATCTCCCCGTCAAACTGATCAGTAAATTCAGCACTCTGGGTTTAAACACAACACTCTGCAACTGGATACTGGACTTCCTCACAAACAGACCCCAGACAGTTCGGATTGGCGGACTCACCTCCTCCACTCTAGTGCTCAACATGGGAGCCCCCCAGGGCAGTGTGCTCGACATGAACTCTGTTGTGAAGTTTGCGGATGAAACCACCATCATCGGCCAGATTTCAAAAAACAAGACTTTATATCAGGAGGAAATTGATAATCTTGTAGAGTGGTGCTCAGAGAACAACCTACTGCTTCCACGTCAGCAAGTGATCTGATTTGATCGTTGATTTTAGGAAAAAGGAAATAAAGACACACTCCTGTCTCCATCAGTGGAGCTGAGGTGGAGCAGCTGAACAGTTTCAGGTTCCTGGGAATCAGCATCACAGAGAACCTGACATAGTCGTCTCACATCTCCATGCTGGTGAGGAAAGCTCAGCAATGACTGTATTTCTATTTGGAAGCTTAAGAAGGCCAAATTCCCACCCCAAGTTCTTGTCAGCTTTTACAGAGGAACAATAGAAAGCATCCTGACTGGAAAAATCACAAACTGGCATGGGATGTGCACGGCCCAGGACGGGCTCTGCAGTGGGTGATTAAAACTGATCAGAAGATCATTGGTACCCATCTCCTGAGCATCTGTGCAGGGGCGCAGGCGTAGACAATGCCGACAGTGCAGCTGCACTGTACTGGGGGTAGCGTCAGCTAGATGAATAAATGTAAATATATACAGTGGAAAATAAAAAATAGATTCAACAGGATGAATTTAGTCTTATTTTCTTTGCTATTCATGTCTCATAGCCCATGTATGCTGCCCAATCTTAAGTTTATTTTTGATCATGTGACAAGACTTCAAAAACCAGGTGAAACGCAAAATCTCCCAAGTAGATCAGCAGAGTGCACGTGCAAGCTAGCAGTCATGCTAATCAAACATAAAAGTAGTTTCAACAGAAACAGAAGAGAAAAGAACAGGAGGAGAGGGTCGCAAAGCTCCCAAATAAGATTTGTTTTGGATTACTGAGGACACTATCAAAGATTTCACTCAATGCAGGCTCGTTGGATGCCTTTCAAATAGGTGAGTAACTTTGTGCTTTTTCAGTGAATTTGGTGTGGCTGCCGTGCCGCTGTTTGAAAGGCTGTTATCATTTCGGGGTCAGCTGGCCGCTGAGTAAGCCTAACTGTTTAATTGTGTGGATGTGCGTGTGAGTATTAAGCTGTGTGTGTGGCCTGCTTTCAGAACATGGTGTTGTGTTGTGAGTAGGCCACTTTATTATTCTGCCATGATTCGGGAGGTTATTGTACTGAAATTGCTCGAAAAAGTCTGCATCATTTCAGCACTTTATAGCCCAAGGGCCAATCATAACAGCCTGCACTGGGGCCTGTTGTTACTACCTTATGCCTCTGCATCAGTGATATCGGTGAGGTGCCTACACAGAGCCCGAAGGATGCTAAAGGACAGCACCCACCCAGCCACAGCCTGTTCGCCCTGCTGCTTTCTGGGAAGAGATATAGAAGTTTCTGCTGCCCCCCCCCTTCCCCAAGCTCTAATTCATCCTCAGCACTGCTCCAGTGATCATTTAATGTTGTTTATTTCGGTTTTCCATTTTTATAATTGCTTCTTGCTTGCTCTTGGTGGGAATTGTTGGGCTTCTGTAAATAACTTCAGAGTTCGGTCTAGACCTGCTCTTTATGAAAAGCGCTGTGAGATAACTGTTGTTGTGATTTGGTGCTATATAAATAAAATTGAATTGAAATTCTGTAATAATGTATATTGTCTGCTATGCAGCAGAAGAGAATTACAAAACTCAATTTCGTTATATAACCTGTTATTTTGTGACAATAAATGTACCTACCTACCTGAAGTACAATACTTGAGTAAATGTACTTCATTTACATTCCACCACTGTCTGAAAATCCACTGAACAATAGAAAGGTCTTGATTGGTGAAATGTCACAGTTCATGTTCATGATGTCACTCTTTTGGAATGAGAAGGCTGGAATTAAGACAGATATTCAACTTCTATTTTCTTCTCTGAAACTGACTGTATGAAGTTAAACAAATTTTAGGAATTCAGATTTTCAGCACCATCAACCTGACAGATAAAGTGAGACAGGAGACTTTAGGATTACAAAGAATCACAATTTTACACCAGCAGTGATTTGTCCATTAATTTTTAATGAGTTGAGCTGTGTGCAAATATATAAAATCACAGTGATATATCATATTTTATGTTAATTAGCATACAGGAATGTACAACCACATAGAGAGACGAAAGAGTAGTAAAATAAAAAATGAAATATTAAGGAAATGAGAGGCAAGAGTGAGAAACAATAACAGGAGCTGTAAGAAAGGCCAAATGTCCAAAGATAGATTTTTATTTTATCTTATTTATTTTGTCATCTGGAGTTCAGGCTTTGTGGTCAGATCTCAGCCAGACGCAGTACAGCGCGATGATTCAGAAAAGTAATTCAACCAGAAAGTTAAAAGTACATTTAACTCTGCCTCTTCCTGCTAACTCAATCAAGCCTCAAAGGAAAAAGAAGTAGAGCCCATACAGCAGCACACTTTATGAACATGTGAAGAAAAAAAAAAGTCAATCGAATGTAAATTCTTTTTGGCAGTTTTATGGAAGTTTTTTGATGGAACCATGGCTTTGTGTTTCCCTCTTGCATATTAGCATAGATGAAGAACGAAGTGTACAAACTGCAGTCTGTGACCACAAATCTTTAAACTGAACAAATTGATTTGAAGCCACAGATTCTAAGTACAAATGATAAACAACAATGATAATATGGATGATTGGAAGGCTATATTTTCTTCATTTTGATTTATGTTGTATTTTTGCGTGTTAAAAGAGAGTAATATATATATTACATTATGTGACTATAATAATGGTGCTTCACAATTACAACATTTGAAATAATAATTTTGTGATCAAACTGAAGTGAATCATGTGGTGCAGATTACAGACACAGGAACACGTAGTTGTGCTCACGCCAAACCCCGAAGCCTGGGTAAACTGGCTCAGTGAATTTGTTGTGCAAGGTGTGGAGGTGACTCAGCGTGTCACCTGAGACATTATAGAAGGACAGAGTGCCAGCAGGCCAGTCGAGAAACACTCCCAATCGGGTGCAGCCAGTAGCAGGAACAGGAATTTTGTGGTACTGAGTATTATGCCATGCAGAGACAGTAGTACCTGGTGTGAACCCTTTGTGTTGTAAACTCCAGGATATGCTATTCCATCCAAACCTACACTGGCCATCTTCTCCTTTCCTAGACAGGCCTTTGTAGGTAACACCAACAACAACAGCTTCACCAAAGCCAGTGTTCCACTCCACCTCCCAGTAGCAGCGCCCGGTCAGCCCCTCTTTGCACAGAACCTGAGCATAGCAATCAAATCTCTGTGGGAGGTCAGGATATGGCTGCCATCCTGCACATGTTGCCTTCTTGTTCCCCTCAGACAGAGTGAGGTTATTCTGTGCTGTGTCTGGGTCCAGAGTGAGATCACAGGCATCTGATGGAGAGAACGAGACGTCATCACGGTTACTAGAATCTGTACAGGTTCACAAGTTACATTTGTGGATTATTCTGAACATATTTTAAAGGAGAGGCTCATATTTTAACATTTAACATTTTAACTCATATGTACCATTCACTCACATGCTCATGTGTTCAGTGGTGGAAAGAAATTATTCACTCAAGAGCTCAATGTTCAGGTACTTGAGTATTATATACTTCTGCTTCACTACAATTTGTGTGGATATATTGTACTTTTTACTATATTTATTTGACAGATGAAGATAAATACAACATAAGATAAGTTTATAAAATACAATACATTGTTAAAGGTTAAACTAGTGTTGCTCTTGTTTAAAATCAGGGTGTAGCTGTGTCTTTTTGTTGTGTTTCAGAAAAAAATCCAGAAAACAGATTTGTCTATCTAAATTTTTACTTGAGGTTTCTTTATAAAATGATTTCAGTGTAAGAGATAAAAAATCAACTTTATTTTCAACTGTATTTTCCAAAGAGAAGCTCAGAATGGACTTTGAATAATAAAAGTTACAGCCAATCAGGTTTCTGAAGGAGTCATTTGTTGTTCTTTTTTGTCTAACAGTGAAAATAAAGTACTTACACCAGAGCAGATCTCTTCTGTCAGTGATTTTCTCCACAGGAGTGAGCTTTGAAAAGTCATCAGTCACCAGAATGCCCTTCCTGTAATGGTAGATGGTTGCTCCTGTGTGTTTCTTATTTTCAATGGCTGCTATGAGGAAACTGAATCGGCTGTTGCTCTTCGGGTCTTTGGCAAGATCGTGGAAAGCTTTGGCTTTTTTTGTCATTTTGATTAACACTTCAGCTGAGTAGTACCACAGCTCTTCATTGGTACTTCCTAACTTAAGTGAATCCAAGTGTTTGGTCATTTCATCGAGGCAGGGGTCAGCACTCTCCAGGGAGGTGAAAACAAAGCACAGAGCCTCCTCTACACCAAGAACCTCTCTGTCCAGCTCTGACTGATTTGGGACGATCTTTGTTCCCTCCATCATCTCTACACAGGACCTGATGACGTTGATTTCTCTCTCTTTGTCTTCCATCCACTTGGTTAGTTTCTCATGGCTGAACGGTGACTTGTTTCTGTCTTCAAAGACTTTTTCTAATTTGCTCTCGTCTTCTTTACCTTCACGGATGGAGGGAATTTTCTTCTCCATGCTCTGTCTGAGGTCAGATTCATAATAATTACAACGTTTTTTAAAAGTAGTCAACTTTTCATTGATTTGTGGAAAATCTTGACCAACTTTGTCCTCCAGCAAATCGTTGCATAATTTTTCCAGATGATTCAGCTCCTCCAGAGCATCTTCAGCCTTTCTCACTAGTCCAACACTGATCCCACTGATCAGCTCAGGAGCTTTGGGAACTAAATTCTTCAGTGGCATCAGCCAGACCTTCAGTGGAACACTGTTCTCTCCATTTTCTCCCAGCAGCTTCGGAAGTTGTATGTAGGTCTTCACTGCATCTACAAATGTTGCAGGGTTGCTTTCAAGAATGAAGTCTCCATAGAATTTGCAGGAGAATTTATCAGCCAAAGCTTTTTCTTCATCAGTCAGCTTGATGTCAGCTTTCCCCTCAACACTAAATGAGGGAATCTTCTTTATCACAGCTTCCATTTTGCCCTGGATGTTCTGAACGCTGCTGGCGTCTAACTTCTCACTGTCAAACACAAAGAAAGCGTTTGCTCCATAAAGGATGCCTGTGACTACATGAGTTGCAGAGCTCTTCTCAATAACATCTGTCTGTTGGGTACTCATGGTTAAATGGTCGATCATTGACAACTGTTTGAAGTGTGTAGTAGCTTTGTACTGAAATGTCACTCTGCTCTGATTCTTGAATTTCTTCGTATCATTCAGATACTTGGCAGATCCTCCAACTTCAATCAGTCCACACAGGAAACTGGCCTTCAGAGAAGCATCAACATCCAGCAGAGAGGCCTTGGATTCAATGGAGTCAGATGCAGAAATTTCAAATGCACTGCTGTGCTGAGAGCTTTCACCTGTGTTCTTTTGTAGAGTTTCACCATCCCACAAAGTCAAACCTACAGAAATTGGAAAACATCAGTCATCTGATAAAGCAGAGAAATAAATAATATGAAGTTACACAAAGGTATTTATAAACACTTAGATTTCTGTATGTTCTTGCTTTTTTCCCTGCAAGCAGTCCCCTAAACAGCTAATATATCTGCTGCTTAAGTCATTCTCTGAAATTAAATCAATTGATAAAGGAATTACAGGATTGTTTAACAAGCAACAATAAGACTTCCTGTATTTGCCTGTGGACTTTATATTAAAGGGGAGGATTTGAAAACGTTTGACAATAGTTAAATATTTAAGGATACAGTAGTGTTATAACCATCAGCATTTTGTCATGTATGGGATGAATATCATTCAATGTTTCAAAACTGAAATAAGGTTCTGAAACAATAAAAATCAGTGTTTGAAAACTTGATATCTAACAGAAGTTTTTTAAGATCAAACTAAGTGTTGAAAGTTTGCAAAGTGTTAAAAAAAAATCTCTGCAAACATTATTTTCTGTTTGAGCGTTCCTTCTTCACAACTGCAACACTCTTTTTTCCAGATCTGAAACCGGGTGCGTATGTTTGGGAGAAAAGCTGAGTTTACAACACCCACTTGCACCAGTTTTCAGATCACCATTTAAAAGGTTTGAAACCTGGAAAACAGACATAATAAGCTGGGAGAATAGCAAATGTAATGGGAATTCCAAACATGTTGCATGTAACCCTGGACTCAGGGAGACTCATCTGTGCTGTGTAACCGTAACAGTCAAAATATCTCTGTTCTCTGTGTTATCCAGACTTCAGGGACAACATGTCTCTGTGGGACGATATGATTGAACCTAAAACTGGATAAATAACAGGCTCACTGAGCTCTGCTCACTCATTCCAGCACACATGTACACGGCGTATGTGTGTTGCTGTGAGTCCTTCTGCAGAAGACTTGAATAAAACTCACAGAAAGACAAATATTTGCCTGAGCTGTTTTTTGAAAACTCAAATTGCCATCACACAACAAAAGACTTTTAAAACTGTCGTTTGAACCATCTTGCAAAACCTTTTTGTTAGATGTCAAGTTTCCAGCTTACAGAACTTTTTTTCAGTTTCAAAACAAGGCATGATATTCATTCCTTTGTCATGACGTAAAATGTAATCACATAAATTCATTCTCTCTGCCGTGGCCTCTGGTCTGAAGTTCAAACCAGAGAGCACAGTAGAGGAGAGAGAAAGAAGCAAGAATGTGCACCCAATCAAAATTGTTTCCTGTTAATTTCACTCCCTCATTTCTTCAGGACCAAATTAACATTTACTTATTTATTTTAAACCACAACAGTCAGGATTCACACAACAATCCTAGTCATGGTAAAATGGCTCCACAAACAGCATTATGGTCAAAATTCCTAAACAATATTACATTTTCTCATTAATTGCAGACTAATATTTCAACCATCAATATATCAGCATCGCTAAAACATAATTTCATAGTTCCTGTAACCAGAGATGTAACAGGCAGATACACATGTATTATTTATAATATTTGCTTATTGTCAAGTGTTACCTGGGATCAGTTGATCTTTTCGAGCATCATAGAGCATTCCTAGGGTGAAAGATCGACCGAGGGCAGCAACCGTTATGGTATCTGAGGCCATTTCTCCAACCTGTTAAGAAATTTCAACTAAGTGACCCCACAGCCTTCAAAACTTCATTTAAAACCTTCTTAAGCAGCACATTTAGATTTTTTAACACTGGGAATCAACTCTCAGTAGAGTAAAACACTTCTGTCTCCCTCTGTCTCTGTCCACTTTGTCCTCACCTGGTGAAGTTGTAAAGATGAGCTGAGTTATGTGTGAGCCTTCCTCACTTCAAACTGAAGCTGCAAATCTGATGGTCTGTGACTCTGAGAGATTCTTTATATCCTGTCAGATCCCCTCCTCTACTGCCTCCTCCCATGTCACACCTCCAGACATGCCAACTACCATTTATAACAGGCATGAGACCTGCAGTCCGATTCTTTCTAAGAACAGGGAAATAATGAGACAGGCAACAGGTAGTGAGCTTCCTTCCCTCACGGCAGACTCTTCATGCATATATTCCCCTTTATAAACCCCGGCCTGAATTCCACAATCTCAAAACAACAAAACATTTTTAAAAAAGGGTATTTATAATCCTTATAATCCATGAAATAAGCTACAAGTGTCGCATTGTTAGTGTCAAGCCACTACTGAACTGGAGACAATGTCAGAGGAGTCTTACCTGAGCAAAGGACAAACAAAACTGGACTGTTGCTCCGTGGTCCAAAGTAACCTTGTAGATGAATGTGAATTTAGAAATCCAGGTCCCAGAGTCTGGAGGACGAGTGGAGAGACACAGAATCCAAGTTGCTTCAAGTCCAGTGTGAAGTTTCCGCAGTCAGTGATGATTTGGGGTGTCATGTTGTCTGCTGGTGTTTGTCTACTGTGTTTTATCAAGTCCAGAGTCAATGCAGCATCTACCAGGAGATTTTAGACACTTCATGCTTCCATCTGTTGACAAGCTTCATGGAAATGCCGATTTCCTTTTCCAGCAGGATCTGCTACTTGCCCACAGGGCTAAAACCAATAGGAACTGGTTTGCTGACCATGGTTTGACCTGAACCCCATAGAGAATCTACGGAGGATTGAGACACCAGAATCAACAATACAGACGAGCTGAAGGCTGCTATCAAAGCAACCTCAGCTGGCTGGTTGATGATTGAGTTGATTACCAGCTTCGTGTGACTGTCTTCAGATCTGTTCACAAAAAAAACAAGCCCTTTTCCTGTGGCTTGGAGGTTTAGTGGGTGACGGATAGGCAAAATGTATTTTAAAACAAGTGTAATAAGTCAAGTGTATCAAAATAAACTATACACCTTGTGATTTTTGGATTTCAAAAGTACTACAAATACTTTTCCTCACGTACGATGATATCTTTCTGCAAACTTTCTTTTGGCCTATTTGATCTATCCCTTCACCGAACACTGACTCTGTTGATTAAGTGAACAGAGAGCAACAGCTTTTATCGTGCACCAAATCTGAAATATGTAACCAGTTAACAGATAAAATATTCAAATATCCCTGTGATCACCCAGAGCACGGTAACCAACATTTTAATGTTTAACTCTGAAACACTTTTTCATGCACACCCAGAGGAGGAATAGTCTTTTGACTCTTGAAAAAACACTAAGATCTCAATAGTATATCTTTTTGATATCACTGCAATCTGAACTGTTGTTCCTAAAACCCCTTATGAGAAAAAGATAAAGAGAGATTGAGGTTTTGAGACTTGGGTAAGACAAGTGGATACTGAATTGAGATTACAATAGGACAAAAGAAAGTAGCAGATGAGATCTTATCATTGTATCTTTTTGAGTTCATTAATGTCTTGTGTATTGCTCCTAAAAAGCAGTTGGGTACAATTTTCCTTTGCTTAAAAGAGAATAAAATTCCTCAAAATTCTACTTAAGTAAAAGTTATAAAAGTATTCCACAGTCAATGTACTTAAATATCAAAAGTAAAAGTGCTTATTCTGTATGACAGATACATGTTGTATCTCAGTTCTTGCGTGCATTTGTTCCTTAAGGAATTCATTTCTAAACATCATGTCAAAGTTGTGAGTGTTACAGTGCTGGCTTTGACCTTAACCAATTGGAAAGCATGACATTTTCAATGTCAAAATTAATTTTATTTCTCTCAGTAACTTGTAACAGATAATTAATGATAAATACAATAAGGATTTAAAATTAATGGGAGTAAAAGTACAAACCCCCATAAAAAGAAAATACTCAACCTCAACATTTGACGTAAGTAAATTACTTGAGTAAAATAACCCCTAAGTGGGTCACTAAGACAAAACTGAGAAATATCTTGGAGCTTTTTTTCTGATCCACATTCTGGAGACTGAAATTACACTTAGAGATCTCATCTTTTGATCAGGGTAAGACAGAGATGAGTTTTTGCTCCTGAGACCAATATGAGAAAACTGAGACATACATATTTGAGAAGAATCCTGAGATCCTAGGAGACATAGCTTTCTTTGAGCTCTTTCTCTGATCTCATGGTTCAATGTTCAGGAGACTTAAATCAGACTTATTTAAGATCAGTTTGAGATCCCTTGTTTCGATCAGAGTCAGACATAAATCTTACGACCGTAAGATGGCCGACGTGTAGTTGCACGATACACATGGCGTCTCAATACCACAAGTAATTATGCAGTCAAACTTCTTCTAAGAACATGTAAGAGCACATAATTTGATTTGAACATTACTACCTACGATATAAATCACCAGACCATTATACCACATGCTCAATCATGCCTAGACCTTCTAAGAGTAAACCAGATGCCGCTGACCCGGCATCTGCTGAAGATTGCGGGGCTCTGACTCTGGCGTCCATCGCCAAACTTCTCGAAGAAAACCGAGAAGTATTAACACTGGATTTTAAAGAAACGCTTGCCAAGCTTGAGCATAAACTGGATCGAATTCATGATACCGTTGCAGCGCATTCAGTGACGATCGGCGAACTCGAGAAAAATGCAACACAACAAGATTCGCGCTTGGCAACACTGGAAGCAAATTGTGTTAAATTAAGTGACAGCAATACCAAGCTACTCGCAAAAGTAAGTGAGCTGTACAAACGCGGACTTAGACCAACGCTTCTATTCCCTGCCAAACTTTTTATCAAACCCAAGGAGGGAGGTAGGATGTACTTTTCTTCGGTTCCAGAAGCAAAGCAATATGTTAAGACATTGCCTTAAACTGGCTGGCTGGTGAACTATGCGGTTATTTGAACAGGCTGCATACCAGAGATTGACTATTTAACTGTACTCATAAATGTGGGTGTGAGATTACCATCAAATGGTACAAATGTGTCAATTTGTGCCCTATATAAATCTACTTGTGGCTGTGAGTGGGTGTGGATGTGTGAGTGTGTGTGGGTGTGGGTGTAAATGGAGCAGAGAGTGCATCTACGAAAATGTGTATGTAGTTCCTTTGATTTTTTGTTGTACTTAGGATTGAATGCTTCATGTGTATATGCTTTATCATGGCTGTTAGATGTAGGACTAGGTCAATTGCTTTTGGATGGGTTTGGATGAACTGGATGATCATGATGGGGAGATTCGGCACTGTAGTGACATTGGTGCAAATATCACTTGTAAGCAATATGACCTAGAAAATCTTAAATGTATGGATAATAACTTTTCGGTGGTTCATATTAATATCAGAAGTCTAGCTAAACATTATGATCAATTAGTGTCAATGCTTTCTGCATCAGGTTGCTGTTTTGATGTAATTGCTTGCAGTGAAACCTGGTTAGATGATAGATCATACTGTGATTCTTTTAACCTTAAAGGCTATAATTTTTTTTATAAGAACAGATTAGGTAGAATGGGTGGAGGTGTGTGTCTTTATGTTAAATCTAGTTATCAGGCCAATGTATGTGACAACTTGGGTTTTGAAGATGACCAAACTGATTCATTGTTTTTCGACATAAGTAGTAATGCAACAAATAATCTCATTGTTGGCATAGTGTATGGCCCCCCTGATGCGAATCCTACTACTTTTATTAGTAAATTCGAGGAAACTCTTTTTGATATTAATAGGAAAAATCACAATTGTATAATTCTTGGGGATTTTAATATTGACATCTCTAGGGATGGTCCTATTAAAAATGATTTCATGAACTCCCTTCACTCCTCCTCCTTTATACCAACCATTAATAGATATACTAGAGAAACTCACTCTTCTAAGTCTATCATTGATAATATTATTACAAACATCCAAAATTTGAGGTTGTAGTCAGGTGTTGTTCTGACTGATATAACTGATCACTACCCAATTGTGTTATCCTTAAACCTGGCGTCTAAACCTCCATCTAACTGTCGTAAAATAAAGATTAGTGTACTGAATGAAAGAACGCTACTGCAGCTCCGTAATAACTTGGAGACTAAGGTTTGGACTAGTGCGTATGAAACCCGTGATCCAGAGACTGCTTATGACAGACTAATTCAAGAATTAACGGGGGCCATACAAAATACTATTCCAATGAAGACTGTCATGTGCAGGAATGATGATCATCACCCTTGGCTTACTAAAGGGATTCTTAACTCTATCAAACTTAAAAATAAACTTTATAAACTCTATAGGAAAAATCCCAATGATGACAACAAAAGCAAATATTTTAAGTTTAGAAATAGACTCACCCATATTATAAGGAAGAGTAAACACATCTACTATATTGAACATATAAATGCAGCCCAAGGTGACTCTAAAAGGACCTGGGCTGTGTTGAATAAAGTTCTAAACAGGGGCCAGAAGTCATCTGTGTTACCCGAATGTTTGAATGACAACTCTCTTTTAATAGCTGATAGCTTTAATGATTACTTTGTCTCATTGGGTGAAGATCTTGCCAAAAAAATCAGATCTCCTAATGAATCCTCTTTTAGACAGTATCTCCATGGAAATTACATGCAATCTTTCTTCATGAAACCTACTGACAAAATTGAAATTTATAAAATTATTACAGACTTGAAGAGTTCTTGTAAGGAAGGGGTTGATGGAATCTGTAGTAAAATTCTGATAGCTGTTGCAGACTTAATAGCACAGCCACTTACGCATTGCATTAACCTATCACTTCAGTACGGCATAGTGCCAAGTATGACAAAAATAGCCAGAATTATTCCAATTTACAAATTAGGTGACAAAAACAATATGGGTAACTACCGTCCAATTTCTATTTTACCATTTCTGTCTAAGGTATTAGAGAGAGTGGTACACATTAGGTTAAGTCTATATCTGGATAAATTTCATATTCTTGTAAGATCTCAGTATGGTTTCAGGAAAGAGAATTCTACCTTTATGGCTGTTTTAGATCTTATTGAAAAAAATCAATGATTCTTTAGACCAGGGTGATTGTGGAGTTGGTGTTTTCCTTGATCTATCTAAGGCATTCGACACTATTGATCTTAATATTCTTCTAGAAAAATTACATCATTATGGTGTTAGAGGAGTAGCATTTGATTGTTTTAAAAGTTACCTATATGGTCGGAAACAATACGTGATGATTAATAACCATATATCTCAAATGAAAGAACCTAAAAACGGGGTTCCACAAGGCTCAATATTGGGTCCATTACTTTTCAATATATACATAAATGACTTTGTGAATTCCTCTCAAGTATTTCAAAAGGTGATGTTCGCAGATGATACCAATTTGTTTTTGTCACATAAAGATCCAACTGATTTACAAATAATTTTAAATGAAGAACTACAAAAAATTGTTATCTGGTTCAATTGTAATAAATTATCCCTCAACACTAAAAAAACTAACTATATAATGTTTCAACCAAACACAAGGGCATCGGCTATAAAACAGCCTTGCCTCAAGGTAGATGATGAGGAGATACTGCCAACATCTACTACAAAGTTCTTGGGGGTTCACATTGATAAATGTTTAAATTTTAAATGCCACATTGATCACTTGATACAGAAGCTTTCAAAATATGTCGGTCTGTTTTTCAGAATACGGCACTATCTTACATTACCTGCTCTTCTTACCCTGTATAAAACCTTGTTTGAACCACACATTAGTTATTGTAACGTAATCTGGTGTAATACCTACCCGAGTCATTTAAATAAATTAATAAGCCTGCAGAAGAAGATTATACGAGCTATAACGTGGTCTCAGTATAACACCCCTACAAGACCCCTTTTCCACCGCTTAGGTCTCCTCCGGCTTACTGAGTTGAACATATACCATAATGCGTGCATTATGCGCCAAGTAGTTAATGCTACAAACAGCCGGCTATCCCAGCTCATTCCAATTAGTAGTCCGCTTCATGCTCATGCCACCAGAAACAAACATCTAATCATTGGTAAAACCAGAAGACTCAAAAAAGCAAATTTGAGCATTACAAGTAGAGGCCCAATGATTTGGAATGAGCTAGATACCAAGCTGAAGGTGTTGAAATCTGTACCCATCTTTAAGAAAACACTGAAAAAGGAACTTTTACGTTTATATTTATAACCTTGTCAGCAGCCTTTCTAGTTTACAGTTGATTTTAAAGCATTGTCCTGATCCACTTTTGTTGTGTCTTATGTTGTATTGTGTATGTATGAAAATTTTGTATGTGACTGGTGTTTAATTTAATTATTTGTATGTAATGTATTACTTTAATATGTCTCAGGCTCCCTTATATAAGCTTTGGATAGCTTCTTTGGGAGACCTGATTCACACATATTTATATGTGCTAATTGATTTGTGTCATTTACTTGAATTTATGTGTGTGAGTTTATGTGCAATAAATGAGATTTTATATGGTTGTTTCTCCTGAGATGACTTTGAGAAGTGGGAGAAAAGGCCTTTAGTCTCACCTTAGTATTAAAAGGAGCTCATTTGTGTCTAGGAGAAAAGAAGGAAACAACTATGAGATCTCATCTTGGATTTTGCTTTCCTATGGTCAACAAATTGAATTTTAACATAGGCTACAGTAGTAAGCTAGAACATTACGTAAATTGGTAAATCATTTAGCCTGGGCTACCAAATGAACAACAAATGAAAGCTACATATTTCTCACACTGACCTTCTTCGGGTCCTGATTATTTTTCTAATTTGATCTCAACACGTTTGGGTAATTCACAGTAGGCACCAATAAGAGGCAGACAACAAACTTGAACACCAACACATATAACTAGTGGTGGGCCGTTATCGGCGTTAACATGCTGCGTTAACGTGAGACTCTTATCGGGCGATAAAATAATATCGCCGTTAATCTCTTCTCAAAGTTGGGTTGGGAGCTGTGTCTATACTACGCAAGCTATGATGACTTTCACCTGGATATTTTAGCGCAGATGTATACCGAATCGCACTGTAGGGGGCGAGAACAAGCCTTCAAACCTGTGTGTCTGCCTACTGTGAAATTAGCACATCAAACGTGACGTGCTAACATGGATGCAGCTGTTGCTGCGTTCCATTTACCTTGGAGGGCGGAGCTGGGAATGACGTCACACCCAAGTTGACGACGTTCCAGTTCCAACCTCGCTCGGCCAGCTGTTTGTTTACAACAGCTGTTTGTTTGTTTACTAGCCAGGTTAGTTATTGATACGCCGGTTGATTAAAAAACGCATTGTGCGGTATTTACTCACACTAACTGTAGCAACACGTCCACAGACAGCTGTTGGACAGCACTTTGTGTACCAACATTTCTGAAGCCGCCGGTGTTGTGCGAATTCTGCCTGCCTGTCGAGAATCGCACGCACCTCGCGGGTGCTAACGGTCATCTATGCTGAGAAAGAGGTGCATGCAATTCTCGGCAGGCAGGCAAAAAACGGCACAACACCTGGTTTGCTCCTTGTGCAATGTGGAATTAGTTTAATGTAGAAGTTCTTCCAGTCTCAAGTAGCCTACCACCTAAACGCAAAGCACATCACACGCTACACACAAGTACATCTTATTGAACATGATTTATTTTCATCACCAATTATCATAGTAGAACAGCTTTCTCAAGCAGTTTGTGATGCATTTTGGAAACAGGAGATGAGCCCCTGGTCTAATCGCCACCTGGCCTGAAACCTGTTCGCACACATATTTTAAATGCCTTCGGCAGAATTCAAATGAGCCATTTAAATCTAGATTAATCTAGATTAATTTCAAGATTAATCTAGATTAATCTAGATTTTTAAAAAATGAATCTATGCCCACCACTATATATAACATATGTGCAAGCACAGCCACAGCAACTACACAGTCAAAAACAGGAACTAATGCATGAAAGGTGAAGAGAGAGAGACAGAATTGTATAATAATCCAGCACAGTAATGATCTAGATGTTTCATAGAGGAAACGAGCGTCTGGCTGTCACTGTTCACAGGCACCAGTGTGCAATGTAGTTTAGACACTTCACTGACTAGCCACAAAACTGTAGAGTAACATTAGGCTTCATGATCAAAGGTTTAAATTTCACCAGCAATATGAAACCAAACTTTGCTTATCTTATCCTTGTTCCATCTTACTGCTACTGCTGAACCTTTCTTTAACATGGCATTTCTGTGGAATGACTAATGTTCGATAGTTACTGATTAACTGCTACAGGATGAAACAACTTGCACCAATGGTACCACTGTAAGCGATAGATTTTTCAGTAATGCAGTGAGAGAATGGACATTTAGGACAGCTTTATACTCCATTATCTGATAGTATTAAAAAAAAAAAATTAGGGATATTAATGTTAATAGATATAAGGACTAAATAAGTAAACACTAACTAAGACATGCAAAGCAGTAGCACAGATATAAAGTATCCACAGAATATAAAATATGAAAAAGTAGTTTGGCAAAATAAAAGACAGACATGCAGTTAAACTCTGAAGAGGCAAAATGTATTTATATCCAGAGCATAGAAGGTTTTAAATACATAGTTATAGGCATAAACAGTAATCACTAGGCCAAATAAACAATAAAACTGTGAGTCTCTAGTTTGATATATTCATTTGTCACCTGACAGCTCAGCTACTGTGGGGTAGGAATTAACTAACCGTTTACTGCTCACATGGGTCCTCCTCAGAGTCTTTTGTTCAGTTACTGCCAGTGCCACAGAATGAGAGGCAAGTCGGTTGTCAGGCAACAGTCACTGACTGACATGCATTTTGTTAATTATGTTACAATAAAGCATAACATTATTACAGCGCAGTGATGTTACCTCCAAGGTAGTCTCCTTTCTAAAACAAATGGACCTGGTCATTAAAACATTAAAACACAGCCACATAGCAAGCAACGATAATGTTAGCCTCGTGGCGTGTTTACAGCTAACAGCAGATCCGAGTCCTTCAGAGAAAGCAAAGTAACTTTTAATTTTTATTTATCGACAGAGCCGTGCTGTTTATTTACCAACAGAGCTGTGCTGTGGTATCACAGCTCCTGACTGGTGAACAACCTGCAGTGTTTGAGAGCGATGTGCTCATGTTTGTTTCTCTCTGTCAGCAGAATCCAGACCTGATGTGGCCCATTCTGTATCCAGATCTGCCAAACTGCTGTGTTTATGTGTTTATTTCTTTGTTCCTTTCTCTCTGCTGGAGTTCTTTTAAAGGGGACCTATTATGCTGTATTTCCAGCACTATATTGTAGTTCTGTGACTCCTGTATGGTGGCTTTGCATGATTCAAAGTTAAAAAACGTATTTTCTGTCTTATACTGGCTCTTCATGCTGGCCCTCATTTCAGCATCTGTCTGAAACAAACTGTTCACTCCAGAGCCCACTGTCTTGTGATTGGCCATTGCCTAATCTGTTTACCAGGTTGCTACAGGGATAGGTCTGCATGTTCCTTTGTGTCCTGGCTGGCATTCTCTGCTTGGAGCAAATGACCATATTCAAAAATCCTGCTTGGAATGACGTCATACCGAGCCATTAGTAGAAAAAAAGAGTTCAAAACAGAGCGATCAGAACAGGGGGATAACTAAGGTTTTGTCTCACAGGGATTTCTTTTTAATACTTTTACCTCATCATTTGAAACTTTGGTCATGTTTATCTTGTTGAAAACAAGATAAACATGACAGCGTCGTTCAATGTAATAGCCTTAGAGGGCTGCACCTATACTCATAGAATCTGGAGTTAGAGTACATGAGTACTGCATGAGTACTACCTCATGCAGTCTCAGTCCTTGGCTGTGGGGGCTCCCCTTGGAGCCTGCTCCAGCTGGTTATCAACCTGGTAAGTCAACTCATGTGCTGACTTACCAGGTTGGTGTGTTTGGTGTGTTTATATTAAAATATCCTGTACTGAGCAAATAACACTTATGTACTTGTACTGAGCATGCTGCCGTATTTGTTCTGCTAAGACTCCCAGTCTATTTTCCACCTGCCAAAATCACTTTGGACTCCCTGTTACTTTCAGTAGTAGTTCCACCTTGTTGTCGGCCCATGCAAAACTGCAAATACCAAAAAAATGAGCACTTACTTTTTCTATTAGAATATTTGTTTTGTTGAGAAAAAGGGACTTAAAAAAACGTTTGGCACAAGTGTTTGTCACATACTGAGCGTAAAGAACCATTTCACCACATAATTAACCATCTGGTTTCTTCAATTTTCACTCAGGAGCAAAAATCAGCCTTTAAATTTGAAAGAAATAATGATTCAACATTTATCGTGATAATTATCGATATCGAATGATATGAAATGTTTTTATCTTGATAGCATTTTTGGCCGTATCGCCCAGTCCTAGCATAGTGTTAGTGTTTATAATATTTATGATATCTCTGAAACTATCAAAAACTAAGAGAGTGGTGTATTGAAGTAAGCCAAGAAATGACACCCAATTTGTGTGTCACAAATTGATGAGTGTTACGGTAATGACATCATTCTTTAAATTAAAAATATGTATTTTTAATTAAAATATTTTTTAATTAAAAAAAAATCTGAAAAGGTGTTTCAGAAATGTTAAAAAAGACATAAAAGGTGTATTTCTAAATTATTATAATTAATATCAATAGTAACTTTGAATTATATGTGAATTATATATATACTGTGTTGTCGGAACAAACCAGGACGTGGTGGCCTCGGAGATTGGGCAGGAAACTCCTTAGAGCCTGGAACACAGCTAGCATCTCGAAGTAGCTGATGTGCCACGTAGAATGATGCTCCTGCCAGGACCCCCTTGCAAAGCGGCTGTCCATGACCGCACCCCAACCCGTTAGGGAAGTGTCTGTCGAAATGACCAGAGGGCGACATGACGCCCCTAGGACAGGTCCATGGGACAAGAACCAAGTGCCGTTCTATACTGATAGGGAATGAAGGCATTTAATCATAACCAAAATCGGACGGAACAGATTTTCCCTCTGGGAAAACTCTCCATAGAGGTAGCTGCTCTAATGTTGAGAGGAAGAGAGTTCCAGAGCTTAGGGCCTGCTACTGAAAAAGCTCTGTCCCCTCTGGTTTTCAGTCTGGACCTTGGACAGTCTAAAAGCAGCTGGTCAGTGGACCTAAGTGCTCTGACTGGAGTGTGCAAAATCAGCATATCAGATAAATATGATGGAGTTGGCTATGGGGCAGGTAAGGCTTGACCTTCCCAAGAAGTCCGAGCTGAAAGAAGCTTGTTTTTACCACTGAGCTAATCTGTTTATCGAGTTTAAAAGAACTGTCAATAAAAACACCAAGACTTTTTACAAATGGGCAGCAGTTTGAGAAGATTTGTCCAAGAGCACTGTTAAAACCAGAGACATCGGGCTCCCCAAAAATTACAACTTCAGTTTTTTTGTCATTTAACCAGGGGCAGAATAACTACAAAGTAAAACAGGAGACACTGAAAACACAAAACACCAACACCCCAGAACCCTGACATCAGTGGTAAATATAGTTGATATGATCATTAGCATGCTGTCTGTGAACCTCTGGACAAGTTCTTTAATGAAGACAGGCTCGATGTTCCTCTTCTGCAGCAGGTTGAGCAGCATGTCCACATTTGGTACAATCTCATGCTCACCATTTCCTTCGCCATGGTTTGTTCAAGTGCAGATCTGAAACAGACACAGAGCATCTAGAAACTGCTCTACTTTGTCCTCCAGCAAAATGTTGCATCTTTTTCCAGATGATCCAGCTCCTCCAGAGCAACACTGATCAAACTCATCAGCTCAGCAGCTTCTGAACACAAATTCTTCAGCCAGACCTTCACTGGAACACTGTTCTCCATTTTCTCCCTGTAGCTGTGGAAGTTGTATGTATGTCTTTACTCCATCTGCAAATGCTGAGTTGCTCTGTCAGTCAGCTTGATGTCAACTTTTCCCTCAACATTAAAATACAGGATCTTTTCCATGCTGCACTGTCTTTTTTTTTTCTGCAATATCTTTTAGAGGGATGGAGGATAAAATCTACAGTTCCTGTTTTGTGCAAAATTGCATTCTTAAGTTTAGCTGAAGCTGAAATGACATTGCACTGAATTGACTGATTGTTTGGTTTGATTCTGCCGTCACAGTTACCCAGAGCACAAAGTGACATCTTCACAATGCCTGTTGTGTCCGAAGCTCAACGTTACTAACAAACATCACAGCAAATCTTCATGTGAAATGTTTTTACATGAAAAATATAAACAATTAGTTAGAATAGTTAGAACCAATTAATGTTCTGTCAGTCACCTAATTGATTGATTTTCATGTGTTTTGTGTGTAAAAATATTTCTTTCTCTCAAGTGAGGTACAAGTACCTCAAATGTGTACGTAAGTACAGTAAATGTGCTTCATTTACTTTCTGAACAATAAACTGAACAATAAAAAAAGTCTTGATTGATGAAATGTCACAGTTCATGTTCATGGAGTCACTTTTAAATCTTCACTCAAATGAAACTCCTTTAGAATCAAAAGCCCGGAATTAAAAGAAATATTAAATTGCTAAGTTCTACTTTCAAACAGACTTTATTAAGTCTAAACAGAGTTTAAGAATTCAGACTGTTCAGCACCGTCCACCTGACAGATAAAGTGAGACAGGAGACTTTAGGATTAGAGAAATAACTAGCAACGAGTCAATAAATCACAATTCTACACCAGAAATGATTTGTCAAATTATTTTTAATGAGTTGAGTAACTATAATGTATGAATTTAGTGGTGTCTTATTTTATGTTATTTAGAGTACAGGAAAGTACAACCACACAGGAGACAAAATAGAAGCAAAATAAAAGATATATACAGGA
Source organism: Lepomis macrochirus (assembly GCA_024633595.2). NCBI lineage: Eukaryota > Metazoa > Chordata > Actinopteri > Centrarchiformes > Centrarchidae > Lepomis > Lepomis macrochirus. The sequence goes on along the minus strand of JALXJV020000023.1, from coordinate 3,101,212 downwards.
AATCTCCCCTCTCCCTCTCTGTTGCTCTCTTTCTCTCTCCCCCTCACCCCAACCGGTCGAGGCAGATGCCCCCCCACCCTGAGCCATGGTTCTGCTCGAGGTTTCTGCCTCTTAAAAGGAAGTTTTTCCTTGCCTGTGTCCGCCTAGTGCTTGCTCTTGGTGGGAATTGTTGGGCTTCTGTAAATAACTTCAGAGTTCGGTCTAGACCTGCTCTTTATGAAAAGCGCTGTGAGATAACTGTTGTTGTGATTTGGCGCTATATAAATAAAATTGAATTGAAAATAAAAATGAAAATATGTGGTCAGATCAGAAAATCTGACCAGGAAATAAAAAGGACGTCTAACTCCGCCACTTCCTGCTAACTCAGTCAGGCCTGGCTAAAGCTGAGGAAGTAGCAGCAAATGAAAAATAAGTAGAGCAGCAAACTTTATGAACAGAAGGGGAAAAAACTCGAGAGTGCAAAATCTATTTTAGGAATATTGTGAAAGATTTGTTCAATTCTGTCGCTTTCATGCAGATTATATAATTCACATAAAGAAGCTTTCATGGAAACATGACTTTGTGTTTCCCTGTTGCATATTAGCATATATAAGGAAAGAAGTGTACAAACTGCAGTCTGTGACTACAAATCTTTAAAATATTCAAAGTGAATCAAATCAGCAAAGACATTTGAGAATCACAGTAATTAACAACAATAATAACAATCATGATAATGATGATTATATGGATCATTGGGAGAGTTATATTTAGTTCAATTTGATATAAGTTGTATTTTTTGTGTTTCATATTAAATTGTTATGTTACTATCATGATGGTTCTTCACAATAACATATGAAACAATCATTTTGTCATCAAACTGAACTGAACTTGAATCATGAGGTGCAGATTACAGACACAGGAGCATGTTGCTGGATTCTGCCGCAACATAGAAGCCTGGATAAACTGGCTCAGTGAATTTGCTGTTGAAGGTGTAGAGGTGACTCAGTGTGTTAGCTGAGACCTTATAGAAGGACAGAGAGCCAGCAGGCCAGTCCAGATACACTCCCAGGCGGGTGCAGCCAGTAGGAGGAAAAGGAGGATTTTTGGACTGACTATCATGCCATGCAGTGAGAACAGGATCTGGTGGAGACCAGCTGTGGCCGAAACTCCAGGACAAGCTATTGTGTCCAAACGCGCACCTGTTACCTTCTCCTTTCCTTGGCAGGCCTTTGTAGGTAACTCCAACAGCCACATCTCCATTAGAGTAAGCAGCATTCCACTCCACCTCCCAGTAGCAGCGCCCAGTCAGCCCCTCTCTGCACAGAACCTGAGGGTAATAATCAAATCTCTGCGGGAGGTCAGGATACGGCTGCGATGCTCCATTTGTAGCCTTCTTGTTCCCCTCAGACAGAGTGAGGTAGCCATTCGCTGTGTCTGGGTCCAGAGTGAGATCACAGGAGTCTGATGGAGAGAACGAGACGTCATCATGTTTACAAGCATCTGTCCAGGTTCACAAGTTACATTTGTGGATTAATATGAACATATTTTAAAGGAGAGGCTCATATTTTGTAACATTCACTCACATGCTCATATGTTGTTAATATCAACAGAGGTGGAAAGAAAGTATTTACTCAAGAACTGTACTTCAGTACAATGTTGAGATACTTGAGTATTTTATATTTCTGCTTCACTACAGTTCAGATGGAAATATTGTACTTTTTACTATATTTATTTGCCAGATAAAGATAAATACAACATACAATAGGCTTTTAAAATACAACACATTGTTAAAGGTTAAACCAGTTAAACCAGTGGGCTGGTGTCCTCATAAAAAATCTGTCTCTGTTGTGTTTCAGAGAAAACTCCAAAAGCTGAAAACAGATTTGTGTATCAGAATGTTTTACTTGAGATTTCTTTAGAAAGCTATTTCAGTGTAAGACATAACAAAATCCACAGTATTTTTCAAAGAGAAGCTCAAAATGGACACTCTGAGTAATAAAAGTTACAGCCAATCAGGCTTCTGAAGGACAGTCATTTGTTATTATTTGTCTAACAGTGAAAATAAAGTACTTACACCACAGCAACTCCCTTCTGTCTGTGATAGTCTCCACAGGAGGGGGGTCAGGCTTTGAAAAGTCATCAGAGACCAGTTTGCCCTCCTTGTAATGGTAGATGGTTGCTCCTGTGTGTTTCTTATTTTCAATGGCTGCTATGAGGAAACAGAATCGGCTGTTGTTCTTCAGTTTTTTGGCAAAATTGTTGAAATCTTTGGCCTTTTCTCTCATTCTGACTAAAACTTCATCTGAGTAGTACCACAGCTCTTCGTTGGTACTTCCTAGCTTAAGTGAATCCAAGTATTTGGTCATCGCATCGAGGCAGGGGTCAGCACTCTCCAGGGAGGTGAAAACAAAGCACAGAGCCTCCTCTACACCAAGAACCTCTCTGTCCAGCTCTGACTGATTTGGGACGATCTTTGTTCCCTCCATCCTCTCTACACAGGACCTGATGACGTTGATTTCTCTCTCTTTATGCTCCATCCACGTGGTTAGTTTCTCATGGCTGAACGGTGACTTGTTTCTGTCTTTAAGGACTTTATCTAATTCGCTCTCATCTTCTTTACCTTCACGGATGGAGGGAATTTTCTTCTCCATGGTCTGTCTTTGGTCAGATGCATAATAATGACACAGTTTCTGGAAACTGCTCAACTTTTCATTGATCTGTGGAAAATCTTGACCAACTTTGTCCTCCAGCAAATCGTTGCATAATTTTTCCAGATGATTCAGCTCCTCCAGAGCATCTTCAGCCTTTCTCACTAGTCCAACACTGATCCCACTGACCAGCTCAGGAGCTTTAGGATACAATTTCTTCATTGGCATCAGCCAGACCTTCAGTGGAACACTGTTCTCTCCCTTTTCTCCCAGCAGTTTTGGAAGTTGTATGTAGGTCTTCACTGCATCTTTAAATGTTGCAGGGTTGCTTTCAAGAATGAAGTCTCCGTAGAATTTGCAGGAGAATTTATCAGTCAGAGCTTTTTCTTCATCATTCAGCTTAATGTCAGCTTTCCCCTCAACATTGAATGAGGGAATCTTCTTTATCACAGCTTCCATTTTGCCCTGGATGTTCTGAACGCTGCTGGCGTCTAACTTCTCACTGTCAAACACAAAGAAAGCGTTTGCTCCATAAAGGATGCCTGTGACTACATGAGTTGCAGAGCTCTTCTTAATAACATCTGTCTGTTTGGTACTCATGGTTAAAAGGTTGATCATTGACAACTGTTTGAAGTGTGTGGTAGCTTTGTACTGACACGTCACTCTGCTCTGATTCTTAAATTTCTTCTTATCGTTCAGATACTTGGCAGATCCTCCAACTTCAATCAGTCCACTCATATAACTGACCTTCAGAGAAGCATCAACATCCAGCAGAAAGGACTTGGATTCAATGGAGTCAGATGTAGAAATTTCAAATGCACTGCTGTGCTGAGAGCTTTCAACTGTGTTCTCTTATAGTTTATCATCCCACAAAGTCAAACCTACAGAAATTAGAAAACATCAGTCATCTGAAAAAGCAGGAAATTCATTTTGTTAACAAAACATAAACATTTGGATTTCTGCAAGTTGCTGCTTCTTATCCCGCCAGCAGTTCACTAAACAGCTAATATATTTGTTGCTTGATTAATTCTCGGAAATGAACCTAATTAATAAAAGAATTATAAGATTGTTTAACAAGCAACAAACTTTCTGTATGTGCCTGTAGACGTCAGATAAAAAGTGAGGATTTGAAAACATTTAACAGCACTTAAATATTTCAGCATACAGTATTTAGCGTATAGAATTTTCACTATCAGCATTGTTGCCATTGATGTGAAATGTAATTACACTAATTCTTTCTCTCCACCATGGCTCTAAAGTTCCAGTCAGAGAGGACATGAGAGGAGAGAGAAAGAGGTATGATTGCACACACAATCAAAAATACACCAAATACATCTGTTTTTCTGCTAATCTCACTGCCTCATTTCTTTATGGCCAAAATAACATTTCACTAATTAAAACCATCACATTCAGGATTCATACGACAACCTCAGTCACTGAAAAATGACTCCACAGACAGAAATATGGTCTGAAATTCCAAAACATTTACATTACATTTTCTTATTTATTGCAGGATAATATATTGACCATCAATATATCAAGATATCACTAAAAGGTTAACATTTACATTTATTCATTTAGCTGACGCTTTTATCCAAAGTGACTTAAATTGCTAGACATGTCAGAGATCGCACACCTCTGGAGCAACTAGGGGTTAAGTGTCTTGCTCACGGACACAAGGGTGGATGGGTCACAGTGGGGGATTGAACCCAGGTCTCTTACACCAAAGGCATAGTTTTATCCATCCCCTTCCCTCCCCTTCCCTCCCCACAACATAGTGTTACAGCTTTGTGAAATCGTTTCAAAGTTCTTGTAATCAGGGCTGTAACAGCCACATGTACTTTTATTTTAGATATATTTGTTTAATATGTCAAGACTGTGAAAGTCAAGTCTTACCTGGAATCAGTTGATCTTTCCGAGCATCATAGAGCATTCCTAGGGTGAAAGGTCGACCCAGAGCAGCAACCTCCATGTTATCTGAAGCCATTTCTCCAACCTATCAAACAAAGTGACCACACAGCCTTGAGTATGAATTTAGACTCCCAGTAACAGGAGCTACAACCTCATGCAATATACCGATTTTTTCACATTAGAGACTGAGGCGGATCTGACAAGCCAAGAACCAGCCCTGTAGGATGTTCTGTTCTCAAGCTGTGGGCCTTTAAAGCAAGGGAGAGCTTTTGGTCATTTATGACTGGTTTTATCAACATTTCAATGTTTTGGAAGCTTTATGTTATTTGGAACGTGGTTGTATGGAGAGAAATAGTGTTTTAAAGATAACTCCCAATAAAAGTGAACATAAACAGTAAATATGGCCAAAATATGGACATTCGCCAGGTATATTTTTAAAAATTGTGTAATAACTGTTGTATATCAGTTTCTTTTCATCAAATTTACAGTCACAGTAGTGTTCCAGGTGTATTAGAAGATATCCAGGTGCATTATAATCTATCTTATGATGGTTTTGATACTTTATTGCATTAAAATATAGCTTTTTTTACCAGGCGAGGATAAAAATATCATTTTTTCGGTATTTAATTTCCATGTAGTCTGTAATGCTAAAATAAATATGTTAATATACAATGGATTTATATTCCTTAGCTTCTGACAGGGTTCAAAGCATTATGCATCTATGCCTGATGGTTGAGGAGATATTACTGATTTATTGGGTTTGTTATTTAAGGCGTTTTCCTAAAAAATAGGTGCTAGGGGCCATGTTACTAACTCGACTTCTTCACTTTCCAGTGGTCGTGTGCTTCCTCCTCCTGTCGCTTCCTGCAGGTGTTGCTGGCTCTGGAACTGTGGAGTCTGGATCTGTGGTTGGGAGTCTCCTGCTGCCCCCGTGTTCCTGCTCGACGCCCTCTGCTACAGTTGCAACTGCTATTACTAGTCCTATTGCTATTATTACTGTTATTATTATCATTAACATTACTATAAATATCTGTACCATTTTTCATTCAGTCTATAGCACCATTACCTTTATTGTCTGTACCTCTATGTGTATACTGTGTAGGCTGCCTCCCTCTGCTCTCTCTCTCTTTCTCTCTCCTCTCTCTCTCTCCCTCACCCCCAACCGGTCGAGGCAGATGCCCCCCCACCCTGAGCCATGGTTCTGCTCGAGGTTTCTGCCTCTTAAAAGGAAGTTTTTCCTTGCCTGTGTCGCCTAGTGCTGCTCTTGGTGGGAATTGTTGGGCTTCTGTAAATAACTTCAGAGTTCGGTCTAGACCTGCTCTTTATGAAAAGCGCTGTGAGATAACTGTTGTTGTGATTTGGCGCTATATAAATAAAATTGAATCGAATTGAATTTTATACCTGTTGAATACTTCTACAATGAAAGCCAAGAAATTAATTCTACTCACTACAACTGAGTCCTCTGTCACACTTGCTATTTGAGGAACAATTTTCTTCTCCCTCCTCATGTCATCTGCCACATTTAACCACCTGTCTAACAGCATTTGTTAAAAATGTTCTGAAAAGGGAGCTTGTTCTGAGCTTGAAACAAGAAACGTGTTATGAGAAAGGTTTTTTTTGGCACAATAAGAAAAGATGCAATGCAATGTAAATATAGAAATCAGCTCAGCATTATCCAAAAATGATTACTGATTACTGCATTATATTCCATTATATTTTTATACTGTGAATTGTCACCAGCCATCTGAATTTTATGTTCCCCTTTATATAAATAAAACATTTCCACCATAAATTGGTGCAGAAAATGTCTCCAGATTGTAGGAAATTAAGTGTTTAATGCTCAAAATCTTATGGGGGAGGACCCCCCAACCCTCAATCGTATATTTTCATCAATGAATAATTATTTTTAATAGCATTAAAATATCTTCTAGTCTTGTTCTCGTAACCCTTAAAGTCCTAAATGTCCACACCACTTTTCAACACAAAGTGACACCCTTAATTTAAAAATAACCTTAAACTCCTCTGGCTGACTATGATCCACTCTCATTAACTTTGTAGCTCCCGCTCCTTCCTCCTTTCCTCTGACTCCTTGATAAGTTGTTCTTTTCTTTCCTATTTTTCTCCTTCTTACTTCACCAACTACCCCCACCCTCATCTTTGGACTCCATGTTAGGAGCAACACCAACCACTTGATCTTTCTGTTTCTCCTGAGACAAGACTCCGGTAACATTATATACAGACAAACAATTTAACTCAGAGGTGATTTCACTGGCATGCCACACATCCTCCAACTTCCTACGACAGTTGTTGAAAACAGGAAGCGAATAAGTAGCTGTCCCTGTAACTGACTCTTTCTGTAGTTGTTTATTAAAAAAGACAAGACATAGCCTACCTTTCTGGTTCGTCTTTGGAGTCGTGTGTGTAAAGCTGTCACAGAGACTACCACTTAGTCACTCTTTTGAACACACTCTTTGTAATTGAAAATGTAGCTTAAACAGGAAAAGGGAAAGTCCTTCCTGTGAATGTCTTACGTTATCGCTAAAAAATGTTGTAAATACACATTTGTATGGAACACCTAAAGTGCCAGAAGAATCAATAAATTAATAAAAGAATAAATAAATAAATGCAGAAATATAAGAAAGAAAGAAAGAATTAATGAATAAAAGAATAAATAAATGCAGAAATATAAGGAGGAACGAATAAAAGAATAAATAAATAAATGCGGAAAAATAAGAAAGAAATAATAAATTAATTAAAGTATAAATACATACATTTGCTTTTGCCTTTTCCTTACAAAACCTATTATCAATGCTTTTCCTTTGTGAGCCCAACCAGTCAATCAGTGTGTTTTGGCCCACTAATTAAAGTCTGTGCAGCCGATGACTGATACGTTGGTGTCGATACGCTGCGCACGTTACTGTGTGTATTCTGATGATTGAACATATAAAAAATCGACACAGTGTCCGTGACATCACCCATTGAATTCTGTGCAGCTATTTTAAAGGAGCTGAGGTTCTTGATTTCTGAAACCATTCACATATGGCTACCAAGCTAATATGCTACACTCTGTTGCTAGCATGGAGGTACCTAATTGGCTAAACTTCCCAGAGGCAAGTCAGCGTTGGTGGTTGGTAGCCGGTGGCCCTATCATCACCAGCTTGACATTACACTGAAGGTAAGTTAACCTGAAACTACTCAACAAAACTTAAAATAACAATTTATCTGTGAGATTATACTACACAAGGTTAAAAATGCATAATACATCTCAAATGAACAGTCTGAAGCAAATCAATGAACCTGAATTTAGATTTTCACATGGGCTAACTATAGTTACGAGTCATTTATTTGTTATGTCACTTGATTATAACATTACTTGTCAGAACTCAATAAGCTAGTGCTAAATTACACATGACGGTAGCTATTTAGCTTGCAAACCATTAGGCATAAGCATTAACTTTTATTGCCTAACAGCTTGATGTTATGTTAAAGATTGTAACTCCCCACACACTAGTTTTGACTTGAGTTTTAATGCCATAGACAGCACAGTGCAAGATTTTTGTCTTGAATATGACTGTTGACACACAAAGGCACTTTCATATTTTTTACATTTCTTTCAGTGGTTGGTTGTTGGAGAGGTCATGGCCACCTATGAAGCACCCACCCTGTCTGCTACACACAACTGATTCCCAATACACAAGCAACGGTTTAACAAATTAAAATCATATTTTGCATTCACAAAAACATCAATATTAAAAGGTTACAAATGTAACAGTTGTTTTGTATGACTAGAAATAATGTGTTGTAACAGTAATTATAATAATAGAACCTAGTGTCATAATTTTAAATCAGTAGTGTTCATATATTGTGGAGTAAAAGCAAAAGTAAAAACAAAAGGTTAAGTAAAGCAGCAAGGTGCACAAACTGGAAGCTGGGACTTTTACTGGGTAGAGGTTGACACAAGCGCTCCACATCTGGACCGATTCTGCAATCAGCTCCACTGGCACCTCAAAATACAAAAAGGCTAAAAAATGATTGACAAAGCACACAAACAAGCAGTTTACATAAAACTACTGTCCTCTGAGATCACCTCAGCATGACAGCCTCTATAGCATGTAACAGAGGGGTAGCATGTATGATCTCTGTGGTATGTCGCCTGTCTAACTGAATCTCTTGAGCTCGTCAGGTTTGTAGTAACAGCAGATTTATTCCACAGTTGCATTTAGGACAAAGGACAATAGTGTAGAATCGTCATCTCATGTGGACAAACAGCAGCAAGAATCTGTCTGTAAAAACGGCATCATTGGTAAAGTTAGCATGTGACCCTGGAGAGAACACAAAATGAATGGTTAACTTTATTAAAATATGGCAAATTTAATCTAACATTCAACAAAATAAAGCTAGCTCACCCTTTATGTGCTTTTCAACTTAGTTATCATTGTTTAGTCCACGGATATTCACAGACGTTGAATGCAGGATTATTCATAATCCTTTACCTGATTGATTATTAACGTCACTTGATGCAGGTACAACTTTATTACAGCAGGTGGCATAGTTGTCCCATTTATAATGATTTAACCTGAATTTATTTACCTTTTTTACACAATACACTATTTACTCAAATGTGTAATATCAATATTTGCTGCTATTTAGTCAAATATGCAATAATAACCTATGCTGGAGGCACCACTTAACACTCAGTTTTGAACTTAATGTATATTTATCATTTAGCTCTTATTTTTTGTTTATTGAACTGGTACTCAGTATTTCCTCAAACATAGGCTCTATTCGAAACAGCCTACTGTCCTGGTAGTACGTACTGATTTGGCCCAAATGTAGTATGTAGTGTAAAGTATGCAAACAAAAGCAAAATCTGCAGTATGAAAAAAAACCCGGATGGCGTACTAATTCGGTAAAAATCTCCAGTAAGCATCGGACCAGTATACCTTGCGTATTGTGGCCCATAATGCAAAGCGCTAGACCTGTAACAACAACCCATCTTTTCTTTGGAGGACAACAACAGAACTTGTTTTACAGTTTTCATATGCTGTTTCATCACTAAATCCAGGCGAAAAATCAGCTGTGTTGATTTCAAATATCTGCATTTTTAGGGAAATTGTTGACGAATCGAGAATGTGCTCAAACCTTTTTTGAGGTTCAGAAGCTCCACAAATGCGTCGCCAGCCCACAGGGTTAGCAACGCAGCAGATGAGTCCAGCAACAACTTGATAGGAAAGACCGGCAGCTGTGAGACAGTTTAAATGTTCGTACCACTGTTATTCTGTCATTACATTCTGGGTAATGTTGTAACATTTTAACTTTAATCAAGAGACATCTGGCTCCTGATGGACAGGCTTGTGTAACTTAGAAGCACTTTGATAAAAAAAGGGGACTGTTGTCGCTTTATTATCATTATTCTAAATAGACATTAAGTGTAATGTGTGACAGTTTAGTACTTGCTTTTTATACCCAAGCAAACATCTGGTACAGGTCGGCTGCAGCCTTGTTCTCATTCATAAGATTTTTTAAAAAGAATACGTTTTTAATTGTACTTACATTTGTATTCCTCTTATTGTTACGATTTTGAAAACTGGAAACTAGCAAAGCCATTTAACAGCGTCATACTACACCTCATACAGTATGCAGTATACAGCACATACTGCATACTGCAGTTGCCAGTAGTAAATAGTAGGTAGTAGCACTTAAATGCTAATTTATAATGACTTTTGAAAACAGAATGTACTTCTGTCTTTGCAGTGAGAGAAGATGGAGAATAGACATTATGAAGACTTTGGTGCAGAGTCAGAGAGACAGAGTACAATATAACTAGAACAAAACTCCACTAACTACCTACCATAATCGTGCTGCATTATTAGACACTAACTGAAACATGCAAAGCAGATGCTCATTCGTTTTGCTCCCCCCTCCTCTGAGTGGCAAACCTCTCAGTGATCTTCGTATTGAACTGGAGTTTCTTCCCCGAGGAGAGCACAGCCAGAGCATGAAGGTGATTCTGCATCGTGGAGTTTCTCAGGAAGTCTTGGACATCTTAAAGTAGAGAAGTTCCTTTTGCATCAGTCATGAAGGGCTGCTATTGGTTTTACAAGCCAGCAGATGTCAATGTTTGCTGAGTAAACCTTTGTCTAGTTGAGGGGATTGAAGAGCAGCCCAGATTATTATGGGATGGAATCAAATGTAGCTCTGATTTCTTTGATGAACATTATTTCTGTGAACAGCTTAAATTTACAATAAAGTTATTTTGATGATGTGATTCTGACTGAGGTTTTAACACCATGTATTCCTAATTGCACTACAGTATGTTCACTTCTCCTGATATTTAACTTCCTGTTGGTTTCCCCAACAAAACAAGCCTACAAGGCATTTCACTAAATAAACCACATATCTTTTGTTACATGTGATGATGCCTTAAACACTGCTCTTTTGACTGCTCTGTCATAAACCTGGAATCTACTGAGTGAACAAAAATATGGAAAATACAGTTGGTGGTTTTAAATTACAAGGTGATGGCAACTTACAGCAACTGATGAGACAGACAGTCCAAGGAATAAAGAAGTGCAACAAAACAGGTACAGGCACAAATCCAAGGAGAACAAAATCCAACAACACATCCAAGACACTACAGAGTAATCTGGGAACAACATACGCAAACAACCGACGAAGAACAAAGAACATGCAGACTTTTATACGCAAACAGAGAGGGTGATCAGACACAGGTGGAAACAAGCGATACAGACAGGAAGCAAAGCTAAACAAGGACACCAGCACCGACAACTTCAAACAAAATCAGGAAATATAAACATCAAAACTGTGACCTGGATTTTCCAAGTCAATTTTCAGTCAGTGCCTGTTTTTATCTCCATACCTAGGCCTAAGGCTTTGCAGGGATTTTGCTTAATTTTGTTAATATATTTCAAGTGTGTGCAGTTCAGACATCTGACAGTTACAAAACACACATCAATTAACACAGCAGGAATTGTTCACTATTACATTTCCAGACTGTAGGACTAGAACCTCAGGATCAAGTTACAAATTATTATTTTCATGCAAAAGAGAGAGAGAGAAAATACAAGGACATAATTTGTGAATAGAAGCTATATAAATAAAATTTAATTGAATAGATAATATGTTGATTAGTGGTTGTAATTAATACATTTCCTGAGTGACATTAACTCCACTTCTCACTTTTAAGGTCTGACGTAAGGTTAAGGTGGTAACATTACAATTATGACAGTTTTAATTCAGAGCAGTGATATTTTTAGCTACTTACTCATTCAGTTGTTCCACGATTGTTTGACACGCTTTTTCTCGCTGTTTTAAAACTACAGCCTTGTGTCTTTCTTTCTTTCTTAAATAGTATAATCTTTTTATCGTAAACCTTTTTATTTGTTTCCATTTCAGCATCAATAAATCTGTAATCGACCATGCGGACTTGTGAAGTAAGCTGTTGACGTGCATTCATCTAAATTACTTACACCTGGTTTGAGGTGTTCCAGACACGTCCAGCTGGGGGGAGGCCTCGAGGAAGACCCAGGAGAAGGTGGAGAGATTATATCTCCATGCTGGCCTGGGAACGCCTCGGGATCCCCCAGTCAGAGCTGGTTAATGTGGCTCGGGAAAGGGAAGTTTGGGGTCCCCTGCTGGAGCTGCTGCCAGCAGGGGACCCGACCGCGACCCGACCCCGGATAAGCGGATGAAGATGGATGGATGCTTTGACATACTCACTCCTACTGAGCCTAGTTTGGCCTTTGGGAAACTGATAAAGCCTGGATGTACTGATCACACTAGCTCAAGCCTAGCTTTTTCTGTTATCATGGATTTTAAAATTCTCCTTTTGTGAAACAGCTCTCAGAGGCAAGTTCAGCACCGACAAACGTAGCAAAACATTATTTGCAATGGACAGGGCGGTGCCTCAAACACCCTGTTGTGTACGCAAGCACCTTTTTAACACCGGTGTGTTTACAAATTTGTCGCAGCTGATTGGGTAACACCTGTGACACGCACACCAAACTGGAGAAAACATACCTGGACCCCGTTAGAATGTTGCAAGGAAACATGTCATTCAATCAACTGTTGCAAACGGTTTGAGATTAAACTCATCCTAGGGGCAGAACTATAAAGTAAAACAGGAAACACTGAAAACATAAAACACCCCAGAACATCAGTAGTAAAGATAGTTGATATGATCATTAGCATGCTGTCTGTGAACCTCTGGACAAATGCTTTAATAAAGACAATGTTCTTCTTCTGCAGCTGGTTGAGCAGTATGTTTACATTTGGCACGATCTTGTGCTCACCAGTTCCTTCACCATGGTTTGTTCAAGTGCAGATATGAAATAGACACAGAGCGTCTAGAAACTTCTCAGCTTTTCATGACTTTGTGGAAAACCTTGACCAACTTTGTCCTCTAGCAAAAGTTTGCATCTTTTTCCAGATGATTCAGCTCCTCCAGAGCATCTTCAGCCTTTCTTACAAGTCTAAGCCACTCATCAGCTCAGCAGCTTCTCAACACAAATTCTTCAGTGGCATCAGCCAGACCTTTACAGCCACACTGTTCTCTCCACTTTCTCCCAGCAGCTTTGCCAATTGTATATATGTTTTCACTGTGTCCATAATTAGCAGGAGCATTTCTCAGGGTTTTGTCTTCATCATTCAGCTTGTTGTCAACTTTTCCCTAAACATAAAAATACAGGTTCTTCTTCATCGCACATTCTATGCTGCCCTGGATGTTCTAAACGCTGCTGCTGACTACATGTGTTGCAGAGCCCTTTTTTATAACATCTGTCTTTGAGAGTGGTTGTAGTTACCAGAGGGTTCCAGCAGGTGGAGTGTAGAGCTGTTGAGCCACATTCAGGGACTCCTGCCTCCTCCCTTCAGTCATCACACACTAAACAGGTTAGGAATGAAAGCAAATCCCTAATAAAGGCTTTATGATGGATCGTGCATTTGTTGGTAAGCAACTATAGAAATATATTTCAGAGTGATGGGGAACAAAATTCACAGTCTTTGTTTTATGCACAATTGCATTCCAAAGTTTAACTGAAATGACATGATGTGAACGCAGCACAGACCATCTGATGCTGGTCACCTTTTAGGGGAAGTTTTGCTCCACAACAAGTTTCAGTTACTGCAGGAAAGTATTATTTTCTGTGTGTTGAAGGTGCAATAAAGCTTTTCAGTTGTTTTGTTCAATTAGCTTAAGCTTGTGAACAGTTTACTGTGTGTGTTGGTGGCCAGTTTCAACAACTGTTATTGTGTTACTGCTGAATACCAATGGTGGAAGAAGTATTCAGATCCTTTACTTATAAAAACAGTAAAATGTTTTATCTCCTCTCCTCAGATTCTGCTTCCTCCTCATTAATGTAAAGCAGGATGTTGCTGCTCCTGTAGTTGTTTTATATCATTTTATATTAACATTAGAAAATCAACTCAAGAAATCACAATTCTACAGTAATCATTTGTCAAATTATTTTTAATGAGTTGAGTAGCTATGTTCAAATATATTCAATTGCAGTGGCATATCATTTTTCATGTTAATTAGCATACAGGAAAGTAAAACCACACAGTAAGACAAAACAGAAGTAAAATAAAAAATAAAAATTAAGGAAATCAGAGGCAAGAGTGACAAACAATAACAGGAGCTATAAGAAAGGCCAAATGCCCAAAGGCAGGTTATTTATTTTCTAGTGTCATCTGGAGGTCAAGCTTTGTGTTCAGATCTCAGCCAGGTGTAAATGTCACCTAAGGTCACCTAACTCCGTGTAACCGGGCCCAATGTTGGACTCTGCACAAATTGATAATAAAGCACGAACCGACAACGCCACCTTGAGACTTGCACCCAAAGATTTAAAAGATATATTGGATAACATTTAACAATTCCACTGGGATTCACAATAATTACGGAAGCTCACCAAAGAAAACAAAATTGGGAGCCTTATCTCATAATTATGAGATCAGGATGTCGTAATTATGACATTTCTCATAATTACGAGATAAGATGTCATAATTAGGAGATCAGGATCTCCTAATAATGAGAAAAGATCTCATAATTACAAGAAAAGATGTCATAATTATGAGATACATTGTAAAAGTGTGAAGTTATTGAATATCTCTGCAGAATGTGTTTCAGCGTTGCACTTTGTAGACGGTCCCTGCGCACTCCTCTCACAGCCGGCTGCACGTAGAGACCAATGTTATTTGTGCTGCTGGTAAGAAGACTCATTTATGTGAAAATGTTCTTGTAGCTTGTTGTCTACTTAACTACGATAATAAAGAGGCGTCGTTTGTGTTTTAAACACGTTTTGCTTACGAGTTATTGATCCCGGATGCTAGAATCTGTACATATAGGCTATTTCCATATTTCCAACTTCCAACTATATATATATATATATATATATATATAAGCCAAGTGTAAACTCTTTTTTAGTGATATCATCAGTTTTGTTGACTTCCGTCACTTCCATGCAGCATTTCTAATTAGATAATTCTCTTTAAAATGCTTGGATGGATATGTGTCTTTGTGTGTCTGCATATTAGCATAGATGAGGAACGAAATGTACAATTTACAGTTTTTTTACTACGAATCTTTAAAATGAACAAAGTGATTTGTGATTGAATAATAAACAATACTGATAATATGGATGATTGGTATGGCTCTATTTTGTTCCATTTGATTTGACATCATGCCAGTTCAGATACACTCCCAGTCGAGTGCAGCCAGTTGCAGGAACAGGAAAATAGTTGCATTGGTTATTACTTCCAGTTTAATGGTGATTCATTGATTTTGAACACAACGCCACGGGCATGACTATGGACGAAAACTCACCATTTGTAGAGCTTTTAACCCTCAGTGGGTTTAGACTAGACAGCAAAAATTAGAAGTTGATCAGAGTAAATCAGTTCAGTGTGATTCTAATAATTCTCTAGGAAAAGTTTAAGGTACAGAGTGTGTAAATTTTTTCAGGCTGTAACAATCATTTTGTGATCAAACTGAACTTGAAGTTCAGAATGTGGTGCCGATTACAGACACAGGAACATGTAGTTGGAGTCACCCAAAATCATAAAGCCTGGGTAAACTGGCTCAAAGAATTTGTTGTGGAAGGTGTGGAGGTGATTCAGTTTGTCACCTAAGACTTTATAGAAGGACAGAGTGCCAGCAGGCCAGTCCAAATACACTCCCAGTCGGGTGCAGCCAGGTACACGAATATGAATACAGTGGCGTGGATCATATTTCATTGCAATGGTGGCAAAATCAACTACACCACTGCTGTGGCGTAAACACCAGGACATGGTATTGTATCCAAGCCTGCACCGATTATCCATTCCTTTCCTTAACAGGCCTTTGTAGGTAACACCAGCAGAAAATGTGTGAACTAAACCAGAAGCTCTCCACTCCACCTCCCAGTAGCAGCGCCCAGTCAGCCCCTCTCTGCACAAAACCTGCCGCAAAACATCAAATCTCAGCGGGAGGTCAGGATATGACTTCTTTGCTCCGTTTGTTGCCTTCTTGTCCCCCTCAGACAGAGTGAGGTGTTTGTTTACTGTGTCTGGGTCCAGAGTGAGATCACAGGCGTCTGATGGAGAGAACAAGACGTCATCATGATTACAAGCATCTGTCCAGGTTCACAAGCAACATTTGTGGATTATTAAGAACATATTTTAAAGGAGGGGCTCATATTTGTAACATTCATTCACAAGCTCATATGTTCTTAATATCGACAGTGGTCGAGAGAAACTATTTACTAGGGATGAGCGAGTACAGCATTATCTGTATCTGTATCTGTTAACCATATGAATTATCTGTATCTGTGGGCGGGATTTAATCTGGAAGTGGGTCGGGTTGTCTTGAAATGGGCAGGGCTTCAACCAGTTATTTTAAGCAAGCAATTTATATGGGTTGATCAGAAATTGTTATATTTATTGCTGATTAGAAAAGTATTTACATGACAGCATCAGCATTGAGCTTCAGATCAATGGTTTTGATCACGATAACAAACTATATACAGAACAAGTTTCGCAACAATGAACAATGTTCTTCCTTTTCAACCTACGTTGACTTCACTGATTCCTGTTGCTGCTGAAGAATCATCCATGCCATTGAAACTACCAGCATGGTCAGAACCAAGACGAGAGAAGAACTCTGTTGGATTTCCTAAAAGGACTGGCACATCTACTTGCTTTCAAAACTTAAGAGGCTTTAGTATGTCTGTGCAGCAGATAGTTCTATATTGTAATAGACAAGCTTCATGTGGTGAATTTCTTTTAAGAAACTCCACGGGATATTTAAAGACCGCGGTGTCTTGTTTTATCTTGATTTCCATGATGCGCATGTTGTTTGTGTCTGGTACCACGCGCTTGGCCATGACTGCTTTGTTCCTATTACTGTGCGAAACGTATTAGCATTTTTATCAAACCAAGAAACACGGTTACTGAGTGCAAGTTCCCTAACGTTCCTCTCATTGACAAAGTTGAAGCTGAGTGTTGGCAACAGTAATTAGAATTTTTGGTGTTGGCTTATGTTGTCTGAGAACAGATCCACCCCCTCCTTTGTCTCTCACCCACACACCCACATACACCTACGGCTTAAATTTGGTTATTGGCCCCTGGGCCATTTCAGTGTAAGAGATAATAAAATCTACAGTATTTTTCAAAGAGAAGCTAAAAATAGACACTCTGAGTAATAAAAGTTACAGTCAATCAGGTTTCTGAAGGAGAGTCATTTTTTTCTTATTTGTCTAATAAAGTGGAAATAAAGTACTTACACCAGAGCAGATCTCTTCTGTCTGTTATTTCCTCCACAGGAGGGAGGACAGGCTTTGTAAAGTCATCAGAGACCCAACTTCCCTCCTTCTAATGGTAGATGGTTGCTCCTGTGTGATCGTTATTTTCAATGGCTGCTATGAGGAAACAGAATCGACTGTTGTTCTTCAGGTCTTTGGCAAGATCCTGGAAATATCTGGCCTTGTCTTTCATTTTGGAGAAAACTTCATCTGAGTAGTACCACAGCTCTTCATTGGTACTTCCTAATTTAGGTGAATCCAAGTATTTGGTCATCGCATCAAGGCAGGGGTCAGCATTCTCCAGGGAGGTGAAAACAAAGCACAGAGCATCCTCTGCACCAAGAACCTCTCTGTCCAGCTCTGACTGATTTGGGACAATCTTTGTTCCCTCCATCATCTCTATACAGGACCTCATGACGTTGATTTCTCTCTCTGTATGCTCCATCCATGTGGTTAGATTGTCATGGCTGAACGGTGATTTGTTTCTGTCTTTAAAGACTTTATCTAATTCGCTCTCGTCTTCTTTACCTTCACGGATGGAGGGAACTTTATTCTCCATGGTCTGTTTGAGGTCAGATGCATAATAATGACACAGTTTCTGGAATCTGCTCAACTTTTCATTGATCTGTGGAAAACCTTGACCTACTTTGTCCTCCAGCAAATCATTGCATCCTTCTTCCAGATGATTCAGGTCCTCCAGAGCATCTTCAGCCTTTCTTACAAGTCCAACACTGATCTCTCTGACCAGCTCAGCAGCCTTGGGATCCAAATTCTTCAGTGGCATCAGCCAGACCTTCAGTGGAACACTGTTCTCTCCCTTTTTCTCCCAGCAGCTTCGGAAGTTGTACATAGGTCTTCACTGCATCTTCAAATGTTGTAGGGTTGCTTTCAAGAATGAAGTCTCCATAGAATTTGCAGGAGAATTTCTTAGTCAGGTCTTTTTCTTCATCATTCAGGTTGCAATTTAATTTCCCCTTAACATTCAATTTGGGAATCTTTTTTAGCACAGTTTGTGCTAGCAAGAAAGCGTTTGCCCCATAAAGGATGCCTGTGACTACATGAGTTGCAGCGCCCTTCCTAATAAAATCTGTCTGTTGGGTACTCGTGGTTAAATTGAACTGTTTGAAGTGTGTGGTAGCTTTGTACTGGCACGTTACTCTGCTCTGATTCTTGAATTTCTTTTTATCATTCAGATACTTGGCAGATCCTCCAACTTCAATCAGTCCACACATGAAACTGACCTTCAGAGAAGCATCAACATCCAGCAGAGAGGACTTGGATTCAATGGAGTCGGATGCAGAAATTTCAAATGTACTGCTGTGCTTAGGGTTATCAGCTGTATTCTCTTGTAGAGTTTTATTATCCCACAATGTCAAACCTACAAAATTTGGACAAAATAAGAATCAGAATAAGAATCAGCTCCTTTCCCAAGTAGCTTTACACATACGAGGCAAGGCAAGTTTATTTGTATAGCACATTTCAACAACAAGGTAATTCAAAGTGTTTTACATAAAACAAAAGCAACAAGGAAATATCAAAAGTTTAAAAGCAACATAAAATATAATAAAAGTTACAGTGAAGTGTACAATCAGGGTTAAAAGAGTTAAATGGAAAATAAAAACAGGCTGAGGGGTTGAGCAAGTAATTGAGTTACAATTATTCTGAAAAGAGAACAAACAGAGAAGTACACTTAATCTACTCTCTCTAGCTAGTCTGTACTCGGGTCCACAGCAATCTTTGGGTCCACTAAAAAAACAATGAAAAACGTGTTTACAGGTGGACAGAGGTTCCTGCAAATCACTCCAGCGCGAGATTTAAGAACACTTTCTTCACTCTGTTGTTCAATCTCACTCCCATTATCTTTTCACTCAATTTATTAGTTAAAGGCAATGGTAAAAAGAAAAATCTTCAGTCTTAATTTAAAAGAACTGTTTCAGCAGAGCTGCAGTTATCTGGGAGTTTGTTCCAGATATACAGAGCATAATAACTGAACGCTGCTTCTCCTTGTTTAGTTTTGACTCTGGGGACAGAAAGCAGACCTGCCCCAGATGACCTGAGAGGTCTGGTTGGTTCATAACGAAGCAGAAGATCAGAAATGTTTTTTGGCCCTAAACCATTTAATGCTTTATAAAGCAGCATATTTTGTTGTTTTTCATAATCTGAGCCAGTGGAAGCATGTAAATGTTAAACAAAAGAGGCCCCAGAATGGAGCCTTGGGGAACTCCACCTGTCATTTTTGTCAGCTCAGATGTGTAAATACTAGGGTTGATACTCCTTTATCCGTACCGTATACTCGTTTCAGCCGAGTAATAAAGCATTTTTGCCGAGTACAAGTATTATACAAATCAATATCTGTGCTCGGATTGAATAAAAATCGTCATTGCGTAGCTGACTGTGCTCTCTCTCTCTCTCTCTCTCTCTCTCTCTGCCCGTCATCAGAGATTTTTTTTAAAACTGTCAGCTGCTCTTTACTTCAGGCACTGAGTGTCTGACACTTTCTTGCTGTATTTAAAAAAATAAAGGTAGTTGTGGTAAAATTTAAAATAATATTACAAATTAAGCTACACACACAAACACCCCCCTCTCCCTCTTACTCACTCACACACACACACACACATATCTGCAGGGTCCTGCACCACGAAGCTGGTTATCAACTCGGTAACTTAACCCAGGGTTTCCCGATCCAGCTGGGAGTGCGTTCACATAAAAGAGGCGAGAGGCGAACCCAGTTTTCAAGTCTGTCTAGTAATATGTTGTGGTCAACCGTTTCGAATGAGAAACTGAGAAAGAGCTGTCTCAGTGCTGTGGTGTGGACGAAAACCTGCCTGGAAGAAAATAGTTATTTAGTGCCAAGAAAGCACTAAGCTGTTGAAAAACAGCCTTTTCAATGATTTTACTTAGAAATGGGAGATTTGATATGGGCCTGTAATTGCTCATTAGTGAAATGTCTACATTGCTATTTTTTGCCAAACTGTTGGCAAAATATTAATGCAGCATGAGGAGGATTTCAATTTTTGTATTATGTCCTCCAGGTTTTAATGGTTAATAGAATCAAATTGTCTCAATTGTCTTTTTTGCCACTGAGGAGTGGGAAGGCGGGTTGTGCGCTGTATTTACAAGGGATTTGCTTTGGTAAAATTATGAAAAGCCAACAGTTCCCTAAACAGCTAATATATTTGTTGCTTGATTCTTTGACATGAACTTAATAAAGGAATTACAGGATATAGAGTAAGTTTAAGTGTTTAACAACACAAAAATTAAAGTTACTGTATGTGCCTGTAGACTATAGATTAAAGGGGGATAGCAGTACTTTTAACAGTCAACATTGTCGTTGTGGCCTTTGCTCTGAAGTTGGTCTGCTGTTTGCTGTCATGTGTGTGCGTGTTGTGTGTGTGTGTGTGTGTGTGTGTGTGTGTGTGTGTGTGTGTGTGTGTGTGTGTGTGTGTTGTTGGGTTGAAAAGCTCCCGAATCTCTAAAGTTACTCCTCTTAGGTGGTCTGGGATCAGGTCTACTGTTTTGAATTCCACTTAAAGGACAGGGACTACTTTGTGTCTATAGGTATTTACACCTCCGAGCTAATAAAAAATGATCTGTAGAGTTCCCCAAGGCTCCATTATGAGGCCTCTTCTGTTTAACATCTACATGGTTCCACTGTCTCAGATTATGAAAAATATCAAATTATGTTACAATAATTATGCAGATGACACACAGATTTACATAACCATTTCACCAGGGGACTATGATCCCATACAAGCAATGAGTAACTACATTGAGCAGGTGCTTTCTGTTCCCAGAGTCAAAACTAAACAAGGAGAAGCAGCATCGAGTTTTTATGCTCCATATCTGGAACAAACTCCCAGAAAACTGTAGGTCTGCTGAAACTGTCAGTTATTTTAAATCAAGACTTAAGACTTTTCTTTTTACCACTACATTTAATTAGATCAAGTGTAAGGCTGTGGATTAATCTCATACACTGCACTGTGACTTTTTACTGTCCTGTTTTACCCTGTTTTTATTTCCTATTTACCTCTTTAAAATGCATTTTATCTTTATTTTCTATTTCACCCCTTTAAAAATTTTATTTTATTTATTTTCCAATTTCCCTTTGTTGGTTTTATGTTTTATGTGCTGCACTTTGAATTGCCTTATTGTTGAAATGTGCTATACAACTTGCCTTACATCTAGAACAAACTCCCAGAAAACTGCAGATTTGCTGAAACAGTCTGTTTTTCAAATAAAAGCTGAAGACTTTTCTTTTTTACCACTGCCTTTAATTAAATCACACTGAAGATATTTGATGAATATCTATTTCCACCTAACTATTTAAAAATGTATTTAAATATCTGCAGTATCTTTTTATATTGTTAATTTTATATTTTCTGTAAAGCACTTTTTAGATTGCCTTGTTGCTTGAACTCACCTTGCCTAAAATGGCTCCAGAGACAGAACTACTGTCTGAAATTCTAAAACAATAATTAATTTTCTTATTCATGGCAGGATAATATACCAACTACCAATATATCTACAATGCTAAAATCAGTACATATGAATGTGAAATAGGTTAAAATAGTGTAACTGCTTTATGAAATAACAGGCAGATATACTTTTTATATTTGTTTAATATGTCAAGACTGTTAATATTAAGTCTTACCTGGAATCAGTTGATGTTTGCGAGCATCGTAGAGCATTCCTAGGGTGAAAGGTCGACCCAGAGCAGCAACCTCCATGGTATCAGCCATTTCTCCAACCTGTTGACAAATGTCATGTAAGTGACTACACAGCCTTCTGTATTTTATTTGAACACAGACTTCAGTAAAAGTCTAAACATTTTTGTCTCCCTCTGTCTCTGTCCGCCCACTTTGTCCTCACCAGGTGAAGGTGTGTAGATCAGATCCGACTTCCAACAGCAGCTTCAAATCTCATGATGTGTGAAGCAGCCAGACTATATCCTGCCAGATCAACTCTTTGAGTGACTCCTCCCATAACACGTTCCCCACTTCTATTTTTAAGGTGTGAGGCCTGCAGGCAGATTGTTCCTTCCTTCAACGATTAGATGTGCCACAATTTTCGGGCAATTAAACAAAGATAAAACTGAAGTTATTGTGTTTGGAGCCAAGGAAGTACGATTGAAAGTCAGTGCTCAGCTTGAATCGGTAAGGTTAGGAATCACAAACGAAGCTAGAAATCTTGGTGTAGTCATTGACTCATGAATTTAAGCAGCCACATGAAGACAATTAAAAAGTCAGCCTACTATCGCCTGAGGAATATATCAAGGATTAGAGGACCTATGTATTTGCAAGGCCTGGAAAAGACACAACACACCAACACAGGAGGAGGGAACAGCGGCTTTCCTCTGCTCGTTGGACACCGAAGTTGTCTTTCTCTTCCTATCGCTTGTAAATGGACTTATTTTCTTTGTGGCAGCATTAACGCTCCGCTGGATGCCAGATATGTGACTGTGTCTGCTATTTCAGCCCACTCTCTCTATCTGTAATCTCTCAAGTTAAGCGTTATGTTTGGATTTCTGGACGGAGGTTACCAACACTGAGTCATCTGACCTGAAGTACAATGACAGTTGTTGTTTCTGTCAATTTTCAGTTTATGTTTCATTAAAAAATACAAAAAACAGCGTTTTTTCAACAGCAACATTAAAAGCAGTTTAGCTCAGCGAGATGAGAAAAGCATCATCGGTTGCTAGGTAACAGACATAAAAGTTGATAACCGATGTTGGATTGAGTGTTTAGGATTTCCTAACCTGAGATAAGACGGATGAAGTAAAATAAGACAGGATTCCTAAATTTGGTTAGGATTTGTTTCTGTAATACCAAATTGAGAAAAATCCCATCAAGACTCTTCCTGTCTGAACTTAAGACTTAAGATAGGAAACTTTCTGTAATAGGGCCCCTGGACTGTTTGTGCTATACTCATTTAAAATGAACCACTCTGGCCCAGCCCACAAATAGGCTACACTCCTTCCAAAACAGTCTTAAAGAAGCTAAGTGCAACAAATTTGTACAATAACTCACTAAAAGAGTAAAGAAAAGTGATATGAAATTAAAAGAAAAACTTTAAAAGAAAAGCAATATGAAATGAAAAAGAATATGTGGAATGAAATAAAATGTAAAGACAAGCAATGTATAATTAACAGAAAATATGCAAATAGGCATTTAAATATATTTGTGTTTTCATTTAGGCTATAACAATATAATGTCTTAATATGTAAGGGATAGCCTACTGGAGCTTGGTTGGGGTGGTTGGTCTGCTCTGGAAAATTTCCCTTTTTTTAAAATTCAAAACTTGACAGGTATGTAATGAGGTAATATTAATGTGCACATTACAGTGACATTGTCCCCTATCTGCGGTGCATTGCTGCTGCTGAATTATGACCGCTTCTACAAAAATTTCACTCAATTATTTAATATCAATGTGGAGCCAATTATTTTTTTACCCGCACTCTGTATGAGCCTGGTAAATCACATTAAAATGAATTCTTTCACATACAGGAAACTAATGTAAAGACCTCAGAACTGGAGTAATGTGATTCACTTTTTTGGTCTTAGTAAGAACTTGAGCAGCAGCATTCTGAATGAGCTGTAGCTGTCTGATGGATTTCTTATGGAGCCCTGTAAAGACACTGTCACAGCAGTCAAGTGTAACAGTTAACATTAAATAACATTAGGTGTAAAGTATAAAAATAAACATAGGTGGTGAATAACCTACATTGTCGTTATCCAATGTTAGCGTCTGCAAACACAGCTCGGGCTGCTGCTTTCCGACTCAGCTGTAGCTACAGATGATTCATTCTCTCTACTCTGGCTCGCTCCAACTTTCACTTGTTGCTGCCGTTAACTGTATGCTAAGTAGGTAGCTACATAGGCTAGTGATAAAAGTAACCAATTACCATAAAAATGATAAAAGTCAGATTACATGTTCAGCCAAAATTAAGCGACCACGGTGTAATTTTTCAGCCCCTTGGGGTACCTCAGTACCGAACCTGCTCATTAGTGACGAGTCAAGATTGCTCTTTTTTAAGAGTGGCTTAATGACTGCAGTTTAATGAGAGGCACGTTGACAGTTTGATTTTAGATGTTGGTGTCCTCCAGGTTTTTATGATTATCCATCCATCCATCCATCTTCAACCGCTTATCCGGAGTCGGATCGGCGGGGCAGCAGCTCCAACAGGGGACCCCAAACTTCCCTTTCCGAGCCACATTAGCCAGCTCTGACTGGGGGATCGAGGCGTTCCCAGGCCAGCGTGGAGATATAATCTCTCCACCTTGTCCTGGGTCTTCCCAAGGCCTCCTCCCAGCTGGGCGTGCCTGGAACACCTCCCTAGGGAGGCCCAGGAGGCATCCTTACCAGATGCCCAAACCACCTCAACTGGCTCCTTTCAACGCAAAGGAGCAGCGGCTCTACTCTGAGCTCCCGCGAATGGCGAACTTCTCACCCTATCTCTAAGGGAGACACCAGCCACTCGCCTGAGGAAACCCATTTCGGCCGCTTGTACCCAGCGATCTCGTTCTTTCGGTCATGACCCAGCTTTCATGACCATAGGTGAGGGTAGGAGCGAAAATTGACCGGTAGATCGAGAGCTTTGCCTTCGGCTCAGCTCTCTTTTCGTCACAACGAGTGCGGTAAAGCGAGTGCAATACCGCCCCGCTGCTCTGATTCTCCGGCCAATCTCCTGCTCCAGTCTCCCCTCACTTCGTGAACAAGACCCCGAGGTACTTGAACTCCTTCACTTGGGGCAAGGACTCATTCCCTACCTGGAGTTGGCACTCCATCGGTTTCCTGCTGAGAACCATGGCCACAGATTTAGAGGTGCTAATCCTCATCCCAGCAGCCGCACTCAGCTGCGAACCGATCCAGTGAGAGCTGAAGGCTACGGACCGATGATGCCATCAGGACCACATCATCCGCCAAAAGCAGTGGCGAGATCCCAAGCCCACCGAACCGCAGCCCCTCCTCGCCATGCGGCTACGCCTCGATATCCTGTCCATGAATATCACAAACAGGTTGGTGACAAAGCGCAGCCCTGGCGAAGGCCAACCCTCACCTGGAAAGAGTCCGACTTACTGCTGAGTACTCGGACACAGCTCTCGCTTTGGATGTACAAGGATTGGATAGCCCTAAGAAGGGCCCCCTCACCCCATACTCCCGCAGCACCTCCCACAGTGTCTCCGGGGACCCGGTCATATGCCTTCTCCAGATCCACAAAGCACATGTAGACCAGATGGGCATACTCCCAAGCCCACTCCAGGATCGCTTGCGAGTAAAGAGCTGGTCAGTTGTTCCACGACCAGGGCGAAAACCGCATTGTTCCTCTTCGATCTGAGGTTCGACAATCGGCCGAACCCTCCGTTCCAGCACCCTGGCGTAGACTTTACCAGGGAGGCTGAGAAGTGTGATACCCTGTAATTGGCACACACTCTCTGGTCCCCCTTTTTGAACAGGGGAACTACCACCCCGGTCCGCCACTCCTTGGGCACTGTACCCGACTTCCACGCAATGTTGAAGAGGCGTGTCATCCAAGACAGCCCCTCCACATCCAAAGCTTTTAGCATCTCCGGGCGGATCTCATCAATCCCTGGGGCTTTGCCACTGTGGAGTTGTTTAACTACCTCAGTGACCTCCTCCAGGGAAATTGACGAAACCCCCATCAGCCTCCAGCTCTGCCTCTACTAGAGAGGCGTGTCAGTCGGATTTAGGAGTTCCTCAAAGTGTTCCTTCCACCGCCCAATTACCTCCCCAGTTGAGGTCAACAGGGTCCCATCCTTACTGTACACAGCTTGGGCGGTTCCCGCTTCCCCCTCCTGAGATGGCGGACAGTTTTCCAGAAACACTTTGGTGCCGACCGAAAGTCCTTCTCCGTGTCTTCTCGAACTTCTCCCACACCCGCTGCTTTGCTTCTGCCACAGCAGAGGCTGCAGTCCTCCGGGCCTGTCGGTACCTTGCAACCGCCTCCGGAGTCCTCCGAGACAACAAATCCCGGAAGGCCTCCTTCTTCAGTCGGACGGCTTCCCTGACCACGGTGTCCACCACGGTGTTCGAGGGTTACCGCCCTTGAGGCACCTAAGACCTTGAGACCACAGCTTTCCACTGCAGCTTCAGCAATAGAGGCTTTGAACATTGCCCACTCATGTTCAATGTCCCCAACCTCCACAGGGATGCCAGAAAAGCTCCGCCGGAGGTTTGAGTTGAAGATCTCACGGACAGGGGCCTCCATAGAATCAAATTGTCTCATGCTATATGAATTGTTTTTAAGTGGACACAGGGACAAGACATATCCTATTACTGACATGGAGGCACTGATTGCTTGTCTAATTGTTTGAATTGTTAGCTAACAGTATTGCGAAATAACACTGGTGCTTAGGCATGAGCAGTGAAATAGAGGATTTGTTATTGTAGATTAACATTTTGACATCAATATAGGATAGGATCATTTTAAATCATTTGTGAGTCTTTTTATAGTAAGCATGTTATTTGTTTTCAAGGGTGTCAGGCGTTTTACATGCCAAGATATTTTAAAAATCCAGATTTGTTATGTGTATATGTATTCAATTTCAGCTTTATTTCTGTTGTGCCAATTCATGAAAAACATCATCCCATTGCACTTTTTATATAGAGCAGGGAACAGATCCAACAATTCCCAATTCCCCAAAAATGTATAAATACTGCTTTATTGAACCCAGATTACATTTCATTCAGTCAACAAGAGGAAACAAGGTATTTGCTCAAAAAAATAAAACAAAAATGAGGAATTAGAGATGATAATGCAGACTGTATTTTATGATAGTATCTTTGGTTCTTGTTCCGCATTTTGTGGGTGTGTGTGTTGATTGTCTGCTGTTGTGTGATGTATTTTGCTCTAGAATAGAGCCCTGCATTTCAGCCCGAGCCCGACGAGCCCCGACTTATTTACGCCGCTGGGGCCAGGCTTCAGGCCTTTTTTATATTTTTAGACATTAACTAAAAGAATATATGAGAAGTTGACGTCGACGATAGGAAAAACAAACATAGAAAGACATTTCATAACATGTTTTTAATCTAATTACACTGACATATGACTGACATGATAGTCTCACACACACACACACACACACACATACAGAAGGTTTGTGTTTTTTGTGTGATTGGACTTAAATTTTTGTTTAACTGTTGAAAACTACTGGAAAAATGAATGACCATGTTCTTTGGTGCATTATAAAGGTAAGATAACCTGCAAGTTTGTTTTTAATTTATTTAATTTTATTTGTTTAGATTATATTCTATTGCTCATTTCGTTTGCAAGCGGTGTTGCGAGGAGCCTGCTTCACTGTAGTATTTCAGAAATGTGTAACTCAATGTGATTTAATAAATAAAAATTCATTAAACTAACTGTGTGAAACACTTCTGAAGTGTTTATATGTGTTATATTGTGAAGTGTTAAGTGTGTGTATATATATATATATATATATATATATATATATGTATGTGTATGGATTTTATTGTAGCTAAGTAAGTATTAGTGTTGATTTGAGAGGCTAAATTGATCAAACATGTTTTACTTGCTGTCGGCTCGGCTGCTTGGTCGTCATTAAAAAAATGCAAATCGGGCAGGCTGTCGCTGTGTAATGAAAAAAAAAAAATTGAAGCAGACTCGGGCTAGTAATTTTGATGAGCTGTCGGACACGGGTCGGGCTAGGGCCTGAGCGTCTCAGGCCGGGCTCGGTTCTAGATTTGAGGCCCGTGCAGGGCTCTACTTTAGAAGACTTGGTGATCTCTGACTACAAAAGTTGTGTGGATAGTGGGAGTGTACTGTGCTAAGGAATGCTGTATTACTAGTCTTACACATACTCACTTCTGAAAAGCACAGTGAATAATAGGTTATCTTTCCGCCTTTCAGTGTGGAGCATAACATTGCTAACAATTATTAAACAGCATTTCTAATCATCAGTACATCCACATTGATTCAAACTTCTAAACAGTACTGCAATTAGCCAAGTTGGTCTTGACAGGTAAACTTAAAACCGCTCACATCAAGGTCTGCTTTAGCTAGCTGTCAGTTTTCAGTGGTGTGGAGGCAGGTTGAGGACCCAAACGCAGGACACAAAGCTGACTGGTGAAGGAATTTATTAAACAAAAAGCAAAATGCAACAAAAGGCGAGCACACTTACAGACTGAGTGGCTGATAACAGAGTTAAAAAGTTGGAAAGTAATCCAACAGAAGTCCAAAAAAAATCCAAAATCTGAATTCTAACAGGAAGAGAAAGAGCAGGAACACCATGACTAGCTGCAACACTAGGAGGCACCGGGTACACAGAGCAACAGAGGGAATCCACACACTGAGGGAACAAGAGGTACAATGACCCAACAAAGACAAAACAGAAACACCAGGAATATATACAGGAACTAACGAGCAGGACGGGAGCAACACAGGTGACAGGAATCAGGGATAACGAGGCACAGGCAGGGAGAGAGAGCAGAGGAAAACAGAGACTGACATGACAAGAAGACATGAGGCAGAGTGAATAAGCAACAAGACAGAAACGCGCACGTTACAAAATACAGAATACAGAGCAGACAAAACCAAAGTAATGTACACAACAACTGAGACTTAAGACATAGAACTAAAACCCAGACTCCCCAACAGGCCACACAGACAGAGTCATGACACCAGCATGAAATATTTCACCGTAACACACACACACACGTCCATGCTATCTGCTGCTCGCTGGTGTTGAGCAACAGTGCAACTAGATTAGATTAGATTAGATATCTTTATTGTCATACATGCACAAGTACAAGTGCGAAACTCATGTGAGAGCAGCCCAAACTTGTAAGGGATGTATACAAATTACAAAAATGTAATTGCAACAAGTCAAGTAAGTGACCACAGCCTTTAGTACTTAATTTACATTCTGAAGTAGTACAAGTATTGGGATTTTTTAGTACTGGGATAAACTGTGCTCTCTCACATACACAGGATGACAGAGATAGGAGACAGAAATACAGAGTGTACTGTGCTGAGGAATGCAGTAATACTAGTCTGACAGGCACTCAATTCAATTAGTTTTATTGGCATGAATGTGACTCTTACTCTTACAATGGCACGCATTCCAGACATGACAAACTTTTAAAAGTGAAGAAAAGTGAACAGGGAAACAATTAAGAAAGGTACTTTGTTTCCTTCTTCCTCCTACTTAGACATGCATAAGTGTTTGACTGCATTCTTTATGCGTACTAGGGTTGGGTGTCGTTTAAAACTTTGCATACCAGTACCCTTAAAGTGATGCCGATACCAATAGAGTACTTCATTTGATACCTTATATAAAATGTCACCTGTAGAAGCCATAGTGGTTGATTGGTAGCCTATTAATTTTTTATTGTTGTTATGGACAAGTGAGATTATCTATTGTATTTTTTTCCTTGTTTTAAATAACTGTTATATAAAAGTATTGGGAAATTGTATCGGATCTTCTTCATCCTAATTAGGTGATCCTCCTGGACAGTATTTAGGTAAGTTTTGATTTTGATCCCGTGAGGAGTCCAAACCAAACACTCCACCTGAACCACAGAAACAGTTACAGGTGTCACACTACAGTTATCTGCTGATTCATTAAAGCAGCTGTGAGGAGTTTTCACTGTGAATTCACCAGCCTTATTTAAATGTCGACTCCTCCCTGACCAATTTCAGCAAGTGAGATGGAGAAAAACTCAATGTGGTGAGAAAACCTGCAGCTCACTTGTGGGGGAGTTTTGCTCCTCTCTCCTCTGAGTGGCAAACCTCTCAGTGATCTTTGTATTGAACGCAGGAATGTCCCTGACGAGTTTCTTCCCAAAGGAGAGCACAGCCAGAGCATGACGGTGATTCTGCAGGAATCTGTTTCTCAGGAAGGTCTTGGACATCTTACAAGTAGAAAAGTTCTTCTTGCAAGCATCATGAATGGCTGCAGTTGGTTTTACAAGCCAGCAGATGTCACTGTTTGCTCAGTAAACTTTTGTCTGCTAGTTCAGGGGATTGAAAAGCAGCCCAGATTATTATGGGATGGAATCAAATGTAGCAGATTTCTCAGATGAACATTAATTCTGTGAACAGCTTAAATTTACAATAAAGTTATTTTGATGATGTGATTCTGACTGCTTATGTCCAAGTTAAGTTACCATGGGGGGAGGCCTCCAGCCTGTTCTCCCAAACCATCTCTAGACAGCCCCAAAGCCTCACAGGACACTTGGATGTTAGTTTGGTGATCATTAATGAGAAGGCCAGTTACATCCCAGCAGCAAAAGCACAGAAATAAAGCAGCAGCAAACAAAAGGCAGACGCAGCGTGAAGCTGACAGACGCCTTGCATTACACACTGGTGCCATCTGATTACACCTGCAGTGAGATCAGGGCGGCATCAGTACTTCTCCTGCTCTAACCTTCTGTTGGTTTCCCCAACAAAACAAGCCTACAGGGCATTTCACTAAATAAACCACATCTTTTTGTTACATGTGATGATGCCTTAGACACTGAAAAAAACATGCTGCTTGTGACTGCTCTGTCATATACAGTACCTGGAATCTACTGAGATTCCATTCACATACATATGAATGCAAATATAATTTGCAGAGCGCCTGCTTCATAACTCGACCAACAAGGTCACATTTGCCAAGATCAGAAACTGGAAAAACCAGAGGCCTGCACCACGAAGCAGGATTTGAGCTCATCCAGGTAATTTAGGAGTTAATCCCAGGTTTTCAGTACCAGGAAGATGGTTCATTTCGTACAGGGGTAGATCTCCATGGTAACTTATGCTGAACGGCCAAGCTGCTCCTGAGCAGGTTATGTTCGAGATAAGAGATTAACTCTGTGAAAACACAGCATACTGACCAATTAGGTCTCTTGGAAAATGACATCACCATCTGTAGACTGTTTTAGCCAATAGGCTGCTTTATGTTTGCAGCAGTGATGTGGAGAAACTCTTGTCGGCTATAGCTATTTAGTGGGCTATGGATAATCCTACAGAGACTGATTAAAGCCTTAGGCTATTGTTGCCTACAGGTTTTTACAGTAGGATAAGCCTATTTACTGCTTTGAAATGTGTCCCCCTCGTCCCGAGCGGACCCGGTACCGGGTCGGTAATATATTTGCGCTTTTATAGCTGGTTTACGTCCAGAAACGGCTGCGATTCGTGTCCGTAATTTAAAAAAAATTGTGTAATAACTGTTGTATATTAGTTTATTTTCATCAAATTTACAGTTGGAGTTGTGTTCCAGGGGCCGTATTACAGAAACTTCCTAACCGGCAGATCCTATCCTAACTGCTCGGTAACCATCGTTATAAGGGTTAGAAACTGATTTAGGAAAAAGGCCATTACAGTTCCTAAATCAATATTCCTTTCCTAACTTTAGATAGGAAAAGTGTATTACAGAAGCATCCTAACTACGTAAAATCTTAAATAAACTCTCTTAACTTTAGGATAGCTGTTTAGCTCTCCTAACTTTTACTTTTCCACCAGGTAATGTTTGCTAACTCGTTTAATCCACATTGTCGCTGTTTAATTGCTTTTACAAAATCAACAAAATGTCAACGGGCTGAACTTAATTGATTCTACCGATGTGTTTGATGACAAAACCCTCGTTAGTAGAAAGGCTGTCGCGATATAAAGCTAGAGGCGTTATCGCCCATAACGTAAAGGCTTGATGTAACAAAATGATCCTAATGCAGGTCTTTGATAGAAGGAGATCGTTAGAGACAAGAAATAGCCTACATGAAAATCATGATGACGTCAGCCCACAGCCTTTATCAGCCTTTCCCGAGAAGAGCTATGGGTTTCTGCCGGCATCAGTGAGGGAGCGCAGGAGGAGCGACCAGCGGCTTCCCTCTGCTCGGTGGACACTAAAGTTGCCTTTCTCTTCGTATCACCTGTAAATGGACTTGTTTTCTTTTTGGCAGCATTAACGCTCCGCTGGATGCCGGATATGCGGCGGTGACTGTGTCCACTATTTTAGCCCACTCTCTTTCTGACTCTACCCGAGTTAAGCGTTTGGATTTCTGTATAGTGCAGCATATTAATGGCATATTTCAAGAGCATTGTTCGTTGGTATAGAAGCAGGAAATTTGGCTTTTTTTTAGGAAAAAGGCCTTGGCCACCCAAAATTCAACATGGCGGACGTTTTTCAAGATGGCCGCTATTTCTGTCAAATGCTCATTATGTCAATCGTTCAAACAGTGATGTAGGCATAACAATGTTTTGAAATTTGGTACAAATATTCTTCAAGGAACATTATCATGGAAAAATCATTTTTAAGATGGCAACCATTTCTGTCAGAGCTCAATCTGTGATGTACTAAGCAATGCAAGTTTAAACTAACTGTGAAGCACAAACCACTTTAAGAAGAAGGCTGAGCACAGAATCAACATGAACTGATACATAAAAACAATTAAATTTACAGTATTTTTATTACATCATTACATCAAACAATCCTGGTCCCTCTGGGATTGAATGCAGTTTTGAATTTCTGAAGTAGGTTCAAGCTAAAACATGGTGTAAAGGTAATGTTTAACTTTAAATGTTAGATTTTTGGTCTGTTAGCTGGGACATGTGCTGAGAAGTGTTGGTCATCGCCCTTTTGATTTGATTTATTTGACAGTAACAAATATAAATGCATAACAAGATGCCACCTCAATAACATTATAAATTTATCAGAACTGTCGAGGATAACACAAGAAAGTTATAAACTTATGTCCATTGTGGTCCTCGTTGTAGTCTGATAAAGATGGCAAGGCAAGCTACAGATGAGTAAAGGAACCCTGTACAATCAACCCTTACAACAAAACGACCAGAAATAAAAAAAAACACACAAACAAGCAAACAACAATCAAAAAAACAAACCAAAGAAACAATCACAATACAAATAAAGTAAAACAAATTAAACACAAAAACATCCCCTGCACTAAGAACTATTCCTTAAGACTACATAACTCAAACAATTAGCGTTTTACAACCATTCACCACATGCACGATTAAAACAGCCATCTGACTGGCTTAACTTTATCTTAACTGGGAGTTTGTTCCATTTCAATGCTGCCGTGTACAAAAAACAAAAACAGCTCTTAAATCTACAAGGTACTATGTCTGTGACACTCCCTCTAGCTGTGAAAGTTCCTAATAAGCTAAAAATAATCTTTAAAAAAATACCTTGGCTTGTTTCAACCGGTCAACCCTGTTTTCAACGATAATTGCCCTCTTCAAATTTACTCCCTTTTTTATACAGTGAAACAACCTTAGCAAGCTTCAGGTCTTTTGGAACTCTTCCTGACATAATTATTTTGCTGGACGCAAGTCCACATGACTGGATTCTGTTTCAACCCAGAAGCCAGGGTAGACAGGCTCAGTGAATTTGGTCTTAAAGGTGTGGAGGTGTTTCAGTTCGTCAGAGACTTTGTAGTAGGACAGAGTGCCAGCAGGCCAGTCCAGAAACACTCCAACTCTGTTGCAGCCAGTAGACCGACGTGAATGTACCGTCCGATTACCCTTTTGCCATGACTCAAGTTTGTGTATCGCACCTGAATCATATTTGCCAAAACACCATGACTTGGAATTACATCCAAGTCTGCTCTGTGAATTCTTTGTTTTTCTTTCGATTCCTTTGTATGCAACACCAATGTAAACAGACTCTTTGGAACTAACACTCCACCCTACCTCCCAGTAATGTCGTCCAGTTAAACTCTCTGTGCACAACACCTGAGGACATTTATCAAACCTGTCTGGGTGATCAGGATATGTCTGGTTTGCTCCATATGTTGCCATTTTGTTTTCCAAAGACAGAGTGAGGTGATTGTTGGCAGTGTTTGGGTCCAGGGTGAGATCACAGGTATCTGATGGAGAGACCACAGGAAAATGAATTTTTTGTCATTCTGATGTTAAAATAAGTTTCTAGAGGAGAAGAATTTTTACCGCATAATTTGACTCATTAAAGCATGGAAAATTACTCACACCACATGAAATCTCCTCTGTCTATGATTTTCTCCAAAGGAGGAAGTTCAGGCTTTGAAAAATCGTCAGTGACCAGGTGTCCCTTCTTGTAATGGTAGATGCTTGCTCCTGGGTATTTCTTATTTGCTATGAGTGTTATGAGGAAACACAACCTGCTGTTGTTCTTCTGTGTTTTGGCCAGATCATAAAACGCTTCAGCTTTTTCCCCCATTTCAGTTAAAACTTCCACTGAAAAGAACCACTGATCTTCATGGGTACTTCCTAATACAGGTGCGTTTAAGTAGTCAGCCATCAGATCAAGGTATTCATCCCCCCTTTCTATGGAGGTGAAAACAAAGCACAGAGCATCCTCCACACCAAGAACCTCTCTGTCCAGCTCTGACTGATTTCGGACAAACTTTATTCCCTCCATCTTTTCTACAAAGGACCTGATGACATTGATTTCTCTCTCTTTGTCTTCCATCCACTTCATTAGCCTTTCATGACTGAATGGTGACGTATCTCTTTCTTGAAAGAGTTGTTCTGCGGAGCTCTCATTTTCTTTACCTTCACGAATGGAGGGAATTTTCTTTGCTATGTCCTGTCGGAGGTTAGCTGCATAATCATTACATAGTTTTTGGAAAATGCTTAACTCTTCTTTAATGTATAGAAAATTCTCTACCACTGTGTCATCTAGAGAATCGTTGCATCTCATTCCTATTTGACTTAAATCTTCCAGAGCATCTTCAGCCTTGCTCACTAGTCCAACACTGATCTGTCTTATCAGCTTAGGAGCTTTGGGATACAAATTCTTCAGTGGCATTAGCCAGACCTTCAGTGGAACACTTTTCTCTCCATTTTCTCCCAGCAGCTTTGGAAGTTGTACATAGGTCTTCACTGCATCTTCAAACGTTGAAGGGTTGCTTTCAAGAATAAAGTCTCCGTAGAATTTGCAGGAGAATTTCTCAGTCAGGTCTTTTTCTTCCTCAGTCAGCTTGATTTCAGATTTTGTCTTAAAATCAAATTTTGGAATCTTCTTTATCACAGCTTCCATTTTGCTCTCAATTTTCTGAACGCTGCTGGGGTCTAACTTCTCACTGTCAAACACAAAGAAAGCATTTGCTCCATAAAGGATGCCTGTGACTACATGTGTAGCAGAGCCCATCCAAATTTCATCTGTCTGTTGGGTGTTCATGTTTAAATGGTCAATCTTTGACAACTGTTTGAAGTTGGTGGTAGCTTTGTACTGAAGTGTCACTCTGCTCTGATTCTTGAATTTCTTTTCATCATTCAGATACTTGGCAGATCCTCCAACTTCAATCAGTCCACCCAGGAAACTGGCCTTCAGAGAAGCACCAACATCCTTCAGGTGGGACTTGGATTCAGTGGACTCAGATGAATAAATTCTTAATTCACAGCCTTGCTGAGAGCTTTCACTTGTGTTTTCTCTCAGTGTTTTGTCATCCCAGAACGTTGAACCTACACAAATTGGACAAAATCAGAATCAGAATAAGAATCTGCTTCATTGGCCAGTAGGTTTACACATACAAGGAATTTGTCATGATATTTTGGTGCATAACAATAAAAAATACGATTAAAAAGATTAAAAAATACAGCAAGTACTGCAGGTCAAAATGTTTAAATCTAAAATCTAAAATTGACCATAAGATGTGAAAATATATTTAAAAATACAAAATAATAATCAGTAATATGA
Source organism: Lepomis macrochirus (assembly GCA_024633595.2). Classification (NCBI taxonomy): domain Eukaryota; kingdom Metazoa; phylum Chordata; class Actinopteri; order Centrarchiformes; family Centrarchidae; genus Lepomis; species Lepomis macrochirus. The sequence goes on along the minus strand of JALXJV020000023.1, from coordinate 3,065,224 downwards.
TAAATCAGGAAAACACTTTTGTTGATAAAGTCACACAGAATTAATTAATCAAAATCAGTGCTGTCAAATGTTTAACATCTTAAGTGTTACCTGGAATCAGTTGATCTTTTCGAGCATCGTAGAGCATTCCTAGGGTGAAAGGTCGACCCAGAGCAGCAACCTCCATGGTATTTGAGGCCATTTCTACAACCTGTTGAGAAATATCAATTAAGTCACCACATAGCTTTCAGAATCACAATCAGAAAGAGCTTTATTGCCAAGTAGTATTTTACATGTACGAGGAATTTGCTTTTTTGAGAAGGTGCTTCACATAGACAAACATACAGTTGACATGTAGAAATATATAATATGGAATAAACAAATGCAAGTTTTATAAAAATAACAAAAGAATAGAGAAACTATTTGCAGAGAAAGATATTTGTTGTTAATTGTTGTTATTCTATATTTTTATATTTTGTCAAACATATATTTATGTACTCTATATCCTTCCATAGCAATACGTCTGCACAACACAAACCCGGAATAATGCACATGTAAAAATGTGCAAATTTCTTTCAGTACTACTTTATTTAAACCTTCTTAAGCAGCATATTTAGATTTATTTAATATTGGGCATCCACTCTCATTAAAACACAAATTTTAAAAGAAATTGTCTGCCTCTGTCCACCCCATTCATACTTACCTGGTGTAGATCAATTGAATTGGGTGAGAGTCTTTTTGACTTCCAACTGGAGCTGCAAGTCTGAGGATCTGAGATGATACAAGACTATTTATATCCTTTCAGATCCTGTCTTCTACTGCCTCCTCCCACAACACACCTTCAGACATGACCACTACCATTTGTAACAAGTGTGATGCCTGAAGACAGATGTGCTTTCTTTTTTCACTTTTGCTAGAGTTCATGTGTTGTATATTGGCTCGACAGACATAATAATGGGCTGAAATTCTTCAACAATAATGCATAATAAATATTTTCTTATTTATAGGACGATAAATATTGTCTCAATATATCATGCATCCCTAAAAAAACAAACAAATTATATTACATTTATTTACGTTACATGCATAACATGAAGAGTTCAGAGTGTTTATTTTACAACTTACCTACCTACCACCTAAATACGAGGAGCGCTTGAGGCTAACTTAGGGCTGATGGCGTAAAATTGAAGCGCACTGTGCCCATGTGTTCCTTCCACTTCATGGACGGGAAGCCGACTGATGAAGTCCTCAGCTAAGATGCTCCAGTATATAGGTCATGTCAGGTGCTGAACAGCTTAGTTTCAGGTAAGCTAGCTTCAGTTTCAGGTAAGCTAGCTATATATGTGTTCAATTGCATAATGTTACATTTGTTAAGTCTGTTCTATAAATACATTTAAAGATCAGTAACAAGTACTTAAGTAATTAACACAATGAATTTTGATTATCATTGCCTAACATTAGGGCGGCACAGTGGTGCAGTGGTTAGCCCTGTTGCCTCACAGTAAGAAGGGTTCAAATCCCGGTTTCCCCGGCTTTTCTGTGTGGAGTTTGCATGTTTGACCTGTCCAGGGTGTACCCCGCTTTTCACCCAAAGTCAGCGGGGATAGGCTCCAGCCCCCCACGACCCTGTACACAGGATAAGTGGTTGACGTTGGATGGATGGATTACCTAACATTACCTAAAATTATGTATTTTAGGTAATGTAAAGTTCAAATTTGAACTTAAGGTGTTTGAAGATATGATCTCCTCTATTATAGTCTAACATTAGCTCACGTTATTCCTGTAAGTTTTATATATCGCGGATCTTAGCCGGCCAGCGTAGTTAGCTACATCTCTAATTCAGATGGTGATACTGACATTCGTATTAACACAATGGTTTGAGATTGTGTGTATACTGTCTTATTTTTAATACACCTCCCTTACACACAGTTCAATAAAATTGTGATTGCCATGATATATTAAACTCATGATGTATTTTAAGTCCTAATGTAAAATATGTTTATAGTTATAGTATTTCCACAGATGCAGTGGAGAACTGTGAGGCTGACCACATCCACATTCCCACGCACTGTAATGCAGAAAAATGGATGGGAAAAAAAATGGGAGGATCTATCTGTCTCTGACCACAGCTTCACTGTAAAATCACCACTCAACCTGAAGTCATCTAATATAGGAAGAAAATGCGTTTATTGTATTAAGTCTACTATGGAACAACAACCTTTGTCAGTTATTCTTTTTAAAGCTTGACAATGTGACTAGATGTTACCTGTCAGTAAATAGTTATTTTTTACAGACCTAAACAAGGTGAGCTCTATAGATCCCCCTTAAACCTTAAAGGAATGAACTGTGATTTGAAGGAATAAGTCACATCCACAAGTTTGTAAACTAATTCCATCTTTGTTTATTACATTGAGAGTTCATTTACATTTACATTTACTCATTTGGCAGATGCTTTCATCCAAAGCAACTTACATTTGAGGAACAACTTACAAGTATCAACAGAGTATCCAATATAGATCTACAACTGACAGTACATACTAGTAAGAGCAGCAATAAATACTAGTAAGAGCTCATAGAACATATCACATCAATGGGTAAATACCTAGGGAAGGAAGAAAGAGTTAACAGAAAGTGCAGTCAGAACAAAAAGTGCAGTCAATACAAGATAAATTGTAGGCGATAGAAGAAGAAGAGCACAGGAAGTGCATGCTAGAGGTTAGTTAGTTAGAGGTGTTATAAGAGGAAGTGAGTTTTCAAGAGCTTCTTGAAGTTAGACAGGGACGACCCTGCTCTGATGGCGTGTGGTAGCTCGTTCCACCATTGTGGTGACACAGATGAGAACAGGGACTGGGATTGCTTTGTGTGAAGGGCTGGCAGAGCCAGGCGGCGTTTGTTGAAGGAGCATAGCAGCCGAGAAGGAACGTAGGTTTGTATTATGGAGTTTAGGTACATGGGTGCAGACCCAGTGGTCACTCTGTATGTAAGCATTAGTGACTTGAATTTGATTCTGGAGGCCACGGGGAGCCAGTGGAGGTCACTGAGTAATGGAGTGACATGAGTCTTTTTGGGCTGATCAAAAACCAGACGCGCTGCTGCGTTCTGAACCATTTGTAAGGGTTTCACCCCACAAGCTGGAAGACATGCTAGGAGGGGATTGTATTGATCAAGGCGAGAGATAACCATGGCCTGTACCAGAAGCTGGGTGGCGTACTGAGTTAATGCCTGATTTTCCTTATGTTGTATAGAGCAAAGCGGCATGACTTAGAGACAGCAGCAACATGGTCTGAAAAGGACAGTTGATCATCAATCATGACACCCAAGTTTCTCACCACCGTGGTTGGAGTGATGGTTGAGGAGTCAATTTGTAGTTCCATGTTATGGTGGACTAGACTGCTTGGCTGGAATGACCAAGAGTTCAGTCTTAGAGAGGTTTAGTTAAAGGTGGCAGGCCTTCATACATGTAGATATGTCCGAGAGACAGTCTGTGATCTGCGCTGAGACTGGCGGGAAGGATAGATAGAGTTGCGTATCGTCTGCGTAGCAGTGGTAAGAGAAGATAAAGTCAACCCTGATGCTACTTAACACTCTTGATAACACTTTAATTTACAAGTAGTATAGGTGTTGACTTTATCACTCTGGCATAAACTAATGACGATGGCGGCACGCAGCAGGGCGTCAGATTCTCAGCTACCGTATTAAGGTATTTATTCTGTAGCCTGCTGGACCGGAAAAACAAACAGAACTGAACTCTGCTCTGTCACATAAACAGACTGACAGATATAGGAGACAGAAAGACAGAGTTCACTGTGCTAAGGAATGCAATGTTACTAGTCAGACAGATAATCTCTTCTGAAAAGCATAATGAAGCATACACTTTCTCTTTGCATGTGTGGTTGGGTTAGTTTAAAAAAACCTCAACAGTATTGTGTTTAGCCAATTTATTGTTAAGCTATATGAAGCTATATAATGCCTAGGTAAATTAACAGCCGTGAAGAAAGAAATGTTCTCCTGGCATAGTTGTTAGCTTTCAGGTTCGTTTCGGATTAGCCATGCAGGAAAGAATTGTAGTCCCAGTTGCAGTCTTTTGTTGTGCCATGTTTCGACTGTGCAGATGGAGGAGACGGTCCTCTGTTCTCACCTCACCTCACCGATATCACTATACTTGGGAGATGGGTACCAATGATCTCACATGATGTCTCATGGGTTCAACTGACCAATGGACGCTGAAAGGTGGCATGGAGCCCCCAGAGTTGACCATGCTGATGTTACACAGTTAGTCATGTCTTTAATTTCCCGGCCAACACAGGAAACCCCCTGAGTTAAGGCTAACATAACTCTTAGTGTCTCTGAAACATTTAATGCTCTGGTTTTCACAGGTATGGAGTCTCCCACTCCATGTGGGAGCTGTGCACACGCATAAGTGTTTGGAAGTCTAGTGGTTCCACGTGGCCCCAGGGAATTCCACCCTCGGGACCACCACTCCACTCCCTCACTTGGAACACAAGGTGAGGTAGTGCTAGGCTCACTCACTCTCGATCTTCACCTGGTTTGAGGCCTTTTGGTTGCTTTGGCACTCGTTTGCAGATGGTGGTGTGAATCCAAGTAACTCTTTCTGCCACCTTTACTACTGATTCTGTTGTGAGCAGTATCTGAGATGGGCTGTCCTTAACCACAATCCAGTATCCAAGCTACAAATCATTCAGTTTCTTCTCTGCAGCCTTTGGGATGGCGTGTTTGACCTGCATGTGAATTTCAGAAAGTGCAGAGGACAAATTAGCGCAATATCTCAAAATTTCATCCTCACATTGGCTAGTAGTTGTCTTTTACTGGCCCAATCCCCATGTTCAAGGGTCTGCCAAATAGGACGTCAAAAGGACTGAGACCCCCTCTGCCCCTCCTCTTGCTTTTCATGTACATTAAAACGATCTGCAAAGCTTTTGTCGACCCTGTTTCTTCACAACATTTAACGAGCTTGTTTTTCAATGTGCCATTTTCTCTTTCAGCTGCACCTCTGCAAGCCGGATGATAAGCACAATGTTGCCTCAGATTAATCCCCATATACTGCCCGAAACTTTTCAATGCTGTGCTAATGAAAGGTGTGCTGTTATCACTGGAGATTTTGGCTGGAATACCCCAGCGAGGAATGATCTGGCTTATTAAAGCTTTTGCAACTGATGTTGTGCAACTGATGGTGTCAGTTCAATGAAGTCCATTTGCAGATGTTCAAATGGTTTGTCTGGGGGTAGATGTGCCACTTGTGGGATTTGAATTGCCCGCCCCACATTGTTAGTTACACAAACTATGCAACTTTCACAAAATTTCTGGGAGAAGTTGTAGAACCCGTTTGTAAACCATAATCTGTTCAGTTCCTGTGTCATACTCCCTTTTCATACATGGTCTTTACTGTGTGTCAACTTAGCACAATAAGGAAACAGATACCAACAGATTTTCCAAGCAGCTCTCTCCTGTGGACTCGCTCGGATCCGAGGAAAATGTTTTTCTTTGTACAGTGGAGGAATGAGAGTGACAGGTTCACCCTGCCCCTTCTCCCGTGGCCTCACCCAGGGTGTCCAGTTCAGGCTAAATCTTAAGAACGGCATTGGCTTCCTGTTTTCTAGCTGTAGCTATTGTGCTGACTGCTGTTGTGTTGCTGTCTGTGTTGCTGGTAGTAGTGGTGATACGGATGCAAGCTGATGCTGTCTTTTGCGGGGAGGTGGACCGGGTCCAGATCAGGACCTGGTTTGACACACTAAGATGCAGAAATGTTTAAGAGATGCTGTCCCTGCCTTTTTTCCTGTCCCTGACAAGTGCTTCCTTTAAGCAGTCTGCTTTTCATTCTGTGCTAGGTCTGTTCTCATTTTTTCTTAACTTACTCTTTAAAGTTTCTGATTGTTTGAGACTGAAGCTGCCTGTTACTGGAAACCCACACTCTTTTACCCAGATGTCCAGTTGGTTAGTGCTTCTGTTACCATGGTTGTTAATCGTTGTTAATCATGTAATTAATATTAAGAGATGTCATTACTGGATATATCAGAGGATCTTCTTCCCTTTTGCTGTTTGTTGAACCCATTTTCTTTATGTAGTTCTTAAATCCCAAATTACCAAGCTGTTGAAAAATGTTTCTTGTCTCTTTAGGTATTTAACTTTAGAATTTGCTGAAAATCTCCTTCTGTTTTAAATTTGGGAGGTTTGTAATTTAGAGTTTTTCTCTAACAACTTTTTATATTCTATACCATGGAAAAGTTTTTATACTGAAAAAGTTATTCTGTTTTACAAAAGCCTTTGTTTAACATTCACACACATTCTGTTCTCACTCACTCACTCACCCCCATTCACAATATGGTCATACATCTGCAGTAAACACATTCAACATTCAACAATACTTACTTTGTATTCCCTTAGAATAGCAACCCTGAGCAAAAATCCTTTGTACTTAAATTTTGTAGTGAGTCCTGTGACTCACACTCCTCTCTTTATTATGGGTCCCAGACCCAAAAGAAAACACTGTTCACCAGTAAGGTCCCAGACCTAAAGCAAATCCACTGTCCGACAGGGATTGCCTGACTATAGCACTTTTACACCAAAGCTTTGTCGATTTAACCAGCAACCCCAGGCCTGGACACCTATTAACACGTGTGTCACGCACACACTGTTTGGAAGCGAGAATCGTTTCATTTGAACAGCCTACTCACCAAAAAGAGAGTGCTGCCAGCCATCAGGTTCTTATATCACAGCGGTGAGCAAGCCTCGAACACTCAGGCGTCAGGCCCTCAACGTCTCACCCATAATTTGGTTCCAGAGTCCCAGACTCCAGCCGTGCCCGGTTTTACCTTCAGCTCCGACCGTCCAAGTCCTCTCACACGTGTGGTGAGCTGACAAGGCCAAAATTGTGATGGCAATTCGAGTTCTCAAATAAACAGCTCAGGCAAACATTTGTCTTTCTGAGGATTTTATTCAAGTCTTCTGCAGAAGGAACTCACTGGGACACACGCATCAGAGTATCATCCGAGTGAGCTGCAGTGTCTCAGCACATGCAGCTTTTAACCTAATCTCAGGGATCTCACCACGGGAATGATGTCCATGATGTCTTTGAGTGTTCCCTAGGAGACACTCAATCTGAGTCTACTGAAAGACAATCATGCCCAGGTACATTTTGTAAAACACTTAATGTCATGACCCCCTGGACACATCATAAAGCATCACACATATTTACACTGCATTGACCCCATACCTGAGAGACTGGAGGCCTCCAGTGAGTAACATTAATGACTGTGTTTGGAGGTGGTACTCATGGAATTCCCATTACAGTGGGTCCATGGGCTGAATTCGCACATAGGTGGGACTTGCTTCAGGACTGTGGGAGGCACTCTCCTCTGACTTCTCCCATGGCTGCTCCCAGACATGATGAATCTTTAACTAATAAACGGCTTTTTATTGTGGTATTGTGATGACCCATCCTGTGTCTCTAACTGGCCTGCTTGTGTTTTCTACCACCGGGCAGAAAATGGGTTGGGAGAGTACAGGTTGTTAGTGAGCTGACTCATCTGGGCTGATATGCTGACAAGCTTATAAAGCAGGTCAGTCCAGTCTGCCTTGGTCTCCTGGTTTGTTTGCACTCGCATCACTGATGTTACCCGATTTGTTTTCGGAATCACTTTAAGTATGACAGTAAATTTTTAGGGTGAACTGTAGGACTGGGGCAGCACATTCCATGGTATCTGAAAACATTTCTCCAACCTGCTGAGAGATGTCAAGTAAGTGACTACTCAGCCTTCAATACCTAATTTACACTCTTAAGTAGTACAAGTTTTGAGAGTTTGTAACACTGGCATAAACATTGTTCTCTCACATAAAGAGGATGAGAAAGACAGTATCCTGTGCTAAGGAACGCAGTATTACTAGCCTGACAGCTACTCTGCTTTGAAAAGTACAATGAAGCATAAGTAATGTCTTCACATGCATGGTTGTTTTTGAGGCCAAATTGGTTTCGACCGACACCACAGCCATGACTGGTTGCAGAAGAAATGCAAACAATGCAACTCTGAATGATGATCCTGAATCTGTGACAATGGACACTGAAGGAATTGCTGGACCAGCAAAATAGCTTTTATGAGGGTTTGTTGACAAGTCAGGAGATTCAGCAAAAAAATAGAGTGGACTCTGTGTTGGGTGAGTTACATGAAGTCAAAGTGAGTCTGAATTACTCATAAAATGATATTGATGATGGCCCAACAAAGTAAGACCATGTCCAATTAAATTAATTGAAATCTGAAAATATTGTAGGTAGACACTATGAGCAGGTGGATTACCTTGAGAATTTATGTAATCTTGTAATTGATGGACTTGGACTAGATAAAACTGATGAAGCCTGGGCTGAAACTGAGGGTCTTTCTCATTTCCCAAATTTGTACCTCCTCGTTCCTCCAGCTTGTGACGCAGAAATTGATCTCAACGCACCATCTTGAGGGACATCTGAATTCCTAAAATGCACCTGGAGGAGCGAGGATTGAGGGTCGAGGGGGCTTGCTGGAGGAGCTCTAAGTGAGGATACAGTGGTGTATCCTTTACGGAAGTCTTTTCAATTGCTGTGACGTTTAAAAGAGGCATGACAAGCAGCTGGACCGACCCATGGCCGGAGCAGGACTCTGCAGTGTTCTTCTTGTATTCAGAAGTTGTATCAGTTAAGCCTATTTAAAATGATCAATGCGTGATTGAACGTTCAGCCCTTTACAGTTTGTGTAGCGCCTCATGTTCTAACCGCATTCCTTAATGTTATTTCACTTTGATATCACTGATTTTGTTGAAGATGATGTGTGGATGGGCAGCAGGATCATAAAAATGAACATTAAATAGCGACTGGGCAAAGTGTCTCCCTAGAGACGCTGAGCGCATTTACGCACGAGCAACAGCAACAGCAACAGCAACATAAATTAATAATTAAATCACCCGACACACCGACAGGATCAGTCAGGATCTAATGTTAATTCATGTTCTGTGTTCTTAGTAAAGCAGCCATCCCCCAAAACAATCCTGAGCTCCGTCTGGGTGTATAAACATGGATTATTGAAGCTAAATGTTAAATTTTGTTTCCTCTGCAGAGTTTTCTCTCTCTGTCCTGTCTAGTTTATCCCTGCAGGTTTATCTGTTTTTGTCCCACGACATTTGCTGTGACTTTCCTGCATGGATGGAAACATTTAAATGACTGACAGCAGGCTCTCTAATTGTCAAAGTAAATCGTTAAAGAAAACACTCATAGTACATCAATATGAAACAATAAAGAAATCATCTGGAAAGCTACAGGGACTGGTGGAGGCGGGGTAAAATGTCCTTGCAGGTGCTGACTCTCTAAATCTGATGAGGGGTGTATGATATGAGTTCTATTTATCTCCCTATTTGGCTCCCAAACCGATTATCTAGGCGGATGGCAAGAGAAATTAGTGGATTTAGACTAGTGGTCTCACCTCTCATCGCTAACTTAGACTTCTTCAGAAAGACTGTGGATAAAGACTGCTTGTAAAACTCAGCTACTGAGCCTGAGCCTTGACAAAGCGTGAAAAGTCTGCCTCCTGCCTTTCCTCCCTGTACTGGGTGGTCAAATATCTTTTCACATTTCAATAACAAACAGTGGATGTGATTCACAAATGTTTTGAGTCCCAGTAAGGCTGTGGCCCATTGTGCTGCATTCTCTGTGAGCAAACTAATTATGAAAGAGATGTGAGATTCATGTGTGGCGTAGGTGGCCGGCTGCTGCTGGAATACAAGGGAGCACTGGAGGAGGAATCTACTACAAGTACCTAAGGGCCTGATTTACTAAAGGTTTGCGTGAGTAAAAACGTGTGCAAACTTGATATCACCAGCAAATTAACACGTAAGCAGATCTACTACATTTTCATGTAGTCATTTGAGAAACAACATACAAACATCAACAGAGCATCAAATGCATAACGAGACCTACAATTGACAATACATACTAGTAGGAGCACTAATAAATACTAGTAAGAGCTCATAGTCAAATCGCATCAATGGGGTAAATACCCATGGGAAAGAAGTGGGAGTTAGAAAAGTGCAATCAATACAAGATAATTGTAAGGAGATAGAAGAAGAAGAGCACAGGAAATGCATGTTAGAGCTTAGGAGTTAGAAATGTTACAAGAGGAAGTGTCCTCAGAAGAGATGAGTTTTCAGGAGCTTTTTGAAGTTGGAAAGGGACGTCCCTGCTCTGATGGCGTACTAACGGTGTGACGTCTTTTAAAAGTGCAACATAGCACCTGTTGTTCATTTAGTCCTTTTGCCTTAAGCAGTTTGGGGCGTTTCAGTTTTATTGTGCAAAGTAGTGGGAGGGTAACATGCAAATACATTTAATTATTACACGCAATGTGATCTACCCAGCCTAAACACAATTTCATGTGAGTGCAACAGCATCTGTAATTAATACATTTGAAAGGAAGGTGCAAACCGCCAAGTGTAGCCGTAATGAAAGAAGACATAGAGAAATTAACAATATTAGATAAGAAATAAAATTATTTAATTTATTTATTCGATGAACTATATTTAATACAATCTTTTTGTATTTTCCTTTAGCTTTGACAACACTATTGTACATGCCAATAAAGCAAACTTCGTTTCGACCTGACTTCTTTTCTTCGTGACATGGAAGAATTTAGAAAGTCGCGTGCTGCGGCGAACCTCAGCTGCAGTAGTGCACGGATCGTGCTTAAAAATCATCCAGCCAGAGGGAACGATCACCAACTGTTCACAGCATGCCGGTCATAATAGCGACACAAACCATTGTAGGTATCGGAGAGGGAATGAGGTGTACAGGGCCGGGACACTAAATCGGGGAACGACCGGGCACAGTGCGGACGGTCGGTGATCGTTCCCTCTGGCTGGATGAAACACGATCTGCTGGCATTTCTTGCATCCGGGTCATTGCAGCATCCTGTATCTGTTTCTGCTGGGGTTTCCCAACGCAGTTTTTCAGCTGTGCTGCCTGTGTAATCTTAGGCAGGATGGGCAGGTACATAATTATTTCCACATACCCGCCCGACTCTCCATGGCGGAAACCATTAAAACATGCAAAACCTTCATTTAAATACTGCCACCTCCATTGTGTTTGCTCCTGTTGTCATCTACGCAATAATTCTTAGTAAAATTATTGGTTGCACTCTAACGTTACGATGCCACAGCATCTGCCACTGATTGTGTACGTTAGATCGCAACTGATTTACCATGAGATGCCACGGCATCTGCCGCTGATTCAATCAATCAATAGACCTGGACCGATAGAGATATATGTTAGTTACAGTAGCTTAATATGCAATATATAATATTGTGCATTGCTTCATGTAAACAGCAAGAGTCACGTTTAATGTACGCATTGTTTGGTGCAATACAGGTGGTTAACGTAGGTAGTTATTGTGTGCACAGAGTTGTTTCTGTTAGCACTATATTTTTAATATTAAATTCATATTTAATGTGGTTTCCATAGTAATAGATCTATATGGCCTTTCTACCAGCAGGTGGCAGTATTTAAATGAATGTCCGGTTTGTGTGTTTGTTAACTGTTTTAAATCCAGGTTACTGATACAAATGTATTTATTATTCTTCATTTAATTTGTTTTTATTATTAAGGATTTATTTGTACGCTAGTTACCATCTTCATTCACCCACAGCCCAGAGTCAAACCTGCATGCCTTTCTGTTCTAACCTGGTTTTAACACTGCTGTCAGCTTCTTAGCAGCTCAGGCAATAAACACATCAGAAAAGGATTCTGGGCATTTAAAAGAAAACCCAGAGGCTCAAAAAATAATAATGTAGACATGGAAACATTTGTAGCATTTTTGTAATCAAAAGTTTAAAACAATCAGATACACTTTCACTTCCCACCAAGTCATTTCATCCAGATGCTCAGTTTTCTCTGCTACTAACCTTCAAAAAGTATTAAAAGCATGTTTAAAAGATGGAACAAATTTATTTAATTCTAATGTCACAGAAGAAATGAGCCCACTCTGTTTGAAGAGCAACAGGAACTACTTCAGAGGTTAACAGAAGGCTAAACTGTGATAAGATCACAGTGTGTATCAGTCAATAAAAGGAAACTGACATTCAGCCACATTGCTGTTGGCATGTTTGATTGTTTTTTCCCTCCCATCTTCCTGTTAAGCATTGTTTGTTCTTCTGGTGCAAAGTGCAGCTCCGTGGTGCTGATGGTGCCGACAGATTTCTCCCACACATGCTTTGTTGTGATCAATTTAATTAAATAGACACTTAAGCAGTGTGTGTTTAAGAGGAGAAGCAAAAATATTTGGTGTTCTGTCAGCCTCTGACTTAGCATTTGGTCCCAGAGGACTAATGCACAGGACAGATCTTCATGCCGATGGCCTCAAGGGAGTTAAATTTAGTTAAAAAAGACCAGTACCAGTACCAGTGCTGTGGCCAAAGTTGTAAGATGGCTGTTATCATAGTGTTTGGGCTCCTTTGAGCAAACTTCAGTTGCTGGAGAGACTTTTGTTCTGTTGCAGCAGTACTTTATACTTTATTTATTCTGATTAGAAACACATTTACAACATTTACACTTTGAACACTCATGACTCAGGTGAATAGCTGCACCTTCAAAGCTGAGGAGAGGAGAAGAGAAGGGGGAGAGGAGATTACACCTTATAAAGCCAGGAGTTATACATTCAATAATCTCCAAAAGTGTAAATCTCCACAATCTATGTGTTTTATCAATCTTCATACAAATGAAAATAAATCGTTCTACAGGAATGTTTGCGACCTTAGCTGCTGCACCACATGTTACAACGGGTCAGATTACATTTATTAACAGGTCTGTAAAACTTCACGACATTGAGTGTGGGCCATGCCTGCTGAGACACTGCGCTTAGCACAAGAAGTCCTTTTCAAATAATGGGTATATGCTGTTTCTTTGCAAAAACAACACCGCCAGCTAGGCCCAGAGAAGAAACTGCCATTGCAGAGACTGAGGATGTGTTTGAAACAGGTAAAAATGCTGTTTTAGAAGGTGTCTAACAGGACAGCAAGGCATCAAGTGATGTTTGAAATCCATCCAACAATCTTTTCCTGTCTCGTATAAGTGCCTTTAAGCTGCCCTCATCACGGTCAGTTTTAAAAAGCAGCATTGATGCCGACTCGATGCAGCCTATTAACCATAAATCTGTGTGCCTGCCGCAGCTCACAAATTGACGTTTTTTAGATTTTTAATACATTCCACCTCAACACTATCTGTACTCATTATTATTACTACTATTTATTGTTATTTATCATTACACTTATGTCACAATGCCTACTGTGCATTTTATTTATATTTATTTTTTAGATTGTATGCTTCTTTATATTCAATTTACCAACTTTCTATTATTATTTATATTCCCTTTTTTACTTTGTTGTGCAATCTGAGTAACTGTGACAAGAAATTCCCCTCTGGGATCAAGTGATGAAGGAATCTGATTCTCACTAGGGAGGCGGTTCCCCCTTGTGGCAAAATCAGGATATAACACCCAAATTAAATTTACACAAAATGAAGACTAAGCCTATAAGATAAGAGACTTTGTCACCCACCTGTATACAATACAGTAAAAGAATAAGATTATTTCTCTGTGCGAAAAACAACAAAAGAATGAACAAAGCAACATTCAGACTACACATAAGTATGTAACAAGATACAAAAATAGGTACAAACATGGAGTGCACAGATCCATCCATCCATCCATCGTCTACCGCTTGTCCTGCGTACAGGGTCACGGGGGGCTGGAGCCAATCCCAGCTGACATTGGGCGAAAGGCGGGGTACACCATATATAGGTCAGTCCATTGCAGGGAGTGCACAGATGGCTCTTATAAAACAATATGCACATGAAAACGATACAGTACAATTAAATCACATTTATTTATATTCTACTTAAGTTTGTAGTTTATTACTGTCAGACAATAAAAATGTTCCACTAATGCAAACCAAGATGAAGAAACTAAATATTTTTACAAGGGAAAAAAGCAAACAGGTGGATTTTAGTCAGTGTCACCATTGTGTTAAAGTTTATTTAAAAAAACTAAATTAAGCATTACAAATAACAGTGTATAAATTACCAAAGCTACTCTTCTTACAAGGAGTCTCAATTAAATGTTGATGCCTCCCTGACCAATTTAAGCAAATGACACAGAGGACAACTACAGTATGTAAAAGGAAAAAACAATGGGGTGAGAAAACATTGATGTTAAACTTCAGTCTGTTCTTCTCTTTGCTGCCAGCTGTCTTGCTGTATTGTTTCTGATATTGAACCAACACCTGAGTCTCTCACATACACATTGTATGTACAGTTATTAAAATGTCATGCATTTTATTTTTATGCTTCTTAATTTTCTTTCATACAAGCTTACCAGCACGACGGGTCCTGACAAATATTGAATGAAGCCTAAGGCTGGGTGCACACCAAAAGATAATCGGGCTGATTTTGGGCTGATTTTCCCCCTTCTGACAATCCTAGCTATGTCCCGATCATCTTGATTGTTCTACATATTATCTTATCAGATTCTCCCTTGGTGTGAGGTGTGTAAAGAGTGTCCGAACCTGATCGGAAGAACACCAGAGGCGCCCCGATCGCAAATCGTAAATATCCAACATGTTGAATATATACGATCAGAAATCCTGATGTGTGTGTGGATCCCCGAGGACAAACACGTGCACGTTCTGGAGACTATCACGTGAAACGAAACAATATCCAATCAGAAAGCGAGATGATAGGTGACCAGATGAGAATGGGTGAAATTCGGGGTGTGGCTCCCGGTACATTGAGTGTCAGTGAACATTAACAGACGTAAAAATCAAAACACAACACTAAAATTAACTATTTTTGTTCATGAAGTCACCTGTCTGTTATTATGGAAAACACAGCTGTGGATACGTAAGTCATGACCTAATTTTTATATTTATTTTATTCATGTCTTTGCGTGTGTCAGATCTGCCTGAAGCTCCACTTTCCCTCGTCCTCGAGCCTGTAACTTTCACTAACCACAAGAAAACAAAAAGGGGAAAAGAGCACGTCGAGTGTTATTTTGTGGCTGTAACAATTCTGTTGACACAATGTACAGATAACCTGCAACCCCTGCTGGAGCAAGAGAACTACACAACGATCAGTATTTAATGTTTAATTAGGCTGTAATCAAAACTCATGTTAGGTCCCGAAAGGGGTCAGGACTGCTGCTCGTAATTCGGGACTGTCCCAGATTTTTCGGGACGTCTGGTCAGCCTAAGCATAAAGCATAAAGCACAAGAAACGCAGTCATGGCGCAGATTTGGTTTGATTTCCTGTGTTCACAGTCTGGACTCGGGTTGAAAATCTGTTTGTGTGTGGTGTGCTGTCTTTGTCACATCATGGCACACCACACACTACAGGAGCAAAACGGTTAAATCTAGGATTTTTTCTCCTCATGTTTTTGGTCTATCACATTTTGGAAATCTTATGAGATGTAAAAAATCCTTTGGTGTGTACCCAGCCTAAGGCACCCTGTGCAGTCCCCATGCTGTCTGATCAGCACCTTGATATGCCACACCTGTGAGGTGGATGGATTATCTCAGCAAAGGAGAAGTGCTCACTAACACAGATTTTGACAGATTTGCCAACAAAATTTGAGAGAAATAGGCCTTTTGTGTACATAGAGAAAGTCTTAGAGCTTTGAGTTCAGCTCATGATGAATGGGGGCAAAAATAAAAAAGTGCTTTTCTATTTTCGTTCAGTGTATGACGTTCCTCTGTGTCCTGTTACTTTGAAGTAATAAAGTTATGACCTAATGTCCTCTGAGCATTCATGTTCTTTCATTGTAATGTTCTTTTCATTGAAATATGCTGATGTCACATAAATGATAAAGTTTAAAATATTTGGTACAGTCATGGTTTTGAATCTACAGGAAGTAACAAAGTGGCACACAGTGGTAAACTCAGGTCTCCACTTTATTGAATATTCTGCATGTCCACCATGTGTTGCAGTGTCACAGGAATCAGCTTTACAAACACCAGCAATGACCTTTAATTACTTACATTATAATGCCACAACACAGTAAATATAATTTTGCAGTTTTTATTTGCTTCAGAGATGAGCAGTGCCCAAAACAACCTCCAAAATCTAAAGCTGATGATACACGGGGACCTTTTTGAGCAATGTTGCTAGTGGCAGGTCAGATTGTTTCAAATGGATAGCGGCGGTGCGGGGCGGGTGGCGGAGTGGTGGGGGAGGGGAATACGATAGTAATCTTTATGCATTACCATTGACAGCTACGTTGCCCTCCATGATTGCTCTGAAAGTTGATCTGTGTATCATCAGCTTAAGAAAACTAAAATTAAATTTAAAAACTAAAATTTCCTAAACCAAAAAGTACAGAAAAGACAAAGCTTTTAACTAAGCTTCTAAATCCAAAAACAGGAGAAAAAGGGTGTAAACAAAAAGGGCTTCTCACTCTTACTAAACTGCTAGTAGCTAACACCATAAGCTACAACAAAGAAAATTGCTATATAGTAAACAAAATGGCTAAAGCCAACAAAACAAGGTTGTCATAAGACAATAATCAGAATTACTAAGGTAAGCTATTCAAAGTCTAATGTGTTCACTACACAGGTTCACTGACAGAGTCTAATATCCTCACAACAGTTCCTACTTAGAATGAACACAGACATAACACACAGTACAGAGGCTCAGGTTGGGAATGGCAGAGGGTGGGTGCTGTCATCCAGTTGACCAATCAGAAGGCAGAAATCAGCTCTGCAGGGCCAATCCAGTGTGCCCACCTGTTCTCCATCACCTGTATCCACACACTCTGGGAGTGACAGCTGACAATGCAGGGTGAGATAAACAAATAACAAAACATGACCCCAGGGTCAAAACACTGTGTGTGTGCAGATTTCTCCTAAATTCACCAAAAGTTAGCATTAGATACTGCCTCATTTGCATATTTAAACATTACATTTCAGAAAACTTGTAATAAAAAGAAAATGTCTTAAGGTAAGTAATCAACAGTGGAAGTTTGATGTGGATATCTGCTTTAATTTTTTACCCTCTTTACCAGTAGTATCTTGCAATACATATCTTGAAAAGCTGTTTTCTCAAATTTAGTTTTTTTCTCAGACTCTGAGCCCGAACTCTCCACTTCAGTAGCTCCTACATACGCCAAAGTTTTAATATTTATTCCTAACTATATTCTGAAGGTTTTTACAGATGGGTTTCTTCTTATACCATTCCTAGCCTGAACTATGTAATGTTTTATTCCCAAAACAGGTAGAAAATTTATTTTTCTATGGAGTAATATATATCCAAATTTCCCTTTGTAAAAACATTCTGATATGTGAACAAAATAAAACAATAATTCTGAACCTGACTTGTTCAGATTTCGGTTAAGAAATAGATTAAAATTAATACATATTTAATTAGTCACTGCCTCATTTGCATATTTAAATATACATTATCAGTAAACCTGTTACCAGAAAAAAGTATTTTCTTAATGTAAGTAATCAATTGGGAAAGTTTGGTGATGTTTATCAGTTAACATATTTTACCCTGTTCACCTGCAGTGCCTCACACTGACAGACCAAAATATGTGTCAGTGATCTTATTCAATTGTGCACAGGTACACATAATTGTATTTTTTTTCAACCCAGAAGCCTGGGTAGACTGGCTCAGTGAATATGGTGTGAAAGGTGTAGAGATGACTCAGTGTGTCAGAAACTCTGTAGAAGGACAGAGTGCCAGCAGGCCAGTCCAGAAACACCCCGACTCTTTGGCAGTCAGTGGGAAAAGTACTTTCTGACAACTTACCATTTCCATGCCATGGCTCCAGTGTGTGTTTTACAATTGAAGCATATTGGCCAAAAGACCACGATATGGCATTACTTCCAAATCTGCTCTCTGAACGGTCTCCTTTTCTCTCAATTTCTTTGTATGCAACAGCTAAGAAAACAGTTTCATCAGAACTAGTACTCCACTCTATCTCCCAGTAATGACGTCCAGCTAAACTCTCTCTGCACAACACCTGCACACATTTATCAAACCTCTCTGGGTTATCAGGATGTGTCTGCCAATCTCCACATGTTGCCATTTTATTACCCTCAGACAGAGTGAGGTAGTTGTTAGCGGTGTTTGGGTTCAGGGTGAGATCACAGGCGTCTGATGGAGAGATCAAAACAAAATGTGTTATAAACTGGTTTCTGGAGGAGAGGAATTTTTACTGCATATGTTTGACTCATTAAAGCATTGAATAGTACTTACACCAGATCAAATTTCTTCTGTCTGTGATTTTCTCTACAGGAGGGAGGTCAGGCATTAAAAAATCCTCAGTGACCAGAATGCCGTCCTTGTAATGGTAGATAGTTGCTCCTTTGTGTATCTTATTTTCAATGGCTGCTATGAGGAAACAGAATCGGCTGTTGTTCTTCAGTGCTTTGGCAAGATCATGTAAGGCTTTTGCTTTTTCTCTCATTTTGGTGAAAACAGCATCTGAGTAGTACCACAGCTCTTCCACGGTACATCCCAACTTAAGTGAATCCAAGTAGTTGGTCATCTCATCAAGGCAGGGGTCAGCACTCCCTATGGAGGTGAAAACAAAGCACAGAGCACGATCTATACCAGGAGCAAGAACCTCTCTGTCCAGCTCAGACTTATTTCGGACGATCTTTGTTCCCTTCATCATCTCTACACAGGACCTGATGATGTTGATTTCTCTCTCTTTATCTTCCAACCACTTGGTTAGTTTCACATGGCTGAATGGTGACTTGTCTCTGTTTTCAAAGACTTTTTCTAATTTGCTCTCATCTTCTTCACCTGCCCTGATCAATGGAAGTTCCTTTGCCATAGTTTTTTCCAGTGCAGATATAAAATAGACACAGAGGGTCTGGAAATTCCTTATCTTTTCCTGAATTTGTGGAAAATCTTTCACCACTTTGTCTTCCAGCAAATCATTACATTCTTCTTCCAGACGATTCAGGTCCTCCAGAGCATCTTGAGACTTCCTCACTAATCCAACACTGATTTCTCTCACCACATCAGGAGCTTTGGGATCCAAATTCTTCAGTGGCATCAGCCAGACCTTCAGTGGAACACTGTTCTCTCCATTTTCTCCCAGAAGTTTCGGAAGTTCTACATAGGTCTTCACTGCACTTACAAATGTTGTAGGGTTGTTTTCGAGAATGAAGTCTCCGTAGAATTTGCAGGATAATTTATCAGTCAGGGCTTTTTCTTCAGCAGTCAGCTTGATGTCAACTTTCCCATCAATACTAAATGAGGGGATCTTCTTTATCACAGCTTCCATGCTGCCCTGGATGTCCTGAACGCTGCTGGCGTCTAACTTCTCACTGTCAAACACAAAGAAAGCGTTTGCCCCATAAAGGATGCCTGTGACTACATGAGTTGCAGAGCTCTTCTCAATAATATCTCTCTGTTGGGTGTCCATGGTTAAATGGTCAATCATTGATAACTGTTTGAAGTAAGTGGTAGCTTTGTACTGACACGTCACTCTGCTCTGATTCTTGAATTTCTTCTTATCATTCAGATACTCGGCAGATCCTCCAACTTCAATCAGTCCACACAGGAAACTGGCCTTCAGTGAAGCACTAACATCCAGCAGAGAGGACTTGGATTCAATTGAGTCAGATGTGCTTAATTCAAATTCACTGCTGTGCTGAGAACTCCTAACTGTGTTCTCTTCTAGAGTTTTTTCATCCCACAACATGAAGCCTGTAGACCATGTGTTAAAGGAAGCAAAATGCTGTCAGTATTCAGTAAAATACAGAGCTAATGTGGAGCTTTCAAGAAACATTGGCAGATGTGGGAGAATAAAATAATAATAATGATAATAAACTTTATTTATGCTGCGCTTAGACACTTACAAATTGCTGTGCAACAAAATAGGTAAAACAATATAAAACTAAGTAAATATATACAAATTATAAATACATCACTGCATTTTATTTTCTCTGTTTAGAAATTTACTCTTCTTAAACTACTATTACGCCAACACCTAGTTTTAATGTCCTTTTTTATACAGATGACAGTCTGATATGCATTGGGCTCCTCTTCAACTAACTATTTCAAGATTACAAGCCTGTAATGACCTTCAGACATTTCTGCATAACCCCAGGCTTCTACTGAATGCAGACAAGACAAAATGTACATGAATGTATAATGTAACAGACATGAGCATTTTAGATTTTGTTTATACTTTTAAGAACTGAGGGTATAAAATATGTGTCCACTAGGAAGATGTGTCAAGCTATCTATTTATGTTTAAATCTATTGATCCACCTTGTAAAATGACCCCAGACAGAAATGTAGATACGTGTGTGTGTCATTATTTTATTCCCCTGTAGTCTATGTCAAGATTTACCTGGGATCAGTTCATCTTTCTGACCATCATACAGCATTCCTAAGGTGAAAGGTCGGCCCAGTGCAGACATTGCCATGTCATCTGAGGTCAACTCTTCCAACTCATCTGCCTGCTGCTAAAAATCCAACAACATATATTAATTTACAACAATATGGCCTCTAACCTGTAGGCTACATGTTGCCGACCAGCTTGGCAACATGGACTGGAGCAAGAGTTTCAGAGTGGTGCGTTATTAATCTGTAACTGTAATTAATCTGTAATCTGTGTGTACTGCAGCTCAGTGCTTTTCCACCGGTGTTTTTGAGGGCGTGTCAGACACGTCGCTCGGAGAGCATTATGATACGTATTTTCTCCCGACATCGCAAGAAAGCGGAAGTAAAGGCTGGACTACAAACAAACTTTTTTCAGTTCAGAGCAGAGTGGGAGACGGGAGCACCCTTTGGGCTGGACTTTGGGCTTTTTCACTTTGCATACTTGTTACAGCACAAAGAGGTTTATAACTCAATAAAGGAGAGGGGAAAGGCCAAAAAGCAGAATACCTCCTGGTTCAACTATGTAAACAGTTACATCTTAATCTTACTTAGTTTAAAATATATATATGTTTTGTAATAAGTGACACAGATGAAGCAACAGAAACCAAAAACAAATTTACCTCTAAGAACTTACAGCAGGTGGATGCAGAGCAGATTTTCCAGGACATCAGTTAGCAGAGGTGGTAAGCGTCAGTCCCTGAAAATAAAACAGCACT
Organism: Lepomis macrochirus; assembly: GCA_024633595.2. Taxonomy (NCBI): domain Eukaryota; kingdom Metazoa; phylum Chordata; class Actinopteri; order Centrarchiformes; family Centrarchidae; genus Lepomis; species Lepomis macrochirus. Next base: position 3,044,116 of record JALXJV020000023.1, on the reverse strand, counting down.
CAACTTCAGTAACCAGGAGGAGTTGATGAGCGTAAGAAGTATCAATAGCTGCTAATACTGGCGTTACTTGCCTTCTGTTGAAGCTCCTCTCTGTAACTTTGCGATCAGGCCGCCTGCTGCCTTCTTAAATGAATAGCAAAGAGAGGGGCGGGTTGCACACACACGGAAAAGGCTTAAAGTTTTTGACATGCAGAATTGTTGTGTTGTTATAACCTTTACTTTATCAGATAGTCTCACTGAGATAAAGACCTCTTTCATGAGAGAGGGCTGAATACAGCAACAGAGACAAGACACACAACAAAAAACAACCAGTTACATGCATACAAACATGAGACGTCATCTCTAAAAATATTCAAAAACATTCATCCAAATTCATCCAACGTGTTGAAACTTTTAAGTTTGAATGTGCTCTGAAAGTCATTCCTTTTATAAGACAATTAGCTCTGCGTCACAGTTTTTTACAAAATCCTGTTATGACCTTGAAACAGTAGTGGTTGTTGTTTCAGTGCATTTACTTTCCCAGTAATTCTAAGTCACATTGTGATATTTCCCATGACATTCCAATGACCATGGTGTTTCTAAAACATCAATAATCGAGAAGTTTGAAGTGTTATTACTGATAAAGTATCATGCCTATGAGATTTAACCAGAATTTTGCAGATTGCCATCTATGTATTTAATGACAAGAAATTTACTCCAATATATTTAAAGAAAAACTCAGGTCCCCACCAGTCAGACAATGAGCTCAAACATCACACACACAAAATTAAAACCTCACAACACTACATCCAGTTTCCACTTTTTTTCCCCACTCATTTTTCATGTTGAAAGTAGGTATGACCTCCTAAGATGTCTTCTGACAAATTTTGGTAGATCTTTGAGAACAGTCTTGGAGCCTCTTTTTTTGGTTCAGTGGTAGTGGCCTGCAACCAGTGGCCTGGACTTTTGAAGGTATATTTATTAGGAAAACAAAACAATCTTTCAGAGCTGTGTGATCAGCTTTCCAAATGAACCTGGTGCTGCATAAATCAATTTGAATAGAGCAAATAGTACAACCAAAACTTATCACTGAAAGTAGCACGCTGTAATCATTTAACTTTGATGGCCGACTGTGTGGCCAAACAGTCAAGGCGGCCAAACAATCTCTGGAGAGATTAAGAATAAAAGCACAGAGAGAAAGGCAACAGGACTGACCATTTGCAATTGCAGTGAATCATATAAAAACATTTGGAAAGCTGTTGGAGGCTCATGCATTTCATCCTGATATAAAGGTGCTGCTCATATAATTAGAATATCATCAAAAAGTTGATTTATTTCAGTAATTCCATTCAAAAAGTGAAACTTGGATATTATATTCATTCATTACACACAGACTGATGTATTTAAAATGTTTATTTGATTTAATTGTGATGATTAAAACTGAACTAATGAAAATCCCAAATTCAGTATCTCCGAAAATTAGAATATTACATAAGACCAATATAAAAAAAGGATTTTTAGAACTGAAAAGTATGAACATGTACAGCACTCAGTACTTAGTTGGGGCTCCTTTTGCCTGAATTACTGCAGCAGTGCGGCGTGGCATGGAGTCCATCAGTCTGTGGCCCTGCTCAGGTGTTATGAGATAGAGCCCAGCCCGACGGGCCCCGACTTATTTACGTCCCTAGGGCCGGGCTTCGGGCCAATTTTCACATCATAGTTCACATGCGGGCCGGGCCTCGGGCCTTTTTTGGGTTATGTGTGAAACAACAAATATCAATTTGTAGACATTTCATAATCCAAACATCACTCACTGCAACTTATGGTCAATTCAGATATTCATATTTGGCAATACACCCAAAACCATTGCAATGGTTTGTGAACTTTTCTTGATGTATCACCAACAGTTTACATGTGATTTAATTTCATCAACTTGTGAGTCGGTGTGTGGAAGCCAGTGGCTCAATAAATGTCAACATCTCTGGGGAGGTGAAGGTCAAGGTTTCAATGGGGGAAATCATGCATGTGGTGTGTTTTCAAGTGCTCATTGAAGTCATCTTAAGTCGAAGATTGTCTATTGTACATACAAATGTTTAATTTTTATTTTTCTCTACTAAAAGTATTTGTGCAGCGAAAACTGTAAGACTTAGAAACACAAAAATTAAGTAATCATTAATTACTGAGTCATTAAAGTAAATTTATTGAGCTCTAGGTCGGTTTTAAGGTACAAATGATAAATTACACAAGAAGCACCTCAGGTACCTTGTTGGGTCAAATGTACGACGAGGCTGGGCCAGTTAAGCCTGGTCCCCACCTTCACCGGCTTTATAAACTTTGTCAAAAAATACTTCATTAACTTTCTAATATAGTCAATATTAGAAAGTGCAATCAAAAACTTCTCTGGAGACGGTCAAGAGTTGTCACAGAAGAGTTTATTCCAAAACAGGACAAATAAACCCGTACAACATCCCTGCAGGTCGGAGGATGAGGTCAATCCTGTGGTCTGCAGACAGTCTTATATATCTCCCTCTGGACTGGTTTGCCCCTACTTTCCTTATGATGAACTTATTTTCCTCTGCAGTTCTGCTGTTTACATGTGTTATTTTACTAATTAACAATGTTCTCCAGCTGTCACTTATTACTGTATTACTTTCTATGTCTTTATACTACTGGATAAGAAGTTCACCATTTACATTTCAACTTTAGTCACACCATATTTTTTAAAAGTTATACATGCTTAATTTGACACACAGTTATATTTTTTAAACAATTAATAGAATAGCACAACAACAGTCCCTGATGCATCATAACAGCAGTAGATGACAGTAGACCAAAACATGCACTTGTTACAGCCAATTCTGACCACCTGCAGCCTCTCCTGCAGTCATAAATCTACAGTAGATAACAGTTGAACAAGGCGTGCATAGTCTCAGTGTCTACAGTCAATGCTCCCACTCAGGGATCTTAACCACAGTGAGCTTGTTACTGCATTCATGATTTCAGTAGAGCACTTCTAAGAAAATGAGACACATCTAGTACAAAGACTAAGAAGTAAGTAAGGATAATTAATAAACTAAGAATGATTAATGATTAATACTAATTAAGGATAATAAAATGATTAAAAAATCAAAGTCAAAAAATGATTTCTTGACTGCACTGACATCTGTCTTTTTGTCTGCACTACTCCCCTTCTCTGTGTCCTAGGCAGGCTGATCATGCCATTTCAACCAAAAACCTGACTTTGTGAAATAAACTGGTGTCTTTTTTGCTGTGTACTAGAGACAGGACCTTCTTACTGTGATGGACTATATTTATGTTTGTTTTGTAACACAATTTTCACTAATTCTGCTTCTGTATTTAACTTTGCTGGTGTTTTTGATGATGACTTGCTGTCTCCCACAGCACACCTGCCTGCTTACACACAACACACACACACACACACACACACAAACACACACACACAAATGCTACTGCCTCTGGCCAGTTAGACACAAAGAGGACCACACACACTGTGATCACAGTAAAATAACTCTTTAAATGACAACAATGTAGACCACCATCACTCTAGTAATTAATCATTATTACTATTTAGGCTATGATGCTCTAAAATAATTCACAACATTGTGTCCTAACAAAATCAACATATTAAATCCAACAAAACAAGTTATGCAGATAATGTACTATGAGTTTCTATTTACTCATACTAGTGTTAACATTGCAACTGTGTATCACAATATAAGTATCAGCAATTAGAAAAGAAAAGCTATGAGTGAAAACATATCTGTGATGTACCAAGCAATGCAAGTTGAAACTAACTGTAAAGCACAGTTTTGGAAGAAGCCTGAGAACAGAATCAACATGAACTGATACATAAACATAATTACATTTACAATTACATTTTGTTACATCATTACATCAAACAATCCTGGTCCCTCTGGGATTTAATGCAGTTTTGAATTTGTGAAGCAGGTTAAAGCTAAAATACGTAAAGTGTAAAGTTGATGTTTAAACTTTAAATCTTAGATTCTTGGAACATGGCCTTACAAGTGTCATTGCCCTTAATTACTTGGACGCAGGTCCACATGACTGGATTCTGTTTCAACCCAGAAGCCTGGGATGACAGCCTCAGTGAATTTGGTCTTAAAGGTGTGGAGGTGTTTCAGTTTGTCTGTACTCACTTTGTAGTAGGACAGAGTGCCAGCTTTCCAGTCCAGAAACACTCCAACTCTTTCGCAGCCAGTAGACCAATGTGAATGTACCGACCGATAACCCTTTTTCCATGACTCAAGTTTGTGTATCCCACCTGAATCATATTTGCCAAAACACCATGACTTGGAATTACATCCAAGTCTGCTCTTTGACTTCTTTGTTTTTCTATCGATTCCCTTGTATGCAACACCTACATAAACAGATTCTTTGGAACTAACACTCCACCCTACCTCCCAGTAATGTCGTCCAGCTAAACTCTCTGTGCACAACACCTGAGGACATTTATCAAACCTGTCTGGGTGATCAGGATATTTCTGCTTTGCTCCATATGTTGCCATTTTGTTTTCCAAAGACAGAGTGAGGTGCTTGTTGGCAGTGTTTGGGTCCAGGGTGAGATCACAGGTATCTGATGGAGAGACCACAGGAATATGTGTTTTTTGTTTTTTGTCACATATACATATATATATTTGACTCAAAAGCACATAAAAATACATAAAAATACTTACACCAGATGAAATCTCTTTTGTCTGTGATTTTCTTCACAGGAGGAAGTTCAGGCTTTGAAAAATCGTCAGTGACCAGATGTCCCTTCTTGTAATGGTAGATGCTTGCTCCTGGGTAGTTCTTATTTGCTATGACTGTTATGAGGAAACAGAACCTGCTGTTGTTCTTCTGTGTTTTGGCCAGATCATAAAACGCTTCAGCTTTTTCCCCCATTTCAGTTAAAACTTCCTTTGAAAAGAACCACTGATCTTCATGGGTACTTCCTAATTTCGCTGCGTTTAAGTAGTTGGCCATCAGATCAAGGTATTCATCTCCCCTTTCTATGGAGGTGAAAACAAAGCACAGAGCATCCTCCACACCAAGAACCTCTCTGTCCAGCTCTGACTTATTTAGGACAATCTTTATTCCCTCCATCTTCTCTACACAGGACCTGATGATGTTGATTTCTCTCTCTTTATTTTCCATCCAAGTGGTTAGTTTCTCCTGACTGAATGGTGACGTATCTCTTTCTTCAAAGAGTTGTTCTGCTGAGCTCTCATCTTCTTTACCTTCACGTATGGAGGGAATTTTATTTGCTATGTCCTGTCGGAGGTTAGCTGCATAATCATTACACAGTTTTTGGAAAGTGCTTAACTCTTCTTTAATGTATAGAAAATTCTCTACCACTGTGTCCTCCAGAGAATCGTTGCATCTCATTCCTATTTGGCTTAAATCTTCCAGAGCACCTTCAGCCTTGCTCACTAGTCCAACGCTCATTTGTCTCATCAGCTTAGGAGCTTCGGAATCCAATTCCTTCAGTGGCGTCAGCCAGACCTTCACTGGAACACTGTTCTCTCCATTTTCTCCCAGCAGCTTTGGAAGTTGTTCGTAGGTCTTCACTGCGTCTTTAAATGTTGCAGGGTTGCTTTCAAGAAGGAAGTCTCCGTAGAATTTGCAGGAGAATTTATCAGTCAGAGATGTTTCTTCATCAGTCAGCTTGAGTTCAGATTTCCCCTCAACATTACATTTGGGAATTTTCTTTATCATAGCTGCTGGTGTCTAACTTCTCACTGTCAAACACAAAGACAGCATTTGCCCCATAAAGGATGGCTGTGACTACATGAGTTGCAGAGCCCGTCCTTATAAAACCTCTCTGTTTTTCAGTTATGGATGGAAGGTTATTTTTTAACAACTGCTTAAAGCGTGTGGTAGCTTTGTACTGAAGCGTCACTCTGCTCTGATTCTTGGATTTCTTCTTGTCATTCAGATACTCAGCAGATCCTCCAACTTTAATCAGTCCACCCAGGAAACTGACCTTCAGAGAAGCATCAACATCCAGCAGGGAGGACTTGGATTCAATGGAGTCAGATGCAGAAATTTCAAATGCACTGCTGTGCTGAGAGCTTTCATCTGTGTAATCTTTTATAGTTTTATCATCCCAGAATGCAGAACCTACAGAAATAGGACAAAATCATAATGAGATTAAGAATCAGCTCTTTTGCAAAGTAGTTTACTACATCAAGTGCTGCAGGAAGAATTATCAACATCAACTTTATTTATATAGCACACTTAAAACAATTAACATTTACCAATGTTGTTTACAGTGTAAAAGTACAATAAAAAACAGTAATTACAAGGTAAAAATGCAACAATAAAACATTAAAGTACACAGTATATCATCAAACACAATATATAATGATAATAAAATCACCTGGAATAACCTTTCTTAACTTGAAGGAAAATTCAAAGCAAGTAATCTGTTTTAACAGTGATTTAAAGCTATCAGCAGGGGCCTTGTTAGGATCTTGAAACATTGGGGGCTTAGCCCAGCCCACAAAACCTCATATCTTCACATAGTAATTGAAACCTCCACCAAGCATTAAAGCAATAGTTAGCATACTGTACTTATATGGCACAACAAGGCAACACTATTAACTGTGTCATGTCTGCTAAATTGTAATGTTGTGTCTAAATCCAAAAGCCTTATATAACAACAAAACTGCGACAGTGAACCAGGGGGTCTGGGGGTCCTCCCCTAGAAAATTATGAATGTTAAACACTTAGTTTCCTGCATTATGGTAGTTTTTTTAGACCAATTTCTGCATTTTCTGCATCCATTTATTATTAAGTAAAGGGACACACAAAATTGAGGCAGCCCACAGGGGGCTGTATCTTTGTTTCACTGTTGCTTTTAAAGGACTTGAAGGCTGGCAATTCTGCCTTCAGATGTTAAGACTGGTTGCTCGTTTGATAGTCCTTGTGAATTTGTGCTGAATTGTGGTGAATATTTGAGTACATTTTGATATTTTATGACCTTGTAACTGATTATTTATTTTCCTTTTTAAATGTACAATTGTACTCCTGCCTGCTTTGGCCAGGACACTGTTGGACAAATATTTGTTCCTGCTTTATAAAGGGTTAATAAAACAATTCAAAATCTAAAATTGTAACAGAATATAATGCAGAGCAGCTCTCAGCTTTCAGATATGTTTCTCCTGTAAAAAATTGAATAATTTTAATTCAGTTAGAAACTCCTGGACTTTAATAGCTCCTATGTTTCAGCAGTTTCTCTGCTCATGTTCAGAGTTCTGCACACTAAGATATAGGCTATCAGAGTAAAACTGTTTATTGCATCAGACTAGGCAACTTGATGAGTTTATTTTTTAAGTAGCCCATTAAAATATTCCTGCAAATGCAGTGAAGAAGCTGATTATCTGTAATTTAGCTGTTTCTACAATTATTTTCCTTTTTAAATCTCCATGAAGGTGTTGATAAGATCATTTTAAAATATCAGTTTTGCTCCCCAGCCAACTTTTGTTACTGTGCCTTTTATTATAGAGATGTAGACAACCAAACCACTTGTTCTGCAGCAGCACAGGCTGCCAAAACAATCTGATTATTCCTGAAGCATCTAAATAATCTTCACAACGCAAAGACTTTTGTGGCAGTAACACGAGAGCAGCTCGTTGTTGAAGCAGGTAAACCTGCAATCAGAGGAAGCTGTGCGTCATGCGTAAAACCAAACAGGGCTGTTTTATCCACCAAATTTTCTCTCTCTCTCTCTGCTGAGTGAAAGATTAGTTTCACCAGCGACATTCTGTTTATGGACTCACCGTCGGACATCGCTAACAAATTGTAACCGATGTGTATTAAAGAAAAGAAACAGGCTGATGTCCAAAGCGATGCTCTGTTCAACAACAGGACACTTTTAATATATCTCTGTCAATGCAGTGATCATCTGACATAGATGTTACAGTGTGTAGCCTTCATTTGCTCTGCAGAGACTAAAGACGGTTTTAATGCGCCGTTAATTGAAAGTGAAATTTATTTGCCGACTTGTTAAAGAGACTCAGGCTGCTTTCCAACACGGTCACAGCGCCATGGTGTGGCTCACTGGGTTTCAGTTGTATTAGTAGAACACTAAAGCCTTAAACTGAAAAGATATTTGCCTGATTTTCTAAATGTTTGCATCTGCCCAGCTCTGTGACTGTGACAAGCGCCCGACCAGCGATTTACTGCGTAACTGCGCGCGCAGCCTGGGTGAGCTCATTTAGGTTAATGAAGCAAAATGCAGATTACAGTCTGGTTCAGTTATAAAAGGTATGAATGGAAAACGTAGCGAAATTAAAAGTACATTAGATGTACCAACCCTTCAGCTAGAAGTAACAGCAGGACAAAAGAAAAGTCTGTAATACTGAGGCACTTTTTCAAGCACATTTTTTTCCTCCCTCAACATTTAAATAGGCCACATTTTGTCCGCGACTGATGTGGAGTGTGAGTGGTCTCTTAGTAAACTACCTCCTATGAGCCAGCTCTGAAATCTCCAGAACCAGGAAGGTAATTGTCAACATAAAACTTTACATTAGGAAAGAGGGGGGGGACAAAACGTAGATTTTGAAATGAAACAAGTATAACGCCTCCTCTGCCTGTCAGGTGATTAACCTCACCACAAATCCACACACTTAATTTCAGCGCCTCTGATAAAGTGCAGCTCACAGCTTCAGGTGGAGCAGAGAGGACAGACACAGAGCTGCAGCTGGATCATCTTAGTCTCCGCTAATGTGCAGGAGAATAAATAATAACTATAATCTCTCTCGCGCACGTAACGGTAGTTAAGCGAGTGAAGTTCAATTTTCGGCCTTTTGTTGTTTGTTTTAAAAATCCTTCAGAGATCCGGGGCTTTTCAAAAAACATCTAACGACGCCGCTGGCTATCAGTATATTTCATAAATATAAAATTTCAAATTGACAATAACAAATGAAAATATATAAGTAAATATATAATAAATAAAAAATAAATAGATAAAAATGAGTCATCTGATAAAGCAGTATGAAGCCTCTTATCCAGCCAGCAGTTTTCTAAAGAGCTAATGGTTGCTTGATTCATTCTCTAAAATTAACCTAATTATTAACCTCTTAACATTCCTCTAAAATTCATGCAAAACGCCTATTCAAGGCAGATCCAAAGTAAATTGAATGTAGTTCTTGAACCATTTGGAGTATATGCCTCTGAAGTGTCTAACCCAAAAGTCAGAATTACTGTAAGAGCTACTGGAATTGAAGTTTAAACACACTAAAACTAATATGTTTTTTATTTCCGCTTGAAAATGTTTGGTAACAAATGCATGCAGACAACTACAGCTGGGACTTATTAGCTGTAGGGCCCCAGCATAAAGTCTTCCCTAGTCCAAGTTTAAATTTCATACCAATACCATGAAAAATGAATATTTTCCACAGGTTCTTCTGAGAGTATTTCTTAGCATATTTTTTCTAAAACAGCACCGCCCCTTGGCAGCAGGAGGCTTCTGCTGCATATCTCTGTATCCGTCGGCAGCTCGACACAGACGTGTTTTTTTTGCTGGTAGATCATGAACTTCCTACTTAAAGCTGGAGATTGTTATTTTCAGAATTTTATTGGCTACACAAAGTGTCAGTCATCGGCACAATTGCTTGCAACTGGCTCGGCCTAACCACGAGAAAAGAGGGGCTGGCCCTTCCTGACAGCGCAGGCTCTCGGCTGTTGAAGGCTGTGAAAGGGACATGTGAGCTCCTACTGGGTCGGATTTGGTGTCACTCGAAAGGTCAGAGCTCAGCGGCTAATTTGAATACAAGATATCGTAGTTGTTTACATTAAAATTGAAGTTATTCTGGTTATAATGACATACGAGCCATGTCTGCCGGCAAATAAGAAACGATGCAGCAGCCGTCCCTGGGGATTTACTGATGGAATAATGTTTTTACTGGATGGGATCATCTGGACCTTTGACAATGTGACAAGACTGTTTGTTGGAATATAATTGATCGGTGGATTAAGTTACTATAGTGAGTCGCGTCAATTTTTCCGCTGATTGGTGTAGTGGAAATGGTTTGCATTGCTCGAATCACGAGGATTTTAGCTTTCAAAACGGTGCATACTATGAGTATGAAGTTAAGATAGCAGCTGTACCACAAGCTGCCGCAAGGACCTGACTGCTGAAATGTTAAGAGGTTAAAGGAATTATAGGATATAGAGTGAGTGTAATTATTTAACAGGGCAATGATAAATAAAACGTCCTGCATGTGACTGTAGACTTCAGATTAAAGGGGGAGAATAGTTAAATATTTTAGGATTCAGTAGTATTTTAACAATCAGCATTGTTGACATGAAGTAAAACGTATGTCGTTGGGTAGAAAAACTCCTTAATCTCTAAAGTTCTTCTGCTGCCTGTTGCCGTTTGCGTTTGGGTCCTTCCCCTGCTAACTGTCCTCCCCTGTGACAAAACATCACAGTCTGTCTTAATAGAACAACCCTAGTCACAGGACTGTTGTAAATTGGCTCCACAGACAGAATTCATTTTCTTATTTATCGCAAGATTCTTTATTTACCACCAATGTATCTGCATCACTAAAGTCAGTGTATATGAATGTTAGAATGGTTAAACCAGTGTGATTGCTTTATGTAATAATTTCAAAGTTCCTGTAAGTAACAGGCAGATATACTTTTATTTTACACAATATTTGTTTAATATGTCAAGACTGTGAATGTCAAATCTTACCTGGCATAGGTTCATCTTTTCGAGCATTGTATAGCATTCCTAGGGTGAAAGTTCGACCCAGAGCAGCAACCTTCATATCAGTCATTTCTCCTCCCTGTTGAGAAATGTCAATAAGTGACCACACAGCCTTCAGTACTTAATTTAAACTTTCTTAAACAGTGTGAATTTAGAGTTTTTAACACTGGGAGTCAACTCTCAGTCGACAGTCTAAAGCTCTTTGTCTCCCTCTGTCTCCGTCCTCACCTGGTGAAGTTGTGTACATCAGCTGAGTTGTGCGCGAGTCTTCTTGACTTCCAACAGTAGCTGTTAGTTTGGTGGTCTGCGATGCTGCAAGATTACTTATGTACTGTCAGTGACTATTCTTCTGCCTCCAATGCCACGCCTCCAGACATGACAACTACCATTTGTAACAGGCAATTTTCTGATTTATAGGAGGTTAATATATTAGCTTAATATATGATGCATCCCTAACACCTTTACAAAAGAAAAGGTCAATACAACTTTATGAATTACTAAGCTTTCTTACGAACTTACTTTTTATTGCAGGTATTGTTATGACCCCTCCTGTTTCTCTACCTGGCCTGCATGCGTTTTCTCCCCCCTTCCAGGAAGTGGGCTGCCAGAGTACAGAGTTGTTAATGAGCTGACAAACTTATAAAGCCGGTCCGTTCAGTGTGCTCAGTCTCCTGGTGTGTTTGCAGTCACATCAGTGATGTTTGCATCTCACTGGTTTGTTCTCTGAATAACTTCAACCATCGTAGATCATTCTTAGGGTCAACTGAGATCTCAGGACATTTTTCCAACTTTTTGTGAAACAAGTAAATGACCACACTGTCCTAAGTACTAAACTTACACTCAGTAGTACACGTGTTGAAGGTTTTTAACACTGGCATAAACTCTGCTCTCTCATATTCACAGGACGACAAAGATGGAGATAGAAAAAGAAAGTGCACAATGTTAAGGAATGCAGTATTGCTAGTCCGACAGGTACTGTATTCTAAAGTGCACAGTGAACCATAGGTTATCTCTCTGTGTGTGGTTGTGTTTGAGGCATACACGTAGGAGCCAATATACATGAGGGGGACATGCCCCCCCACACACACATTTCAAAATCTATGTTTTGTCCCCCTCACTTTTTTCCGGCGATTTTGAATGACTAGTCAATCCATCAATCACACACTCCGCATCAGAAAGAGGCTAAATAAATGGTTGAAATGCAGAGCAGAAATCATGCAGTCCTGTAGAAAACATGCGACAGAAGAGAAATGTGGTGCTGAAAAGTTAAGGGAGAAAAAAAAAAGAGTTCGCTCGAGGCGGATTCAGCAGTGCATCAATATTAAGTTTCTTTTGTGCTGCTGTTACTTACAGCCTACCTGTAGACAGCAGTGAGGACTACTGCTGCAGGGTGGGTAGGAACTTGTTGCAAATAACGCATATTTGCAAAATAAATAAATAAAATAAGTAATTGGCACCTTTTCACGTTCACACCTTTTTTAAAACTGTACTTTTACTCTTTACTCCAGTATTTTCTTTAGGCCAGTAATCTACTTTTAATTTTGCTACATTTTCCATTCATACCTTCATAACTTAACCAGTCTGTATTCTGCATTTTGCTTCATTAACCGAAATGATCCAGTCTGTGAGCATAGTTACACAGAAGAGCGCCTGGTGTCGGGCTCGTCACAGTCACAGAGCTGGGCAGATGTAAACATTTAGAAAATCAGGCAAATGCTTGTTCAGTTTTTTTTTTCAGTTTAAGGCTTTAATGTTCTAATAATATAACTGAAAATCAGTGAGTGCACACCATGGCACTGGTGGCCGTCTTGGAAAGCAGCCTTCACACTGTAACCTAGATTGATTCAGATCAATTACCAGTATCCTGTTGTTGAAAAGAGCATTGCTTTCTTTTGATGGATATTAACCTGTGTTTAGCAGTGTCCAACGGTGAGTCCAAAAACAGGATGTCGCCGGTGAAACTGTCTTGGTTTTCACTCAGCAGCTACCTGCTGTTATTAATTCAGGAAACAATCATTTTTGAGATGCACAGAGAGAGAGAGAGAAAGTATGGGTGGATAAAACAGTCCTGTTGGGCTTTACACATGACGCACAGCTTCCTCGATGTAGGTTTACCTGCTTCAACAACGAGCTGCTCCCGTGTTATTGCCACAATATTTATTTGTGTTGTAAAGATTATTTAGTTGCTTTAGGAATAATCCGATTGTATTGGCAACCTGTGCTACTGCAAAGCAAGAGGTTTGGTTGGCTACCTCTCCATAATAAAAGATACAATATTGGCTGGGCAGCAAGCTAATATTTTAAAGTGATCTTATCAACACCTTCATGGAGATTTAAAAAGGAAAATAACTGTATTAAACAGATATAGCTAAAGATAGTCAACCAGCAAAGCAAATTGCATTCCCTAGAAATAACCATGTGGCAGCTGTTTCTAACCTGATGAACAGCAGATGAAATATATTATTATGCTTTTACTTAGGTAGGTTTGTCATTTTTTCCTCTTACTTTTTATGGGAGTAGTTGTACTTTTTCTAGAGTAAAGATTTTCAGTAGCCTACTCTACCCGCCACTGGGCAGAAGCACCAGTATTAGCACTGACATGGTAAACATGAGACAGACAACAGAGATGAGGTCTATAGCAGAACAGAGTCAAAGCCAGCAAAGTCCAAAGCACCAGTTTACAGTTAGATTGATAATGATATGGCTTATTTAGTTATCTACTCAAGAGCTCAGCTGAAGTGATTACTTTAGGAGAGTTAGAGAGATGTTTCTAGATTTGAAACTGTATTTTAAAGGCTCATTTAGTGATGTACTCGCATAAAATTCTCAAGAATGCAGGAATAAAGGTCTCTAAAGACCCAGAGGCCTGACTAATGCTTTGACTGGAGAGTGGGCTGACGAGGGACAAACTCCTGGGCCACCTTTTTAGAAACTTCTGTCCTGAGGTGTGTCTGTGTCTCTGCTACGTGTCCATAAACAATTGAAAAGTAGTCAATTGTCACACAGAGATGAGGATCCTGCAGGATTTTAAGAGGAAGAGGTCAGAGGTCACAGGAGTAGGAGTAGAACAAACTGAGGAGGATGAGCATGTAAGTTGTAAGGATAGCTACAAGATATACTGTATATTCTAAAACTCACATAGTAAAATACTTTGTTAGACCAACAGCATGTCACCAGAGTTTGCATTGAAAACAGTTCTGTGTTCACAAACATTTGTTACAGTGAGAGTCAGGGCCAAGTGAGACACAGGAAATTTCACAGACAGCTCACAAGTGTATAACTGAACACATTTTTTTCTGTGGCTACATTAACTAGCAGCTGTTTCATGGTTTTCACGGTATGTAGTCGGTTTTGTTCTACTTATACTCAGTCTCTCTCTCCCTCTCTGGGTTTATCTCTCTCTTCTCTCACTGCAAAGACCCTCTTTCAGCCACACTAACATTCTGTTTTCTAAAGTCAATAGAAATGAGCATTTAAGCGCTTTATTTAAAATTTTAAACAATTGCGGGGCCGTGGCCCCAAATCCCCCAGCAATTCTGCTTCCCCCCCCCCAGTTTCAAAGTCGCTCCTATGCCCCTGGTTTGAGGCCAAATCAGAGGTCTATGTGTGTGATGTGTCGGATAAAGGTGCTACAGTCAGGTCCATATATGTTTGGACACTAACACAAGTTTTGTTATTTTGACTGTTTACCAAAACACAATAAAGTTACAATTAAATAATGATAGTGGGCTTAAAGTGCAGTCTCAGAGCTTTAATTTGAGGGTATTCACATCCACATTGGAGGAAGGGTTTAGGAATTACAGGTCTTTAATATGTAGCCCCCTCTTTTTCAAGGGACCAAAAGTAATTGGGCACAATCCTCAAAAGCTGTTTCATGGACAGGTGTGAGTTATTCCTTTGTTACAGTATTTCTTCATTAATTAAGCAGATAAAAGGTCTGAGGTTGATTCCAGGTGTGGCATTCGCATTTGGAAGCTGCTTTTGTGAACCCCCAGCATGGAGGTCAAATGCAATTCAAACAGGCCATCCTTGGGCTACACAAAAAAAGAAAATCCATCAGAGAGATAGCAACATTAGATAGGAACATTAGGAGTGGCCAAATCAACAGTTTGGTAAATTCTGAGAAGAAAACGACTCACTGGTGAGATTGGCAACACCAAAAGGCCTGGACATCCACAGAAGGCAACAGTGGTGGATGATCGTAGGATCCTTTCCATGGTAAATAAAAAACCCCTTTAAAACATCCAGCCAACTGAGGAACACTCTTCAGGAGGTAGGCATATCCATATCTAAGCCTACCATAAAGAGAAGACTTCACGAGAGCAGAAACAGAGGCTTCACCACAAGGTGTAAACCATTCATAAGCCTCAAGAATAGAAAGGCCAGATTAGACTTTGGTCAAAACCCATCTAAAAAAAACAGCCCAGTTCTGGAACAGCATTCTTTGGACAGATGCAGATCAACCTGTACCAGAATGATGGGAAGAAAAAAGTACGGAGAAGGCTTGGAACAGCTCATGATCCAAAGCATACCACATCATCTGTAAAACATGGTGGAGCCAGTGTGATGGCATCATGGAATAAGCTTAAGTGAAAAACACATCAGTCCATTTACATTGATAAAAAACGAAACAGTACTATGCTTAGCCAAATACATTGTTAAGCTGTGTGAAGTATATAAAGCCCAGGTACGTTAACATTCGTAAAGGAAGAAAAGTTCCCTTGGTGTGCTGGTTGTTGGCTGGCAGGTCTATTGTGGGTTAGGCATGCAGGGAAGGACAGTGGTTCCATCTTTGCTGTGCCCTGTTCCGATGGTGCAGATGGAGGACCCGGTAGCTTCGTCTGTTCTCCTCAGAATTATTCGCTCTGCGCTAAGTTACTTTGTTGCTTCTGTTAGCATGTGAAGTAAGCTGGTAGACTCTGTGCCATAGCTGCTGGCGCTGAGTAAACTAACTGCAGGGGTCTTAATCAGGCTCTCATGCCGCATCTGTACGATCAGAGACTTCAGTTCTGCTGCACGTCTGCTCCGAGCATGATACACAAGGAGACAGCTGGTGCTGTGGACAAGCCCAGAAAAAAGAAAGAGGGAGCAGAAGGGCAGCTGATTCTTTTTTTCTTCTAGTGACCTGATGATGTCACAGATTAGAGGTTCAACTGACCAATGGTAGCTGAAAGGTGTATCCATGGGCTGAGTACACAGGTGGCACTCACTACTGACTCCTCCCATAGCTGCTTCCAGACATGATGAATCATTAACTAATGAATGTTTCTTTTTATTGTGGCTATTGTTATGACCCCTCCTGTGTCTCTACCTGGCCTGCATGCGTTTTCTCCCCCCTTCCAGGAAGTGGGCTGCCAGAGTACAGATTGTTAGTGAGCTGACAAACTTGTAAAGCCGGTCCGTTCAGTGTGCTGAGTCTCCTGGTGTGTTTGCAGTAACATCGGTGATGTTACTAAATGTTTGCATCTCATTGGTTTGTTCTCTGAATAACTTCAACCATCGTCGATCATTCTTACCCATATGGAAAAGATATAGATAAATTTTACTAAATGTTTATATCTTTTATCTGAAACTTGTATAGTAATATATATAACAGTCAAACAAGACACAAGATCCTTAGCAAATTTGTATAATTTGAGACTTGAGATAATTAAGATAATTTGGGAACTTAGAAGTACTATATATGACAGTAAATCCACATACAATATTCTTAGTAGATATGTGTAACATCAAAGTTATATGAGTTGGGCAATCATTAGTGAAACCAAAACCTTGTAAATATAGTATAAAAACCTTACAAGAGATGTCACATATATGACACATTAAAGTACATTGAAAAGCACATGATGAGATGACCAAAAAGTGTTTTTGGCATTTCTAATATTTTATGACACAAGCATTGTTTCAGGTTTTTAGCTCACACTTTCTTCAATCTCAACTAGTGAATTTTGATTACAAATGATTACAAGTGTTATATTTGTTATTTAAGAATTTCTGAGCAATTATATCCAATAAAATGGTCAAAATGTATTTTTATTCACACCAATATTATTAATATTTTTAAAGTTCATGTGTATGCAGCAAGGATTGAAAACTACCATGTAATGTATTTAACATTAAGCAAAACGAAAGGAGATAAAAGACCCAGTCACTCATTTATTGCCATAGAAATATTTAATTAGTATATGGCATTATACAAGTTGCATATTTACATTAAAAAATTAAGTGTCAATACATAAACTGCAGGATTCCCTATACAGGGTCTCTGGATGACTGCGGGAGGTTTGGTTTCTGCATTGGGGTCTGGGGGAGGCATTTCCTCATTGGCTTGGGGTTACGTCCCTGGTTTGCTTCGTTGGCCTCAGCTCCATGCTCCCCTATTTCTCTGTCGACCGGTTGTTGGACCCCTCTGGATACTGAGGTATCAAGTTAGTTTTCGGAATGTGCAGTATGGGTGCGGGATGGGGCTGTGCTCTGGTTTGCTGTGGGCCTGTGCCTGGAGTTCTCTGTCCCTGACGTGTGGGTGGGTTGGTGGTGGAATGCAGCTGGGCTGGTTGATTTTGCCTCGTTGCTGGTTTGGCTGGTGTTGCACGGTGGCCTGGGGGTGTTGCTGTGCACAAGACGTGTGGCACAGTTGCGGCGTCCCACTATCACTAACAACTACATTCTTTAATAGGCTCATGCGTACATACACACACACACACACGCATACAGGCGCACACAGTCTCACACATAGACACAATATAATAAAATAAAATAAAATAAAAATTGGCGTTGTCACATGTAGAATTATTCATGATGCTTTTCTTTCAGTTGCTTGTTTAAATTAATTGTTATTATTCCAGCTCTCGTGGCTGTGCTGTGTTGCACAATATTTATTTATTGTGCGTGACTGTTCTTGTTTACATTTTTGTATTAGTTGTCTTGCTATGTTAGTTGTTTATTGCTGCTGTTCGGCTGGTTGTCTTTTACTATTATTACTGTTTTTATTGTTTGCTTGTCTGTTTTTGTTTGTGTTTGTTGTTGTCTTTCTCCTCCCCAAGCCCTCCTCCCCATTCTATTACAGGTTTCGTTGCTTTCTGCAATTGGTGTTTCCCTCTGCTGTCCCCTATCGTTCCCTCCTTCCATCCCCCTTTTCTTACAGGTGTTGTCCTTCCTCTGTGCTGTCTGTTTGCCCCCCTGTCCGGCCCGGTGACAAATCAATACATAATTAAATAAATAATTTTAAAAAAGACAAAAGAGTATATTAATACTCTGTTGCTAAAGTAAAATCTGTCTGGCACAATACGGTATCCAGCTTACCATACTGTATACCAGGCTGCTGGGCAGGACAGGTTTTTTTTGTTTTTTTTAAAAAAAAGGATACAAACAAGAGCTATCGAATTTACAAACACCTAAAAGCAAGTGACCCCAACTCCTACCATTAGAAAGCTCTGGTCTCACAGGTGGAGACAGAAGCGTTTCCTTCTTTACAAAAATGAAATGTAAATTCCCAGATTTAGATTCACTCCTACTAGCAGAAAATAGTGTCAGTGCCATAGAAGCAGCAAGATATGTCAATGCATGTCACAGCCTGAGAGAAAACTGTCTGCTCTTCTGTTTGGCTGGCATCACTTTCCTGAAGAACACAAGTCCATAATTCATTAAAAAAAATAAGGGAAAGAGGGGAAGAGATGGGATAGAGGCAGAGAGGTAATAGTTGTTACAATATTGTAAATTCAGCTTAAGAGAGTGAGGGAGAAAGATCAAGACTTACTAGGTGAATAGCTGTTTAACAGTAGTTGGTGTAAAAGCTGTACTCATCATTTCAACATGATGTTACATCAGCCTTTATGTCTATTAAGGTCTTTATACACCAGATGTGAATTAACACAAAAATGACAGTCACATAAGAATTTCACACATCAAAGTTTTCACAACAGATATGAGCTGCAAATATATCTTAAATGCTATAAGTAATATAGTTAGTAAGTTAGTAACTTATCATCATATAAACTCCATAACTGTTACAATGTACCTATAAGTTTAGCTGATAAGATCAAAAGGACGTGAATCAGGTAACACATGTTGTTGCGCAGTGTGTTTTTCGATGTCAGTCAAGGTTCTGTTGATTTCCCTAAAGAAACAGTGGACAGTAACGTTACGGTAACTGGGAAAAAATTATTGCAACCTTAACCTGAAGTTACAAACTGGATTAGGAAACAGATGTAACTTAGCACAAACCTTTTCTTCCATCTTGTCAAAGTACGTGTAGGAACATTTTCCCTCAACCAAACCTTTTCTTTCGTGACGTTGTGCATAGTTACCGGTATTAATGTCTGCTAGGGTAGCTGGGGAAGCTAGCTAATGTCCTTGTCAACACGATGTGACCATTTTACCGCTAGAAAGCTCCCGGAAAATGTAGCAAGCTAACGTTACCTTCCCTCGTAAAGGACTATCCAGAGCACGAGTATCCAGTATGGTATCCAGCAAATTTGCACACTGAGTCCGCCGGTACAAAATATAAGAAAGGGACATAAAGGGTAGTGCGCATGCGCAAAGCCGCCACTAGCACACGTCAACTGCAGAACACCGTAGGGGGACATGGAGGGAATGAAGTCGAAGGTTGAAAAAGAAGGCATCTTTTGAATCACGACCTGATCACGACCGACGAACGGCCAACAGATACTGCTACGAAGCGGTGAATCCGGAGGTAACATCACGATAAGTAAATTAACAAGTCTTTTTCAATGTTTTAGCTTAAATTTGAAATAAATTTATTTAAGTAGCAACTGATTTTTTAAATGGTGAACGTTAACTCATTTAACGTTACAGGTTACAGTTGTAACGTTAGCTAATATTATTAGCTAAATTAAGTTAGCTAACTTTCGCTTAACGTTATGTTACCCAAAGTGGTGCCTTTTTGGCAAGTAACTTAACGTTAACCTTAGCTTTAATAATATTTATATGAAAATAACACAAGTGTAACATTAGATGAGTGCACAGATCCAGTAGCATTGGCACAAGTCAAAGATAACATGGCAAAGTTAACATTTTTTTTTCAATTCCTGCATAAGTATTTGGTCTTCACCATTTTATTTCCATGTCAATATTACAGAACTTTTGTTTTTGATTCTAAGCTTTTAAAATCAGTAAATAGAATGATTATTTGTATGTTTACTGCATTTGGTTGCACAGCCTTTGGCCAAGATATTCACGTTCAAGAACGTCTTGTAGTCAGAAAGTTACTGCGCTTTCTATATTTTTTCAATTAATATTATCAATTTAGACAACAGAATTGTGTATCACAATAGAATGTGTGATTTTTTTTGGTAGAATACTGATGTCAAATGTTAGCTTATTAACAGTTTCTGCCAGTAATTTATTGATTGCTAAGCCAAACAATGATTTTATTTATTTGACCATTTTTAGAACACATGGAGAGGAAGTTTGCAGTGGTGCGGTGGAGTGAAGGGGAGGATTTTGGGAAGCTCAGTGACATAAAAACTGATGCCGTAAGGGACTATGATGATTCCAAGATGGACCAGGATGGGAATCCCTTTGCCACCTACTCAGCCGTTATTGAATGGCGCCATGGGAGGAAGCAACGAGGAGGCTGGCCTCACTACAGAGGCACTGTCATTTTTGTTAATGGTAAGTTAGAGTTACTATGGTTTTAAGTGATGATTGTCCTCTTTAATTTACAGCACTTCAAAAGTTTTTTTTAGTGTCCAAACTTAAATAAGGCGAGATTCAGTCTGTTTAAGCTGATGTGTCAACTTGCCAAATGACTAAAGACTTTGTCGCATTGGTTGTGTGCTTTAATAGATAAACACCTACTCTAATTCACACAAACACAAGTACTATGTCGTTTTGATGCTGAAAGTGCCACAGTCAGTATGTCTTGACATAGTTGTCAGCCTCTGTAAATTTGACATTAAATGAGATGAGATAATAACACTTTGCCAGTTGAAACCTGGTTAAATAAAGCTTTTTGAATGGTTATGTATGTTTATGTCAGATGCCATGTATACCTTATGCATAACCCCCTGAAAATTTGCCTAGAGTATATATAGGGTATGCAAGTACACAAGTACAATGCAGTGCTTGCACTAATTTAGGAGCACATGTCACTAAATTCAAGTACATTTTCAGTCTTAGTTTTACAAGAGAGTGATCGGGTGTAATCAGCTGTTTGAGTATAACTCTGGTCTGTGTGTTCTGCTTTTGTTTTCTAGCTACTCGTTTTGAGACAATCCGTAAACTGAAGGAAGAAGAACCTACATAGCTGACAAAGAGGGCCTCAGTGGCCCCCCAAAAATATGGGGATGAGTCAGATTGTTCAACTGATCTTGAGACTGAGTCTCAGCAAGTAAAGGTGAAGTTAGCTCCTATGCAATGACCATATTTCCCAGTGGTACAATGTACACAGAATGTGTAAGGAGTTGGCACTACTGTGTAATAGGCATTACTATTGTTGGAATCTTTATGTATATAAGTTATCTCATATTTACTCAGTACATGGAAATACATATATGGAAATATAAGCATTGTATTTTAATATGAATCTTTGAGTTTGTTCACAGGAAACCTGCAGTGGATGGGTCACAGAGCCAGACACCCAAAGAAGCAAGAACCAAAACAGCTACTGATATGCAGCTGTTATACATAGTTCCTGGAACATTCTGCACAGCACCATAGCCATAACAACATATGCTAATCTAACTGTTTCACAGTTCATGTTGCTGCTTATTCCCTTTCCCATGTAGCAGCAATGTGTATGTAACTAGGGACCTCCTTGATAATAATAAAAAGAGAGGATGCGGCAGGGATGCCTCAGAGCGGTTGGAGTTTGTAACTGAGTACATCTCTGTCCGTTCTCCTCGCGAGTAAAAAGCCATTAACTCTCTTGTGTCTTTCTTCCTTGTTTGATATTTTAGGTGTCCAAACCTGACATTTATTTGGTCCTTCGAGCCGGATACCAAGATACCTGAGGTTTCCAGTGGGCGAGGTGGAAACCGGGAAAGACTGTGCACAGCAAAAGATCCTTTTCCAGGACCGGGTTTCAACCCGCCGACTGGGATCTGAAGGTTGACGGTAATCCAAAGGAGAGAGAGACGACAGTGGTGAGTAGGCTTTTGGGTTAAAAGCGCAAGTGTAACTGAGGGTCGAAGCGCGTAGTGAAAACCCTGTGAATCCTAGGCACTGACAGGTGAAGGGACGGCGGAGTCCTACGGGGATATAAATTCCGTGACATTTGGACTGGACGGCGGAGTCCGTTAAATTCCGTGTATAAAAATAGGCCTAAAAGTGGACGGCGGAGTCCAGCAAAATCCCGATAAATTCCGTATAGAGACGGCGGAGTCACTGGACACTGACACAAGTTAGTGGTATTTTGGCTGTTTACCAAAACATAATAAAGTTACAATTAAATAATGAATGTGGTCTTAAAGTGCAGTCATGGGCATGCATGGCTTCCAATGGCACTGGATCAGTAGTGTTTGTTGATGATGTGACAGAAGCAGTCGGATGAATTCTGAAGTGTATAGGAATATATTATCTGATCAGATTCCAAAATTCAGCGAAGTTGATTGTTTCTTTTTATTGTGGGTATTGTGACCCCTCCTGTGTCTCTACCTGACCTGCGTGCATTTTCTCCCCCGAGCAGAAAGTGGGTTGGCAGAGTGCAGGTTGTTAGTGAGCTTATTATGAGCTTTTATCATTTAAGACTACTGGGTAAAATCAAGCCCTATCTCCCCAAGACCTGAAGAGAGCAGTCCATGCCTTTGTGACATCGCGGCTGGACTACTCTAATTTGCTGTAATCGAACGGCGCTCTCCTCGCTGCCTCCAGGGGGTACAAAATGCGGCTGCCTGGCTTCTGAAGATCTTATCTTTCAGAGTGCATTTTAAGATTTTATTAATAGTTTTTAAATGTTTAACTCACTCTGCGCCACCTTATCTTTCTGACATGCTGTACCCTTATGCTCCTGCCAGAGCACTAAGGTCAGCAGACCAGCTCCTTTTGACTGTCCCTAAAACCAGGCTCACCACCCGAGGGGACAGAGCCTTTTCAGTGGCAGGACCACGGCTGTGGAACAGCCTACCCCTTCATGTTAGATCTGCACAATCTGTAGATCAATTTAAAAGCAGGCTAAAAACACACCTGTTCTCTTTAGTTTTCAACACAGAATAAGCAGGTTACATTGGCCACTATTTAATGTTCTATATTTCTATTGTATTTTATTATCTTGTTATTTTATTCTGATTAATTGATTCCATGTGTACAGCACTTTGGTCAGCAGGAGTTGTTTTAAGTGTGCTTTATAAATAAATTTGACTTGACTTATTCAACTGGGCAGATGAGCTGACAAATTTATAAAGCTGGTCATTACAATCTGTCTTGGTCTCCTGGTTTGTTTGCCATCACATCACTGATGTTACAGATTGTTCACATCTCAGTGATATGTTTTCGACACTTTATAGAGCATTCTTCTGGTGAACTGTAGAACTGGGGCAGCAGCTGTCATGAGACTCTCTTAAGTAGTACAAGTTTTGGGAGTTTATAACACTGACATAAACTCTTCTCTCTAACAGGGCGACTGTTAAGGAATGCAGTATTAGTAGTCTGACAGATACTGTTCTTACTCCTCCAATGGCACACATTCCAGACATGATATACATTTTAAAAATGTTCTACAAACAGCAGGGGAATAATTTAACAGGTACTGTACTTCCTTCATTCTCCTTGTAAGACATCTGTGTTTGACAGCATTCTTTATAAATACATTCCCCTTTATGATCCCAGGCCTGAGTTAAACAACAAAATGAATAACCATGCAATGCATGTGTTTTATAATCCTTTACATACAAATAAAATAAACCACATCCTTTCACTAGAATGTTTGCAGATTTAGCTTTTTTTTTCCTTCCTGCCCAATAAGCCTACTCTGCGGTGCATTAGCCTACTTTCAGAGGTGAAGAGTGACCAACAACTGTACTCAAGTAAAATTACTGTTACTTAAAAATAATAATCACTCAACTAGAAGTAGTCATGCAAATAATTACGTGACTAGTAATAAAATATCTAGTAAATCATCAAACAGCCCTGTAACAGGAGTCAGGACCATGTGGGAACCTGCATACTACTTATGAGTTGGGCAACCAAGTGAAACTGAACACACCACTTGATCAAATATGTTTAGATTTCATCCTGATTTGTTCCAATGCGGCTGCTGCTGAAACAATGTTATTCTGAACACAACAGCATTACGTTCATGCAGCGAGCCCTTCAGGTGATTTTAGAGAGGAGATCTTAATTAATTAACAGGACAGTTTCTGAGATGTAGCCCATCTGTATGCTATAATTGAATTCTAAGTGTTTTCAAATATTTAGATTGACTATTTTACGTGTCCAAAAACAGGGAGCCAGGGTGGGGGTTAATAAACCTAGAAAAAAAGTCCTAGATGAACAAAAATCAGAAATTCCCTTAAAGTAAAGTCACAGAAAATCAAAAATCACGAGGGTGTTTATGAATAAGCCCAATTCATGTCAAAGTCTCTAAGGTGCTTGATAACATAGTGATTGTGGGCTAAACCCAAGTACATTTCTCTCATAAATGTGTGACTATAATGTCATAGAATAGAATAATCAATTTTTTTAGTTGTAGACTAATCTTGGAAATTAAATTTTGTCTTGGATTATTTCCCCTCTCCTCTGGCTCCTTTTTTCTATTACAATGGACCTTAGGTGCAGTTGTACCTTTACATTTACACTCAATGCTACAAATTTACTCAGCATGATGCCAACAAGCCTCCCTGGCTTTGTCGGACACCAGAATATTAGATTTAGCCGCTAACTTGTCTTTACATCTGACACAATCAACGTGCATTCTTCTGAGGAAAATAAAATGAAAAAAAAAACTGCCTGCATGGCCGAACACACCCCTTTTATGCAAACGCACACCAACTCCAATTAAGGTAACACGGGGTTAACACCGACTCAACTAACCAGCATCTTCCACTGTCTAGTACCGTTTAACTCCAGTGTAGGCAGTCAGAGTTTGGCAACCCTGAATTTGCCTAATAACCCAGAGTTAACTCTGAGTAGGTTGAACTCCCTTCGTAGTCCAGGCCACAGGTCACTGCTTAAGTCTATAACCATCAGTATGTTATCAAACAGGTACAGATGGGTGGATGATGTTGTGATGCAAGTAACAATAATAGGCTAATTTGATGAATATTACATCACATTAAAAGTCTTATGAAATGTAAATATCTACCCTGAAGTTAAAATACATGGGCCAACAGTGGTACTGAAAATAAACTACACCAATAATGTACACTAACATTTTGTCTGAGCAAAAATAATTAATATCAAAACTTTTTGGAAAATGCTTTTATTATTGTACTGTAACATGTTTCACAGTAACATCTACATTTAATACAGCACTTCTGAACATTACAGAAGTGCTGTATTAAATGTACAGGTCATCTGAGTATTACAGATTTAATAAGAACATGCAGACCTTTATTGCTCATATCAGACTTAATCTATTCACATCAGAGATGTGTTATGAGGCTGTAGCTCATTCTGAAAGCCTGCTCTAAATTTGACCAACCACAAGATGTCACTGTGCTGTGGAGTCTGAGGCCCTGAAGCTTCATAGTGGGTATTTAGATTGTATGCTTCTTTATATTATATTTACCAACTCTCTAATATTATTCCTATTCCTTTATACTTTGGTGTGCAATCTAAGCGACTGTGACACAAGAATTTCCCCTCTGGGATTAAGTAATCAAGTAATCTGATTCTCACTAAGGTGGTTCCCCCTTGTGGCAAACATTGGGATTCAACACCAAACAAAAATGTACACAAAATGAAAAGACTGAGCCTATAAGATAAGGTAAGAAAGATGTATAGCCATCCACTTGTGTACAGCACAGTACATAAAAGAATGAGATCATTTCTCTATGCGAAAAACAACAAAAGAATGAATGAATGAGTTCAAATTAAGTGGGAATGAATAAAATATTCAGACTACATAAAGGTGCATGGTACACACAAGATACAAAAATAGGTACAAACATGGAGTGCACATAAAACAATTAAATCACATGTATGTATATTCTGCTTAAATTAAGTGTTTATCACTGACACAATAGAAAAACAGGTTAATTAACCGCTGATTGAAACCAAAAATAATAAAATAAATTTTTCACGGGGGGAAGAAGCAGGTGGATTTTATTCAGTGTCACATTTGTGTTAAAGTGTTAGACTTCCAAGTAGTTTATGTTGTTTAAAAATAAGTTAAATCCGTTTCCAGTGCGAAACAAACATAAGCTGCTTTTTTTCTGATATTGAGCAACCACCTGAGTCTCTCACATACAAATAGTATATACAATTATCAAAATGCCGTGCATATTATTTTTATGCTTATTTTTTTAGTATTTTTCTTTCATAAAAACTTACTGGAACGACTGATCCATCTAAATGTTGAATGACATAAAAATTTAGCATCTGATGACAGCAGCTTGGCATATATGACCTTCCTCTGTGTTATGTTCCTGTGAAGAAGGAGGGTTTATGTTCTGTCATTGTAGTGTTGTACAGTCACGTTTTGAATATAAAGAAAGTAACAAACAGTGGAAAGTAGCATACAGTGGTACACTCAGGTCTCCACATTATTGAATATTCTGTTCAACAAAGACCAATGGTGTTGCAGTGTTACCAGAATCAGCTCTATAAACACCAGCAACATACTTATTATCTAACAAAATGGTGTTAACAGGGACTCCATCCTCACTAGATTAATTAATTACTCAGTGATTAAAAAATCATGAATTGAGCCCAAGATCAGGGTTAATGTACTGACATGAGAAAAAAAAGAATCCTCCTCTTTTTAAAATATTAAGAAAAGTAACAAATGCTAAATAAAACAAGAAGCACTTAAGCGTGTGAAAAAGGTGTGAAAAATGTCTTACCATGATCTCAAACATACTGATACCTACTAATTTTCTTTTCTTCATTTTTATGAAGCTTACTTCTCTTCATTATGGCTGTCTATAATGTGAAGACAACTCATAGATAGCATATCTTTATTTATTAATGTTAGCTACAAGGTACAATTGAGCAGGTGTGTGGAGGTGAGAGAATATTGAATGTTTATAGTTTTTTCTTAACTTTTCATGTGACTAAACGAGTGCAACACTACAAATGTCTTCCAAGAGATACTGTTAATTAATTAAACAATTGGTGCATCTCACCTCTCTCTTTGACAACCACTTTTTCACTCGTCTTTGAGGCTGGCTGTTCAGAACAAAACTGTTTGACGTAGTCAGACAACACGTCTTTTTAAAGCGTAATCTGGCTCTTATCCACCATGCTTTCATCCCGTCCCAAATCTACTTCAACAAAGCTCACTGTGTTGATGCTTGAACAGAAAAATCAGGACAGTTTCAGTTACAAACCAGGGGACACAGTTTCCCAGAAACCAAGACAAGCTCTTCCAGTGTGAAGTCCCCAAACACCCAGATATTGCACGTAAACAGAAACTCATCATTGCCTGTACAAGCAGATGAGCCTCATTAGCATGCCACTCATCAGTCAGGTACATGCAAGCACTTTCAGATAGTCTGAAAGATAGCACTTAGCAGGTGTTCACTCAGATAGCCTTTCAAATCTGTGAAACTCAGTGCTTCACCTCAACAAACCCCTGTTCACAATTCATATTTAGAACTGTATCACTGACCTTATTTCTGTCCTATTAGATTTTTATGATGTTTGACATTATTCTTTATAGAGTGTGTTGAATATTTTAATGTAGCAGTGATGTGTGAATATGTTATATGACTAGCTTGATTAGGATAATGATTAACATATTTATTAAATATTTATATTTATTAGAATATTTTATTAGTGTAACCTCACATTGTACAAAGACACACACACCCAACCAGCAAGGCCGGTGGAGAAGTTAGGGTGACGACCATAATTCAAAATGAATTAGACACCCAAAACAAGAGACAATGACGCCTTGGATTCTCACATAAACTTGATAACACCTGGAGCCAGGCTCCCTAACTGTAAACTAAGATTTTTAAATATAGAAGGCCTGGGTAAGGAGGAGCTGATTGGGTTGAAGACTGGATTTATGAACACAAAGGGGCCTTTGTGGGGAGGTTGCAACTCAGTGTGATGTCACAATCAGCACACGAACCTGTGTGCGTGTGTTAATGTTGCCCAACTGTGTGATTGTTTCATGCATATACATTTTGTAAGAATATTAATTACGTGCACCTGTTACCAAATAGAGATTCCCTGATGAGTACATTCATAACATAAAGGGGGTTACTGACCCCATATATCCTGACTGTTTTGCCACCTATTGAGGATGAACTAATAACTGTTATGTTTTTGAAATTTTACACTGTTAGTGCGGTGGAGTTAGTTTTGGGTTTTTAAACTGTGTAAGTTCATACCCCGAGTATGTTAAGCCTGAGATGCGGGAAACTGGATTTTCTGTTTCAGAGACTGAGATCAGATAAATCTTAGCTCAGCAACTTATGCTATGAATCTAACCTTTTCAGGAGCAGGGTTACTGTATCGGTAACATATTCTGAGTTTCTCTCTGACTCCTTTCCTGCGTCATCGATATATGGACAGAGACAGTTATCTCTAGACATCAAAGATTTACCCTCAGCACAGAATATAATGTAGAGGTGCCACTGTACTTCTTTATAACTGCAGCCGTCAGATTGGCAACATATGCACTGAAACATTTAGCATGGGCTACATTACTGCAGTAATCAATGTTAAAATCAAAATAATCGATATGAAGTAATTGATCAATAGCAATCATCTCATATTGTGATTAGTCACACTGATGGAACATTGTTATCACAGTTATGTTGGAGATGATGTAAATATTTCTGAGTGAGGATGACTGTGGTGCAGCAGAAACAAAATGCAGTTTAACAGTGAGTATTTCAGTATTCACTATATATTGTCTTAATGTGTTTTGACAGGATTTAATTAAATAGCAAAATGAGCAAGATGGTTAATGTAAAAATAGACGTCTACAACTTTACATTCAGTTTGAACCTTCAGACAAACTTTCTGCTGCAAAAAATCCATCTTCCACTTCCATTAGGTTCAACGTACTCTGAGTTGACTGAACTAATTCTGATCGGCTGTTTTGGAACCGTAAACTCAGAGTTTCCCATCTCAGGCTCAGTCAACTCAGATCTTAGGGTAAAGCTCAGAGTATATTAAGCCTGCTTTCTGAAACAGGACAGAGACCTAGATTAGGTTGCAGACCTTTACTGTATGTAAAGCAACCGTAAAAACTAATTACTCTCCCGGCTTACTGTGTCCATGTGATCTAAGGTTGCTGTCACATCCTTATAACGCCACTGCTGAAGTCCAACAGCAGCATCTTATCAAACTGGTCTAACATGTAAGAAACTAAGACAGACAGAAAAATCACAGACGAACTGATGTTGTTGATATATCCACTTGGTGGTGCAGATTATCCATCACCATCACCAGTAAACTCATGAGAAGAGGAGCATTTACAGTACAGTACACTGTTTTGATTACAATTTGACATTCAGGCTTTTCTGTGATAACAGAGCCTAAAAATGCTGCTTGTTGTATGTTTGAACAACAAGCAGCATTTTCTCTGTGAATCTGCCCATCTTTAACTTCTGACTGCTGGACTCGCAGCTCAAACCCACAGAACTTTCTAGTTGTAGCAGAGTTTCCAAATATTTCAGGATGTAAATGTTTTTTTTATATTTGAAGGACTAGTGGAACCACAAAGACCAGAGTTTGGGTACACTGTAAGACATTGGAGTCTTCAAAATGTCCTTCAAAACTTGACAGGAAATTTTAGGGGGTCAACAAAGTAAATACAATAAAAATCCCCAGCTGTAATTTGTTGAACCACATAGGTTTGAGTTATTGGCTTAACTGTTCAAAAGTTTTAGTTTATTTTTACATAAAATCATTACATTATATAATCATTGAAAATGTACTGTTTACACAGATCACAGATGTTAAGAAAGCTTGTAACAGCAAACAAAGACACTTAACTCAATATACTACAAAAAAAGGTAATTAGGACAGGATCAGACAGCGTTGCTCGATCAGGTCATTATAATCAAGAGAGAGCTTATTATGTGGCTTCACTTCCTTTCTCTGCCCTCAGGCATTTCAGCTCCTGCTGGGTGGTCGACTGACTTCCTGATGAGGATGTCGTGTTCTCGCCATCATCTGCATCATGTCTGCAGCGAAGGGCACGGGGGCAGCGAGTTGCAAAGGGCCTTCCTGAACATGGAGCTGGAGAAGACGTAGACGATGGGGTCCATGGCCGAATTTAAGAAGTTCAGCCCCAAAGACACGATGGTGAGCTGCGTGAAAGTGTAGAAGGATGAGCAGTCCCATGGACGGTATGAGCGGATGGCCCACACCCCGATGGTCGTCACTGTGGTGGGTAGGAAGCACACCATGAACACTACAACGATGATGACACACACTTGCATTGCCTTTCGCACCTTGTCTGCTTTTCCCATCGTGCGCTGTTTCAGGAAGCTGGAGATCCGGATGGAGCAAAACAGCAGCATGGCCATCGGGATGATGAACTCAAGCACTGTCAGGATCCGGTGCATGCTGACCAGGATGATGATGGCCCGCGACGCTTCTTTGTAAGAAGTGAAGAAGAAACACTGGGTGTTGTTGCCGCTGACTTTGATGTGGTTGTAAGCCAGCATGGGAACCCGAGGACTTATCACCAAAAGCCAGACAAACAGTGACACAAACACAGCCTGCTGCTTGGTCATTCGGTTGAACCGGTGGTGAGGGTGAACTACCTGGAACGAGAGAACAGGATGATGAATAATTCATAATTTTATTTAATAATTTTACATAATTTAGAGCAAAAATATGTCAAAGACCTGATATTATAATGTCACAGCTCTGTTTATAGCTTATAAATAAATATTTTAGTCTCCTAAGATCTTTATTTAGTCATCCTTTAAGAGGTTACATGCACTGGAATATGCTGTGCATAAACAACCTGCACTAAACTTTCACCCATCAAACAAAATTAGTTTGTGAATGTTGTCTGTGAAGGTTCTCACTCGTCCAGATCATAGTTATCCAACAAAGGTTGACCTTTGTTGTGGTTAGTGAATGTTCATTTTTGGACGTCAGAATTAATGATTTGATGAAAAAAAAACTCAACTCAGGGTTCACTTGTTTTTTTTGTTTTAGAGCTGTTCTGTTCCAAATGTGTTCATTTTTAGTTACTTTAATTTGGAGGTTATTCATCACTATTACTTATATAAAAGTGGATATTGTTTTAAACTGGATTAGGTTTGGCCAAGTTTCCATTCGTAACTGGACATTTCAACTGTTGATGACTTTTAGATATTTCAGCTGTTTCTCCAGTACTTTTGTTACTATTTGTTTGTCCGGTAATTTTGGGTTACCATTTTCACCATTTGTCCAGTACATATAGGTTACCATTTCCACTTCTCTGCTGACTCAATTTTACACACTCTCAATGTGGAGTTATCTCTTTGTAGCTTGTAGTTTACTGGTTATTGTCACAAAGTTACTAAAATCAGCATCACACCATTTTTTTAATCAAATAGAAAACTATGACTCAAAACTACTTAAAAGCCAATCAATATATTTTGTATAGAGTTTTGGTATAAAATTATAATATGAAAGGCCTATGTGTGGACATGATCAAAGTGATCAAACATAATAATACAAAGTGTACTCATTTTCTTACCTTGAAGTAGCGGTAAATTGCCACCACAGTCATGAGTGCGATGCTGGCCGAGCGGTTGGAAAACATTAGGAAGAGGTTGATCCGGCACATGCCATCTCCAAACACCCAGTGGCCCCTGAGCAAGGCATCGATCCTCAGTGGCAGACTCACCAGAGCCAGGAAGTCAGCAATGACCAGGTTGAAGAGGAACAAGTTGTTGGGATTCCAGGCCTTCAGTTTAAAGCAGAAGATCCACAGGGCAACTATGTTTCCCAGCAGCCCCAGTATGACGTCAATGGTGAGAACTGGGGGCAGGATTACACCCTCCAGTTGTATACCAACTGGTGGGCAGCCGCCGCCCCTACCAGGAGTCGGGGTTGTGAAGTTTAAACTTGTGGATTCATTTAGCTCTGATAGCATTTTGGTAAATTAAATTCTAAATTTGTGTTATAATTTTTTTCTAACCAAAATAGATTAATCAAATTTTAGGAAGACACTAAATATAAGATTATTTTTAGATGCTGCTATTTAAAGTTGTGGGTTTGGTGGGTGAAAATATCTATATGACCACACCAAGGAAAGTTTCAAGATCCAGGAAATTTCCCCCTTCCTCTTTTGCCTTCTTCTTTTTTTTCTGAAGAATGAAATCTGTGTAAAAGCACAAAACGGAGCAGTTTCACTTCTCCAAAGGTCAGATAATAAAGCATTCTTTGCAAAACATGTGGACAGAAACACGAGTCTAATGCCCTATCTTAAGAACAGTTTAAGAATAAAATTCTAATCTTCAAAATATTGAATAAATAAATTCATATAAAAATATTTAATCTTCAAACAAATCCTGAAGTTTATTATATTGACATATGATTTATTTTCCAAGTGCAGTTTTAAAGATACTCTATAACTGAACCCGAACATCTATTTCTAGTTATTACAATTAATTTACCAGATACAAAATGCTAGCACTTACATACATATAACCTTACAAATCATTAAAAATAATACTATTTAACTACACCAACGAATGCTAACGAACTAATACTATGAAAATAAGGTTGATTATTTTTGTTATTCTGAAACTCATTTCATGTACAGGCACATTAGCAGTTTCTCATTAAACCCATTCATAACTGCACACATATAGGATAAAAATATTATGTACATTTACACACTTAATATAGCGAAAACTCACCAGTCAGCCTCACCAGTCAGCCTCACAAAAAGATTTCATTCATAAACTTTTGAAAGAATGACTGGAGGGATTCATGACCTCAGTGTTTTTATGTCTCTAACAGGAGGATGTTCCTGTGATGTTGACTTCCAACCCTGTCGTCAGTCAGTTACCACAATAGCATTGGTACATAGAAGGAACAAAAAAGTGACGCATAAGATCAGAAATCCTGTGTTTCTCAATACATTTCACCAGAGGGTTTGTACTATTTTTAGAAATTGAGGAGCACAAATAAACTGGGGCAAGTGATATACAAACATATATCATATAGACGATAAATGAGTCCTCAACCACAATAAAGACGTTTAAGCTATGTTCAGACTGCAGACCAAAGTGACCCAAATCCAATTTTATGCCCATATGGGACCCAGATCTGATCTTTTTATGATAGTATGAAGAGACCAAGTCACATGGAATGTGATCTTTTCCAGTTCGGAATTGGGCCACTTCCATATGTGGTCCAAATCCGATACAGATGGGATCTTTTTCAATGCGACCTGAGTCTGGACTCTCAGGTCAGAATTGATGCGACTTTGACTTCACTCTATATAAAACCTTTATTTAAACATGAAAAGTCCCATTGAGACACAGTCTCTTTTACAAGGGAGTCCCGTATAGCACAAATAAAACCCAATTTTTCAACCATAAGTTGAAAAACATTACATAAATTAAAATACAATACAGAGTTACACAAAGTTTACAAAATATTTACATAGAAAAAATACAACAACTGACTCTAGTGCAGCTGTTGACAAATTTCTGCTGTAGACGGAGCTGCAGTGAATGAAAAAACTTCACAAAAATCCATTCTTAAACATGTGGTTCTCTTTCTTCTCTTGCTTTCTTTTATCTGCTCACAACTTCCCTTTCCTACACCTGAATCCACCAAACCCAGAGCTCTCTTCTAAGTTATGTGCATGTTATTTGTCCGACTGGACACAATGGGGAAAGAGAGAACAGTGTCACTTGCTATAATTCGGGAGAAATGTGACCCGTGAGAGGAAACGCAGGTCTCATTCAGGCCTTGGACAGTTCACACTGAAGTCTGATATGCGCCACATTTAAGCAATAAAATGAACTGTCAAACAAAAAAATGAGATCTGGGAAAAAATTGGAATTGAGCATTAAGGCTTGCAGTCTGAACGTAGCCTAACATTAGCTGCAAACTTTAGCCATAATAAACACTAACATTCAGAAACGGTATCACACCATCTAATGAAGCTCTCTGTCTCCTCTTCACTGTCGTTAGTGATTCAGTCAATGATGGAGGAGTCATCTGAGAACTTTTGGGGGTGGCTCATTCCAGAGTCGAAGCAAAAGTCATAAGTGTAGAGTGTGAACTGAAACGGTAAGTGTAAAGTTCCTTGGGGTGTGCCAGTGTTTCTCACCACAAAGTCTGACAGACAGCCATGCATCCATGGTATACTGCAGGCTGTCAGTGAGATAGTCAGTGATCCAGGCCACCAGGTCCTGATCCAACTACATCACAGAGAGCTTCTCAGCCAGCCGGAGAGGCTGGACGGTGTCAGAAGCACTGGAGAAGTCAAAGAACACAATCCTCACATTGATGTGACTTTGGTGTCTTCATGTGCTTTTAAGTTTGAATGTGGAAACAACATGGATGTTACTGCTAGGATGGGGTGGACTGTCAATTTCATCTGAAACCGTTTTAAGATTTCTCTTTCAAAGTGATTTTTGACTCAGAGTTGTTACTGAACCAGTATGTTAGCTGAAAAACCACAACTTATAAATACTAATGTTTAGTTAACATGTAAAATATCAAGAACAAAAACAGCTAACCTTAATCATGAAACAGGCAAACATTAGGCTAACATGTTAAATATCAGTGACATTAGCTGCTAACTTTAACGATCATAAAGACTAGTATTGTGCTAACATATAAAAAAATCAGTAACATTAGCAGGCAAATTTAGAAAGCATAAAGACTAGATGTTCTAACAAAAAAAATATTAGTAATATTAGCTGCTATGTTTAGTAATCAGGAAGACTAGCATTGTGCTAACATGTAAAAAATCAGTAACATTAGCTACTAACCTTAGTCATAAAAAAGGCTGAAATTAGGCTAAAATGTAAAACATCAGTAACATTAGCTGCTAACTTTAGTCATAAGAAAGGTGAACATTCAGCTAATATATAAAATATCACAAACATTAGCTGCTAACTTTAGTGATCATAAAGTCTAGCATTGTGAGGATATGTAAGATATCAGTAACATTAGCAGGCAACTTTAGCGATCATATATACTAGCATTGTTCTAACAAATAAAACATCAGTAACATTAGCTGCTAAATTCAGTAAGAAAAAAGGCTAACATTCAGCTAACGTGTATAATATAAACATTAGCTGCTAACTTCAGCGTCCATAATGACTAGCTTTGTGCAAACATGGAAAATATCAGTAACATTAGCTGCTAACTTTAGTCATAATAAAAATCTAACATATAGAACAGCAGTTGCATTAGCTGCTAACTTTAGTCAAAAAAGACTAATGCAGTATTCACGTGCTCCTGGGATGGTCCCATTTCCCGAGTTGTGAATGAATTCATTCTTCCGACTTTGGTTTCTTCATGTGCTTTTAAGTCTTAATGTGGAAACAACATGGATGTTACTGCAAAGATGGAGTGGACGGTCATGTCTTCTGAAACCGTTTTAAGCTTTCTCTTTCAAAGTGATTTTTGTCCAAGAGCTGTTACTGAACCAGTATATTAGCTGAAAAACACAACTTATTAGGACTAATGTTTAGCTAACCTGTAAAATATCAGGAACATTAGCTGCTAACTTTAATTATGATAAAGCCTAGTTTTGTGTTTGGGATGTGCTAACACCACAGATCTTTGGATTTAACGTGGTGGGGGTATCCTCCCAGTTTGTAAGGTTCGATTGTGTTGACTGTTTCCTATAGCCTCATGGTAACTTGTTTATGTGGTTGATGCCACATGGTGCCCATTTTGTGTTGCGACAGTTCACTTTTGTTGGGTCGTGGTGTGTTGCTATTAGTGTATGGCAGCCACCTTGTAGTTGGTCTACTTGCGATGACCCTTTTGGTATGTGGCTGTTGCGCTGCACTTTTGAGTGGGTCACCGTTGTTACAGGGGTGTAGGTAATTGCAGTAGCTTGTGTTTGGTTTTTGTGGTCTTTTCACTTCATGATGGCGGCCATTTTTTGTGGGGGTGGCACCCACTGATTTGGCTACTTGTGTGTTTTTTCTTAAACCCAGTGCCAACTTAGTTATCCCTTATATGTGTGATTTTAGTTATGTTCCCTTGCATGTGATTAGTTATGTTCCACATTTGACCCATGTTAACATCTTTTCTTTAGTAAGCAGCAGTATTCCCAATTTGGTTGACAGTATTGTCTGGGGTTTGCTTCATTTGAGGGCTTGAGAAGTTGCCATGGGGCTGCTCTGAGCAACATTATGTGTGCCTACTTGAGTGCAAACCTGGATTAATGTACCTGTGAGGTGTTGTCTTGTGGATTTATTTTGTAATTTCAATTTACTTATACAGCCTTGGTAAGTCATTACTTCAGTTAAGTCCAGTGCATTCCTAAGAATAATTAACTTGTCAGAGTGAATGCTTCAGCTGTATTTGGTCCATGTTCAGTTTATGTTTTTGTACATGTGATTGTGAAAAAGAAATTATTCTTTGTTTTAAGGGTGGGGGTGTTACGGCTGTATGTTTTTCCTCTGTGCTGTGTCAATGTTGTCTGTCTTCTAGTTTTGTTGCAGGAGTTCTCCAGTTGATTGCCATATGAGGTCCACCTGGCCTTCGAAGGTGGTCCTTAAAAGCAGCTGTGCAAGTGTCAGAGAGGAGGCTTCTTGATTTGGGACTGCTGGTCTTGCTGCCTCTCAGCTGGGGCATTTTTGAGTTATGTTGTTGTGTTTTGGTGTTCTTAATTTATTGTCTAGTTATGTTAATAAATTACCTTGATATTGTTGTTTTAAAGGTGTTTATTTGTGTTGAGTTTGGGTCAGTTGTGGGGTGTTGTTAGCCCCATGTTGCCACCAAAGGTTGGGGCGTAACAATACACACTAGATGTTCTAACAAATAAAATATCACTAATATTCGCTGCTACGTTTAGTAATCAAAAAGACTAGCATTGTGCTAACATGTAAAACATCAGTAACATTAGCTGCTAACCTTAGTTATAAAAGGCTGACATTAGGCCAACATGTAAAACATCAGTAACATTAGCTGCTAACCTTAGTTATAAAAGACTAGCATTGTGAGAACATGTAAAATATCAGTAACATTAGCAGGCAACTTTAGCGATCATATAGACTAGCATGGTTCTAACAAATAAAACATCAGTAACATTAGCTGCTAACTTCAGTCAGAAAAAAGGCTAACATTCAGCTAACGTGTAAAATATAAACATTAGCTGCTAACTTCAGCGTCCATAATGACTAGCTTTGTGCAAACATGGAAAATATCAGTAACATTAGCTGCTAACTTTAGTCATAATAAAAATCTAACATATAGAACAGCAGTAGCATTAGCTGCTAACTTTAGTCAAAAAGACTAATGCAGTATTCACGTGCTCCTGGGATGGTCCCATTTCCCGAGTTGTGAATGAATTCATTCTTCCGACTTTGGTTTCTTCATGTGCTTTTAAGTCTTAATGTGGAAACAACATGGATGTTACTGCAAAGATGGAGTGGACGGTCATGTCTTCTGAAACCGTTTTAAGCTTTCTCTTTCAAAGTGATTTTTGTCCAAGAGCTGTTACTGAACCAGAATATTAGCTGAAAACCACAACTTATTAGGACTAATGTTTAGCTAACCTGCAAAATATCAGGAACATTAGCTGCTAACTTTAATCATGAAACAGGCTGACATTAAGCTAACATGTAAAATATCAGTAACATTAGCTGCTAACTTTAATGATGATAAAGACTAGCATTTTGCTAACATGTAAAATATCAGGAACATTAGCTGCTAACTTTAATCATGAAACCGGCTGACATTAGGCTAACATGTAAAATATCAGTAACATTAGCTGCTAACTTTAACGGTCAATAAAAAAGGCTAACATTAAGCTAAAATGTAAAATATCACAAACATTAGCTGCTAACTTTAGTGATCATAAAGACTAGCATTGTGAGAACATGTAAAATATCAGTAACATTAGCAGGACACTTTAGCGATCATATATACTAGCATTGTTCTAACAAATAAAACATCAGTACTATTAGCTGCTAACTTTAGTCATAATAAAAATCTAACATATAGAACAGCAGTAGCATTAGCTGCTAACTTTAGTCAAAAAGACTAATGCAGTATTCACGTGCTCCTGGGATGGTCCCATTTCCCAAGTTGTGAATGAATTCATTCTTCCGACTTTGGTTTCTTCATGTGCTTTTAAGTCTTAATGTGGAAACAACATGGATGTTACTGCAAAGATGGAGTGGACGGTCATGTCTTCTGAAACCGTTTTAAGCTTTCTCTTTCAAAGTGATTTTTGTCCAAGAGCTGTTACTGAACCAGTATATTAGCTGAAAACCACAACTTATTAGGACTAATGTTTAGCTAACCTGTAAAATATCAGGAACATTAGCTGCTAACTTTAATTATGATAAAGCCTAGTTTTGTGTTTGGGATGTGCTAACGCCACAGATCTTTGGATTTAACGTGGTGGGGGTATCCTCCCAGTTTGTAAGGTTCGATTGTGTTGACTGTTTCCTATAGCCTCATGGTAACTTGTTTATGTGGTTGATGCCACATGGTGCCCATTTTGTGTTAGCGACAGTTCACTTTTGTTGGGTCGTGGTGTGTTGCTATTAGTGTATGGCAGCCACCTTGTAGTTGGTCTACTTGCGATGACCCTTTGGTATGTGGCTGTTGCGCTGCACTTTTGAGTGGGTCACCGTTGTTACAGGGTGTAGGTAATTGCAGTAGCTTGTGTTTGGTTTTTGTGGTCTTTTCACTTCATGATGGCGGCCATTTTTTGTGGGGGTGGCACCCACTGATTTGGCTACTTGTGTGTTTTTTCTTAAACCCAGTGCCAACTTAGTTATCCCTTATATGTGTGATTTTAGTTATGTTCCCTTGCATGTGATTAGTTATGTTCCACATTTGACCCATGTTAACATCTTTTCTTTAGTAAGCAGCAGTATTCCCAATTTGGTTGACAGTATTGTCTGGGGTTTGCTTCATTTGAGGGCTTGAGAAGTTGCCATGGGGCTGCTCTGAGCAACATTATGTGTGCCTACTTGAGTGCAAACCTGGATTAATGTACCTGTGAGGTGTTGTCTTGTGGATTTATTTTGTAATTTCAATTTACTTATACAGCCTTGGTAAGTCATTACTTCAGTTAAGTCCAGTGCATTCCTAAGAATAATTAACTTGTCAGAGTGAATGCTTCAGCTGTATTTGGTCCATGTTCAGTTTATGTTTTTGTACATGTGATTGTGAAAAAGAAATTATTCTTTGTTTTAAGGGTGGGGGTGTTACGGCTGTATGTTTTTCCTCTGTGCTGTGTCAGTGTTGTCTGTCTTCTAGTTTTGTTGTAGGAGTTCTCCAGTTGATTGCCATACGAGGTCCACCTGGCCTTCGAAGGTGGTCCTTAAAAGCAGCTGTGCAAGTGTCAGAGAGAAGGCTTCTTGATTTGGGACTGCTGGTCTTGCTGCCTCTCAGCTGGGGCATTTTTGTGTTATGTTGTTGTGTTTTGGTGTTCTTAATTTATTGTCTAGTTATGTTAATAAATTACCTTGATATTGTTGTTTTAAAGGTGTTTATTTGTGTTGAGTTTGGGTCAGTTGTGGGGTGTTGTTAGCCCCATGTTGCCACCAAAGGTTGGGGTGTAACAATACACACTAGATGTTCTAACAAATAAAATATCACTAATATTCGCTGCTACGTTTAGTAATCAAAAAGACTAGCATTGTGCTAACATGTAAAACATCAGTAACATTAGCTGCTAACCTTAGTTATAAAAAAGGCTGACATTAGGCTAACATGTAAAACATCAGTAACATTAGCTGCTAACTTCAGTCATAAGAAAGGCTAACATTCAGCTAACGTGTAAAATATAAACATTAGCTGCTAACTTCAGCGTCCATAATGACTAGCTTTGTGCAAACATGGAAAATATCAGTAACATTAGCTGCTAACTTTAGTCATAAAAAAAATCTAACATGTAGAACAGCAGTAGCATTAGCTGCTAACTTTAGTCAAAAAGACTAATGCAGTATTCACGTGCTCCTGGGATGGTCCCATTTCCCGAGTTGTGAATGAAGTCATTCTTCCGACTTTGGTGTCTCCACATGCTTTTAAGTCTGAATGTGGAAACAACATGGATGTTACTGCAAAGATGGATTGGACGGTCATGTCTTCTGAAACCGTTTTAAGCTTTCTCTTTCAAAGTGATTTTTGTCAAAGAGCTGTTACTGAACCAGTATATTAGCTGAAAACCACAACTTATTAGGACTAATGTTTAGTTAACCTGTAAAATATCAGGAACATTAGCTGCTAACTTTAATGATGATAAACACTAGCATTTTGCTAACATATAAAATATCAGGAACATTAGCTGCTAACTTTAATCATGAAACAGGCTGACATTAGGCTAACATGTAAAATATCAGTAACATTAGCTGCTAACTTTAACTGTCAAAAAGAAAGGCTAACATTAAGCTAAAATGTAAAATATCACAAACATTAGCTGCTAACTTTAGTGATCATAAAGACTAGCATTGTGAGAACATGTAAAATATCAGTAACATTAGCTGCTAACTTTAGCCATCATAAAGACTAGGATTGTGCTAACGTAAAATATCAGTAACATTGGCAGGCAAATTTAGCATTTAACATTAGCTGCTAACTTTAGTCATAAGAAAGGCCAACAGTCAGCTAATATATAAAATATCACAAACATTAGCTGCTAATGTTAGTCATAAGAAAGACTAGCATTGTGAGAACATGTAAAATATCAGTAACATTAGCAGGCAACTTTAGCGATCATATAGACTAGCATTGTTCTAACAAATAAAACATCAGTAACATTAGCTGCTAATTTCAGTCAGAAAAAAGGCTAACATTCAGGTAACGTGTAAAATATAAATATTAGCTGCTAAATTCAGCGTCCATAATGACTAGCTTTGCGTAAACATGTAAAATATCAGTAACATTAGCTGCTAACTTTAACTGTCAAAAAGAAAGGCTAACATTAAGCTAAAATGTAAAATATCACAAACATTAGCTGCTAACTTTAGTGATCATAAAGACTAGCATTGTGAGAACGTGTAAAATATCAGTAACATTAGCTGCTAACTTTAGCCATCATAAAGACTAGGATTGTGCTAACGTAAAATATCAGTAACATTGGCAGGCAAATTTAGCATTTAACATTAGCTGCTAACTTTAGTCATAAGAAAGGCCAACAGTCAGCTAATATATAAAATATCACAAACATTAGCTGCTAACTTTAGTGATCATAAAGACTAGCATTGTGAGAACATGTAAAATATCAGTAACATTAGCAGGCAACTTTAGCGATCATATAGACTAGCATTGTTCTAACAAATAAAACATCAGTAACATTAGTTGCTAACTTCAGTCAGAAAAAAGGCTAACATTCAGGTAACGTGTAAAATATAAATATTAGCTGCTAACTTCAGCGTCCATAATGACTAGCTTTGCGCAAACATGGAAAATATCAGTAACATTAGCTGCTAACTTTAGTCATAATAAAAATCTAACATGTAGAACAGCAGTAGCATTAGCTGCTAACTTTAGTCAAAAAGACTAATGCAGTATTCACGTGCTCCTGGGATGGTCCCATTTCCCGAGTTGTGAATGAATTCATTCTTCCGACTTTGGTTTCTTCATGTGCTTTTAAGTCTTAATGTGGAAACAACATGGATGTTACTGCAAAGATGGAGTGGACGGTCATGTCTTCTGAAACCGTTTTAAGCTTTCTCTTTCAAAGTGATTTTTGTCCAAGAGCTGTTACTGAACCAGAATATTAGCTGAAAACCACAACTTATTAGGACTAATGTTTAGCTAACCTGTAAAATATCAGGAACATTAGCTGCTAACTTTAATGATGATAAACACTAGCATTTTGCTAACATATAAAATATCAGGAACATTAGCTGCTAACTTTAATCATGAAACAGGCTGACATTAAGCTAACATGTAAAATATCAGTAACATTAGCTGCTAACTTTAATGATGATAAAGACTAGCATTTTGCTAACATGTAAAATATCAGGAACATTAGCTGCTAACTTTAATCATGAAACCGGCTGACATTAGGCTAACATGTAAAATATCAGTAACATTAGCTGCTAACTTTAACGGTCAATAAGAAAGGCTAACATTAAGCTAAAATGTAAAATATCACAAACATTAGCTGCTAACTTTAGTGATCATAAAGACTAGGATTGTGCTAACGTAAAATATCAGTAACATTAGCAGGCAAATTTAGCATTTAACATTAGCTGCTAACTTTAGTCATAAGAAAGGCGAACATTCAGCTAATATATAAAATATCACAAACATTAGCTGCTAACGTTAGTCATAAGAAAGACTAGCATTGTGAGAACATGTGTAAAATATCAGTAATATTAGCAGGCAACTTTAGCGATCATATATACTAGCATTGTTCTAACAAATAAAACATCAGTAACATTAGCTGCTAACTTTAGTCATAATAAAAATCTAACATGTAGAACAGCAGTAGCATTAGCTGCTAACTTTAGTCAAAAAGACTAATGCAGTATTCATGTGCTCCTGGGATGGTCCCATTTCCCGAGTTGTGAATGAATTCATTCTTCCGACTTTGGTTTCTTCATGTGCTTTTAAGTCTTAATGTGGAAACAACATGGATGTTACTGCAAAGATGGAGTGGACGGTCATGTCTTCTGAAACCGTTTTAAGCTTTCTCTTTCAAAGTGATTTTTGTCCAAGAGCTGTTACTGAACCAGTATATTAGCTGAAAAACACAACTTATTAGGACTAATGTTTAGCTAACCTGTAAAATATCAGGAACATTAGCTGCTAACTTTAATTATGATAAAGCCTAGTTTTGTGTTTGGGATGTGCTAACACCACAGATCTTTGGATTTAACGTGGTGGGGGTATCCTCCCAGTTTGTAAGGTTCGATTGTGTTGACTGTTTCCTATAGCCTCATGGTAACTTGTTTATGTGGTTGATGCCACATGGTGCCCATTTTGTGTTGCGACAGTTCACTTTTGTTGGGTCGTGGTGTGTTGCTATTAGTGTATGGCAGCCACCTTGTAGTTGGTCTACTTGCGATGACCCTTTTGGTATGTGGCTGTTGCGCTGCACTTTTGAGTGGGTCACCGTTGTTACAGGGGTGTAGGTAATTGCAGTAGCTTGTGTTTGGTTTTTGTGGTCTTTTCACTTCATGATGGCGGCCATTTTTTGTGGGGGTGGCACCCACTGATTTGGCTACTTGTGTGTTTTTTCTTAAACCCAGTGCCAACTTAGTTATCCCTTATATGTGTGATTTTAGTTATGTTCCCTTGCATGTGATTAGTTATGTTCCACATTTGACCCATGTTAACATCTTTTCTTTAGTAAGCAGCAGTATTCCCAATTTGGTTGACAGTATTGTCTGGGTTTGCTTCATTTGAGGGCTTGAGAAGTTGCCATGGGGCTGCTCTGAGCAACATTATGTGTGCCTACTTGAGTGCAAACCTGGATTAATGTACCTGTGAGGTGTTGTCTTGTGGATTTATTTTGTAATTTCAATTTACTTATACAGCCTTGGTAAGTCATTACTTCAGTTAAGTCCAGTGCATTCCTAAGAATAATTAACTTGTCAGAGTGAATGCTTCAGCTGTATTTGGTCCATGTTCAGTTTATGTTTTTGTACATGTGATTGTGAAAAAGAAATTATTCTTTGTTTTAAGGGTGGGGGTGTTACGGCTGTATGTTTTTCCTCTGTGCTGTGTCAGTGTTGTCTGTCTTCTAGTTTTGTTGTAGGAGTTCTCCAGTTGATTGCCATACTAGGTCCACCTGGCCTTCGAAGGTGGTCCTTAAAAGCAGCTGTGCAAGTGTCAGAGAGAAGGCTTCTTGATTTGGGACTGCTGGTCTTGCTGCCTCTCAGCTGGGGCATTTTGTGTTATGTTGTTGTGTTTTGGTGTTCTTAATTTATTGTCTAGTTATGTTAATAAATTACCTTGATATTGTTGTTTTAAAGGTGTTTATTTGTGTTGAGTTTGGGTCAGTTGTGGGGTGTTGTTAGCCCCATGTTGCCACCAAAGGTTGGGGCGTAACAATACACACTAGATGTTCTAACAAATAAAATATCACTAATATTCGCTGCTACGTTTAGTAATCAAAAAGACTAGCATTGTGCTAACA
Organism: Lepomis macrochirus; assembly: GCA_024633595.2. NCBI lineage: Eukaryota > Metazoa > Chordata > Actinopteri > Centrarchiformes > Centrarchidae > Lepomis > Lepomis macrochirus. The sequence goes on along the minus strand of JALXJV020000023.1, from coordinate 3,000,056 downwards.
TGTAAAACATCAGTAACATTAGCTGCTAACCTTAGTTATAAAAAAGGCTGACATTAGGCCAACATGTAAAACATCAGTAACATTAGCTGCTAACCTTAGTTATAAAAAAGACTAGCATTGTGAGAACATGTAAAATATCAGTAACATTAGCAGGCAACTTTAGCGATCATATAGACTAGCATGGTTCTAACAAATAAAACATCAGTAACATTAGCTGCTAACTTCAGTCAGAAAAAAGGCTAACATTCAGCTAACGTGTAAAATATAAACATTAGCTGCTAACTTCAGCGTCCATAATGACTAGCTTTGTGCAAACATGGAAAATATCAGTAACATTAGCTTCTAACTTTAGTCATAATAAAAATCTAACATATAGAACAGCAGTAGCATTAGCTGCTAACTTTAGTCAAAAAGACTAATGCAGTATTCACGTGCTCCTGGGATGGTCCCATTTCCCGAGTTGTGAATGAATTCATTCTTCCGACTTTGGTGTCTCCACGTGCTTTTAAGTCTGAATGTGGAAACAACATGGATGTTACTGCAAAGATGGATTGGACGGTCATGTCTTCTGAAACCGTTTTAAGCTTTCTCTTTCAAAGAGATTTTTGTCAAAGAGCTGTTACTGAACCAGTATATTAGCTGAAAACCACAGCTTATTAGGACTAATGTTTAGCTAACCTGTAAAATATCAGGAACATTAGCTGCTAACTTTAATCATGAAACAGGCTGACATTAAGCTAACATGTAAAATATCAGTAACATTAGCTGCTAACTTTAATGATGATAAAGACTAGCATTTTGCTAACATGTAAAATATCAGGAACATTAGCTGCTAACTTTAATCATGAAACCGGCTGACATTAGGCTAACATGTAAAATATCAGTAACATTAGCTGCTAACTTTAACGGTCAATAAGAAAGGCTAACATCAAGCTAACATGTAAAATATCAGTAACATTAGCTGCTAACTTTAGTGATCATAAAGACTAGCATTGTGAGAACATGTAAAATATCAGTAACATTAGCAGGCAACTTTAGCGATCATATATACTAGCATTGTTCTAACAAATAAAACATCAGTACTATTAGCTGCTAACTTTAGTCATAATAAAAATCTAACATGTAGAACAGCAGTAGCATTAGCTGCTAACTTTAGTCAAAAAGACTAATCCAGTATTCACGTGCTCCTGGGATGGTCCCATTTCCCGAGTTGTGAATGAAGTCATTCTTCCGACTTTGGTGTCTCCACATGCTTTTAAGTCTGAATGTGGAAACAACATGGATGTTACTGCAAAGATGGATTGGACGGTCATGTCTTCTGAAACCGTTTTAAGCTTTCTCTTTCAAAGTGATTTTTGTCAAAGAGCTGTTACTGAACCAGTATATTAGCTGAAAACCACAACTTATTAGGACTAATGTTTAGTTAACCTGTAAAATATCAGGAACATTAGCTGCTAACTTTAATGATGATAAACACTAGCATTTTGCTAACATATAAAATATCAGGAACATTAGCTGCTAACTTTAATCATGAAACAGGCTGACATTAGGCTAACATGTAAAATATCAGTAACATTAGCTGCTAACTTTAACTGTCAAAAAAAAAGGCTAATATTAAGCTAAAATGTAAAATATCACAAACATTAGCTGCTAACTTTAGTGATCATAAAGACTAGCATTGTGAGAACATGTAAAATATCAGTAACATTAGCTGCTAACTTTAGCCATCATAAAGACTAGGATTGTGCTAACGTAAAATATCAGTAACATTGGCAGGCAAATTTAGCATTAACATTTAACATTAGCTGCTAATTTCAGTCAGAAAAAAGGCTAACATTCAGCTAACGTGTAAAATATAAACATTAGCTGCTAACTTCAGCGTCCATAATGACTAGCTTTGTGCAAACATGGAAAATATCAGTAACATTAGCTGCTAACTTTAGTCATAATAAAAACCTAAATAAAATAAAACCTATATAAAACAGCAGTTGCATTAGCTGCTAACTTTAGTCAAAAAGACTAATGCAGTATTCACGTGCTCCTGGGATGGTCCCATTTCATTCTTCCGACTTTGGTTTCTTCATGTGCTTTTAAGTCTGAATGTGGAAACAACATCGATGTTACTACAAAGATGGAGAGGACGGTCATGTCTTCTGAAACCGTTTTAAGCTTTCTCTTTCAAAGTGATTTTTGTCCCAGAGTTGTTCCTGAACCAGTATATTAGCTGAAAACCACAACTTATTAGGACTAATGTTTAGCTAACATGTACAATTTCAATAACATTAGCTGCCAACTTGAGCGTCCATAATGACTAGCTTTGTGCAAACCAGTGTGGGAATTATACCGCGGCCACGCGGCCATGGCCGCTGTTGCCCTACACTTTGGCCGTCATGCCCCGTGAAAAAAAAATCATCGTACGGCCACAGTGGCCTGTGTGCCCTGGCCCTGTCCAAGTTCCATGTATAAAGCTTCAGTGCGGCATAGTGGGCTTGCTTTGAATTACAGCGAGCCACCCAAGTAGGTCTCTGAACTTCAATTAGTTCGTGGATTCGCGCAGGTGCAGTCAGTGTCATAATCACATCGATGATCTCACGCGCACGCCTCAAAACAGCAGTGCGAGAAGCATGTAACGTTAGCACATACAGAAGAACGACACTCACTCAGGTAGGCATCGTAAAGGATGACGATTCTCGGGGCCCATGACTAAGAGGGGGCCCAGAGAAGCCCCCAATAAAATTGTGGTGCTAAAAAAATATATTTGATGGTAAAAATTATTGACTTAAAATTATTCTATTTGCTGTTTCCTGGTGTCAAAAAAATGTATTTGTTTAGGAAACACAAACGTCCGTGGGCCCCTCTCCCCCTCTCGATTATCATAAAATGGTTCAGTCCGCCCAAATTGTATCCAGGCAACACAAGCAGCTTGACTTCACTTATAGCGCCGGCAGAATATCAACTTGACAGAAGAGGAAGTGACTTACGGCACTTTTCTGTGCGTACGCACGCTTTGTACATGAGGCCCCAGGTCTCTACGGTAGCATTTTTCGATAGAGCAGGGTGCAGCGGGTGCACGGCTTTACCTCACATGCAGCCGGTGTCGGCATCTTTGTACGAGGCTCCGCACACTTTCAGCATCCTACTGCGGTCCACGCTGTTGCACCTGTCTTGCAAGCTAGTTTTAATGAAAATTCATATAGGAAAAGTCAGGGAGCAGCAAGGCTTTGTGATTTATTTAGACAAAGTTATTGACAAAGTTATTTCAAAACGGTCAAAATGATGCCTTGTTCGTTCTAGTGTTAAAGCTAATTACCATACGTTTGAATGTTGCGGTTAAAATGACTGCTGGTGGCCGTTCTAGTGTTAAAAGTGCATGATAACGGAACTCAATTTTCTCCCCATGTTAGGTCAAGAAAACGCTGGAAAAAATAACAATACACAGTTTTAGTTAAACGTTCAAAGCAGTCAAACGCACTATGTCTAAATCATGCCTCGTTCCAAACAGAATCAAATGAACCAGCAGCAGCAACTGGTCCGGGGACCAGTTGCTGCTGCTGGTTGTATTATACCTTTTGATGTATTATACCTATATATGCAAGTTCTGCTTAAATTATTAGAAATTTTATATGGCCATTTTGTTTTATGGTGGTGTTTTCTTGCTGAGATTTTTTTTTCACCACAGATTGTAATTCCTGTTTTTTAAATTGAAGAGTTTTATTTTGAAATTTCAGTATCAGTGTTGAAGCAAATAAATATAAATACATTTCATTGTTTTAAGAGTGCTCAGTGTTTCCGTTACATTTCAACTGTCATGTTAAAAATATTAGGTTAGATTAGATTAACTTTATTGTCATTGCCATTGTACAGTACAAATATGTACAATACATACATACAAATATAAATATATGTGAATACACTATATATGACACATGTACAGCTATGCACAGTATATACATTATACAGTACTGAAGTAGTGCAGTATTACAGAGGACAAATTACGGGTGTGGACATGGGATGGAGTTCAATTGTCTGATTGACCTAAATATATGAGAATGATAGTCAAAATACCATAAAAGCGCATGATTTTATGTAAATTAATAGGAAAAAAGTCTCAGCTGTGTTGGGGGCCCTGTCAAGATTCTTTTCATGGGGCCCACCCCAGCCGGTATTTGCCATTTTTTGCATGGTGAACTAAGCTAGCTGTTAGCTACATAGGACAACAAACACAAACAAACACACATTCTCACATGTAATGGACTGAATTAACTTTTTTGAATCCTTTTACTGGCATTTGTGTTGTTTCTATTGTTGTTAAGGGTGTATACCTTCTGGATGAAATGGTTCTCTCTCACACACTCACATTCCACATGATATAGAGGACTGAATGAACTTTTTGAATGATTTTATTGGCATTTGTGTTTCTGAATGCTTTTATTGGCATTTATGTTGTTTCTATTGTTGTTAGGATGAATACCTTCTGGATGAAATGGTTCTCTCTCATTAAATCTTTTTTTATTAAAAAAGTCATAATCCATGTCTTATTCCAAATTAGGATGTTATGGTATCAATCTGAATGGGAAAACCATCGAATTGTACTCAATGGCCTTTGTGCCCTGTCATATGGCCTAGGTGCCCCTAAAAAAAAAAGAAAAGGTAGAGGCCAAATGGCCTTGCCCCCATAATTACATAATTCCCACCCTGGTGCAAACATGTAAAATATTAGTAACATTAGCTACTAGCTTCAGCCATAATAATGACTAATATTCAGCTTACATGTAAAATATCACAAACATTGGCTGTTAACTTTAGCGACCATAAAGACTAGCTTTGTGGAAATGTAAAATATCACATAACATTAGCAGCTAACTTTACCCATAATAAAGACTAAGGCTGTTTCTCAATCTGCATTCTTGTCTGTACTTGTGTTCTTGCGAAACGTCATCAGTCAAAGCCAAGTACAGTGAAAGACCCGGATGTGTTCTCGCTCCGCCCGTTTTACCAAGCCTGCATCGATGGTGACTTGTGTGGACTAGCCAGATATCCCAGAATGCATTTCCCCACCAAAAAGCAGAAATGTCAGAAGAGAAAACTCACAATTCTAACTTATAATACTGCTGTTTTTGTCACATGTAGTAGTTTTAAGAGTTTTTTATGCGGGAGTATAGCTGTTTAAACTCCAAATATGTGGTTGATTTGTCAAGACAGAGCTGATTTAAAAAATTGCTATGACATTTTCGGAGATGCTAGGTCCCGTTCGTTAACGGGTCCGGTCGTCATCAAGTCTGCTGCTGTTACAATTGCTGAATGACTGACTGTGCTCTCGTTCCTGGAAGTTTGTACCCCCAAGCCAAACTTGCCAAACTAACATTCAGCTAACATGTAAAATATCAGTAACATTAGCGATCACAAAGACTAGCATTGTGCTAACATGTAACATATCAGTAACATTAGCTGCTGACCTTAATAAGATTAGCTGCTAATTATAACCATAAAAAAAGACCAACATTCAACTAACATGTTAAATATTAACATGTAAGTAACATTAGCTGACACAGACACGTGTTGGCATGCCATCATCTTTGATGCGTCATTGTTGGGCAAGTGCTTGTCCAATGATGATTGATATTTGGAAATGTTTTCCTTTCCGGGTACAAATGCACAAAAAGGAAGTTTTGAAATCACAAGTTTACCGTTGTTCCTTTCATGTGTGACGCATCAGCATATTGTCATTTTCCAGAGCTGATGGTGTGGTTTTGTCTCTCTAAGTGACAATATGCTACTACATTATGGTTAATGCTATTTACTATATGCTTTTTTTCTCTGAAGTGTCCTCTGACACACAATGACTAATGAGTGTTAGCCTTGATATAAACACACAATTTTAACACATTAAGTAAATATTTTCAAAAGTTATGCTCCAATTTAGAGGAAGAAACACTGCTGAGTGGAGGAACATTCATTTGAGCATCTCTCAAAAATCTTCTCATTTAGAAATATCAGGTTTCCCTTTTCAGTTTCATGGATTTAGTTGCCTCCCATATGAGTTTTCAAGAAACTAATTCAAATGTAATTTCATCTAATTCTCAGTGATCATCCACGTTGTATTGTTAGTACTAAACACGTACCTAAACAACAAAATAAGTCAATTGTTAAGTGTCCCACAATAACATAAAAGACTATTTTCCAAAACAACAAAAGTCCATTGGAAAGTACAACACAAGACTTTTGGAAAGTCTGACATATTTGACCGTCCCTGTAAATATGGCAAGTAGCAGTCCAGAGACAGGCAAACCAGACCTTCAGTAGCCTAAGACTGTAAATCACATGACGTTTGTGAAATGTTGGTAGTTTGGTTAGGTTTAGGAAAAATGGTTGTTTGGATAAAAATATGTGCATTATGTAAGTCACGTGCTTCAAGTCATCTATAAAATGTTATTTAAGTTCAAACGTGAACTTTGACTTTCCTTGGTATCCTGAGTTAAAGTCCTGAGTTTACTTGACTCATCCATCCACCTTACATCTACTTACACGGACTTTGTCGCTCTTTATACCAGGTCACCTGACTTATTCTGCCACTACTGGTCACGGACCAAAACACCTAAATATGGGTCGTAAAAATCTGCTGCATCATCGACCTATATGGCTGTTTTTCTGGTGTGGACAGGCTGTGAGGATTCTGTTGCAATGAACATAATTCTGTTCAGTGTTCTGCTTGATGGCTCTGTTGGTGTAAATGAAATAACAGCTGTAGCAGGGCTGCCTACTTTTCAATTTAGTTTGGAGTGAGATTCAGTATTGGACTGTTACGACCCGTGGCCTGTTTGTAAGTATAGGGCTGGAAAAGGAAGCTGGTGTAGGTGAGAGTATGGTGGTCTACAGTGAAAGAGACGGTTGTTACCGAGTACTTGGAGTCTGCGGCGAGCGTGTGGCAGGCGGCAGAGACAGTAATCGGCAGTGGCAACAGTGGGAGTCCCAGTCTTTTGTGTTTATCCAATACCTTAGTTCCCTTTAAAAAGGACCCTTGTTGCTCGCTTCCCTGTTGGGTGTTGTTTTCTGTTTATTGTGCATTTAGAGACACTTTTTAATAAATCCCTTTTTGTTTTTAAGTTACTCCATTTTCCTCATTTTGTTCTGCCCTGGAACAAATTATTAATTGTACTTACCTCCTCCCTCTGGGCTTCAATCTGAGGTTCATAACATGGACATCGATTCATTTTAGGCCTTCTGTGTCATATCCCACCGCTGGGGTGTTGGGTCATCACTCTTTAATCCTGCATGCCACAGCCACATGTATGTATAGATGAAAAAGCCATGACAATAATTATGGTCAGATCAGTGTGATCAGGATATTTGCCAACCTCCAGACATGATAGCCTTAATTTTGACCAGCTTCACCATGTACTGTTAGTTCATAATAAGCATGAGGGTTCCTTTAGCAATGGAGGAGCCACTTATTTACAGTGGTGTTATCAGGGAAATTGTATCCTTGCTGGGGAGGGATTAAGCAAATAATTGAGTAACAACCAACCGTTGTCTTTGAAGAATTTATTAATAAGAGAAAATAAACAGAATTACTAAAACACATATACAGCTGGTCCAGAGACCTGCTGCCTAGGGCAGCTTTGGGCGTCTGTCCCCGAGCAGAGGGATGCATTATCCTTTACACAGTCTAGGTTTCTATGTTTTGGGGAACAGAGATCCTCTCTCAGACCTGAATGATCATTCCAGGAGAGGAGACGAACAACAAGAGGGGGAGAACACAAAAACAATCTCAGCTCTGACCTAAACACTAGTGTGGATAGTCTAATATAAGGAGAACAACACAATACATATACATGTATCTATAAGCAATAAAAAAAATATTACTAATAATAATATTAGAAGAACATGCGTAAAAGATTAAATGTAAGATGACATAATTTTCTGGTTGGGATTTTTAGCATTAAACACTTAAAGCAGTTTCCTGCATTCTGGTGAAATTTTCTGCATCAATTTATGGTGAAAATGGTTTTGTCTAGGCTGTCAACAGATACACAAAATCAGGCAGCAGTTGACAAATTAAAATATATAACATACCGGAATACGGTTCAGTAGGTGTATGTATGGCTTTCAAGCATTCCATATTTCTTTTTCTTTCTTAATTTAGGCTTCTCTCCCCTTTGTGTCTTTGTTTGGGGAAGTTCGTCTTTAAATGTTGTACCTCAAGGGTCAATTAATTTATTTTAATTCAGTTAGACTGAATGTCAAATCTTTCTGCATATCCATCCCACATCTCCAGAGAGACTTATGAGATATGTCATCATTAATCACAATGTTTTTCTAAATCTCCCCGCCCTATAATCTGCTGTTCATATGCTGATATGATAGAATCCCACACAGACAGACACAGAACCCGTTTGGGACGGTATACATGAGACCTGTACAAAACAAAACTAAATGAAAACACTTCAGCACAAATCCAAATGTGAACTGCAGCAGCTCACATTCCCAACACAGCAAGGCTGTGCTGTTCAAGAGCTACTCCAACTACTGAAGGGCTTGATTGAAAATTACCATGTTTATAACCTTAAATTATTGATCTGATGTGAATTTAAGTCAATGAAATTACTTAATAAACCACTTTTTTACTTCCATTTTGTCAATAGGCTGTAGCCTCATTTAGAAAACCACATTTATTTAAAGTGTTTGCAAATCACATTATTGCACATGTAGCAGTACTTTTTTTTTTAGAATGAAGTGTGCTAGTTTAGAATACATTTTGAGCATAATGCAATTAAAAATTGTAACTGTTTCCCACCACTTTATTTTTATATCTCTCTCTCCCACCAAGAGAGAAATAAAGAGACACGGTCAAGATGTAGAAGCAGGTGCGTTGCCTAAAAAGTTTTGCAACCGCTGCCTTGACTGAGACATTTCTATCTACTTACACCGCGGGTCCCCCTTAAATGGAAGTCGCCATGTTGCGCTGTCATGTTTCTACAGTAACCCAAAGTTAAATTTGGACAAAATGAGGACCATACGTTTTATTTAGCAAAATTTAGAGCCAACAGAATGTGTCGGCCGCCGTAGATTCTCCTGCTTGCTAGCAAAGGGAGGGGTGACTGATTTGTGCATTCATGTACTGTTAAAATAATCACAATATTTTTCCTCCTTAAATCTTTATTGCAAAAACAGGAATAAGGTTTACATGGGACAGAAGTATACAGAACAGTATAGAAATATAAAAGGAGACACAAATAATAGAAACTTTACCAGGGGTGGTCTTTATTAAATAAAGATATTAAAAAGAGCATCATATGTTGAGAGTTTTCACAGATTTAAATTGAGGACAAATGGCCACTACAGAAGTACAAAAAAACCACAAACCTCTGTCAATGCCTCCCTGTGCTAAATGTAACTACCCCTACATGTACAAGCTGCCCAGTACCTTCAAAACAAAAGCCCAAATAAGTACTCAAATTAACTAAAATAATATTAACATTGTAATCAAACTAATTCTTTAAGGTAAAACAGCAACAAAATATATTAATATTTAATGAATAAATATAAGATATAATAATATTAGATATAAGAACATTTTGTGGTGCTGATCAAAGACTGAAGTTTCACAACTTCGTGGAGTTGGTGTGTGTCTGTGCGACCATGTGGGCTCCTTTTTCTAGATGAATGGGCAGAGAGCCAGAACTGCCCTTTCACTGGTCACCGGGACATAAAAACTACATGAAGAGAATCAGCATCAAAATCTGATAATAATCGCTGAAAGAGTTTAAACAACTTTGCCCCACAATAAGGTTAAAAAAAGTCATTTTTCCCATCTGGCTATTCTTCTACTACACATGCGTCACCACTTCTACACATGTGCAGTAAAACTAATATGGACCCTTACATCAGTGGAACTACGCGATTGGCTGAAATATGATTCCCGCTTTGGCTGTTTAAAGCAGACGGCTTTCTAACGGAGGGGCGGGACAACCGCCATCTTTGCCGTTACGTGCTTTCCCCTTAGAGTTGTATTGAGGATGCGACTGAGCGGCGTGTCTCTTGTAATATATGAGAAAGATGTTTGCACGGGGGCTGATCACAATCACTGCTGGTGTAATGAGTAGCCAGATTTAATGTTTGATTCTTTAAGTATATTTTGATGCCAATACTTTTGTACTTGTAAAGTTCTCAATACATACTCAATAGTATGACAATGAGTATCTTTACATACTCATGTAAGTTCTTCTTCCACAACAGCTTGTCTATGTCTACGCCTGATACTGACAGGTTGTGACTACTAAAGCTGACGCAGCTCTCACTTTCTCCTCTTTCCTTCACATCCGTCTTTGTAATCTCAAACATTTGTTTTGTGTGTGTGTTTGCATATGCTTATATTGTGTGCGTGCGCTTATATTGTATGTGTGTGCATGTACTTATGTTGTGTGCGTGTGTGTGACGGACGGGTATCAGCATGGATTAGCGAGTAAAGGTAAGCGTGTGTCTCCCTGTCGAGGCGGATTTCCATCACTCTCCTCCTCGCTCCGGTCGCACACACCGACCCGGTCTGAACCGTCTCTTCCTCCTCCTCCCCCCCTCCGACCCTCCCGCTGCCGTCTCGTGGCGGCGTAGCACTCTGCACGCGTTTGTGTGTGAGAGTGTGTGCGCTTGTTTTTTTTGGTCTCAGACCGTCTTGCGATGCCATTTCTCCCCCGGGACGCGGAGCGATTCGATGGGCTGTCTCTTCTCTACTGGTAAGCTAATTCCCCCTCTGCTCCTCCCCTCCTTCTCTCCCTCTGTTTCTGTCTCGTGCTGCTGCAGGAGCTCCTGCAGGAGGTGAAATAGGTTTACAGCCTGTTTACCGGCAGATGCTCTCTGACTTTAAGTCCATGCATGTGCGCAGTTCTGGGTCGTGCGTGTCAGAGCTGTTTTAAAGGCACCGACAGTTTTATTAACAGAACATTCAGTTCAGGTTCTGTTTCTGAGACTTGCTTTTCTTTTAGAGCTCAGAGGAACATTGTGTTTGTGTTTTTAACTTTACTACATTTATCTCTTTTTTTAAAAATAAATATTTCGCCTTTAACTTGAGACACACAAGGGCTGCTGTCACATAAATCTCCTGTAGTTTTACAGGATATTTCTTAGTGAAGCTGAAACGGTCTATTAAGATATTCCAGCCTAAAGGTATGATAACTGATCAATCATTTAACTTATCAATCAAGCAGCCTACAAATGTCAGACTTCCTCCGGTTTCAGTTGAGGATTCGCTGCTTCTCTTTTTACATGAATTTAAAAACTTAGTAGGATGTCACCAAATGCAACAGGGGTTATTCGGTATTTTCAACCATACTGTATGACGATTAACTGCTTCGTCAGTTAACTGAAAAAAAAAAATAAAATACTCGAAATACTCATGGATGACAATCGTTAGTTGTGGCCTACTACTGTTGAGGAGCAAGCGATCCTTCAACTGATGTGATGAGATGGAGATACAAGGTTTTCCCAGCAGGTGAACAAAACTTCACTTCAAATATAAAACAAAGTATAACCAGTGGCGGGAGAAGTATTCAGATACATTAAGTAAATGTAGTATAACAGCAGTATTGAAATACTCCTGCATTTAAATTTACTTTAAGTACCAAAAGTAAAAAGTACCTTTTATGGATTACATAATTATGATAATTGATGCATTGATGTGTAAAGATGGTGATACGTTTAATTGTAGGGATCTTAATCTAATAATCTGAATCTACAAAGTAACCAGCTGTCAGATACATGCAAAATGTTTTATAGAACAAAGTAGAATAACAAAGAAATATCCAGGTGAAGTACAAGTACATTAAAATTAAACTTGTAGGCCTCTAACTTATGGAAATCCTGTAAAGCTGAGTCACTCTTAAGCCAAGACAAAATATATGATCATTTAGTTTGATCCGATTCTTGTTCCTACTGCCTCCTACAGACTGCGGAGAGGCTTTAGCTGTAAAATAACTCCTCAATCAGCTCACTGACGATTGATCTTTTCTCATCCGATCAGTCAGCGATCCTGTTTGAATTGAAGCTGGAGCAGCGTCCTGCGACTGCTGGTAATCTGTCAGCATATGAATCAATCTGCATCACTCGTCTCTGTGAAAACAGCCGCCGCGCTTCACCGTTGGGACTCTCGTCTTTTCATTTTCCTCTCTGGTTTTTCATTTGACACATGAACGTACGAGAAGGGACGCAAACAGAAGAGGGGAGATTAAATATGTAAAGAGAAGGCAGCAACAGGGGGCACTTCTTCACCATTTTATACCAAAAACTGCTGCCATTATGTGGGAAAACCTCATAACACAAAACGTTATTTCATGCTGGGTTTGTACGTTTACTGTTTGGGTCTGAAGGAACTCCTTTAAAAAAAAAAAAAAAAAACAACACACGAGAGTTAAGCTAAAAAACACCTTTGAAATATTTTCTTGTGTAACCATCTCGATTAGATTGAGAACTTGTGATACAAAGCCTCGCTATTAAAAGACAATTATTCAGTGAAGACAGTGATTAAAAGCTAACATATTTGTCAGCTGATTTATTCCCCCAGTAAACACTTTCCTGATGAGTTTATGGTCTCAGTCGCTAGTTTCAAGTCTTCTTCAACACAGCATGATGTTCATTTAGTAAATTATGGTCCCATTTAGAGGAACAGAGACCAGGAAGCAGGAGAGGCTTCAGGGCGGGGCTACAAGCTGATTGACATGTCACTGGCTTTGGCGACCTGTCAATCAGGACAGAGGCGACTCGTATCTGCTGCTCTGTGTGCATTTTTTTATTAACTGTGTCAGCAGGAGAGAGAGAGCACGTCATGTTTGAGTTTGTTAGTTTGTTTTGTTTTAAAAGTAAATTGTTTTGTTAAGCTTTTTTTTTCTTACCATTTTTTTTACTGATTACATTTCAGTTTAGTTTTTTCTCTATATCCTAGATGTATTTAATAACTGATTAAACATGTTAACAGTAGAACATAACTTATAAGACTTTGTTTTTGTTGTGACACTGATAAATAACCTTTGTGCCAGTAAGTTTCAAACCGACTGGTCCGATGGGGCCGGTAGCTAAAAAGTTTAACGTTGAGAACTGTAGTACCTTGTATTTTTAACAATAAGCAAAATAATAACAACAACCATAGACTCAAACAATTCACTTTATAGAAACCTTTCCGTAAGGTTCAAACCACTGAGCTTTTTTAACTACCTCTATTTTTCAGCTGGGCTGAACTATTTCTCTTATTTTCTTACTGGGTGCACCCTGTTATCAATAACTCAAACTATCAATCCTCAATATTCACATCCGGTGGATACGTCGACTTAATAGTCATTCACTTTTCACTGTATGAGCAATCGCCAAAATCACAATAGCCAGGACACCACAATACACCACATAAACTGTGTGAATACTCAGTTCTGCAGACAGGATGGGGAAGGTAACTGTCCATTCAAGGTCCAAAATAAAAAAATAAGAGTCTGAATGTGTGGGGTTGCACAAGTGGTGCTGGAAGTTCAGTGTAAAAGTGGTTCTGGTTTTGTGCAGTTTATGCTGGTTGTCCTACCGCCGTGGCAGGAGAGGGGTAAGATCAGTAGTCCTTGGCTCAGAGTTCCTCACTTCAGGGGTCTTCAGTCCAGGGATCCTGAGGTCTCATCTGGGTTGGCTCCGCATCAACTTTAACTCAGCTCACAGAAAAAAAACCTGGCCTGCAGTCATCGACACGGCCAGAATAGTTAATTAGTCAAATGTGTTTCTTAAGTGATCATTCCTTTAACTGTAACCAAAATATGCACATATAATGAAACTAGAACAATCAACAGTTTTTAAATGGACCTTTTACACCAAATGAATTACTGAGTAAAATAAACCCAAGTTTCTAATGTAACTAAACACTGCTTATGCTTTTATTTATAAAAGAAGAAGGTTGCAGAAATTATAACCACACAGCGCAAAAGCAACAGATTCACCATGAAAAAAATAAAATGTCTGACAAAACATAACTTAAGTTAGCATCAAACTCAGTTGAATTGTAATACGGATTAACTTTAGTTGAGGTCTACAACAGCAGGCTAATTGCACTCAATGCTAATGCTTTGTTAGCTCTAGGCCCACGCACTTGAACCTGCTAGCTTACCACTAGCTTAGCTTAGCATCTCATGACGCAGCATTTTTTTCCCGCGACTCACCGATTCGGGGATTTCTCTCTGTCATCCGGCAGGTTTCCGTGATCACACGCGCACACCTACAGTCTTAAAAACAAAGCACAGACTGTTGTTACTTTTATTTCACAACTTACTGAAGTTATTTTACACTTTTATCTGAGCTACGTTCGTACCGTTCAGCAGCAGCTCCTCTCCCCACAGTGGCCCCCAGCGTCTGATCGGCGCGTGCAGACTAGCCTGCTACGGTGCTGTAAACATGCGCTCTGATTGGCTGAGGCACTTCCGTGTTGTTAACCCTGTGTGACCCGGGGCCTTTCCGAAACTACAGCTGGGTCTCAGTTCGAGCCCTTCCGTACTTACATTTACTGTTTTGAGGGCAAAGTGCGTTCACACTGAGAAGTACGGCAAGATGCAGCACTGAGAGTACCCGGACGGTGAACTCATAACGGCTAAAAGGTTGAGTGTGCGACCGCCATTTTAGCTACGTAGCGGAAGGGGGCGGGGCCAACAACACGGGAGAAGCGGGAAACCGCAGAGAGGGAGAGAGGCCATAACACAACGGCTTTTAGAAGTTTCGTACACTATTTCATCACTAAAGCCACTTCTGAGCCTAGAAACGGACTGTTTTACGAAAAGTGATGGCGGATTAAAAACGTGCTTTAACGTTTTCTGAGTTAAGGAGCTCCGCAAGTGGCGGGGGGCGGGGACTCCTACCAACCCGCAGGAAGAGCTAGCGAGGCCGGTGTGACACCAAAATGTGTAACCTATCAGATTCTGTGACCCAAATGGAAAGTTAAGCGCCAGAGGATTTGTGGACGATGTGAAGCGGTTATAGTTTGGTTGGGTTTAGGCAGAGCCTGGGTTTAGGCACCAAAGGTACTTGGTTATGGTTAAGAAAACATTCGTCGTTTGGGTGTAGTCACATAATCTGATAGGTCACAGATTTTGGCGTTACACCGGCCAGCCTCCCGCTTACAGAGCCCTCTGCTCTGGCAGTCACACAGACCGCTGCGGCAACAACGGCAGAGGAAAACACAGCTGGAAGGTAGTTTAAATGTTAGGCGACTTGTTCACCTATGGTCACCTAAATAAAGCCCCTCTCCGCCTGGTATCCAGAGCTGCGATCCAGAGCCGTTAAACTACCGCAAATCCAATCCATGAAGAATAAGTAACGTATCCAGCCATTTCCTACCGGTAGACCGCTAACGTTACACCGGGACTTCACTTTCCACCGACTTCTCGCATTCCCGTCTCACTTTGTGAGAGCAGCTGAGTGTAAGTCGCTTTATCGTTCGTTTATCGTTTTTTTATTAAGCTGAGATGTTAATGTTGCTGTGATTCGCTCTGTCACTAGCATGACTTTTACAATTCACAAGCTAAACTAAGTTACTATTACTAACCTTGCTAAGATGGAGAAGAATGAATGAAGAAGATTAGCCTATAGTGTAACCATGGTAACGTTAGTGTTTTGTTGGCAAATGTGATGACCAAAGTTATTTATAATTATAGCAGAGTTTCTTACCATTGAGTTACGTTACAGTGAGCTATTTAAATTAATATAAAGTCATTATCCTTTCCTCTGTATAAACAACGCATAGTAACTAACAAGCACTTAAAAATCTCTTTAAACGTACTGGCGGCAGCTTTCGGTCATTTATGTGCACACAACACAGTTTGAAAGCTAAAATCTTCGTGATTCGACCACAGCGGGTAACGTTACAACCAGCGCCTCAGTCAGACCAGCCGGAACAATCAAAACTGACGCGACTCACCTATGAAGTCTCATAGTAATCCACCGATCGATTAACGTTATATTCCAACAAAAAACGGTCTTGTTATGTTGTCAAAGGTCCAGACGAACGTAAAAACATTCAGTCCAAAACACAGTATTCCATCAATAAATCCCCGGGACAGCTGCTGCATCCTTTAATATTTGCCGGCAGACGTGGCTGATATGTCATTATAACTGTATTAATTCCGATTTGATCTTTGTTCGCAGATTAGCCGCTGAACTCTAACCTTTCGACTGACAGCTAATTCGACCCAATAGGAGCTCACATTTCCCTTTCACAGCCTACAATAGCCAACGAAAGCCTGCGCTGTAAGAAAGGGCCCGCCCCTATTACATAGTGGGTAGGCCGAGCCAATTGCAAGCAACTGCGCCGATGACTGGCACTTCCTGTAGCAAATAAAATTCTTAAAATAACATGCCCAGCTTTAAGTAGGATGGGGTGGTGATGGGCAGGAGTGGTGTGAGAGACCGGGGTTCGAATCCACTGTGAGACACCCAACGTGTCCCTGAGCAAGACACTTAACCCTTAGTTCTTCCAGAGGCGTGCGACCTCTGACAGCAGCTTTGGATTTAAGCATCAGCTAAAATGAAAAAAAGTAGGAAGTTCATAATCTACCAGCAAAAAAACACATCTGTGTCTGTCTGGGGCGTGAAGCAACTACTGAATTAATTTTGGAAGTGTCCACTGACAGGAAGAGCAACACCAAGTTAAACACATGCACAAAATGAGCCATGCTGTGTCTGTGTGTTTACTTGCTTTTCCATAAAGTACATTTGCTGTATTGGGGCCTAGAGTGAATGTCCCTCACTGACTCACTTAGTCACTGACTCCATCCTGTCCACATTGTTTAAAACACTGTCTTGGGGAAATGGTTGTAAATAGTTTGAAAAGCCCCGGATCTATTTATCTTTCACTCCGTTCATGCATTAAAGCCTTTTAAAATAATATTATACTGGGTCCTCCATCCATTTAGCAGAACTACAGAATACATATTTGAAAGCAATACAGAATGCATGAGAGCCTTGCTACATTATATTCCAATATATTTTTATATATTCAATTGTCACCTGCCGCCAGAATTTTGTGTTTCCCTTACTTAAGTGAAGACATTTCCACCATAAACTGGTGCAGACAATTTCACCAGAATCCAGGAAATAAAGTGTTTAATGCGCTATTTTTTCTGGGTGAAGATCACCACCCGGAACCCCCTTTGAATCATATTGTTTTTACGGAATTTTTATAAATAGTTATAATTATTACAAGGATAACACATTAATTGAACCTATTATATTTAATGAATAATACGTAGAGTAAATTATCAGTTGAAAAAATGACATCTGACTTCAAACATGCAAATGACTTGCAAATACAAATACAAACATTTGTACAAAATGTCCCGAACAGGGCCCCTCCACAAATTTGTATTTTCTCACTCCAAGGTTTTCTGAAAAGTTGGCAGCCCTGCTAGTAACAGTCTGATAAATAGGCATTAGTTATTGTTGGCAGTTCAAGACATAGACTACGCATGTTATCAAGTTATGGCATTGGAGAGAAAAGGGTTAATATCCAATTGTAACTCACATGGTGATTGTTGTCTTGGTCTGTGATTTGTTTTTTGTTTTTTTTATTGTAGAAAATTCACTTTATGGCATATTTCAGAACATAAAATGGTGTTAAAACAGATTACAGCAAAGCCAAAAGAAAACAAACCAAAGAAGAAAGTTGTTGGGTGTTTTATTCAAGTATTTCAAGGATTTTGTTAAATGTGGTCAGTAGATTTTACCTTTGAGTTTTTGAACGTGTGTCACTTTAAATGTTGCCGCTGCAAGGAATTGTGGGATAGCAGAATCTCCTTTCCTTTCGTTAAGGATAGTCCGGTGTACCCTATGCTAAAGGAGATAAGGAAGGAAGCACCTTTCCTCAGCTTTTAGAGAGTTCGACCTGCTCTTATCATGGCTGCCTCTTCACCCAGTTAGGAACCTTCCTGAGCAATAAGACTTTTCGACCGGAGCCAAAGTGTCGATCAGCATTGGGTCACGCTGGTCTGGACTCTGGCTCTTTGGCGGTGTTCCCGTATGCTCCTCCTGGCCGGCAGCCTGAGTGTGATGTTAATTGCTAGCGGCAGGTAGTGCAGATTATCAGGTCTTAAGTGATCAGTTTAACTGCTTCCTCGTGTCCCAGCAGTTGGCTTCGGTGCGTATTGTGGTGTGTTTGTGGGGCTCAGAGCTGCTGCTGCTCAGGTTGTTCACGTGAAAACCAACATTTGCTTTGCTTACGGCGGTAAGGGAACGCTGTTGAACTGAATTCATGCAAAAACCATTAGTCCTAATTGATACCACTGTGGAATACAGACAAGTTCCTCGCATCCAAGGGACCAAAAGAAACCCTGTGTAATCCAACACATTCTCATCCCAACACGGCTCCATGATGAAGTTAGCACCAATAAATATGTGTCCGGTTAAACCTTCAAAATAAACTTGCGGTTAACATTGTCAAACGTCACAATTTGTTAGGCTTGGGCAGTTAAAGTACTTGGTTAGGATTGGAAAAAATCATGGTTTGGTGTCAATTAATTTATGTAAGTTAAGTGAAAGTGAATTGCGCAACTTACCCAACTGACGTAACTTAAATAAAAACATTCAGTGTTTTTTGTTTCACACAGGAAGCAATCACCTCTGTCCCAACCACCTTCTTACTCAGTCTTTCTATTAAATATGCTGCACCTACCATTTGCGTTGAATAACAGAGCTACAGGGCTTCCCCCGGTGCGTTACAAACCGACGCCAAGCGCTCTTGACCATTTTGTCCACAAGCGACGTCTTGGGAGTGAGAACGGGTTGTCTAAGCAGATGTGCTAGAGTCCCGTTGTATTGCTGCAGTATTTTATAAACTGATCATATTTTTATGAAAAACTTAAATCTGAAAAGTTGTCAGTCAAATGCAGTGAAGTAAATAATACAATATTTACTGTGTGGCATGTAAATATAAAGGTGCACGAAAAGAAAATAATCAATTACAACAACAGTGTAGTACTGCACTTGAATATATACACCTTAGTTTCCTTTGTTGTGTTGGTTGTATATTGACCCATTTCCAAAATCTGGACCACTGAGGACCAGCTGTATTAATATGTTGTATAACGTGTGGATGTTTATGCACCACGTGGCTCCATCGACAGCACTTTGGTGCTGAAAACCATGTGACACTGATTTGTGGTCAGGCCAACGGAGATGTGGGCTGCGTGTAAACCAAACCAATCCTGTGAATGGTTGAGAGACTCTGGATGTGTTTGGATGACTCTTTTGTCCAAAATAGTTCCTTTCAAGCTGACGCCTGCCTTAACGCACGTTCTCCGCACTCTGCCCCATCCACACTGCTCCGCATTAAAACGTGTACGATCTCCGTCCACAGCAGCGTTTCAGCTGAATTTTGGAGTTGGTGTCCGTCTACATTAAAACGACTGAAAACACACATCACGACATTCGCGTGCCGGTGTAAACATGAAGCAGATGGTCTGTTTCGTAGTTACAGAACATTTGGTGAAAGAAACAGACAAAGAGTCAAACCAGATTTTTTTGCAAGAACCAATAACGAGCTGGGACTGTCACTGAATGTATCACCGGAGTGTGGCGGCGGAAAACAGACTGGGAGTCGTCACAAAGTTAGCGGCGACATGCACAGTACAGGTGTAGGGAGATAAGTGTTAATTACACCGTCCACAATATTTTAATAAGAATACGATGACAAAAATTCTGTCAGCAGCATCGTGTTTCTGCTCTGCGTCTTCACTAAAACGCCCTCCAGAGTTTTTACATTTACTCATTTAGCTGACGCTTTTATCCAAAACGACTTACAGCTGCTGTACATGTCAGAGGTCGCACGCCTCTGGAGCAACAAGGGGTTAAGTGTCTTGCTCAGAGACACAATGGTGGACGGGTCACAGTGGGGGATTGAACCCGGTCTCTCACACCAAAGGTAGTAGTATTAACCATTGCGCCATCACCGTCCCAGTTTTAAAACGCAAAACTGGGTCGGCAGTGTTTCCAAACTTCTCCGTTTTAGGTCTTTCGCCGTTGTAGTCTGGACGGGAGGAGCAAATGTGGCGAAAGGTTTTAATTTGAAAACGCAGCCGTGTGGATGCGAACTTACTCCTCCTTGAAATTAACATGAAAGTCGGTTTATTGGTTTGTTGCAGCTCCCACTGAAAAGGTGCTGTTGGAGGATCCAACAAGCACTTTGAAGCACACTGATGCCCCACAGATTTAAATCTATCACCACCTCCAGCAAAACAAAAGAAAAGGTCTTTGAGATTTACAAAAACAATGAGGACATCCACCTCAGTGAGAAAGTCTTGCTTCTGATGTCTTTGCTTAACAATTTAAATCAGCACTTTGTCTCTGATGTGTATTCATATATGAGGTTGTAGCCTGTGCGTTAAGATCAAAATAAGCCTCTTGAGAGAGATCAGCGTGACCTCGGCTTCACCTTGGGCTCTTTATTCATCCACTTCACTGTACATTATCCCTTACATAACGCACTGTACGTGACCTGGTCCCGAGAGCGGCGCCGACTCGCAGCGTGCTGGAAATGAAAACAAAAGAAGAAAATGACCAAGATGACATCAGGGCAGCCGTCCCGAGCTCAGCTCCATGTTCTCTGGGTTTCAGTGACAGATGAGGAGGAGCTCATCTCCTCCCATCAGAGATTCTGCTACTGCACTTGAATATCTCCATTTTGGAGACTTTAGTCTTTTACAACATTTATCTGATGGCTGCAGAAATGTGTTGCTTTGCAGATTTAGAATACAGATTCAGCACGAAGCTACACCAGGCTTCCGTTAGATATGCTCACTTTAAGGATTTATAGCAATTGGTTATATACTTTGAGGGTGCGCTCAAATAATCTGAGCAGGATTCTGTAGTGGAAATAATCCCCCAAAGACATTAAATCTGCACTGGCTCAGCAGAGAAAAGAGAGAGAAAAGAAAACATGCAGACTTTTCCACAAAGGGGGTCAGGCTGAGGGGCCAAAAGTCTGACGGGCAGGCAGGAGATCAGCAGGCCGGCCAGGAGGGAGTGGCTCCATCTGACAGGAGAGGGAAGAGTTGG
This sequence comes from Lepomis macrochirus, assembly GCA_024633595.2. Taxonomy (NCBI): domain Eukaryota; kingdom Metazoa; phylum Chordata; class Actinopteri; order Centrarchiformes; family Centrarchidae; genus Lepomis; species Lepomis macrochirus. The sequence continues at coordinate 2,979,002 of JALXJV020000023.1, read as the reverse complement.
CTTGTGCTTAAAATGGATTTTAAGTCAAAAGCGTAGCAAGTAACCATTTTGTTCCCGCCATTCACATCACATGTACACCCGTTCCAGTTTCCCCATTAGCCTGGCAGGGTATACACCGGCCCATTCATTCCTCGCCAGATCGTCTAATGTGCTTGCTACTGAGCCGTAATCTCTGCCTGATCCCTGCCTCTTTGAACCCCTAACTGGATAAGTTTGCCTCGTCTTAGTAGCCTGCTTGGTATTGACCTCTGACTGTTTCAGGCCACAAGTAAAACTGAACTTTTACCTTTGCCCGCTGGGTCCGAGTCGTGCTTTTGGCTCTCCTCCTAGTTATACTGAGCTGGTACAGTCTGGCCCGTAAAGTGTACCACCGCAGACCCCGCAAGGCGGGGCCGGCCCCACAGTTCAAACAGGCCCCCTGCTGGGATATTTATAAAGCTCCAGTCCACATTATCATTAAACTATTTCTTACTCTACCTGTGACTGTCACCAGGGATGGGCAGAGATACATCAAATGTCAAATGTCATGTATTTTAAAATAAGATACCAAATAGTCTAATTTAAGAATATCCAAATAAACTAGTGTGTTTTTGTATTAAAATCCTAAAAAGGCCAGCAGCAAAAGTCCCTGGATGACCTTTATAGCACAGCTCTGCATAGGAAAGCTCTGTCCATCGTTGGTGACACCAGACACCTCCTGCATACTGAGAGTGAGCTGCTGCCTGCAGGGCGACCAAGCAAAGAGCTATAGGCCATCTATACGTCTCTGGATAGAGAGGATGTTTTACACTGCATGTAGTATTAACTCAAGTGCTGTGATGAGCGGCGATGTGGAGCGTTGATGTAATAGGATGTTTGTATATGTTTTTATATATTTATATGTGTTGATTTAGGCTAGTGATGCTTTTATAGGTCTGGTGAGACCAAAGATGATTTTCCTGCCTTGGCTGGACGATAAAGCTGTATTCTGTTCTAATCTATCACCCAGATGAAGGTTATGTTTAAAGTAACCTACGGATTAAACAGCTAACAGTTTGCTAATCACTCATAATTTTTGGTTTTGAAGGACATACTTTGCATCATCTGAGCTACAAACACCACCAGTGGTAGATGAGTCAACCTGCTGTTTAATGACGTTGCAGCACGTTGTTAATGACACTAATGCACGCGTGTGCAATTATTTCAAGGGTACCTTTATTTTAGTACTCAATTAGCTTTACATTATTTATACTCTTGTATAAATAATAAACTGCATCTTAAACCTGTCTATGTCCTGTGCATACGGTAGAACAGACTTTGACTCTCCCAGTCTCCTGGCATTATAAATCTTATCCCGGGGCATCACATATAGACGCTTTGTCAAAACGCTTTTTATTGCCCTTTAGTGTTGTTTTTGTATGTGTAGGGCTCCGCAGTCACTTTAGCAAGAACTGCAAAAAAAGACGTGACACAGCGTAGCTATGGAGGGGAATCAAATTCCCCTCAATGCCCCCCAAAACTCTCGGGCCGGCCCTGGGAAGAACAGTAGATGCTGCGTCTACACACACACTTTGACACACAAACAGAGACGTAAGCATCTGAAACACATTCTGCTGCGACGGTGAGCTGAGCCTCGGGACCAGACCAGCAGACAGCAGGACCACGTTAACCACGTCTGAGGAGTCTCTGTGTCGACGATATAATGACAGCTGTTTAGTGTTGTTTGATTGTCTGCGCTCTCTGTTTGTGTCGGGGCTCGCTGACATCCAGGTCACCGCACAGTTCAACCGCCGTGCCGTTGAAGAGACGACAGATTTTATTGGTTAGGATGTGGCTGGGGGGAGGAGGGGTGGGTACGGGGGAGAAATGACAAAATCCAGTGATGATTTGATTATTTTGTGCAGCGGAGCAGCGAGAAGAGAGAGAGAGAGAGAGAGTGGGGCTTTGGATGAAGCAGGATGATGGTATGTTTTTGAATCTGTGGTGTTTTTGCTTGTTGTCAGGACGATCATGGGCCCGCATGGCATCAGCCGAGCCGTACAGAGGCTGGAGTTCTGCGACTGCAAGAAGGGACTCGGTGAGCATCTTCCCCTGACCCCTGACCCCTCTGACCCCTCTGACCTCTGATCATTGTTAATATAATCTCACAATCTCTAAGCTGCAGCTCAGTGTGATTTGGCAGCAGATCTGTGAGCACCGGACAGCTGTGTCAGACGATCCACAGATCATTTGTTTAGCATTTGAGTTCAGGCACTTTGTCCAGATTCAACAGAAGTTTCCTGACTGACCCGAGCTTGTCTGTATGCGTGCACAGGTGTGAAGATAATCGGGGGTTACCGAGAGCTGACGGGAGAAGAGTTCGGTATCTACATCAAGAGGGTGATAGGCGGTGGGCTGGCGGCAATGGACGGTAGGTAGCTTTTTTGGTATTTTGTCTTGTACAAGAAAATACAGTTATTATTATTATTATTATTATTATTATTATTATTATTATTATCCTCAGTCACCAGCGTCTGTCTGTCTGATTGTCACTCTGTGTTCCAGGTCGGCTTAAGTCAGGTGACCTGATTTTGGATGTCAATAACATCAGTCTGATTGGGGTGACCAATGAGAGGTGAGGTTGACATGTGCTATCTGCACTTCATTAATGAGTGTGTTTGCGTGTGTGTTTGCACGGGTATTTTAAGGTGAGGGGTAATTAAAATGTTCAGCATGCCAGCAACAGGGCTCTAGGAATCGCAGTGTCAGACTGAAATATCTCAACAACTGTGAGATCTTTGATTGATGCCATGAAATTTGGTACAGACATTCATGATGCAGAGGATGAATCTTAACTTTTCTTTTAGAAACACTAGACAGTCAAAGTTTTCACTTACCTTGATAAGTATTTTCTGTCCGTGGCATTTGTGGTTCTAAGAAGATGTATTTGATTTTGGTGATCCTCTGATTTTTCATCCAGCTCAACATGTTAACGTGTCCAACACTTTGGCTTCTGACCAAATACCTGCAGAACTAATGACATTCCCCTCAGCGTAAGCAATACTCAGTGTTTAGCTCTAAGTAGCACATGCTAGGAGACGGTAACTTCAAGGATAAGCCATATTATATAATTTAGTTACGCTATGTTTAGTTACCATATTCATTATATCTTCATATGTAGTTTACCACTAAGCCTGATGTTTATTCCAGTTACAGTTTCATTTCTGTGAGTTGGTTTTATTCATTATTTCCTTGTGCAAGAAGCAGAGTCTTGGCCTCTTAATTTACTAATGTTAAGCACTAACTTGTCAATAATCATAACCATTCATGCAGAAGAAAAATTATTAAGTCTTTACTCGCACATCGTAAATAATTTTTCCAGTTCACACATATCTGTTATACTCTGTAGTGCAGTGAATCATTCATCCTTAATCTCTTGTGCTGCTGTTCTTCTTCATCTTCTTCTCCTTGTTTTATTGATGGGTGCTGCTGACTTCCCAGCAGGACAAATACGCTTTTGTGTCAAGGTCAACTCTGACAGGTTTTTGCTCTTTTGACCAAAAGCAAACTGCCTCGACAGAGCTGAACTATGAGGGAACAGAGAGCTGCAAAGTCCAAAATCGAAGAAGCGACCAAAGCTTTTTAAACCTGGCAGGTTTATTGAAGTTCCTCCTGTCATAGAATAAACTGCTCCTTAACAGAGACCTGGTTCAGACATGAAGATGTCGTACTAACATAGCTTAGAATGGAAACAGATATTTTGACCAGACAGAATGGAAACAGAGATATTTTGACTGACTAACACAGCATGTTCCCAGCTTGCTAGCGTGTTAGCTTCGGTAGTTCAAACCCTCAGCACGTCGCTCATCAAACCCTCGTGCCCTTCCTGCATTTATGTTTCTGCAGTAATTGTGATTGAGCTTTAATCTGTGCGTATGAGATGTTGCACACCAGCTGATGACGTTACCTCTCTGTCCTGTTCCCTGACAGGGCGGTGGAGATCTTGAGGACAGCCTCACTCTCTAATCACATGTCCCTGCTGATCGCCAGAGATGATGAATCCAGGTAGGAATAAAAAAAAACACGTCACCGTTTTCCTCACATCACTTTTTTTCCTTTTAATCTTTTCAATTTCTTAAGTCAAACAACATTTTGGGGTGTAAAACTGTCTCAGGTTCAACGTGTCCGATCACGTCCCGTTGGTTGCTGCTGAGTTTAACTGAGGACACATCTCGGTGTCTCGGGATCATGATCATGTGTGATTTTGATTCATCTTAAATTAGTCCAATTACAGTAAGAACATTAAGGTGCTTAAGGTCTAGCCGTACTCGGTGAGTCCTGCTGGCTCTGGTCCATTGTGGAATTACACTGCAGCTTCCAACCTCCGGTATTGTTACTGACAATGAATGTAATTGTCTCCTCTGCCCACACGCAGCATGTGGTGTTGGATTATTGAGGTATCGATGGATTTTAGACCAGTGAAGACCAACCCGGACGTCCCCGGTCTTTTTATTTTATTTTTATTTTCGTTAGTTTTTGGCGAGACAGTGGAAGCAACATCTTAAATTATTTGAAAAACCTGTGTCCATTAATTTTTATTGCCATTCATTCATTAAATCCCATTATGTGTTTTGGCACACCAACTCAGCTCAAGGCACCTCACAGTTCGACTAAATTCAGAGGGCTACAATAATATCTAATATCTCCAGGTCAACTGGAAACGTACTGTAGGCCAACATCCCAAGTCTGCCTGTAGCAGCATACGTTACGTTATAATGGTCTGGGTGTTGTTTAAAATTTTACGATACTAGCACCCAAACCAGACCCTTAAAGTGATACCGATACCAATAGAGTACTTCATTCGATAGCTTGCGTTAAAAGCCACCTGTTGAAGCCGAAGTGGTTGATTGGTATTATTTTTTTATTGTTGTTACGGACAAGCAAGATTTTCTTTTTTTTTGTTTGGACCAACTGTTATATAAAAATATTGGAAACTTGCTCCTCATCTTAATTAGGTCATGCAGACACGTGTAATCAGAGAAAGGGCAGCTCGGAGGTGTTTATTAGTGAAATAGTTTAGTGACCAATGTGAGTTGAGGAGAATCGAGGAGTTGTTGAGGACTTTGGAAGTTAACATTTGGGGGCGGCTGTGGCTCAGGAGGTAGAGCGGGTTGGCCGTTAATCGGAAGGTCAGCGGTTCAATCCCCCAGGCTGCGTGTCAAAGTGTCCTTGAGCAAGACACTGAACCCCGAATTGCCTGTTGCCTGCTGTTCCGCCGGTGTATGAATGTGTGCGAATGTTAGTTTCTGTTTGAGCACTTAGGCTCAGTGAGTGATTGTGAGTGAAAGGTGAATGAAGATGTGGCGAAAAGACTAGAAAGGCGCTATACAGTTGTTAAAAGTTCACCACAGAGAATGATTTTTTTAAACTTTGGGTCAACAAATCTTCGCGAGAGCTTTTTCTTTTAGTGGTGAGTCACGAACCTCCTCCAAGTAAAAGTAAGAAGTAGAAAACGAGAAAGAAGCTTGAACAAGAAGCTAGACTGTAAAGAAGAAAGCTGCACATAACCGACTGTACCGACGACATCTGATAAAAGCAGCCGGAGGCTCCGGGAAGAAAATCAGCTGAGGAGTTGATGTGATGGAACGCAGAGATCGATCGGTGACAAGTGATGCGAATTGCAAATACAAATGTAAAGAGTCGTGTTAAAGGTGATGAAACAAAGGAAAACTACAGCTTGTGGTGATAATCTGGTAACAATGACGAACGTCCCTGAGACTGCAGCCGATGCTGAGGCTTACAAGAGCCGTGCCCTTCTTTTCCTTCTGGCATGTTGCTCGCATGTAACATACAAATACTAATTTATTTCCTGATTACAAAAAGGACAAAATACTCGTTTGACTGGAAAAGTCTTGACACCACTTGGTGCTGAGCTATTCGATATCGAGGACCAATACGCAGCCAGTTTGACACAACTTGCATATAACGTGGCTCTTATCCAGATAATTACATGCGTCTACTTCATAAAAGCCAAGTTCCACCTTTTACGTTCGGTCAACGGTACGTCATCAATTAACATTTAGAAAAGAGATATTTGACATTTGTGAATGTCCGTGTCCCAATGCATTTAAGAATGGATTTTTCCTACTTCTCAGTTCCCTAAAATCAAAAGTTTTTTCGTACAGTTTTAATCCTTTAAACTGTGACGTGTCTCCAGACTTCCGCTCTGTTTATTATCTTTTGTTGATATACCTGATAAAGGTCATGCAGACAGACACATCCCAGACACCAGCTGATGTTTGAGTCCACAGGAGAGGCAGGTCTTATTACCTCAAGCTTGGACTCGCCGGTTGAAATGAACCATGTCTGCGTTTGGATCTGTCCTCGGTGTAAAGCTCTGTGCGGCTGACGGGCAGCACCCTGCGGTTCACCAGCAGGAGGTAAGCTGACCTGGCACTCTGCTGTCCCCTGTGCTTTTCCACGTCAGCCTGCCACGTCGAGACAAACGCACAGTGACACAATAGGGTCGCTCTGCCGTCTGACAGCAGGGAAAGAGCTCCGGCCGATCAGAGATGCAGAAACAGCAGCAAGCGGACTCTGCTCCCAGGTTGTACTTTTTGGAGGACGCTCGGCAGACTGCGGTCGGTTTTTAACCACCGTGACCGATCCCACTTGAGCTTCCAAACACCCACATTTTACACCAGAATTTCTTTCATCCCTCTAAAAGATTTACCGGTATGTTCTCCGATTCCCCAACTCACGCTTAATGTCCAATAACAGCATTCAGTGTCGGTGCAGGAAGCAGTGAGTCCTTTAGTAACCAACATCAACAGTCCCCTGTGTGTTCAGTTCCTCCTCATGTCCTTCTGATCACTTTTTATATCCTGCCACTTTTCTTGCACAAAAAAACACCAGATGAAGGTAGGGGTATAAAGGGGTTTCAGGTGGTCTTTGACTTGGCGTTTGATTTACACTTAGTACACCGTGAAAACCTTTAAGTCTCAGAAATAAGTTCATCAGAGCCAAAACCATCTGTCAGTTAATCGAAAAATTTATCAGCAAATATTTTGATAGTTACTTTACATCAAATCTGCCCTGAAAAAATAAACAATACTGAAAAAATTGTAAATTGTTATTATTTTTTCTTTAATTTTGAAAATCCAGAGGGATGATTCACTGTAAGCCCCTGGGGGGGGTTCTTACCTCTTACAAACAACACATGGGTGATGGGTTTGGCTTTAGGAGGAAGCTGTAGGACCGATTCAGGGAGGAACAGAAGGTTATTTGAGGATCGACCTGCTTAAAAAGTTCCAGCTTACAACATTTGATAGGAAGCGACTGTGTTGTTGTGACTGCAGAGGAAAGGTCGTCCCACCTCTGGCAGAGAGAGGAGTCCTTTCATTTTCATCCTTAGTATTACGAAACCACACCGGTGTGTGTTTGTTAATGCAGCTTTGTGCCGACACGTCTGATATTTGTTTTTTACACTTACAACAAATTATGATTATTAGTTGCAGCTGCGCAGAGCGGGACGGCGGGTCAGGGCGAGGACACCGTGATGAAATCACCGGGGATTTGGTTTCTGGTGTCCTCACAGGTTCACTGGATAAAAACGGAAAGTCAAACGTGGAGTCTAAGCTTATTGAAGGAGATTTGTGAGTTCAGGATGCTGAATGGGGTCGAGCCCGGAACTTCTGGAAGTTTATGTAATTTTTAAGCTGCTGTCCAGACGTGAACAATCAAATTCTCCGGGGTCATTCAGGAGCAAACAGTCAGGGTACAGATACGTACCTTTTCAAGGGCGGGTTTCATGTCAGTCCACAACTTTAGACTGAAATATATGAACAACTGCTGGATAGATTGTTCCTTCATGCTCCCCTCAGGATGAACTGTAATAACTTTGTCGACTCTTGTTTTTCTTCCAGTTTACTTAAACACACAAAATAGTAAGTGCAAGCATGGAAGGGCACAAATTTAGACACAGCATGAGTCTTATTCTATGACAACATAAGACTAGATGGACCTTTTGTTAAAAATCCAGACGAGCAGCAACTTTTGAAGACCGGTTTGCATGAGCCGAGGCTGACGAGCTGAGATGTTCTAACATGGCCACCGTACAGAAGGTAAAACCTGTCGTCACCATCAGGACAGATTGTTATTCTCTTTTTTTTCATTTATCCATCAGCTTCTGTCAGCTGCGTCACAGTTTTCTGCTTTAACCCTGCAGACACACCCACATTTAGAAACCAGCAGCCCCCCACAGGTAGACTCAGACACAGACCTGGACTCCACCGAGCCTCTACTGCGCCTTGTTTCCACTGAGCAGCTGTGGCTTTAAATAAGAGATCAAGAGGATTTTGAAAATGACACTCAGCTCTAATCAATCTGCATTAAACAACAAAGTCAGACATATTTCCTGTTTAAGAGCCTGTCAGCTTGCGGTTAAATGTGTTTTTGAGATAAACTGTTTTACCAGAAAGAAGAAATCGAGAAGAACAGAAAGTAATGTTCCACACTTTATATCCAGAAGTTAACTTTCCTCTCGCTGCTTTATAGTTTAACTGATTGCTTTGGCACCTGTTTTGAAGCTACAGTATAATTTTGCAAAACTCTACACGCTAACTACAAAACCAGCACTTAAACCAAAAAACCAAACATTATAAATCTCTTGCTAAAGAAGACAATTGTTGCAAAACTCTTCAAACTCTTTTAAAAGTTGCTTTCGCATCATTGCAGTACACACAAGCACAACTATGCACTGGTAGTGTAAATGAAAAACACGTGTGTGGATGCGTGTTCCTCACTTGTTTTACATGACTTGGGTTTATTTTGAAAGGGACTCTGTACGACGGCTTCAGACGACGCAGAGAGACCCTGTTGTTGTGGAACATTGTCTTATCTGCCTGTATGTCGTCCTATAGTTCTCTGAGTGTGATGCTGTTATTTGCAATGCACCATATTTACAATGGGGCAGCTGACCTTTTCCACCAGAAACTGGTTTTCTTGCAATTCTGTGAAAAAACATTTGATTGGTTTCACAGTATTGATCCTCTAAGAGCCATTTATGGGTTTTGTGTTGGGTACAGTACTCTAGTGGGCCAGTAGGTGGCTCCTGTCTGTTTTGGGTGAAAGGTAATTTAAGTAGGAACCTTTGCACAGGTGACAGGTGTTGCTGGTTGGAGGGGAGCACTTAGAGTTTTGTGACCTGGCTCTGGCACGCTACAATGCACGCACGTATTAGTGTTGTATGAAAATGTGTAACATTCAATGGATGATTGTATTTTCCTGAAGACCATCATCGTTAGACAATAAATATTCAAATAAAACGGCAAGTGCAAACAACAGTATTTCGTACCACACTAGTGGGCCATCGCGGCTGGGCGAGCGCATCAATTAGATGCGTTGCTATGCAACCCTCAGTGGCTTTAAGCGGGGACTTAGCCGCTACACTTGTCATTACAGTTTCTGAACCAGTACCTGAGCTGTACAGCAAAAAGTTACTTACTGCTTCTCATTTCAAAATAACCAGATGAGACCTGCAGCAGTATTTCAGCTCAGATTGGGTTGAACCCGTTGCCCAGCTTCACTTTCATCAGTTATTGCTGTATGTTCCTGACTCCCCTCCCTCTTCCTGGTCCTTTCCTGATCTCGCCCTCCTCTAATTCTCACCCCTCTGAAACCTCCACTGTTAGCCAAACCAAATGTTTACCTGTGGCCTGTTTACATAGAGTGCTCATGCTCTGATTGGTGTGTGAACTAATAATCAATGTGGAATGCAACTGGCAAAATAGTGAAGCGAAAAATAGTTATGTTTACAGTTTAGACAGACGTGTGTTATTGGATTGCAAAGTGTGAAGCAGTGAGTTGTATGTGTGTAAAGCAGAGAACGTGCACTCAGTTTGGCTTCATTTGGTAAATGATTTGACTGCAAGTTTTACTGGTTTCAGAAATAGTGCTTCAAGAATGACCTCTGGTGCTTTCTCTCTGTGCACGTCCTGTTTAAAAAACATAAACAGCCGATAACATCCAGACCAGACAGGGATGGTGTGAGCGATCAGGGACCTCAGGTTTCCTCTGCGTCCATGTGAGGGAGACAAACGCTCACAGATCTGCCTGCTCGCTTCAGATCATCCACAAAAACACCCTGTGAACTCACGCCGTCACGTGTTCTCCACTCAGACTTGTTTAGTAAAAGTGAACAGGTAGCCAAGAAAAAAAAAGAAAGTGATTGTGAAGAGGAGGAGAGTTTCTCCAGTTTGTGGATTTTCATGTTTTCTGATCAGCTGATGAAGGAAAGAAACACAGACAGATCTGGTGTTTCCTTTCTACATGATGCGAATTCATTCTGCACATTCAGTTTGTATGTATTGTTTATTAGGCTGGTTTCCCTTCATATTATAGTCTTTCTCCTCCAACAAAATCATTTCACAGTCTGACGAGCTCTGGCTATGATTTTATAACACTTCTGAACAGCTGTTTCATTAAAACAAATACTTTTACTGCAAAAAACATGTTTACTTCTACGTCTCTGCTCTTTTTAAAATGCAGCGCTTGTAATGGAGTATGTTGACTATACTTTTATTCAAGTGAAGGATTTGAACACTTCTTTGTGTTTTCTTCAGGAGGGAGTTTGCTGAGCTGATGGAGAAGTACGGCTCCAATAACGTCACAGCTTCAGGACGAATCTCTCCCACTCAGCTCTCTGCAGGTACAACATGCAGACACATTTATATTAACGTCCTCAGTGACAGAAACACAACTAACTTTAACCTAAACTAGATTATGATATACACTGAACAAAATTATTTTATTGTGGCCAGCCTAAGGCCTTTTATTGTGGCCAGCCTAAGGCCTTTTATTGTGGCCAGCCTAAGGCCTTTTATTGTGGCCAGCCTAAGGTCTTTTATTGTGGCCAGCCTAAGGCCCACCTGTGCAGTCCCCATGCTGTCTGATCAGCATCTTGATATTATCTTGTGCTCACTAACACAGATTTTGACAGATTGGTGAACAATATTTGAGAGAAATAGACCTTTTGTGTTCATAGAGAAAGTCTCAGATCTTTGAGTTCAGCTCATGATGAATGGGGGCAAAAACAAAAGTGTTGCTTTTATAATTTTGTTCAGTGTATGTACACAGTAACCTCAGAAAGAGGAGAAATCACAGGAGTAACGTTACCACCAGCTGGTCCAGGAGCTTCGCCTCCATGATTGTCTGTTCGAAGCTTATTGCAGGACGAGTCGGGGACAGTTTGACAATCTGCTGTCTGTCAGCGGACGTAGCATCACAAACATTACCACGAAGTACAGGGGGTCCATGTGTCCTGCCGAGCAGCTGAGCCTCTGTTTGTTTCAACATCAGTGCTGCATTTTGGGTTTAGGGCTTCAGTTTATCTGGCAGCTGATGTGAAACCTACTTACTTTCTAACCAGCTCAACGTTTCAAGGAAAATGTTGATGAAAGTTCAGCCTTCCTCTGTTGTCATCCGAATCGGGGAAAAAACGGCAATGAGGTCGGGTGATTGCTGATGAACTGCCGGCTGCTCAGATGTTCTCAGAAGTGTCCTGATCTTTTTAGACATTTTCAGAATTTCTAAAATTGTCCTCCTGTGACGTACAACATCCTCAAAGTGTCTTTACTTTCCAAAATCGGTGTGTCCTCTCGTGTCACAGATGAAAATGTCTTTACTTTTGGAAATGTCCTCACTCTCAAGGTTCAAAAGTCAGATTTGTCCCCACAGAAATGGAAATATGAGATGCAAACACACATTTATTTCACCACCTCTCACTCCAACACCTTTTAAGTCAAGCAAAAATCTTTATGATTACAAATACTATAAAATGGATCTGATTAAACCTGTTTTCATTTTTCTCCACCTCCTCCCTCCTCCTCACTTTCTATTCCCTCTGTTTTATCTCTCTCTGGTTTCTTCTTCTTCCTCTCATCTCTGTTCAGGGAAGCTGACGGACACCGCCTCCTCCTCCTCCTCTTCCAGATCAGAGAGCCCCCAGCTCCTCAGTCCTAAAGAGGGGGTCACAGCCTACACCCACGCCCCCCCTTACACCATGCACACGTCCTCGCACGCCTTCAGGTAGATCGCACGGCAGCAGATTTCAACCTTTATGGAAATGTCTGATCCCACCCGAACGAGACTGTTTCATTAGAGTCATTTAATAAAGAAATGCATTTTTTAGGTCAACTAATAATAATAAAAATATATTTAAATGACAGATTAATAATTGACGTTTAAAATAAAGTTGCTCAATGAATCATACACTTTCTGTTTTAGCAGTTTCCTTCACTTAAAATACAACATTATTAGCTGCCTACAAATGTAATTAAATACCACCTTTTGTTATTAGCTGTTATGTGTTGGCAGGGGTCCGGCCAACCGGAGCTCTGAGCCTTAGATTTATTTAAACTTTTAGTTGACACAAATTGAAGCTCCCACAGGATCAAAACTGTAAATCTAAACAAATTTCGTCATTTAAAACAGAATAATAAAACAGATGTAGTGATCGTGACCATATACATGATTCATCCTTTGATTGCAAATTCAGTAAATTAATTCACACTTGATTTTTGTAATGTGCACTACTGTTTTTTTTAACACCTCCATGTTTGTTGTTTATATGTAAATCTAAGGAGTTCAAGTCCAGTGAAAAACCTTAAATGGTACAAAGCTTGTTCCACGGTGGTGGAACGGGCAACCAAACCGCCAAAATGCCACGCAATCATCAACATCAGTGCGCAAGTGACGACCCCAACCCGCACAGTGACACCCAACGCCCGGCATTCCCCTGCGTATCCCGCGCACATGAGGCCGAGCAAAAGAGTGCAAGCGGCACCCGGGCCCCGGTACATCCGGCGTTAATCGTCCACCGGAAAAGCGAGGCCCAACATCCCCCATGCACAGCACGCCGTCCGGCCGCCATGCAGTGCCATCCAAACCAGCAACGAGGCAAAATCAGCTTGCCCAGCTGCATGTCACCGCCAACCCACTCACCCGTCAAGGGCCGAGAACCCCAGGCACACGGCCAGAACAAACCCGGAGCACAGCTCCGCCCCGGACGCACACTGCACATCCGGACAACTAACTTTATACCTCAGGCAAACTGCCAAAGTTAAAAACAACGTTTACGTCCCCAAAACAGACATTTTCAGATCTAAAATGAACAATTAAATGAAGGACTTTTGTTCATTATTTCACTGTAGGATCAGCTGCTCTGTCTGCCTTCATTAATATTATATAGAATATATATTCTACATAATATATATATATTCAATAATCTATATAATATAGTACAAATAACGCTTCTGAGGCTGTTTCAATGTTTTTACTGTAAAAATGTGTCTCAAGGCTTCATTTCCTTCCACTGCTGCAGAATTTACAAAGTTTAGGTCAGAAAAACTGAGACAAAATGTAAATATCAGAGATTTTCAAGGAAGTAATGAGTTAAAAGCTTCAAGTTATTCTACAGCAGTGGAAGGAAATGAAGCCTTGAGACACATTTCTACAGTAAAAACATTGAAACCTGTTCATCCTCAGAAGCTTTATTTGTACAATATTACATATATTTTATATTATTAATGAAGGCAGACAGAGCAGCTGGTCATCAGTTGATCCTATAGTGAAATAATGAACAAAACTCCCTCATTTAATTGTTAGTTTATGATCTGAATGTTTTTGTAACGCAAATGTTTTAACTTTGTTTGCTGCTTACTTTTGTACCATTTAAGGTTTTTCACTGGACTTGAACTACATAGCTTTACGTACAAACTAGAAACACGTTGTTCCGACAGTGTATCTCTTTATTTAATGATAATAATAAAATACTAATTAAAGTTTTTAGACTCCTGCATCAAAGCAAATCTCAGTTATCCTCTCAGGAAAGGCAAGATGCCAAATTCTACTGCAGCTCTGCAGAACAAATGATCCTGTATAATATATAATATGTAATATATAATTGGTACATATTAAAAGCTTTTATTGAGCTATTCAACCTTACAAAAGAGGAGTGCAGAATGTTCCTGCAAAAACAAGGCACCTTAAAATGAAAACTGGGAACATATTTAAATGAGTTATGATTTACTGCTGCGAACGCTTGTAACCCTCTGCAGCTACAGGAAGTAAACAAAGAGCTGCTCTCTGAAGGTCTTTTCAGAAGGTTGTTACATAAAACTGTGAAATTGTATTTCTGCAGCATGGAAACACCAGCAGCAGCTAAAAATAGTGAAAAGCATCTTCAGCAATTTCACAGAGAAGTGTAGGAGGACCAGAGAGAGAGCTAGAGAGAGGAAGAGGAGGAGGAGGAGGAGGAGGAGGAGGAGGAGGGAGGAGGAGGAGGAGGGATTATGTCATGGTGGGATTGAATGTTAGCGGCAGCATGGCTTTGTGGTTTTTAATCATGCTTAGTGTCATCCTCTCTCTCTCCCACCTCTCTCCCCAGTGACAGCGTCATTCAGTTGATATGCGTGGCCAAGGGAACAGGCCTGGGGCTGGTCATCAAGGGCGGAGCTAACCGTGCTGAAGGACCAATGGTGTTGATTCAGGAAATAGTGCCTGGAGGAGACTGCCAGAAGGTCGGCGTCCTAGCAGAGCGCTGTAATGAAAAGAAGTGTTGTAGTCATTTGGACTGTGTGACGTTCACATCGCAGCCTTAAACAAAGCCAACTAAAGCAGCATCATTACAAACTTAATCGTAGTTTTACCTTATTCTTAATTTTTGCAGCGTAACATGAAAACGAACATTCAGACTCATGGACTATTTTTTCTACACTGAATCAATCAAACCTTTGGCTGGTACAAAACACAAGTTCTACATTTTTACTAAAAAAGCCTAATGTGCTCTAAGAAACTCAAAAGGTTGAACCCTAAAGTCACCAAAAACCCCAGTTTATCTTAGCCCCAGTATCTCCGCTGGTACCTCGAGCTCCAGGACCTGAACGTCTCTGTGTGTTCGTGCTGTTTCAGGACGGCAGGCTGCAGGTTGGGGACCAGCTGGTGTCCATCAACAAAGAGTCCCTGATCGGAGTGACGTACGAGGAGGCCAGGAGCATCCTGACACGCACCAAGCTCAGGTCCGGCACACCTGGAGACTTTCTCTAAGGGGTTAATACATTATTCAAGACACAAGAGAAACACGAACACGGGAGTCTGGCTTGAAACATAAATGTGACAACAGCATGTAGTTATCAAGCGCCTTTGGAATTCAGAGCACATCACTTTTAAGGCTAGACTTAAGACTTTTCTGTTCGATAAAGGTTTCACTGAGGGCAGGATGGAGCTAATATTAAGTTATTAAATAGTTTTTATTATTTTAGTTTGTTGATTTCATTCCGAGTGTATTTTATCTTCTGTTAAATCGCATTCATTCTGCATTATTCTATTTCAGTGTATTTTGTAAAGTATATCAGGCCCCTGAGGGTGTTTATATTTTATAGGTTCAGAAGTAATTAGTTTAGAGTGAGTGAGAAATAAATGTTGCTCATTCAGTATCTAATATGTGTCGGGTTAGTTCCCTGGGTTCATGGGAATCAGAGGAAGATTAACTGATAGGGCAGCTGGACGTGGTTGAAGATACTTAAAGACATTTCGTCTCTCGTTCGAGAGGCTTCTTCAGTTCTGAGCGACTGGTTGGAAAACTCAGCCATTTAGCCTCTGTGGGCTCGTCGACAGGACGATCGCTGGTTCGTTAGTGCTCCTGGCTGTATTAAGGACCATTTTCGTGGTCGGTGGAGACACCTGAGGCCAAAGGTGAACCTTCCTTGGATAACCATGACCTGGGTGACTGAGAACCTTCACAGAGGGTTCATGGGAAATTTAGTCTTACAAGAAGCTGCCACTGCTCTCGTTGTCTAAGAAGATGTAACAGTAAATATGTTTATAAATGCTGCATTCACCAAAAATCTGAAAACAGCCCTGTGTGTTTTAGACCCGACCCCACGGTGGAAATTGCCTTCATCAGGCGGAGATCGTCCTCCAGCTCCAGCAGCGGGCCTCACAGTCCCATCTCTCTCCAGGGGTCTGGCGGCGGAAGCGGAGCCCAGATGAGGCCCCCGGGGCTGGGCGCCATGCCTCCGCAGCCCGCCGTGGTCACCAAGATCACCTCCAGCCGGAACCCTGCCTGTGAGACTCTGCCAGCAGTCAACGTCAGTCAGGTATGAGCTTCAGTACAGACCAGAGGTCCACACGAGGAGGGAGGCTGAACTGGTTTTGCCTGATTAATGATTAATTTGAGACAATATTTACTCCTTTTCAAAGCCAAATTATTTTCATCACTCTTCACCTGTGTAAAAGAGTTTGGCAGTTTGGCCATCGCCATCTTGGTTTTTTGGAACCAGATGTTGACCATATTTGGATGAGATGTTGGAGCTCGCTAGCTTGTTTATTTGTTTATTAGCTGGGATGCTAATTCTGGCTAATGACAAACAGGCTTAAAACAAAATGGACTTATCGGAAAAATGAGTAGCCGACTCCTGATAAGCTTTTTCAGTGGCGCTGATTAAATGTACACAGAGCAGCGGATACAAGTCGCCGCCATCCTGATTGGCAGGTTGCCATAGTACAGGCTTATCAGCTTGTAGCCCCGCCCTAAAGCCTCCCCTGCTTCCTGGTCTATGTTGGGACCATAATTTACTCCTTGCACGATTCAAAGTTCAAAAAAATAATTTTCTGTCTTATACTGGCTCCTCATGTAGGCCTTCATTTCAGCCTCTGCCTGAAACAAGCTGTAGATGCTCCTGTCTCTTTAAGCCACCCCCCCCTCAAAGCCCACTGTCTTTTGATTGGCCAAGACCTGAAGCATGTTACCAGGCTGTGTTGTTGCTGGGCGGAACAGGCAGACTGAGCGTTGCCGTGGGAGCAAATGACCATATATGGAACACCGGCTCTGTCTGGCTCCATGAGGTTTTGGCTCACAGGGGTTTCTTTTAAATGCTTTAACTGAGATGAGCTTGTGACTCACATGAACGCATGAACTCTTATCAACTCTTATTAACCAATATTAATATGTCGTGTTAATGTTTGCAGGTACGAGTGTCTCCAGCCAGAACCGAGCCGACTCAGCTCTCCTCCCCAGCAGAGAGCGACAGCATCCCTGAAACACCCCCCGGTATGTTTCTGTAATTCTCTAACTAATTATAATAACTAATCAAACGTTCTGCTGCCGCTGTGAGAACACGAGCTCATTGGCTGGCAGCAGCTGGTGGAGCTGATTCTTCAGTCGCTGCGGTTACACCACCGCAGAATGATTTAGCAGAAATCAGCTTCACCACCTGCAACATAGTTTGTGCTCTCAGTTACCTAAAGAATCACGTTCTGTAGTGAAAAGCCCCTCATATCTGCAGTCTGAAGGGCCATCAGCCAATCAGAGGCCAGAGGTCACGGCACAGGAACTACACATCTATTCATACCTGCATGTGCGCAGAGCAGCTGCTGTATGCTGGGAGGTGTGAATAAAAGGACAGGCGGGAGAGGAGGCAGCGAGGGGGACAGATGGCGTGCGGTTGGCTGCCTGTTGGAGGAGGAAGTGAGGCGGGCGGGAGGTCTGGCCTACGATTGGCTGAGGAGTTGGGAAGCATCATCCCGGCTCTGTGTGTGTGTGAGGGACCCTGAGGTCTTTCTCCATATGTGCGTCGCTGTGTTCGCCGGGTGACGTCACACCCAAAGACTGAAATGATGGCGGTTATTCATGGCGTTTAGTATAAAAGGGAACCTCCAACAGTGAAGTCGCACATGTAAACCGAGTTTGGAGGAATATTTATTAAGCAATGGATTTTAGTGTTTACATGGGAATCACTTTAAGAAATAGCTACCACCACGGACAGACGGACATCGCTTTGTGGTCGTTTGGTGTCTTTTGATTTCTTTACCAGTTATTATAAATATAATATCGGGCTTGGTCATTTTTTTCACGCTAAAACAAACAGTCCAAAAGAAAAGAAAACAAATCCAAACAAATGTTCAAAAATAATTGCCAAATCAGAATCAGGTTTATTGCCAGGTACATTTTCACATACTTGGTATTTCGGTAGAAATTGGTGCTTACAGAACAGATGAACATAAATAGACATATAAATATATTAAAAATTAGCATACATGTTTAATATTTTCAACTTTTGCAAAATAAATTTTTTATTAGCTGATATCAGTGGGAACAGACTCTACTTTAAATCTACGGAGGCCTGCTTAACTAGAAAATGCTCCCAGACCTGCGGCCGAGGGGTTCACTGAGGAGCGATGGTTCAAATCTGTAATTGTTACTGTAAATCATTAACTGGCATTAATTAACCGGTTTTCGACGCTATTATGCAGCTGCCGTAAATTGGTCAAGATACATTATTTCTTACTATGTGTAACAGGCTGAGTCCTTTTAGACCCCAGGGCACAGAAGTCTGGGGCAGCTAAACAAACTATTGTTGGGCATTATGGTGATTTTGCATAAATATGTGATCAGTCATGATCAGACTTTATGCTGCACAAAGCTAGTCTGTGATGCCAAAGCGAGAGAGCTAGTCAACATGTCAAAGCAGGTGGAGGTGTAGCTCTTTTCATGACAGCTCGTTGTGAGTTAATGCTTTATTCACTGCAACATATCAAAATTTAATAGAAAAAATAAGTGCTAATTTGTTCATGATTCAAATGTTCAAAAATAATTGCCAAATCAGAATCGGGTTTATTGCCAGGTACATTTTCACATACAAAGAATTTGCCTTGGTATAAATTGGTGCTTACAGAACAGTGCACTTGGAGCCAAAGTGGTGGTGAGTTTTTCTTTAAACTTCAAGATGTAGCGAAGTGCAACACTTTAAACAAAACATACTGAAGTCAAAGTAAAATTACAGATCCAAAAAAATACTTTAGAAAGTACACAAAAATCTACTTGCTTAATGGTAATTCGTTACTTTCCACCTCTGTCTTCAGTATAGCTAATATATATTTAACTCCAGCCAGGACTGCTGTTAGTTTAGAGCTTCACTACCTTCCCAAAACTCAAGTAGCGCTAACATCATTGACAAGGCTGCCTGCAGATGTGTCCACACACAGTTTATTGGCCTTGTCAGTACAAGTTTTGGTCGACCGACTATCACAAAATGACAAATATTGGCAAGATTAATCCGCTCACGGTTCCATTCCCTCGAAAGGTTGAAATATTCTCTGCAGTGGCCAATTTGTTTTACTTGTAGAGCAAAAAAAGACTCAAGAACCGGTCTGAGTTCTGTGACTGTATGTTGTTGCTGTCTGATGTGTGCAGTGCTGTGAAAACCAGCTGGTCCAACACCGTTAACTGAGCGGGCTTTTGAAAGTGTGTCTGTGTCTCCGTCTGCAGAGGCCGTCAGCAGCCAGCCTCCTCAGAGGAGATGCTCCCTCAGCACCAGCTGCCGCCTCAGACTGGAGAGGGTGGAGCAGGTTTGTTTATCATCGCTCATTTATTTCAGTCCTTGAAACGCTGAAACATGATCCTGGAGAACTCATTAGAGCTGACACGGCCAATTTATCAATCTGTTGATTCACAGAAAATAAATAAAAATATCAACAAAAGTTGATATTTAATAGCTGTGCTAACTCATTTTTCTGGCTCTAGCTTCTCAAACGTGAGGGTTTGTTGATTGTAGATTGAATAGTTGTTTTTTTGCCATATTATAAAGATTATTGTCATATCAGTCAGTACTGAAAATAAAGATTAACTGCAGCTGCAGTCCAGATGCTAAAGGAAAGTAGCAAACTGAATATTTTAGCATGTTTCAGGTTTAATCTAAAATGTATTAAATTGGCTTTTTATTCATTAATCAGTACAAATTAAGGGCTTATTTTAATCTGGGAAATAAAGTAACAATCCCTCAGCCCACAGACCTTTTGTCTGGTGGAAATCATGTATCTTCAAGTCCAGTAACTCGCATGTTGTCAGATCAGTCGCTCCTTTCTGACCTGAGGATGTTCTCCGTCCTCTGAGGCTCATCGATCATCTCAAACATGGAGCTTAAAGCGGAGATACGCTGCTTTATTTGGGTAGTGACAGAATACGTGTGGCCGTTTGTTTCAGGGCGTCACCACTGTGAGCTGATTATTGATCTGTGTGTGTGTGTGCAGGCTCTGGATCTGCTCGGGCTGAAGCCCACAGAGGCTCAGCAGCAGGCGCTCAGGTCCAGACTTCGAGCCGATCCGGCCGGGACGGTGGCCTTCACGGGTAAGACCGCAACGCTCAAATCACTGAACCCGCTTTGTTTTTGCTTCACTTTAAAGGTACGACTTTTCCTCTTAACCCTTTCAGTCCCCAAAGCTGTCCTACTTCCTCCATGTTGTACTTGCAGTATTGTTTGATGAGAGATTCTCTTCATCATGTGTGAGATTTCACTCACTGGAGCTACGAAAGTATAAATATACTCTGCATTCAAAATCTTATGTTGCAACTGCTACTAATACTGTTAATAATGTTGCAGTAGAAGTAGTAACAGTAGAAGGAGTCGTCTGGTTCATTAGAAGTAAGAAGAGAAGTGAAATCTGGACAAAGTGAGGAGCACAACGTGTTATTTAGCTCCGAGCCGACAGAGCGTGTCGGCCACCGTAGCTTCTCCTGCTCGCTTGCAGAGGGAAGAGTGAGCTGTGACTGATGGTGCATTCAGGTGGCGTCGTCTTCCCGAGTTGTGAAGTCGTTCTTCAGTGTGTGTTCATGTGCTCTTCAGTCAGAATGTGGAATCGACGTGGACGCTACTACAAAGATGTTCGATTAATATTATCAGAGCAGATAAATGTAGTTTATCTACAGTAGAAACATGGCGACGTCCATGTAAGAGGCTCCGCAGTGTCTGTAGATAGAAACGTCTCATTCTAAGGTAATAAAAACACAACAGTTCGTTATGTGAGGTCTTTACACACCACAGAAAACATAGTCATGGATCTTATATTGCATTTCTGTCAATAGATCCTCAGAAATATAACACAGTGGACCTTCAAGCCTTCAGTACCGTTATAAACCCAAGTCCTGATCCGTCAGTATACCTTTCCTCGTTAGCTTCAGGTGTTTCTGTCACAAAGAGCGTTTCCTGACCAATGCCTGGAACATCTGTGAATAATCCATAAAACTAATCAATAACTATCAAACAACACAGCAACTCCTTTACAGCCTCTTCCTCCGTTATAAGGAGATAGAGACGCAGCTAAACCTTGATGTGAACATGCTGCTGAGAAACTCCGTACTAACAAACAGGACTTTGACTGTAATGCAGTGTTTTTATGTCGCAGTATTACTACTATTACACAAATACATCCAATTCTCAGGTTATCGTGACTCTTTAAGGCCTATTAGACGTCTTGCTGCAGTTGGCTTCACCTTTGTCCGTCATTGAACTGCGTCAGTAACCGAAATGACACTAAAACCGTAAAACCATGAACTCAGAATATTTGTTCTTGTGTTTGTTCACAGATTTTGAGGGCCTGATCAGGGAGCTGTTCACGCCTCAGCTGGAGGAGCTGACCGTCACCCAGCCGGGGTCGAGGTTCACATCTGATGACCTGTCCAGTTTGCTGGAGTCGCCCACAAACCCGCTGGTACGAACTCACAGCAACACTGACCCTTTAAAAACACACTGAACAGCAAAAACAGCGAATCACACGACAGCTCGCTCTCTGATCTGCCGCCTCGGAGGTTTAGGTCTGAACCAGAACTTGTCAGAAAATAGTAAAAAATGTGGATCAGTGTTTCCCGAAGCTCAAGGCGACGTCCTCCTTGTGTAATTGTTGCAGCTCTAAACAGCAGCAGGTCTTACGTCTAACGTTTAACGTTACCTGATACAAACATCACGGCTGGAGCGGCGTTGTGCAGCGGGGTCCATCTGTTTGTTTCCCATTTACAGAGCCAAGGCTGAGCACAAACACCGGATTGGTTTTCAGCAGACACACAGATCTTACAGCTAGCAGACTGAAAGGAGATATTCTCTGAATCTGATAAAAAACATGTTTCTGGTTAGACTCGCTGACCCCGCCTTAAACTGGTGAAAATTGGACCTTCTGAGCTTCCATCTATATCTGTTTGACTATCATCAACACAAGCGGTGCAATAATACATGAAATCCTCGAAAGCTTGATATGAATTTAATTTGTGGAAACATAAAATTATTCTCAGTAACAGCTGATTCCCTGAAACGTTGGCGTGCAATCATGTAGAAGAAGAAGGGAATACTAAACTATACGAGAAAGAAAGAGTGCATCAAACAATCAGACTGAATGAATGTAAAGAAATAACAGTGTCCTCATGCAGGACGCGACACCGTGGGTGTGATCAGATCATGTTTGGTCATTAGCTGGCGTGATGCCCTGGTATGCCGGTTCCGACCGCTCGATGTGGACGCTCCCACATCGACCTGTTGACGCGTGACCCGTCCTGTCAGCCGGCTGTAAAGATTTTCTAGACCGCCGGAGTCACACGGGCATCCGACCAACAATCAATCGCAGCCTGAGGGCAACGAGCAGCAGTTCATACTGAGAGACAGCAGGACAGAACGTGCTAAACCTCTCGGTCGGACCCAAACCAGCAGCAACGAGTCCTGAGTCCTGAGTCTGCTTTTCTCCTGAGCCGTAGAAACTATTAGCTGCACCGGGTCACATGTTCCTTCATCGCCACGAACACACACACTGTAGTTTATTCAGGCTCAGACCCACACACACCGTCCTGCACTACGGCACCACATGTGGATTCATCCGCCGCTGAAAGTAGTCCCCAACAGATGTTCTATTTGCTCCTGTTTGTCTGATAGAAACCACAGTGTTTGAGGAAATTACTGAGCCTTTTTAAACATGAAACCATAAACCTGTAAGGAGAATTTAAAGGTCTTCAGCAGGATCCAATGGGCTGAGAGCCACAGACTCATCTTTGAGTCTAAAGGTGACATACAGTGATATTGACAATAATAGAGAACAGCCCCGAATGTAACCTGAACTCAAAAGTGTCCTTTAAAGTTATTGAGAAGTTCTTGAAGTTGTTGATGTCCTGGTGACTGTAGACATTAAAAGTCCTCAATTTAAAATTATATTGTTTATTTTCGGAGCAAAGTGCTTCAGAATTACATTTTGAAAGGGATTTATAAACACACAAGAACCCTTAGATGTCCATTAAAGCCAGATAATAATAATATTTTATTTATTATTTAAATCCTGTAGCTTTAAACCGTAATGACTGAAGTTTTAGAGGGTTTATTCATAGGGTAATTAATGAATAATGTAAAAATAATACCTGTATTGATTTCTATTGGTCCGGTATTACTAATGTTGTGGGGACAGAAATCTGTTTAGACATTGTAAGGACTCGCCTCCCTTACGGGGACAAAATACAGTAATACGGTAAAGACTCAGTTAATATCCCCAAAAGTGATGGAAACATGACTGTGTTTGTGCAGCCGTCACCGTCGGACTCGGAGGACCTGGAGGAGATGGAGCGGCTGAGGAAGGAGCACATCGAGGCTCTGAGGGAGATCAAGAGACTTCAGGTAAAACGCACCTGTGTTAGGATGTTTACTTTCAAGCTAGATAAAGTCGTGTTCTTCTCAACAAATCAACTGATTTTTAGTGATTTTTTATAAAGACAAAATAAAAACAGTACACTTCATATTTCCTGTTGACGTCGCCGACTCTGGTCTTCTTCAGGAGCAGCTGATCGAGTCTCAGAGAGTTCACCATCAGCTGGAGGATGAGCTCAGCAAGGTCAAACAGGTGAGACACACCTGCTGCAGGAGCCTGAATCTGCTCCAATAATCATTCAGATTTTGTTACTGTGAGTTGTTGAAGTACTCCAGTAAATACAATTTCAAGCTATTTGACCCTTTATTAGAGCAATTCTTTTTTTATTGAACTGTACACTTTATATACACCTCATTCATCTCAGAGACTAAGAGAAAGTGTTGAAACTACCAAGATAGTTTATAATATAAGCTCCAACATGAAATACATCAGTACAAAATTAAAAAGGCAACACAACATTGTGGCTAGCCACAATAAAAGGCCTTAGGCTGGCCACAATAAAAGGCCACTCCAAAATGTGCAGTTCCATCACACAGCATGATGCCGCAGATGTCCCAGGTTTTGAGGAAGCGTGCAGTTGGCATGCTGACTGCAGGAATGTCCACCAGAGCTGTTGCCCGTGAATTGAATGTTCATTTCTCCACCATAAGCCGTCTCCAAAGGTGTTTTGGAGAATTTGGCAGTACATCCAACCGGCCTCACAACCTCAGACCACGTGTAACCGCACCAGCCCAGGACCTCCACATCCAGCATCTTGACCTCCAAGATCGTCTGAGACCAGCCACCCGGACAGCTGCTGCAACAATCGGTTAGCACAACCAAAGAATCTCTGCACAAACTGTCAGGAACCTTCTCAGGGAAGCTCATCTGCATGCTCATCGTCCTCATCAGGGTCTCGACCTGACTACAGTTTGTCGTCATAACCGACTTGAGTTTGCAAATGCTCACATTCGATGGCGTCTGGCACACCCAGTACAGTGAAACTGCACATTTTGGCATTTTGGAGAAGTGCTCACTAACACAAATTCTGACAGATTTGTGAACAATATTTGAGAGAAATAGGCCTTTTGTGTACACAGAGAAAGTCTCAGATCTTTGAGCTCATGATGAATGGGGGCAAAAACAAAAGTGTTGCTTTAATAATTTTGTTCAGTATATCTACGGGCTGACCGTCTGTAACCGTCTGTGCTTCTGCCATGAAACAGTAAAGTAACATTTAGTTTTGAGCGGAACTGCTCAGTAAACTATCCTAAACTGAACTAAAGAAGCCTCTTGGACGGAGTCGAGTTTCTCTTGATTTAAACCCTCGTTGGTCAGCCGTGACCTGGATGACACAGCCTCGGTGAACTTGTGCAACTCTTCCGTCTTGCACAATATGCATCACCAACAAGGCTGTCAAACTGTGAAAACCGTCCCCTTTATATATTTAATTTACATTATTTGGATGTTTATTGATAATTCCGTCCATTTTAACATTTGTTCCAAACACTGACTCACTCCTGCACAGCTGAAACGTTTCTTCTATGAGCTGCGGGTTGAAATCTCACCGCAGGACGAACAAACATTTAATTTCCTGCCGAAGCGAAGAAGAGTACCCTCTCGAGGTCCTTCAGCTGCTACGACATTCACAAAGTGTAATTCACGGTGCTGTCAGTGTTCAGGACGCCGTCGGGCGGACCGTGCGGTGGGTTTGTTGTGTTTCTGCAGTCGGCCTCATCTGGTGGGAGGGCGTGCGTGGGCGTTTGAAGGGGTGCTTCTTTCAAAATAGATGAGCAGCTGAAGCTTTACACACCTACACACACATACACCCTTTAACTGGGACTCACACAGCAGCAGGCAGCAGTGGGAGGAGAGTAAGGCCACCATTGAATCTTTTTTGGGCTCCTCCTTGTGTTTGTTTGCTGTGATTCACAGCTGAAGGGTCTCGCCCTCTCTGACTCCCACTCTCCCGCCTCTCAACTTTCACTCTGTTGCATAAAGCGATCAATATCTACATTTAGACGCGGCCAACAGATGTACTGCAACAACAAAGACTCGGCCGGGACATTTCCTATCTGTGTTTTGGACCTGAGGAGTAGAAACAGGGAGGGTTAACTTCATGTTCAGGCTTTTATTTCACTTTCATGTATTTCCTGCGCTTATTTTCAGCTGCAGCCGGAGGAGGAGTCTTTCATGCACCTACTGTATCTCCCGTCTCCTCTTCAACACTTTGCTTTGTATCTGTTAATTAATTATTTACTGATCTAAGTGTAAAGTAAAGCAACTCACAGCAGCTTTTCTGTCACGCGAACACATGGAGGTGTGAGGTTTTTTTGTACAGATGAATCCCAGTGTGCGACAGCTGAGAGCATAATGTGTCTGTAATTACTGCTGCTGTCCTCTGACGCTTTGCTCTGCATTATAAAATAGATCTGGTAACTACAGAGCGCTCAAATGGACAGAAGTGGGGACTCGTAGCTAAAACATTTGAGCTTTCAGCTGAATATAATTCTGTGGTTTATCAGCTGCAGACTGGAATCTCTCTCTCTCTCTCGGGTCATGAACTGATCATAGGTCAGATCTCTGCTCTCTCTCTCTGGATTTAATGCTTCGCCTCAGTGTTATTGACTGTGTAGCTGCTGCTTTCACATACAGTTTGCCGGCGTTGACGTTGGCTGTCTGCTGTAGTGGAAAATGTTTTTGGTGGTGTTAGTAACTATCAGATAGAAGTTTGCCTCGCTATTCAAATGAATGCAGAAACCATGAGTGCTGAGCAGCGGCGTTGACCTTCTCTCAACACCCACAGCTCTGACTCCCTGAGCCTAGCATTTAAAACCAGGAGCTAGTTGGTTGTTGCGTTTTATTTCAACCAGATCAGCAGACAAAAATGTTACTGTTGGACAATTCTACAAAACCCTGGATTATTTTCACAGCCCTGTAAACTATAGGTAACAATAATCAGCTGCATCAGTCACATTCAAACTGGCTCAAACAGGTTTCATTTTCAAAGGTGAAATATTATTTATACCATGACTGCCATGTAGTCCAAGGTTGAATCTAATCCTTGACTGAGAGACAGATAATCACTGTCTTGTTTTATATATCATGTGCAGTTAAGAGGCTCGCCATCACACCCGTGTTGTGACCGGTCCTCACAGAGGTCGCCGCTGGAATGTGCGAGTATAATTTTGTGCATGTTCGGGTCTCTTTTCTGAGCTGCAGTTTATAAAACACTGTGGCCCGTCAGCGTTCATCAAACGTAATAAATAGCTGTATTTCACTGTAATATTGTTCAAACTCTGGCAAAGACACAGACTGATAGATGTGCTGCTCAGCTGGGTTGGCAAGGCAGCGCTGGTGCTTTTCAGACCCGACGGCTCCTGGTTGGGTGTGACATGAAACAAAAATAGCTTAACTTTGGCACTGAAGACAAAAAGGTTTAAGGTTTCTGCTACAAGACAAAGAAGTGCAGGTTAATAAAAGGAGACATGAGTCTGTTCCTGTGATGGGCCGCTGCCCTGAAGCTACAGAAGCCGAACAGGAGCAGTGACTATGAAATCCAGCCAGGCTGCGGCGCATCATGACCCAGATCACAGCTACCTGACTGTCAGGTGGTTCAGGCTCTGCATATTTAAAGAACCTGTGCACACGAGCTGACGGCCTTTAATCCTGCTTCTTCAGGACTGATTCCTGAGTACCTCCACGTTCTCACAACTAATAATTAATTATTATTTGAAGGAGTCTCAGTTCTGTGCTTTTACATACTCGTCCACCACTAAGTGTAGCCTTCATCAGTCTTGGTTGTTCTTGTGTTTGTAGTGGAACATTTTGGCTTTTGGAAGTAAAGTGGGATCACTGGACTGTGCTGTTATAAAATACTTTTGACTGTTTGTTCAGTGGTTCTTTAAAGCAGGTTGGATGTTGACTCAGCAGCAGCAGCATCCTCAACTTTAAAAAGGCAGCTGCCTTTCCAAAGTTGAACTAATTGTGTTTTCTGAGATCTCTTTGCTGTTTGTTTTGACGTCTCTGTGAGAACTGTAATTACCAAAAAGAAGACATGTAAGTTTGCTTTGTATTGACCCTCAGCTGGTTGTTTATCTGTCTGTGAGTGATGGACAATCTGCCGGGTCTCTCGGTACTTTCAACAGGTTTCTTTTTATTTTAAAGCACCTGTCAAAGTGAAAGTAGACCTGAGAAGAACTCCTGAACCTAAAGTGCTTTTAATATTCTTTCCTCTGAGGGTGGCATTTCACCAGCGCTGTCATGGCTTTCAGTGAAATCAGCAGCTTAGCGATGGAGGCATTACATTAGTCTTACATAACAACCAAACAAAGCAAGAAACTGCCATAAATGGAAATGTGAACGTCATTTCTCAGTGAGCTCGGGAGCAGAAAAGGGTTCGGGGTGGAAACGGGACCAGACGCCGCTCTTTGTGCTGCCAGGCTGTACAGCTTGTGCACAGTGAGGGATCTTTCTTCCGTTATGCTGCCTTTTCTGCAGAACTGTAGGGTTTGCTGCAGAGGAGAGGCGGCTGACACGCTCTTTTATTAGAACCTGGAGGTCAGGCTTCAAGGTGGGGGAGGCCTCTCATGGCGCCCCGGAACCCCCGACGCCACAGCTGGGGTGAGGACAGCTCATGCTGGGATCCATTAGCCTGGACACACACTCCTCCAGATGTGCTTAAAACCATCTGTACAGTCTAAACTTCAGCGCTGACTGTGTCATTCACACAATTCATTTGACCCGAATGAATTTAGGATCCGTTTCTTGTGATCAGGTTCAGAGCCCTTTGGGTCAGGCCTGACCACCGGCTCAAGACAAAGGGAGACTGTGACTTAAAGATCTGAGGACACATTCAACAAGCAGCTCAAGACTCTCAGACTTGCTTTTGTTTAGTTTTAGCTTCTTTTTTTAGTCTTGTTCTTTTAATAGTTTCAGCTTGATGTCTGCACATCATCTTTTATTGGCTCTTTTGTGGAGCACTTTGTTACCTCGGCTCTGGACAGGAGCTTTATAAAATACACAAACCTATTTACTGACAAAACATTTGTGTACTGTGCCACTTCCTACTAACGGTGCATGATGTAAGATTCTCTACTCCAAAGTTCACATCTGAAAACAGACATTTGTGCAGAAATGACAGTAAGCGGTGTGGAGACGAGGACGGCTCAGTTTGCTCTGAACAGAGCTGCAGATCAGACTGAGTCATTTTCTTTTTTAAGTATATTTAAGAGTAGCTTAACACTGAATGCACTTTTTTAACCACTTAATAACCCCCTGATATACTGTAGGTTAATCACCTTTGAGCACCTACGATATCCAGAGGTGTGAAGTACAAATACTTAAGTAGTTTTTCTCTGGATTATTACTTTACTTGAGTATTTCAGGTTCTTGTAACTTTTACTTTTAATTGGCTTCATTTTTAAGCCAAATAACTTTTTACTCACGAGACATCGTTACTCTTCAAAGCATGCTTTCTCCTCTCGATGCAAAGGAGCAGCAGCTCTACTCAGAGTTCCTCACGGATGACTGAGCTTCTCATCATATCTCTACAGCACCAATTATACTTTCCGCGTCTGCGAGTACCGAGAGTCCGCGTGACGAAAAAAATCGTCATCAGAGGTGGCACGCTTAGGGTCCGTGCGGACGTCCGCGTGCATCCCGTTTAGCGGTGACTAGCGCTACCAGGGCACCGACCGATCTACTGCGCATGTGTGGAACGTGTCCGCCGAGCTGACTGCAGAAAGTAGTATAAACAGAAGTCTTCCGTCTCTGCAGGGTCCGCAGCTGGCCACGTCCACGTCCGCTCCCGAGTATATTCGAGGCTTAAGAGAGAAGCCAGACACCCTCTATAGCAGTGGTTCTTAACCTGGGGGTCGCGAGAATGATGCTGTAGACACAAAACCACTTTCGGTGGACCCTGTAAATATTTTGCACTGTTTAATCCAGTAGGTGGCGGTAATGCAAAAGGCCCCCCGAGTCCCACACAAGCCACAAAGCAATGGCTTTTTTTGGTTTTGGGCCAATTTGATTCCGTCTCCGGACAATCCAAGCAACTGTAAACTTCCATCTGTCCATTCATTAGATTGAATAATGGAAAAAACACACAGAGTTGAATTTTTTTTTCAACTCCGTGTCCTCAGAGCGCTCCTTCGAAAACGCAAGGCACAGCGCGCAGAACGCTCACTGCCAGTAGAATACAATTTAAAACCGGCGCCTCTCACTGCAAAAAACGCATTCTGTCTGATCCAGGGGAATATTTGACAGAAAGGTTCCAAATCCCTGCTCTATAAAAACACTGTTTTGGCCCTTGTACCTGCGATCTACTTCTTTCGGCCATGACCACAGGTGAGGGTAGGCACATGATAGATTGGGCCATAGATTGAGAGCTTTGCCTTCCAGCTCAGCTCTCGAACGTACAGTAATACCGCAGCTGCTTCTCCGACTCTCCAGCCAATCCCCTGCTCCATTATCCTCTCACTCGCGAACAAGACCCCAACATACCTGAGCTTTTTCAGTGGGGATAGGTTCTCATTCCCAAGAATTCATCCTACAATGTAATCCCACACACCGCCACAATGTGAGCGCACAAACAGATTTCCCACAACATGAGTAGTTCCTGTATCCACACACATTTATTCCTGTATCCCCATGGGGACATCTCAATGACATAATGCATTCCCTATCCTAACCTTAACCATCACAGCAACACGTCTAACCTTATATAACTAATCTTAACCTGAACCCTAAAACCAAGTCTGGGCCCTCAAACAGCGTCTCTGCCCGTGGGAACCTCAGATTTCCCCGTCGGTTAGTGTGTATTCAGGTTCAAGTCCCCGCAGGGATATAAAACCATGCGACACACACACACATTCACATATGCAGCAGAAAAGGAAGCAGACAGGAGAGATCTTGGCGGCCTCGCCTCTCCTCCTGTGGTGCTGTCATATGTAGTGAGAGCTAACAGGACACACATGAAGAAACACGCAAGGTGTGTTTATTTCTGAAAAACACACACTTCACAAACAGAGTGAGAACAGTCTGTTACTTTCATTTTACCCACAAAGGCAGCGTGCAATTCAAAAAATCTGCAAACCACTGTTTCAAGAAAAAGACTGTGTGTGCGTTAAGAGTTGTGTGCAGCGTATGGACACACATGGATGCATCATGTTATAATGAGAAAATAAAAAATTCATAAGAGCATTTGAGTGATATAGCAGATATAGGGGTGGTGATGGAGCAGTGGATAAGACACATGCCTTTGGTGGAGACCCGGGTTCAATCCCCCACTGTGACCCGTCCACCATTGTATCCCTGAGCAAGACCCTTGACCCCTCGTTGCTCCAGAGGCGTGCGACCTCTGACATGTATATCAATTGTAAGTCGCTTTGGATAAAAACATCAGGTAAATGAATGAATGTAAATGTAAATATAACAAGTTAAAGGGATGTGTCAGTATTAAAACAAACATTTCTAAATGAAACAATTAATCATTTGGTATCTACTAATAGTAAGAAAACATGTAAAACATCTATAACATGTAAAGATCTTGTCCAAACGAGAAAGTGTCTCAATAATCTGCAGTTCCTTGACTCCATCTGCTGAGGATGGGATGGAAAGCTCTAGAACAGCTACCGAATGGGCTTTGTGCTGAGATTGTTTTGTCAGCTGCTGTTTCCCACGTCAGGAATGAAACTTGAACCTCAATCTGAGCGCACTTAATAGTTTTAAGCTGCATTAAAAGTTCCACCTATTTGAATTGAGAGGCCTGAACCAGGTCAGAGTGAAATAAATGTACGAAAGTATGCGGACAGCAGTTGAGATTGCACAGTAAAGTGTTAAATAAAGGTACTAATACTTTGAGCAGCACTGTTTCCACCTCTGTGCCGAGCCGTTCTCCTTCAGCAGTGCCTCCTGTGTTCACAACTCACTCCTTTTGTCCAGCCTCGTTATCCTTTATTACCTCTGAGGATCACTTTTCCGTCTGTGAGCGGTGTTTATTTCAGGGCTGGGAGGGTAGAGTTACTGGTTGCCAGTGTGCCAACAGTACTGGGAGTGGTTGTTTCCCAGTCAAGTGGGGTTGCAGTATGGTATTGTTGCGGGTATCGGTTTCACCGCCCTGAGAGTTATGTAACTTCCACTCTGAAGGCCTCACAGACTGACTGGAGATAAACTGCAGTCACTGGTTTCCAAGGCCCCAACACCACCTTATACACAGTTAACTGGAGTTTATAGTAATTAAAACACCCAGAGGATAAAAAATAACAACCGGTTTTCACTCAACACGTCACGTCACGCTTGAGGTCATGAGCTTCAGCGTCAGTTTGAGTTGAAAAGTGGTGAGGACATGGGGGCTCAGACTAGGGGGATGAAGAGACACTCATTCACTCATATTAGGTTCTCAAGGACGACACAAAAATATCCTTAAACAGTGTTTTAAAGATCTCCTCAGTGCTGAGATGTATGGGTAGGCGGTCTGGGATCTTTAAACACTTAATTTCCTGCAAGTTTCTGCAACAATTCATGGTGAAAATGTTTTTATTTATATAAAAGGAAACACAAAAGTCCGGTGGCAGGTGACAATTCAAAATATATTACAGACTCTAAGTCAGTGCAGCTCTCAGTCGCTCTGTGCTGCTTTCAGATCTGTTTCAGAACTTTTCTCATGTAATATCATCCCTGCTGAGGCAACACACATGTAGGTCTGA
This sequence comes from Lepomis macrochirus, assembly GCA_024633595.2. Classification (NCBI taxonomy): domain Eukaryota; kingdom Metazoa; phylum Chordata; class Actinopteri; order Centrarchiformes; family Centrarchidae; genus Lepomis; species Lepomis macrochirus. The sequence goes on along the minus strand of JALXJV020000023.1, from coordinate 2,946,846 downwards.
TTTAGTCTTTCCTCCTCTTTTGACCAGTTCACAGGGACAGAACGGAAAACTTGGCCAAAAGAAACTGTGTCAAGAAGCTTTTAAAGTTTCTGATTGGTGCTGCTCATTTTTGGGTCATTTTATAATCAGCAGCTTCTTTTTTTCCGCTTAAGTTACTTTTTTCAAACAATGGTTTGTCCAAAAAAATTACTTTTTATGTTTTTTGTTTTTTAAGGATGTTTTATTTGCATTGCACATTTTCTTAATGTGCAAATAAACCTTATTAAAGGCATTTTTATTGGTTATTAACTGCTAACTTTCTGAAGTTTTTTTTTTTTAACAAATTATGCTTTAAAAAACTGATGGGGACAAAATCAGCAATTTTAAAGTGGTGGGGACATGTCCCCATCGTCCCCAGTGTAAATGAAACCTATGGTTTGTAGCCTTCTGTGAAGCCGTTTAACATCATTGTTAAAAGCTAAAAGCCGATGTGTATAAATAAAAAGTCAAAAAGGAAAAGTCAGAGTAAGGTGGTGGATGAATGGGTGGATCACAAACCGGATTTTAGTCCAGGAGAACGGTGTTCGTTTCCTGTGTAAAACAAAAAGTCGACGTTGACTCTTCTTAGTTAAGTCACATAGTTATTTTAACCCAAAACCTCCATCTTCACTTAAACTTAAACAAGTACTTTTGTTTTGTTTTAGAACATAACCAATAGTTTTATTTTGAAGGTCTAACCGGACGTTGCCTATTTGTTCTTGCTAACTTGATCACAGATGCAACACGCTGGTTACCCAGGGCGCTTAAAAGAGATGCCAATGGGTCCATTTGTGACAAGTTGTGACGAGAACAGGGTGGACAAAATAATAGATATTATCATTTTAATAAACACAACGATCAGCTATAACATTATAACTACCCGCTGGTTCCTGTAGGAAAATTAGTTTGCAGTACAGTCACGTAGGCATTGCATCGTACTGCACAGAGATAACTAACTGATACCCAGTACGGGTTAGATTAGGCTGAGCATCCTGCCTATTTCACTATATGTCTTACCTGTTTAAAAACTTAATTGTTTGAGGCACAAATGAAATTTTGATTGATTTTTAGTAAATGGAGGGAGGCAGTATCATCGCCCAGATGGCAACAGTTCAAATGAAGAATTGCTTGTTCTGTGAATTACGCGTCTTAAATAGTGCCTTACTATCAAAATGTCAAGTGGTAGTGAAATAAAATTACAGAGGCACAAAAATAAAACTGTTGTCGCAGCGATAAAGGAATCTTTCAAACGGGCCACTCAGGTAGAATCAAAAGGCTCTGAGTGGGAATCAGACCAGATGACATCCCAAATATGATAACCACCCTGGAAATGTCCGTGTTGATAAACCACTAAACAAATAAAATCATTAATTATTAACAGAAAATGAATTCTGATAATTTATCGTTAACTATGAGTCATTCATGGAGCAGAGAAACGTTCTCTGGCTGCTGTAATGTGAGGACAAGTTGCTCTGTTTTGCATCAGTGTAATATGCTTTTTGGATTATTTGACTGTTGATCGGACTAAAACTAGTGATCTGAAGACGTCACCTTGGACTCAGTTCATTGTACAGAAAGAGAGCGCTGACATTGTGAGTTTGTGCGGCGCCCCCTGGTGGCTGCAGGATCCCGAAGCCAGCTGTTCAGATCGGGTCTGCATCAGGATGAAGGTTTAGAGCGCCCAGCGATCCCGGGGGTGTTATGTAAGAGGTTGTCTCTCAGGTCTGAACTCTTTGGCCGGGCCCCTCACGCTCTGTCACACACACGAGCAGTTTCTGTACTTGTGAGGACCCTGACTGAAATAATGCATTCCAGTGATAAAAAAATAGAAAGCTCCTGCAGTTAGTGCACGGCTCAGTGCTCTGGCAGACTGTGGGGGCAAATTCCAAGTAAACTTGCTTTTTAACTCATGTCTTGCTGACAAGTTCTACTCAGATCGTCGTCAAGCGACCTTAATCCAAAACACATCAGTGTGTTTTAGCCACACTAGATGCGTACATCTTTACGATGTCGGCCAGTTTGATTGATTTCAACCACTATTCATGAGTCGAACACTTTGGTTTATGACCGAATACCTGCCGAACCAATGACATTCACATCAGCCTCAGCTGGACGCTGTGTTTATTGCTAATAGGCTAATGTTAGCATGCTAATATGCTAAATTTAAGTTGGTGGCCATTTTGCCTGCTGAACATCAGCATGCTGACGTTAGCCTTTAGCTCAAAGCACTGCTGTGCCCAAGTCCAACCTCACAGACCTGCTTGCTTGCATTACTGCCAACCGGATCTCACAAGTCGTCACATATGGACTCACGGTAAGGACCTCTTGGCGTCAGTTTGTAACGCAAAGCGTAAAGCCCCGCAGCGTCATTTTTGAATGCTAAAGGTTGGTGTAGACAATTCAACAGAAAAGTCAGGAGTAATGAGGTGGACGGTTCGTTTCCGGCCAGTGTAAGTTTCGGTCGTACCTGAACAGGTTCATTGGGTATATTTCTGTCAGACTCCACATTGCTGCAGCTCCTCTTTTCACGCTGTGTTGAAGGCTTCGTTTTAGCTATGGAGTGATACATCTTGTCTCTAAATGATCTTTGTTGGGAGTTGCACACGCTCAGTTTCTTGTTAAGGGCTACTAGCCAATCAGAAGCAGAGAAGGGCGGGTCAGCGAGAAGCCGGTAAACAGCTCGGGTTCGCTCGCTGTTTTTGAGGGCGTGTCGGAGTAGCCGCTCGGCGAGCGTTGTGACACGTATTTTCTTGTGACATCACAAGGAAGGGAAGTAAAGGCTGGACTACAAACGAGCTGTTTTCAGTTCAGAGCAGAGTTTCTGTGGGAGATGGGAACTAACTTTGGGCTTTTTCACTTTGCAAACCTGTTACAGCACAAAAAGGTTTCTAACTCAATAAAGCAGAGGGGGGAAGCCAAAAAGCAGAATATGACCACTTTAAGCCAAACCATGAACTTAAACCCAACCTAGTAGTTTGGTGCCCAAATCTAACCAAATTAAACGTTTCGCAACATTAACCACTAGGTTTATTTTGGAAGTGTAACTAGACGTTGCATAGTTATTATTGCTAACTTGACCAGGGAGCCTTACATGTGCAAAAATGATGCTAAAGGGTACCCAGGGAGTTAAAAAGCGACAGCAATGGACCTTCTACGTTGTAAAGACTTGGGCAGCTGCTGGCACATCTTGTCTGCATTTGTGATAAAGGGTTTGCAGTTATTTAATTATTAAGTGTACATCCTTGTATGAGTGCTCCTTTATGTCCCTGCATGCATGGATAACACCCAACTAGACGGGAAAAATGCATTTTAAGAAAGAAATTGAAACCCACTACGTTAATACTTTTATCTTTTAAAATGTGTTCCATAATTTAGTGAATTCTCAGTAGGATCAGCAGGAATTAAACACATCGTTCGTCCCTGTTTTGGTTTGGTGCTGCTGCTTTTCGAATGTTGGCGACCTTATCAAGGATAGAAACATGCTGAGCGGTGGCAGGTCCGGGCGAGTCCTGCTGGGTCCTGACTGCACAGCCTGCTGATCCAGTGAAAGCAAAGAGCTTCATCACACTTACTCACCCTGACACAGAGAAGCCAAAATCATGACTCCAGCACCTTCAAAGATTTACGAGTTTAAGAAGCTTTGAGCGGGCCCTGAAAGCACCACGCGGGCTGATCCTCTGCTGAGTAATCTGTTCACTTGATGAGCTGTGATGATGAAGCTCTCCTCTTTCCTCCCTCACTTCCCTCCTTCATCCTCTCCCCTTCCTCTTTTCTCTTTGGCAGGAGGTAAAAGTCGGAGTGGAGGAGAGTCGGGCTTTAAGGGCTCGGATCCAGCTGGCCGAGGCGGCTCAGAAGCAGGCCAGGGGCATGGAGATGGACTACGAGGAGGTGATCCACCTGCTGGAGGCCGAGATCGCTGAGCTGAAGACTCAGAGAGCCGAGCAGCCGGCGCCGACCAATAAGGTGACCGTGACCGGCTGGTGGACGCAGTCAGATGCGTTGCTGTGTTTAAACTTCTCAGTTCGTCAGAGATCATGACACCAACGTTTCTGCAGAAGTAGCTTAAGTTCAACAATTTGCAGGATGTCGTGAGCAGAAAAATACGCTCTGTTTATACTTTCTGTGTGGAGTCGCATGTTCTCCCCGTGCCTGCGCGGGTTCTCCGGCTTCCTCCCAACGTCCAAAGACATAAAGCCGGTTTGATTGGTGTCCCGTAGGTGTGAGTGTGACTGCTTGTTTGTCTCTGTTTGGCCCTGCGATGGACTGGCGACCTGTCCAGGGTGTACCCCGCCCTTCGCCCGCCGCCAGCTGGGATAGGCTCCAGCTCCCCGCGACCCTGTAGGCAGGATAAGTGGTTGGCGATGGATGGATGGATGGATGGAACTGCCTTTATCTAGTCAGCAGGCCAGTAACTGATTCATACGGGCGCTCCACTGATGCTTCTCATCTTAGATGGCATTTGAGTTTGTTTTTATCAAACGGATGGATGAAAACACGTCCGACACCTTTCTGTCAGACGGCCCTGCACGTTTTGATCGAGCTTCTGCAACAGACCCTCACTACGCCAACGCTCTGTGTTTGGTCCCTCCTGACCGAAATATCTGGCTTTTCAACTGCTAAACACTCCACCGTGTTCACCAGCGAGACTCTCGCCGCGTCTGTCTGCTGCTGGAGACGCTGAGACTGAACCAGACAGGACATGAAAACTAAAAGACAAATAATCTAGTTTCACGCTAATATCGAGTCCTTTTACAAGTACAAGTCTTTTGTCTGATGCTAACAGATATTTTCTTTGTTTGTAGAATGAGGTGTTTGCAGTGTCCTTCTCAGTTATCTCCCTGATGATTTCCCAGAATCCCTCACTGGCTGCGTTCCCCCTGCTCCCTCATCCGTCCCCTCCAGGTTTTGGTTTCTTCCTCCGTCATCAGCCGTGAATCTGGGTCAGTGTTTTGCTCCGTCTGATTCGGTGACAGCAGCTTCCCTCTCTGACGTCGCCTTCCTCCGACGGGTTATTTTTACAGAAGTCTGACCGGCAACCTGCAGCTCCGCACTGGTGGGCTGCTGACGGCGAGCGGACGAGCTGAGCCAACATCTGCAGAGAGGAAGAAGCCCCTCTCTGCTGCGTGCAGAATATTATCACACGTTGAAATGCTGACTTGCAGAGAAATCCTCTGAGAGTCAATCTATCGCGTCCACACTCACTAGACATCATTTAACAGAAGTCATTTCCTCCAGCAAATATTTTATTTCTGCTCCTCAGTGTTTACAGGTGACGGCTGAGGCTGCTGGTTACTTTTTTCACATTATTTTCATTATCAGTTAAGCTGCCAATTATTTTCTGAATTCAATTGTTTAGAAACAAAAAGAGCCCAAAATAAAAGAGCTTGTGTTGTTGCACATATTTTACAAGGACTCGCTTGTAAAATATGTGTCTCAATGGGGCTTTCCTGTGGAAATAAAGGGTAAATAAAAATAATCATAAATAAATCTGAGAGACTGAATCAACATTTTCAGGTGAATGATTACACTGATCAGTGAAATAGTCTCTTTTCACTTGCTGAGAGTCAGACTGATGCCTCTCCTGTGTGTACAGTAACCATGAAGCTTCAGCCAGAAGCTGGTTAGCTTAGCTTAGCATAAAGACTGGAAACAGGGGCAACAGCTAGCCTGCCTCAATCCAAAGGGAAGAGAATCAACCTACCAGCTCCTCTACAGCTCCCTGATTAACTCGTTATATCTCCTTCGTCTGTAAAGAAACCTTGTATTTCCTGAAATGTCAAACTTCTTAAATCAACTATCAACATTTCATGTTAAACTTCACATCTTATTAAGGTTAAAATCATCTTAGTCAGCCTGGAAAATAAATAGTCGACTAAAATATCCAATCTTCCAGTTTTCAATCCCCAATAACAAAATGCACAGGTTGGAAATATTTATTTTACAGCAACGACACAAAGAATCTGTCGCCTAACCTAAACCTTGCTTCTTCTTTTTTAAAGTTGTGTCTGTCCTGCTCCATTTATCCAAATACCTGGAACTTGGCTTTAATCCTGGTGCTGGCCTGACCAAGGATCAAACCACCAACCTTAGACTCCACCTCCTGCCTCCTGAGTAGGGCTGGGTATCGAGTTCAATACTTTTTAGGCACCGACCGAATCGCTTCAATACCACCGAGTATCAAAAAATGCCTTGTCTTTCGGTATCAAAGTTCGATACCTAAAGGTTCTTGTTAACGCCAATGAGCCAATCAGCATGCAGCATTCTTGATGTGCCAACATCTAAAAGTGATTGTAATTGGCTGTGGTGATGTAAACACTAGGTCACGCCGGTTACGCACAGAGACGTGGCTCGTGGATGGAAAAGACGTGGAGAAAATCAAAAGTGTGTCTTGATGCGACAGCGTGATGTTTGCGACGTGAGATAATTGCTGCCAAGAGACGACACGACAAACCTGGTGAAGCCACAACAACAACACAATATAGGCCGATGTTACATTCAAAATATGTCTTGGTTTTGACAAACAGCAGCATTTTTCAAAGGAACAATTAATAAAATAAAATATGATACTATGATAATAATGTGATAATTAAGTTACTTTATACAAACAACAATGGTTCTCTGTTTGTTGAGAGTAAAATTGGTATCAGAAAAAGTATCGTTCAGGAACCGGTATCGAAGTCGAGGTATCGATATCGATAATCTTTGAACGAAGCCCTACTCCTGAGCCACAGCAAACACACCACAATGCGTGTTAGGTTTCCACTTTAAGTTCCTGCAGAGCCTCTCGTCTATAAAGGCAGGACAGTCTAAAACTACTGAGACGCAGAAATATGTCACATCGTTTGTCCTTTTTTACTGTCACGAGGAACGTTTGGTCCTTCAGGTGTGTTCATCAGTCAATTCTTAAATTGTATTGTTACATTAAAATGTTGGGAGCACAGGCTGATATTTTGTACAGAGGATTACCGTGGCATTGGGAGTCTTTCTGAAGTCATCAGGAGAGCGGCGAGACGGGGGGGAAAACATCAACATCTGTTTTCTAGACAAATATTCAGTTCTAACATGAATAAACATTTTCTGATTCTGTTGTCAGGAGCTGGACAGAAATCAGCCCGTAGTGCCTCCTTTAGAGCTGCAGCCACGCTGTTACTGTAAAACGCAAAGGACCACTTTAACCAGAGAGGGAAGAAACACTGACAGAACAAAATGTCTTGTTGTTCTGTCTTCGTCCCAGGAGGAGACGGAGGAGCTGAAGAAGAGAGTGGCCGTCCTCGAGTGTCAACTACGGAAGAGCGAAGTGGCCAAAAGGGGCTTTGAGATGTCAACGGGGAAACTGCTGAGTTTTGTGGAGGTAAAGAGTCAAACCAGAGTGTCTCCCAGCATGACGTGTCCTGAGAAACCCGTATGTGAGACTCACTGCTAATGAGGAAATTACTGAGCCTTTTTAAATATAAAACTTTACGTCTGTGAGGGCTTGTAACCAATGGGCTCGGGGCTGAGAGCCACAGACAGGAAGTGAGACAGGACTGAGAGACTGACTGACATGTTTGGGTCCAACATGAGATTTGAGTTAAACCAAACTTAGATATTTTTTGCCGGCACAGAGAGGATGGCATTAACTAAAAGTGTTTGTTCTTGATTCACATCTGCATTACAAAAAGAATAAAGATGAACTTCAAAGGCCGTCTGACCTTCAGCTGAAGACAGTCTTCACTTCCAGCAGGATTATAGTTCATGTCATAATCATCGCTGCAACAAAGAACGACAGAAGTGGAACTTATTTTGTTTGTGTGTCTGCAGAACGTTCAAGAGTTCCTGCTGGAAAGCCACGGGCCAACGAAGAGCTACAGGTAGAGAGAGAGACTGTGATCCTGTGTTTGTGCTGCTTTATGTGAAAGTGCTGCGACCGACCGATCGTCCGAATCACATAATAAGAGATCGTGCAGAGGGCGGAGCTCTTCAGCCCAGTTCACACCCTCTCGGTGGTCCAGCTTGGCCCACTTGCCACAGCCGAGGCAGGACAGCAGTTAGCTCCTGTTGACGCCGTTATGAACCGGGTCGACCTGCGGTGAGGTCAGACTGAGACGTTAGAGTAGAATACGTTTATCACTGGGAACATCCTTCCTTCTGTGCTTCCTATGCATCCTTCCTTTCCCTTCTCTTGTTTCCTTCTGTCCTCCCTCCTGTCTGTATTCTCAGTTTCTTTCCTTCTTTTACTTTCTTGCTTCTTCATTCTGTTCACTCTTCGTTTTCCTTCCCACCTACCTTATATCTTTCTTTCTATCCAAGCTTCCTTCCTTCCATCCTTGCTTCCTTATTCATTTCTTTTTCATTTTTGCTTCTGTCCTTCCTTTGTGTCTTTACTTTGTTTCTTCTCTTTGCTTCCTTGTTTTTTTCAGTTCTCTCCTTACTTTCATTTTTCCTCCTTCTTTTCTAAGCTTTCTTCCTCTCTTCCTTTCTTTCTATGCCTCCTTCTCCACTTCCTCAGTCTTTCCGATATCAGTCCCTCGCCACTTCCACTCTGACACGGAGTGAACTCTGGTCCGAGTTATCCTCAAAACTAAATCCAGCTCCCTAACCCGCGTAGACGGCAACGGTGCTGACGCGGCACTGGACGGTTTAAAAACCTACTACCACCCCGCCATCGTTGGTTTCGGATGGCGTTCGAAGTGGCGGATCCTCCGCATGAACGCGCTGACCGAGTGGGAGTAGGTAGGGAGAGGGAGCAAGTGGTTTTGGGAAGGCCCTTTCTGTGCTTCCTTCCCCACTTCCTCTCTGTGTTTCTATGCTTCCTTCTTCCCTTCCTTTCTATTTATGCTTCCTTCCCCACTTCCTGTGTTTCTATGCTTCCTTACTCCCTTCCTTTCTATCTATGGTTCCTTCCCCACTTCCTCTCTGTGTTCCTATGCTTCCTTCCTTCCTCCCTTCCTTTCTATCCATGCTTCCTTCCCTACTTCCTGTCTTTCTATGTTTCCTCCCTTATTCTTCCTACCTCCTGTCTTTGATTCAGTCCATGCTTCCCCCTTCTGTCCTTCCTTAATTCCTTTATGTTTTGATGAGAAACCCTCGGATACAAGGATTTTTCTTGACGAAGACCCATCGGTGCTTTTGTCTTTGTGTACCTAAGAACACGTTAGCAGTAACAATCGTTTACTTCTTCTTCTGTTCCATTTTTAAAGTAGGATTTTTACTTTCCGCCGTGTATATATAACAGGGTCTGCGGCCTCCTCTCCTTCTCTATCAAGTTCTCGCCGCCTTCCTGCCAGTTGTGTAAGTCAGATTCTGTAAACCAGGTCAAGCGGTCATGTTGTTAAGTCACCCAGCACCTGCTGCCTGCTTTCCTTTTTATTTCAGACCAGGTCAGTGGGACACCTGGACTCGTCTTTTATAACCGCAGGACCCCCCGTCATTTTTCTTTTTATTCACCTGTCTGTTCATCTGTTTCTAGGCCACTCGTAAGAGGAAATGTAGGCTGGCTGTCCAGGCTTTCGTTGAGGGAAGCATGCATGAGGCGTCGTTCCACTTTGTTATAATAGATGTTTCTGTGCTGCTCATTCACTCCCAGTTAATGACTTTTTTGATCCCTCTAAGTATCACTCTCATTAAAGCCATTAGTCTTCCTGACTTCAGCGCTGTAATAAAGAAACTATCCCTCAGGAGAGAAGGAGCAGCACATTTCACTGTGTTGGTAATATGTTTAGGAGCTGTGAGACCGGAAGCTTCCAGAAACAAACAATAAATCAGAAATGTGCGTTCATGCTGTCTGTGTTTGGGAAGACCTCGGTGTTGGCTGATGGGAGTGAAGTGAGCGCTGAGAGAGTGAATAACAGCTGCAACCATGGTGACGTGGACACTTCAGCAGCTTTACAGAGTGTTTGTAACTCGCTCGATCATTCAAAAAACTGGAGGTGTGAGCTAATTCATCAGGCTGTAACCTGCATTAATTAGCGGCTTCATGAGTGTTATTAAAAGCTTTCGGTGCAGAGCGTTTGCTCGGTCCTTCAAACCACCGAGCCAGCAGGAGAGGCTCTCGTGAACAGGTGGTAATCTCTGTTTCTCGGCACACACCAGCAGTTATTTGAAGAGGCAAAGATTTGGCTTCATGTGTTCAGAAATAAAGTTAGTCTTTGTTCGGTCCCTCCAGGATCTCGCAGCGTTATTTGTGATTATGCGTCAGCTTTTCTAAGAAATTGCAATGTTGTGATGTTTTGCTGCATTTTTGTGATGAAATTGTGGAAATAAGTGTAAACTGCAAATGTAGATGTGATGTTTTCACCTTTAGAATTGTAGTTAGAATCATTAAACAGTCCCTCCAGGCCTTGGCGGGCCTAAGTCTAAGCCTAAGTCTAACCCTAAGCCTAAGCCTAAGCCTCGCAGCTGACCGGGATGCAGCAGCCTGTGTCTCAGCGTCTCGCCTGACGTCCTCCGTGTGTTTCTACCGTTCTCTCTCTCTAGTATGTTTTGCGGCAGCCAAGTGTTTGTCAGGAGAGGATTTCCTTTGTGTTCGACCACAAAACTGCACGTTTCCACGCTTTGATGAAGAAGATCTGGATCCTGGCCTTCACGGCCCTTTGCTGTTTATTTCTGTAGGTAAATGTGAGACGTTGGTATCACATGTCTGCTGCGTCTTCTAAACTAGGAAGTGAGTTTGCTGACGTGTAACAACGTTTGCAGGAAACGGCGATCACAGGTCACATTTGCAGAAAAGTTGCGTTGACAGGTCAAAATTGCAAGTCTAAATTCACAGGGATTCATTAAATTTGTGTTAATAGAGGGACTGTTTATTTGGCAAGAAGTGGTGACTAGAAAAAATGAGTAATTGTGAACCCCTCTAGGCTCTGTGATCATGTGGGTCCCTGGACTCTCCCGGGAACCTCCTGCTTGTGGCGGTACTCGTCGTTTCTCACCGCTGACATTCTCTCCTTCTGCAGCTCCGGAGACGTTAAAGTCGGCGCGTCGCCTCAAGGCCTCCCTTCTCGCTACAAGAAGAGTCCCTGGACTTCGGCCACGCTCGTTCAGGAGGCGAAGGAGCTCACTAGGACTGTCAGAGCCATCCTGGAGGTCGACTGTAAGTGATGTCAGCTCTCTGTGCTCGCCTCCACGCATGCAGGTCTGCATGCCTTCCTCCTCCTCTCTGTTTCTGTGCTGCCCTGCATGCGACTCCCTCCGGATGAAGCTGGAACCAAACTGATCCTGCCAACTTGCTATTGTGAGTAACTGTCCTCCCCGTTTCAGCGCTGACCTTCTAGAGGAGCCGACTGTTGGAGAACCGAGTCAGCAAGGCTCTGAAACGTCGGCAGGAACTCAACGGCCAACCGTGAACCCGAACACTCTCCTCCCTGACAGCTCCTGATCTCCTGCTAGCCATGGACTCATGTCTTAACTCTGCATGAAATGTTTTGTTTCTGTCAAGCTGCACATTTATCACAGCACATTCTCAGAACAGTCAGTACCCACTGAGCTTTAACCCGAATACCATGGAAAAGAAAAGCATTGTACAAGCTCACATGAGTAATTTGCTGTACATTTCTTTAGTTGATGGACGTCACTCAAACTGCAGTTTGTCTTGACAATAATCAGAGACTTTCAATACGGTTCTACAGGTTAATATTCTGGAAGGAGACCATTGTAGAGTTGATGGACTATGTGAACATTTAGTAATTTTGCCTATAGGTCACCTTATTAATTATGTGATGAGAGAGTATTGGCACCAAAATTGCTAATAGTTAAGATGTCTGTGAAGGTTCTCAGTCGTCCAGGTCATAGTTACCTAAGGAAGGTTAAAATCGAGGGCAGCTTGACTTGGTTGAAGATACTAGAAGCATCTTGGCATCTTCACCTGAGGCCCAAAGTGAACGATTCAATGCTATCCTTTATCCCTCCCCAGGAAACTAAACAAGGTGAGGATACCAACGATTGGATTCAAGTGGCTCTAACGACCATACCGACTGTCGTTACAACAGCCTGGTGCTCTAACGAACCAGCGGTATCGAAGCTCCTGGCAAACGACCCCACAGAGGTTAAATAGCTGAGTTTCCCTACTAGTCAGTCAGGACTGCAGGAGTATCTCGGATGAGGGACGAAACGTCTTCTAGTATCTTCAATGTCCGGTCCAGTTGCCCTTAACTTTAACCATCCTTAGATAATAGTTCATAAACATACTGTTATATAGCAAACAGCCTCCACAGTTCTGACCTTTGAGAAAGCCAAAAGAGCTGGAGAGTCAAAGATGGAGGACGCTGTCACGGTGTGGTCTTTGACAGCTTTGAAACAGGAGTCGATGGGATGAATCCATCAGTGTGAACCCGTTGTCTCTCATGACATCTAGCCAATGAGCTAGCTAGCTGGCGGCATGTTCCCGGCTGGTTTGCCACCTGCAGTAGTCACCACATCACCAGGCCGGTGGAACCACATATTTCGCCGAGACATGCGGATAAAAGTTTCTGAGCCACTTTCTGGTGTGACCAGGGGTTCAGACTGCTGCTTGGCCAAGACGTTTCGGCAACTTGTCGAAACACCTCTTTTACAGTTAAGAGTTTAAAGATTTTAAATGCCATGTTTTCAGCCTGTTCTGTCGCCCCCAAGTGACCAAAAAAGTCAGTAAACTTTAAGTTCTTACAAGACTAATGCAGAGTGAGCTACTCGAAGTGGCTAAAAGTGTTAGCACTCATCAGAATCACAGTCTGTTTACACCGGCATTAAAATGCGTCCTGTATCCACATTGTACCTGGATTTGTTTTTAAACTGATACGTTTACACCTGGTTTTAATATCCATCTTCAGTGATCCGATCCGAGTTCCGATCCCGGATCTCTCGTTTGCTCGAACACTGTAAAATAACTTCCCACCGTGATTCGTTTTCCTCCATGGATTATACACCATAGTCGCAGCCCAAGTTCTGTTCCAAAGTCCTTGTGGTGACTTGTGTGGACTTTGGATAGCCAAGTATCCCAGAACGCATTTCAACGCCAAAAAGCAGAAACGTCCGAGAAGAAAAATCACAACTGTAAGTTATAATACTGCTGTTCATGGAGTGCAGTTTTAAGAGTTTTTATGTGGGAATATAGTTGTTTAAACTCCAAATGGGGGCTGTTGGCTAACACGTCCGGCTGTTCCAGTTTGCTGAATGACTGACTGTGTTTGTAGTCCCGAGCCAAACTTGCCAAGTCCAAGCTTTAAAGTAAATAAATCCGAAATTTGGCAAACTCGGTATTGAGAAACAGCTCATGGTTTCGCTCTCTTTAGCAGTGCGACGAGATAACAGTTCAGCCGGAAAATGAATTTGAAATTTAAGTTCTACCTGGGATCGTTTCCTTACTTCCTTTCTTTACGTCTTACATTTGATACTCAAATGTTTTTAAAAGCAGGTACTTTTGTACTTTGGAATCAAGAAATTTAAATTGAGGTAATATTTAGCAAAGATTTCTGTACTTTTACAGGATTTGTCAGACTGTCGATTTGCGTAAGACTTGAGAGATACGTATATATTTCAGCCCACGTAGTAGTTGTATGCTGTTAGACTTAGTCCACACAGACACGGGCATTTTTATAACCAGAGTTTTTCCTCCTTTGTTTTAAAAAAAAAATCTCTGTCCACATGAAAACACAAAACACGCTATCAAGCGCTGCCAAAACCACCAGGCGGCGATATTTCCCTAACCATAAAGCCATGTTGGCCAATCGGAGCCTAATAAAATTGAAAACAAAGCAGGCAGTGTTGAACAATCTGACGCCATGAGGCAAACACTGTCTGCACGACAACACTGCAACTGGAGTTTCTGAAAGTCCTCACCCTGGCAGGGGTTTTCAAAAATGTTTGGTTTAAGTGCCCTGATGCTGCGTTTCTGTGGTCGAACAGCCGAACTGCACAGATAAAGTCACGGTTTTTAAAATACCCTTGTTCGTGTAGACGGGGCCTTGGACAACACATTTCCACGTGTGTTCACCGTGGAGGTCACCCTGACCACCTCCGGAGGTGGTTTTCACGATCGGATCACTATTGCTCCTCAGTGCTGTTTGGGTGCTTTCTCACCTGTACTTTGATGTGGTTAAACATTATCACATTATAATCCAACATGCATCTTAAAGCCGGATGTAAACAGCTTTAGAGATAGTGCCAAAACACTCATCAGATCATGTGTAAAGTGAGCGAGGACATAACTCCCAAAACGTTGGTTAGTCCTTTAAATTGTATCCAACCTCTGTCTCTGTAACAGTAAAACCTTCATTTAACAATTTACATCAAACACTATGATCCTTTAACGTCGCAGTATCACTTACTGTCACTGTAGCTGCCGTTCCGGAGCGAGTTAACACAGTCAGACAATAACTCACCGTAGCTTCCTGTTATCTAATCGATGTGTAGCTTTGTGTTTGAGTGGCTGAATGCTCGTGTTTGTGCAGTAGATTAGCCAGCAAACCACAGCCTAGAAGCATCATCAAACAAACCCGGAAACCTCCCTCGCCTACAAACACGAGGACAGGAAGGGTGAAGAGGCCACCACATTCAGCCAACGTGGTCTGATACCAGCAAGGATTAAAGGACAGTTCAAGCCTGATCGGACGCTTTTTCATGTTTGGAGTGATTTGCTGTTTGTCCTTTACCTTTTTCTGAGTAAATATTCTGAAACAAACTACACAGCTACGAGTTCTTCTTTGTAAAGAGGACAATCTGAAGCCCCCACTGTTTAAAACACTGGTATAGATTTGGGATTATTTCACAGCTGCTGAAACAGTCTTGATTTGGGAAGTCAGTTATCAACAGTGATGGATAGAACTTATAAAAAACAGTATTACCAAACTGTTTGTTTGAGAAGCAAAGACTAGCAAAAGCATCAGGTTTCTGTTGATTTGGGCCACTGTTACTCTTTTGAGTTGTCATCCTTGCAGAGTTATCATAAAACCAAACCCAGAGCACAAAGTCAACACTGTGGAACAGGTCACTTTATTCATGTGTCTTATCAAAAGCATTGCTGTTAGGCTGACTCACTGAGCTTAGACGTCAAAGCGTCCTTGAACGCACCACCTGGCAGAGTTGTCAGAGTTTGTTTTTTTGAGTAGGCACTTGAAGAGCTGCGAGTACCAAAAAACTGTATGCAGGTAGTTTCTGCAGGGAGAACCAAGCTGCTGCCTGAAGGGCAGGAAGGTAAAACTGGACAGCATGATTCAGAAAATTATCCTCAACAAATCACAGTATGTGCCTAATGTGCTAAATCACACTAAACCTCCAGAGTTTATTGGCGAGCATTAAGAGCAGCAAATATACGGATCCATTAGGGATCGAGTGGAGTTCTGAAAATTAATCCAAGGGAATTGGGAATTTGAAGCCATTAAGTATACAGAGCTTGTGGGTAATTCAGGGGAGCGTTTTTAGCAAATACACTGAGGCTAGGAGTATCAGTCAGTACAACCAGCAGCGTCTCCAGCAGATAATACTAAGGCTGCCTGCAAATACACTTTTAGGCAGGTCACAGGCCTTACATGCTAAAGTTACTGAAAATGACAGAGGTTGCAGAGATCTGATTATTTTCTTCATGATTGATGACGCTGCTTATTGAGCTTCCAAATGCATGTTCTCCTTCTGACCTGCTCTGCTGTCCTCTGCATTGTTTCCTCTCCTTTCCAGAAAATTCTCCAGATTAACGCTACATTAACTAGACTAGATGTGTCAGAGACGCCGTGTGTGTGAAATGTGCGCTTTTGCAAGTATTGGTTTTTCCATTTCCACCACTGGTTGTGAGGACTTCCATGCATATACACCCTTCAGGGGAGCTGTAGGATTAAAGTATTTCCAGCAAATATACGAGTTTGCATGCTTGAGAGTGCACGTATGAGCACGTCCACAGAGCTGTGATGCAGTTCAGGTACATCAGGAGGGGCCAAGGAGAGTATAGGGCCCAATGTCAGTGTCCCCCCCCTAAACTCTCACAGATTTGTTTGACGTCACCTGGTAACTGATCGAAACATGTTGCACACGTTTGTGGGATTGGGACTTTTTATTTTACGTCTTTTGCTTTCTTCACGGCCGAGGCACCGAAGGGACCGACTGATTTATCTTCTTTTACGAGAGGTCGGTAATTATGTGTTCATCAGTTATCCTGACGCCATCACAGGACAAACTCCACACAGTTCTGACTGTATGACCATGTTAACGTCAGGGTTGGTTGCTCCTGTCGCGCTTGTTTGTTTATCATTCTTCCTCCTCTCACGAGACGGGTTTGATGAGATTTTTCTTTGGCTTCTGGGCTTCCCCAGCGGCCTGTACCACGAAGCGAGGTAACTGGCTTAACCAGGTAACTTCAGGATTTTCAGGACTTTGTGACGTCAGGCGTAACTTGACCTGTACTACGAAAGACAATTAATGCTCTTTGCTTCTCCAAGCAGGTTATCTTCGTGGTTCACTCAAAGTTTCCCATTACAGCTTAAATGAAGTTATTACATTTATACAGGCAGTCCTGCAGCCTCTGTGATTTAGATTTACCATCTGTATAGGCTAACATTAATTATACAACATGTTATCACATATTTAGATTGACTCTTTTGTGTGTCCAAAACCAGGTAGGGCTTAATAATCTGAGTTTAAAAAAATCCTAAATTAAAGTAGTAAATTTATAAGAACAAAACTATTAATGTCAAAAAATCCAAATCACTCTGTAGTTTTCTTTTGAATACACCTGATTCACTGCAAAGTCTCTAAAGTCCCAGGGTGAATAATAATATCGTGCAGCTGCAGCTTCGCCAACTGACGTGATAATTTTCTCTCATTAACGAATGACTACAGGCCTTCATTTAGAGAAAAATTTAACTCGTAGATTTGTCCCCTTAAATTTACCACTTTAAACTTGGAAATTTTGGAGTTTTTCTCAGATTACCCCTCCCCCCTGCTGGTCCTGCCTGGTTTTATTACAGTGGACCTAATATGCAGTTGTACCTTTACATCTTAACCATATTACACATAAAAGAAAAGCCCATAAAATACAGAACAGAGAATTGCAACAAGAACACTGTGAAGATAATTACAAATTTACTCAATGCACTGCCAACGAGCTTAACCTGGATTTGTTTGTCGCCACGGTGTTAGATTATTAGAACTTTTCATTTCATTGCACTGCTCACATCCTGATCCGATCCTGATCCTGACACATCATCGTTCATTCTTCAGGGGAAAATACGGTACAAGGTAACTTTATTATCCCCGAGGGGCAATTTGGATTACAGCCAGCAGTATCAGACCACAACAATAAACACAACCACAGTACAACATAATTTAAATTGAATTTACAGGGTATTATTAACAATGGTGATAGCAGCCGGGATGAATGACCTCTTTAGTCTGTTTGTTCTGCATCACAGCAGACTGTCTCTGCGCCCGGATGGCAGCAGCATAAATTCACCCCACAAAGGTTGACAGGGATCAGCCGGGATGGCTCTCACCTTCTTCAAGGACCTTCTACAGGTCATGTAGGTCATCTAAGGGTGTGCCAACAATTTTGCTGCATACCTTCACCACACCTTGCATGCGATTTTTCTGTTTAATGGAAAGCGACCCGTGCCAGCAGATAAAAGAGAAAGTGAGAACTGATTCAATAAAACAGGAATAAAACATTTTCATAAAAACAGTGTTGACATTAAAACTGCGAAGCTTACGAAGAAAGTCCACAAGCTGATGTGCTTTTTACACACAGCATCAACCTGGGACTCAAAGCTCAGTTTACTGTTGATCACAGTCCCAAGATATTTGTACTGCTGCTCCAGTTGAACTGGCTGGTTGTACAACAGGGGAAATGACAGTGGGGTTTCTACTAAAGTCGATGCACATCTCTTTAGTTTTTGCCACATTAACGTTTAAAAAGGAAGATTTACACCAATCAATAAAATCATTCATTGGGGAAAATACGGAGCCCTTTTAAGTGAACGCGGATCTTCATCTTCGTTGGGCTGTTTAACACCAACGTAGGCAGGCAGAGTTTGGCAACCCTGAGTTTGCTTGAAAACCCTGAGTTAAATGTGAATAGGTTAAACACCCTTCGTAGACCAGGCCTCTGGTAACCCCCCGTGTTTCACGTCACAACGCTATAAACTGTGGGCAGGTCCCTTAGGTAAAGTCTGCAGAATGCAGACTTATGAAAATGGTGCATAAAGGGCTCACTGAGCACGTACATCGAGGTTGGGCCTAGCTTTTCAAAAATACATGCAGCTGGTGGTTAGTTCAGAGGGCCTGGGAGATTAAAGCATTCCCCAAAAATTCAGGGAGCCTGTGGCTTTGAGACATTTCTAGCAAATGCAATGCTCACAGATACCAACTACCTTGGCAGGTAGTCCAGATAAGGAGGAGAGTGTGAGGAGTTCAATGCCAACACACAGAGCTTTAGGAGAGGAGGTTTAAAATCCCTGCTGACGGAGCACAGCGACACTGACCACTGCCAGCAGTAAAATATCAGTGATTATACACTAAATGCACGCTGAAGTTGAAGGTTGTCCAGAGCAGTTTGTATTCAGCAGGCAGGACGTGGGTTTCTGACAGTCGCCTAGTTTCCCTTCAGCGGGAGTACGTGGGCTCGGTTACATAATTAGCAGCTGTGATTCAGGATCACGAGCGGAGATGTCCTCCATCATGTCCTGTTAGAGATGGAAAGTAGGTCAGCCTGATCCAGGTGTCAGCTTGTGTATACCTGTATGTGCGTGCGTTACATCACCCGTAGCTCATTTTCTTCGCCCTTGTTGCCTGGATACGTGCTCTGCTTTACAATCGGAAAGCGAGTAACTGCAGGAAACCTTTGTCGTCTTCATTCACTGCCGCTTAATATGATCAGGAACACATCCACCGGCCGCCCACACACACTCTGCCCGACAGATTGCATGATAATCAATCAGCAGAAAGGCTTCAGATTCAGACACATCCACCTCATTCATTCACTCATTCATTTATTTTAGTGAGGCTGGTTAAAGTTAAAACAGCAAAAGACTCAGTTCTGCTTATTACTTATTATGAACGGTTCATCGCATAGAACATTTAGAAATAAATGGATAAAAGCTGCCGATTCTGACCTTTTTAAAAGCTCTTTAAAGGTACAATGTGCAGCTCAAACACACAGGAGGCAGCATTTCTCCTCCCAGGGGTGGTGATGGCACAGTGGATAAGACGCATGCTTTTGGTGTGAGAGACCCGGTTGCTTCCTACTGTGACACGGCTGCTAGTACTAGTTGGGTAACGAGCGGGTGAATATGTTCTCGTTTCACAGCGAGAGCAACACTTCAGTCCAGAAAACTGTTTGTTTATGCTGCTGTCAGGTATCATACAGTCAGTAATCGTGGCAGTTAAATACTGATAATAGATTTTGGGCGGTTTTATGTGTGTCTGGGTGGTTTTTGAACAGTTTTAGGGCTGGAATCCATCAGCTGTATCTGGCAAAACAGGAAGGTAGCAGAGAAGCAGCCCTCAGGGCTGCACGTCTTCTTCGTCCTCTCATGTTGACTGAGGGCGGTGACTCCCTCACTATCATGTCTTCACGTGGTGGTTTCATATCACAGGACGGGGGCCTGCTGGTTAGCATGCTAACACAACACATAAACGTCTTTGACACGACGTCAGAGCTGTTCTTCACTTTCTGTTTTAAACTTTAATTCTGGCCAAATCTTACACACTACCCCTTTAAGTCTGTACACTCTCTACATTTGAGGTAAGCTTCAGAGTAAAAAAAGAAACTGAAACCAAACCAATAATAAATAAAAAATTAAATCCGTTGCATGTAAACACCTGATCCTGGTTTCTTCATTCTGACTGAGATGGTGAGAAATCAGGAAACATCTGTTATGGTCACGTAAACGGGGACATGAATGACCCAGTTAACATCAAATACCAGATATTATCACAACCAGGATAAGGTTCACAACCGGGAGATTAACCTCCTCGTTGATGCCCCTCTGGTTAACATCGGACAGAAAATGCTGGTTAGATAACAAACGTTCACCATCTCAGCCTCTGTGAGTGGAAACTGTGTGAACCTGCTGAACCTGCATCTGGACATTAATAATGCAGAATACCGAGCGGAGTATGATCTGTAGACAAAGTTTTCAACCCAGCAAAACACATTTGATTAATTTATGAAATCAGCCTCTGGGACCTGGGTGGAAAACAATCAAACAGTAATTATCCACGGGTCATTAAATATGCGTACGGCCTACAGCTAGAAGACTTTTATATTATTTTATTTGCTAGTGTGGTTTCTTTATGAGCAGAGCCACAAAAAAAACTCCTGATTCTTTTTGCACAGTTGATTCATTTAATAACATCACATCTACCAATGAGGAAGTCATTTTATGCTCATCTTCAGGTTCCTCATCTTATTCAGAGGTCGTACCTGAGCAGGTTCACATGGTTATATTTTTGTCAGACTGCACATTGCTGCAGCTCCTCTTTCCACCCTGTGTTGAAGGCTTCGTTTTAGCTATGGAGTGATACATCTCATCTCTAAATGATCTTTGTTGGGAGTTGCACATGTGCAGTACCTAGATAAGGACTACCAGCCAATCAGAGGCAGAGTAGGTTGGGTCCTGACAAACAAGGTAATGTGATCCACAACAAAGCCGTTTCAGCCGGTTAACGTGGCTTTGGTTCGGCCGTACGTGTTGGAGCCAGAGTCTTGGCACCGTGTGCTGCAGCTCAGTGTGTTTCTACACCAGTGTTTTTGAGGCCGTGGGACACCAGCCGCCAGGCGAGCATTAGGACCCGGGTTACATGGGGCGAGTTCAGCGCAGACGAAACGTCTCCTGAACAGCCTGCCGTGAACGCAAGCGCACTGAATTTTCCCACCTTTTTAACGCCGTTGTGTTTACAACCTTGTGGCAGCTGATTGGTTAACACCTGAGACACGCCCACCAAACGGATGCAAACAGACGCCCGTTGAAGAACGTTACGCAATGTGTCGTTCAATCAGAAACGTTGCAAACCGGTGCAAAACGTTTTGAGATTGAACTCGACCCTAATGATGCAGAGAGGTAACGGAAGTGAAGGCCGGACTACAATCCGGCTGTGTTCAGTTCAGGAGCAGTGTTTTCTGTGGGAGACAGGAACTCTTTGTGCTTTTTTTCTTTGCAAACCTGTTACATGCACAAAAAAGATTTAAACCACAATAAGGAAAAGGTGAAAAGAATATGACGTCTTTAAAGGATGCTCAACCTGGACGGGAATAAAATTGTGTAGGTTTTCAGCATGAAAACCAATAAAATACCCTCATGACCCCATTTCACATCTGACAGCAGAAAGTACATTTACTCATTTCTCAGTTATAAAGTTAGTTTTATGGTTTTTGCACCCTGAATCAGCTGTTTTGTTGAACATTTGTGATATTATACAGCGTGGTATAAAACATATGTTTAAAGCTCGACTGTGTCGCTGCAAATACAGTTTTACCTCAGCAGTGAAATGCTTTGTTCCTTTAGCTCAGTTTGATTCTGTTTTAACAGGAAAAGGGAAAAAACATGACAGGAAAACTAAACAGTGGTGCATTAAGTGGCTGTTCTGGACCTTTCGCTCACATCGCACATCATCTTCATAAGCAGATGGAGGCAGGTCTACAGGGTAATATAGCTTTAGAAGGAGATTAATTAAGCTTCTGGATTCAGGATCAGGGGGAAGCTACAACAAACCAGATTACTGTAAAGAGTCTGGTCTTCATTTGGTGTTTGGTGCTCACCGAGCCAGTCGCAGCTCCAGAATGAATCTTAAACCTTGGTCTCACACCTGATGGCTGTCACAGACAAAGCCGGGTGCGTCATTCCCGCCAGTATCTTTGTGTTTCTGTTGCCATGACATCTGTATAAATGAGTCAGCTGGACCCGCAGTGTCTGTCAGGATCCTTAAAACATAAACCTGCATCAAAAAAAACACACCTACACCAGATTTCCAGCAGCCGAATGGACATAATGACTAAAAATACACAGTGTAATTTATTTGAGATGTGCCCAAATTAATCTCATGTTCAGACAGTGAAATGGATCCACTAACAGTCTCTGTGTCTCACAGCCTGACGTCTCCTCTTCCTCTGAGAGCTACGCTATAATAACCCATCAGTGAGCCTCGCTGCAGCACTGATACCAAAATTAAGCTCTTTTTGTCATCGCCGACAAACTGTATAAAACTCCCACTCAGTAACAATGTTCTTCTACCGAAACAGAAAGTCCCTCTTTCTGTCCGTGACTCCATGAGTTTCTTTTGCGGACACTTCAAGCACCTGTGTGTATGAAAATGTACAGTATGTTGGGTTTGTTGTGTACTTAATGTATACTGAAGAGCGAGTTCGGAGTTTAGTTCACACAGATTAAAATGAACTGGCTCACCTTTATTTATTTCTTTTTCAAAATGCTGCGAGTTTGACTCGTGTGGAGGAACTTCAAAGCTGTTGGCTGTGATCTTACACTTTAATAATTTTTCATGATCATCCTTAGCTGCGTTTCTGTTTAGTGCTAAATTCAATTTTAGGAAAAATTTTTAAATGTTGCAAAAAATAATAATAATAATGTGAATTTTGTGCATTTCAATTGGCTTGGAGGATATAAACCCGGCAACAGAAAGCTTTGGCAGTTTGCACGGCTGTAATAAACAGGAAGTAGAGGTTGCAAACCGTAAACAAAACTGGACCTGAAGACCATGGACCTGGGAAAACTGGAGACAGGTCTTCAGGAATGTGTTACAGCTCGGCAAGTTGTAATTGTTCTTTGACAGGAATGTTGATGAATACTCCTGTTTTTATCAATGTTTCAATGTTTCTTATTTGGAATGTGGTTGTATGGACAGAAACAGTGTTTTAAAGATATCTACCAATAAAAGTCAACATTTAAACAGTAAATATTGCCAAAATACGGACATTCGCCTGGTATATTTTGAAAATGTTGTATTCTAGGTTTATTAGAAGATATTCAGTTGCATTAAAAGCTTCCTGATGATGATTTTAATGGTTTATTGCATTAAAATATAGCTTTTCTTTACCAGGAGAGGATGAAAATATCTTTTCTGTTTTTCATCTCCATGTAGTCTGTAATGGTAAAATAAATATGTTAATGTGCAATGGATTTATATTCCTTAGCTTCTGACCTTTCAGATGAGACCAGAATTATGCATCGAGGCCAAATGGTTGAGGAGTTATTACTGATTTATTTTGGGTTTGTTATTTTAGGCGTTTTTCCTGGAAACGGGTGGCTGTGCCCAACAGACTGGAAGGGAAACTCAGCTATTTAACCTCAGTGGGGTCGTTTACCAGGATCGTTGATACTGCTGTTCGTTAGTGCTTCTGGCTGCGGTAACAACAGTCGTCATGGTCGTTAGTGACCATCGTTGGTTTCTTCACCTGAAACCAACAGGTTACGTTTCTTGAGTTTCCCGGGAAGTGATGAAAGGACAGCATTGTAAGTGGGGGATAAGTGGTGGCGTAGACCCCCTCCTCTGTTCAATGATGGCTTCTCGACCCGGGTGTAGATGCTTCCTTGACCCCTCTTTCAAACCATCCATCTTCTCTGTCTAAGATGGTCACCTGATGGTCCTCAAACGAGTGTCCTCTGTCCTTCAGATGTAGGTAGACTGCAGAGTCTTGACCTGAGGAGTTGGCCCTTCCGTGTTGGGCCATGCGTTTGTGTAGTGGTTGTTTGGTCCCCCCAATATACAGGTCTGTGCATTCCTCACTGCATTGGACCGCATACACTAGATTGCTTCTCTTGTGTTTGGGTGTGGGGTCTTTGGGCTGGACCAGGATCTGCCTCAGTTTGTTCTTGGGTTTAAAGAACACAGGGATGTTGTGTTTGTTGAAAATCCTCCAGACACGTATGGAATCACAATGTTGTGATTGTTGACCTTCTTCTCCTCGTGTCTGTAGATGAACACAAAGAAACACAGAATCAGTCATGTGACACGGTTCAATGTTTATTTCGTCAGAACTTGTTCGACAAAGGTGTTTCTCCCATTTAGCACATTAACTTTTTGCAAAAGGCAAAAACCACCTCAAGCAAGCAAAATTAAGGACGTTGTTTTGACTTTTGTCGTTTCCATCAACCTTTTATAATGTGATACTTCAAAATGAGCATAAAAATACGTTGATGGAGACGTTGATATTGACTCACAGATATTTCCCAAGACTGGTTGCCGATGTCGAGTGTTTGGTGCAATCTGGACACGTTCAGAATGAATAAACCTTAAATAAACTGCAGTACAGCGGGGCGGGTCTGCTCACAGAGGGCGGGCTTCTATACTCCTTCACGGTAGTAAATTGTAGAAACGGAGTTATCGTCATCCAACGCGTAAATATTTTACGCTAAAGGTTACCAGTTCTGTTAAAAATGCTCCACTAACATCTGTCTGCAGGAACATTTTCACACTTGAAGAATCTTGGACTTTGACGTTAAGTTAAATAATCACTACTCTCTGGTGTTTATGATCTCCAGTGTGTTTGTGTGCAGGCAGCGAGCGCGTGACTGCTTCAGAACGAGGTCATTATGTTTTTATCATGCTCTTCCCTGTCAATGCAGCCGTGTGTGTGTGTGTGTGTGTGTGTGTGTGTGTGTGTGTGTGTGTGTGTGTGTGTGTGTGTGTGTGTGTGTGTGTGTGTGTAGTGTGTGTGTGTGTGTGCACATGGACTCACAGGTGGACTTGTGTTACTTGTGTTGTAGGGACCTAAATCTGTTTGACAGTCACGTTGTGGGAATTAAGATTAGTGGTGGTGAAGATAAACATTTTCTCTTCTATACCTACATCATCTCCATATAACCTACATCAACGCTGGCTTAAACTTAGTCCTGTCACTTTTTGCAAGCACATAATGTGACACTTTGACTATTTTCATCTTAAACTCACAGCAAAGCTCGGTTGATGGGTTGTTAGTGAAACCAGATAACAAACAGATATCCTGGGTCTGTTGAACCGCCTTCATAGTACAGGTCCCTGCTGATAAAGCTGCTTCTGTAGGAATATTAATGCAACTGTCTTCTACAGAAATGCAAAATGTTGTTTAATGTAAAACACGGAAACCGATACCTACTCATGTACACAAATTTGCATAAGTAAATACAATGGTCTTTTTTAAGTTTAAGTGTCAGATACAGTCTTAAATATGTCCCTCGGCGTGGAACCCGCCCTACTTGCCTCGACTTTTTTGGTTTTCCACTGGGGAGAAATGTTACTTGGTACAAAAGGTGATGTGAAAACGCTGCAAACTGCTGAGTGGTCAGAGAGAATCGATAAACAAAATGAGTGTTTGTTCTCAGATTATGCCAATTATTTGGTTTCTACCTGGAGCCAATTAACCATCTCTTCTCCAAAACAAAACGAACCGGTCATTAAAACTTTAAAAATACTGAATAATGCAGTTTCATCCTAAAAACTTTAGCGTCTCTTCGGCTGACACTGGTCCTCAGCAAGCCGGCCTCTTGAAAGGGTCAACTGGAAATATTACGTACTATTACATACCATTTAATTTAGCGTGTTAGCATGCTAAAATTTACTAATGGGAATGTCATCAGTTCTGCAGGTATTTGTTCATAAACCAAAGTGTTGGACACATGTTGACCTGGTGAGGGCGGAGGATCATCACAGTTATTGCAGTTCATCCTGAGGGTAGCATGTAAGAACTAAGTCAAATGAGCATGTTTTCATTTAATCATTAACAAAGATGTTAATTAACCTCTGTACATACATTCACAAACTGTAGGCCTTCAGCAACCTTAATCTCAGTTCACACTACACGATCTTCTGATTTGTGGCTCTGCGAGCTCGGCGACCATCAGGGGTAAATCAGCGATTTATCAGCGGTCGCCATGTGTGAACTACTAAACGACGCATCAAAACGGCTCCCTGACACATTTCTGACACATCGCTGACGTCTGCCAGATATCTAGCACGCCAAATATCTGGAGGAGTCGGCCGACTCAGCATCCACATCCAGCCAATGAGAGCAGGCAGCTACTTTTTCCTCCCTGCAGCTCTCTGTAGCTCAGACGATCCCCGCTAGCTGAGTGTGCTGATCCATCCTTTCACCCAGATTCTTTGTCTTTATAATTGCCGTCTTTATAACAAACAGCTGTTTTGTGTGCAGGATCGTGTCATTTCCTGTTTCACAGTTGCATGTGTTTTCTTGACAAAACGTGGTTTGGAGACCAGAGTCGGGTGACAGAGTCATTGTCAGCTCACGTGAGTGAACGCCACGACGACTTCAAGACGTCACAAGACGGCAAGTCATGTAGTGTGAACGGCACGGCCATCTGCCGCCGCGGAGAGTCGTGTAGTCTGCACGAGGCGTTAGGAGGCCTGTGGGGGACCTGGTCATTACTCTGTGGCTCAGTGTATCTTTGACACGTTGTCACCACCTGACACCTGCCTCGTGTCCAGGGGCACATCTGTCAGTACTTAGGCTGACAGGGTGAAATGCACCGCAGAGCGTCACTCTTTGTATTCACAGCGACACTAAGCAGCTTCGCCTCGGATCATGTGTTTTGGTTCCGCCAGTGAGAACCACATTGTCGTCTCCGTGTGCATACATGAAGATTACAAGATTACTGTGATGAGCGGAGCACACGGGAGCGTCTGACTTCCTGTTGACAGTACAGGAATAGAGAATGATGCATTATCAGAAGAGCATGAAAACCAAAGCCACGTCCAATCATAGTTAATGGCTGCGCTGCAGTTTTCTATCGATGCGGTGATTCAATGGTAAAGCTCCATTAGCACCTCGAAACACTAAACAGCCACATGTACAGCTCTTGTGAAGTTCATCCTGCTGAAAGCGTGTGCGTTTTCTGCACCAAATAACATAAGCTCATCCTTTGAAACAGTGCTTCATTGCACTGAACAATAACCTGGTACAGCCCAGATCCTTGACCATCAGTGTGACCAGTGTCCAGCATCCCACACTCAACCTTATAACATTATGAGTGTACCATATGGGTACTCTGCATTTTGCCACACCAGTCAGTGTGTAAGTAGAGACGGACAGCGAGTGCAGAGATAGTTTGAGACACTGTACAGTGGAAAACGACTCTCACAAGTGCAGGTGCAGCGGTTCTTATCATACTGGAGCTTCTCAGGGACAACAGGCTGGATGGAAACCTGATATTTGTGAGCAGTGCCCGCTGATCTGATGGCCTGATTATGTATGAATGTCTCAAACCAGGAAAGTGAAAGTGAAGCTGTGGTCTAAGCTGACTGAATGAATATTCACTGAATGCTTTTTATCCCCCCTCCCTGCAGGTCTTCCTTACGGCTGGGAGGAGGCGTACACTGCAGACGGAGTGAAATACTACATCAAGTAAGAGGGATCAGACTTCATACATCCCACTCAGGATCATGGATAGATTGACCTGTTAGAGGGCCCTGAGGCCGAACTTTACACCCCGTGCAAGATACTGACTGGATAAATGATATCTGAAAAACAGCAGGTCAGCTGTACAGATGAGTGGAACACACCCCAGTTATTACTTATTGTATTTAATTTATTTACTTATTATTAAATAAATATATTTAATAAAACATCATGGTTTTGCTTAGATTTAAGGGAACATCGTGGTTTTGGTTAGGTTTAGGGGAACATCGTGGTTTTGGTTAGGTTAGGGGAACATCGTGGTTTTGTTTAGGTTTTTTTTTTGATGCCTTAGATAAGAACGGGTTTGAACAGACGTGCATCCTTCTTACTTGATATGATGCATAGCTAAAAACAAATATTTTAGTTATATCAAAGTTATGTTGTGTGTGGATGCTGCACATTGTCGGCTACAGATTGTGTTTACACTTAAGATCCGAATACACTTTACTTTTCCTTATCCGGATAAAGTGCCGGGATATAAATTTTAATATTGGGTGTAAATAGGGCAAACGGTCTCCACCAGCTAAGACGAACCGCCACTCCAAATCTTTTATCCCTTTGGCGATGCGTTCGTAAACTCCCTGTAGGGTTCTTTGGGGTTTTAAATCTGCACATACTGGTTGCTTGTATGTTGTGAATGTTGTGCGTGTTTTTGTGTTATATACTGTTGCAAACATGCTGCTCTTAACTAATTGCTTCTAGTGGGATTAATAAAGTTGATTGAATCTAATTGCTGATGAGCAGCTCACGTACAGCAGCATCTGTGCATGCAGAGAACACATTTAAGGGAAAAATGTAGTAATTTGAAAGCATACAATTATTTTATGAATTAGGTAGATTCAGGCTGTGAATGTTAAATTCAGGGAATCATTTGTTTAAAAAAAATCTTGTTTCATAAAACCTGTGTAGACTTTTTTTGTAAAACTGAAAAGGCTTGAAAAGAGAGCTTTTGATCAACTCTACGTAAAACACAGCGGGGTCACATGATGCTATGACAAACTCACTGAGCTGAGCTTCCAGAGAAATGCCTGATGAGGCAGTAGGGGTCAAGGAAACGTCTGTTTGGTGAAGGATCACTACCAGCATCGCTTATTTTTTCTCTTATCTGTGACAGCCACATGACCCAGACGACATCATGGAGCCTCCCTGAGACCAGCAGCAGCAGCGCCTCAGGTCCTCCTCCACCTCCAGAGACGTCAGAGCTGGAGGGAGAGCGAGATGGGGAGGTCACAGACCGGAGGCCCAACCCCTCCATAGAGACGGAGATGTAAAAACCTGCAGCAGAGTCTCCTCCGGTCCCCTCGTTCGATCATGTTTCTGCAACAGCAGGAGGTTTTTATCTGGCTTCCCTTTGCTGTGATGGAAAAACACTCCTACTAAAGTAAATTAAAGGCTAATATTTTTAAACCTGAGAACCACATATCTTGGTGTTAAAATGACTAGTAGGTACAAAAGGTTTAGTATCCGTGCAGTAGATGCTTCAGCCGGCAGCTGACATATTCCTTTGCAGCGTCAAAATGGCGTCCACAAAAAGTGCTTCTTTTGCCAGCAGCAGGCTCAGACTGTAACACCAGGTGTCTGACAACATCATGGAAAGGATCCCTCTGAGGGGCTCCTGGTGACACCATTTGTTTTTAATAAAAAACGAATGTCTCACTCAAGGACAATTATCGCTTTGAAATGTCGAGAGAGGGAGTTGTTGCTGGAAGACGTCGGTGGAAACGAGGGACACAAGATTGTAAAGCGGCTGCTGGCTTAAGGCATCCACTGCACGGATTCCAAAACCTTTTGTACCTATTAGCCATTTCCACATCAAAATATGTGAAATATGTGAAACTAAGGCCCAGGTTTAAAAATACAGAAATGCATTAAAGAGTTCAACCTCTGCTGGGCCCACGTGTGCTGTTTGGTCAAGCTTCTTTCAGACACACAGAACGTTATTTTAAAGGAACAGTTTAGGGAAATACACTTCACTCTTCTTGCCGAGAGTTCGATGAGAAGATTGCTGGCATCCTCGTGTCTGTTACAGCTGGGCCCAAACTGGTTGCAACACATTTATTTACAGAGATGTAACCTGTGCAACATTTACCACAGCATCAGCAATGCTCATCATCTCTTTGCTCTAGACTCTGACATCTGAACTTCCCTGGATACTGATCTTAGACTCTCACTTTACACATACACTCAATGTAGATTTTCTATACAAGACAAAAACAGCTGGCTGGGAAATAAGGTAAACCGAGCTTTCCAGCCTGTTTTTACGAGACTACAGCTCCGACTTGGCCGGTTCCTGCCTGTATTTTAGCAGCATTCACACCTTTGAATGCATTTAACATCATCTTGCGTTAATAAAGCTGAAAAAAAGTACTGCGGTGAGTGAACCTAAAGGTTTTACAGACTTTACTGAGTTAAAATGGCTGCTAGGGCTAACCGTTATACTGTGCATTACCTGTGCTAATCGCTGATGCTAATCTCTAGCATGACTTTAAACACAAACACATCCCAGCCCCACCTGTACATTCAAATTCCCATTGTAGCCGACCCCAAGCCAATGCCTAGATGTGACTGTTTTGTCACCATAGCCATTTGGCAGGTTAAATAAACAAGATATAAAATGTTTAGTGGAAGAAACATCAGATGTATAAATTAGGATTAACTGGAGAGTCTCTCCAGTTAATGTGTATCTGTAAAGCTTCAGTCCAAAGTGATATAAAGACATAATCTGTTTCAGAATAAATGAATGCTGTAACCACAGCCTGTATATAAGAAGTGGACGTAGTCATGGTGACATCACCCGTTGGTTTGTGGACTGCCATTTTGAAGCCCCAAGTTTAGCCGATAGGGCGCCACCATGTCGAATTTTTGCAACCAGGAAGCGCCCGAATACGGCGGAGCTAACGGCCGTGCGCAGCGCTAGCTAGCTAGCTTAGCTAGCTGCAGCTGTAACTCAGGTTAACTGTCATTTTAACAGGCTGATAAGTTTGTCCAGAGAACAACAGTCTGAAAACTAAATGTTCTCACCAGAGAAAGTGAACAGCCGACTCCTGATAAGCTTTTCAAAGCGCCGAGGGTACGAGGTTGCCATGGTAACGACTTGTCAATCGTAGATAATCCCGCCCTAAAGCCTCCCCTGCTTCCTGGTCTATGTTCCTCTAAATGGGACCATAATTTACTAAATGAACATCATGCTGTGTTGAAGAAGACTTGAAACTAGCGACTGAGACCATAAACTCATCAGGAAAGTGTTTACTGGGGTAATTATTCAGCTGAGAAGGAGAAACATTTTCCCATTATTTCTAATGGAGCCGGACTTCTTTTTGCAACCAGAAGAGTCGCCCCCTGCTGGATTTTCAACAGAATGCAGGTTTCAGGGACTTCTGCATCGGCTTCTTATCGTAGACCGGAAGCTTCCCGCTTGGCTGTAACTCATTGGTGATTCAGTCTCAGTTTGTGGTGCTTTTCCATTTAATGTCTGCTGTTAGACATGTTTTTCATCCTGGTTCCTGACCTCTGAATCGTCTCGCCTGGTGTTGTGCTCATAGACAGCTGAAACACAACTGAGCCAAGACATTTGTAGGCTGGATTTAAGGATGAGTTCGTATTTTCCTTTCTTTACATAACAAGCAATTAATTTCAATCGAACTGATGAATCATTGGATTCTCTCATGGGGACGAAGTAAATCTGCTCAAAACCTTTTGTGTTGTGTTGTGTTCAACTTTGGTGAACTCTGCCAGCAAGTAGTCACTATGTCACCAGGACTCAGCAAAACCGTATTCACCGTGGTGGTAGATCAGAAATCACTTCATCTGTCCTTTTTACTAGACATTGTAGAATTTCATGCTGTAAAACCCTGAGAGGAGGACGATATCTTGAGGGCTCGTCGGGACTTTCTGTTGCATTCAGGCCTGTCTCTTTCATTGTCTGTCTTCAATTCTCAGCCTCCACTCATGCTGGCGACATCCTTGCAGGCTGGTACACATAACAGTCGGTATGTTTTTATTCCCAGCGACAGGAAGGCTTTCTCAGTTGATGAAGCTATTCTGAGAAGGTCTACATTCCTGCCTGTGAATTGTTCTCCAGGGCCACAATGGAGCCTAAAGTTTGCTGCTACAAGCTTGTCCAAACTAACAAGACGGTTTTTTCATCTCTGCAGCAGCTCAAGGGTAGAAGACCTGAGAGGAAACAGGTGCAAATCAACACGTTGGCGTTCCCACCTCGCCAACAAGATGAGAAAAAGATAACTGCAGAGGTTTTCTATAGTTTTAAATTGTTTATTCATCAGCACACAAAAACAGTAGTTTTATAAAATCGAGATACAAGTGATATAAAACTAAAGCAACCTTTTAGTATAAACTTTACGTTTATACTAAAAGGTTTCAGAGTGGCGGTTCCAGGGACATGGGATCTCACAGAATGATGTGATCAAACGTGACTTCAGACAACAAAAAAAAAAAAAGAGAATCAAACTGGATGAACTCGAGGGTGAGAAGAGGGAATCAGCAGGTTTGTATATTTCACAGAGCAGAAACAACACGCTGAGGACGGCTTCCTGCTCAGCTCGCTTTTATTGTCTGCTGCAGTTTTCCAATCAGGGTGCCTCTGCTCCAGTCAGCTACTTTAAGATTATGTCTGTAAATCCCTGAAATTACAGGATCATTTGGGCCAATCATCTCTTCCAACCAGCTTGGAACCCCTCTGCAATTGTTGGGAGAACAAATTGGACCCAAAATCCGCCCAATTATATCCTCTAGTGTGACCAGCATAAGGCAGCAGTGCTCATTGACTATACAGAAAGTTTGTACATTGCCTTTCCGACATGCTCTATTGTGTACTGATGTACTAAATACTGAAATCCAGCTGCACTTAGAGTTCTGGTTCACTTGCAAAATGTCACTCAAAGACACATGAAACAAATGCTCCCTTGGCCCACAACCTTCTTTAGCCCACATTTCACTCAATATGTTGTGTTTTAATTTAATTATTTTCTTTTAGAACTGTCAAGAGTCGGCTGAGTGAAGGTGGAAGTGTGGACCCAAAGCGAGGATCCAGTTCAAAAATATTTATTAACTCAAAACTTAACTTAAACAGGCTTCCACAGAAGCTTGAGGCAAGACTCCAAACAAAGGTAATTCCAACAGAAACATAATCCAAAAATCCACAAACAAGGAACTAAGTATTAAAGGTGAGATCCAAAAACACAGAGAACAGCGCACGCGGAGAACGCGACGCAGACAATGCAAGAATGTGACAAAGAGTGAAGACACATGTAGGCATATATACACAGGGACTAACGAGCGGGGCCGGATCAACACAGGTGAGGGGGATCAGGACTAATGAGACACATGCAGGTAGAGAGACAGCAGGGGAAAACAGACACCAACAAGGCCACAGGAAAACTAATAACCAGGAAGAAACAGAGAATAAATGACTGAATCGGAACATAAGCAAACAGATCACTAATATACCAAAATATTCAACAGGGAAAACAGACTGAACTAAGATTAAACAGAACGCAGAGCAAACATGGACGAAATAATATTGAAGTACACGGACCAGGAGTAGACACTAAGACACGGAAACGAATGCAGGACATAACTAGAATACGAGACAAGACAGACACTAGGAAAACTTGCACATGCAAATGAACAAAGGACTAGACTACGAAACCTTAAACATGACAAGATCAAATAAAGCTATAGAAACACAGAATCCAGAAACAGACTAAAACAGGAAAGACATGAACACAAAACCACACTGCTAGCGAGAACTTCCTGCTGACTGACGAAGATGACCGCAGCTTTTTGCCCGGCAGCACGTGTCCAATCATCACCCGTCAGGTCAGTCTGCTGTTACCTCCATGTTTGTCAGGAGATTGTTGGGATGCATGTGGTCACATTTTACTCAGGAAACAAAGAATAAATAAAACATGTATGATGATGATTTGATGAGGGGGCGTGCCCTCAGAAGTCTCCACGTACTGCTGTGACTGTGACGCGTTACACTGTCCATCAGTGGTAGAAAACGCGTCACAGAGGTAGATCGATGCACAGATCTCTTCGATGTTGGATTTTAAACCAATTCTTCTCTGTTTTGTTCGTTCTGCTGATGAAAGTAACAAAATAAAAGTCTTAAATAATAACATTATTCCGCTGTTCAGCCTCGAGTGAGGAAGTCATTGT
This sequence comes from Lepomis macrochirus, assembly GCA_024633595.2. Lineage (NCBI taxonomy): Eukaryota > Metazoa > Chordata > Actinopteri > Centrarchiformes > Centrarchidae > Lepomis > Lepomis macrochirus. The sequence goes on along the minus strand of JALXJV020000023.1, from coordinate 2,913,308 downwards.
GGGAATTATTATTGAGCTTTCGCGTGTGTGAATGTGTGTGAGGGTTGGTAGTATTTATAGTGTGTGTGCGAGGGCTGGAAGTGGAAGGGTCGAGCCAATATTCTTCCTGCCTGGGGCTCCAAGTATTGATTTCCCTTCTTGCTAGCAAGTGCAGCTATAAATATCTGCCGCGCCTGGAAACACTAATGATGTAACACACAACAAACACACACTCATTAACATCTAAACAGACCTTTATGCAGGAACATGTTTACAGGTGTGTTTCTGTTTCTACTGTTTGGCTCATTTCTGTTTCTTGGTCGCTGTTCCATTTCTATTGATCAAGGGTATCTTTATTGTCGCCGAGGGGCAATTTGTTGCACAGACAGTAGTCAACACAAAACTATCAACAGTCACAACTCACAAACAATCAACATAAAAATAGGCAAAAGAAACAACGTAACAAGACCATAGTTAAAGTAAAACAATTAGTCCTGAGCAGTGATTAAAAAATGTAATTGTGAGTAATCGCATTGTTATGCGCAAAATAAAACAATTCTAACATCTACATTTACATTTACTCATTTGGCAGACGCTTTTATCTAAAGCGACTTACATTTGAGGAACAACGTACAAGTATCAACAGAGAATCAAATATAGATCTACAACTGACAATACATACTAGTAAGAGCAGCAACAGCTCATAGTACATATCACATCAATGGGGTAAATACCTAGGAAGTAAGAGTTAACAGAAAGTGCAGTCAATACAAGATAATTATGGGGGATAGAAGAAGAAGAGCACAGGAAGTGCATGTTAGAGGTTAGTTAGTTAGAGGTGTTATAAGAGGAAGTGTTCTCGGAAGAGATGAGTTTTCAAGAGCTTCTTGAAGTTAGAGAGGGACGCCCCCTGCTCTGATGGCGTGTGGTAGCTCGTTCCACCATCGTGGTGTCACAGATGAGAACAGACAATAAAACGGAATTACAGTGAATTGGTAAAAAGCCCGATGGCAGCTGGTACAAATTGAACTTCTCAAACAGAGGGTGGCTAGAATCAGCCAGGATTTAATGGGCCTTCTTCAAAGTCCGAACCTCATATAAGTGCGGGAGGTTGTCCAAACTTGTGCCTGCAATTTTTCCGCACACTTTGATGATGCTTTGCAATCCATTTTTGTTCTTAAGTTTGAGTGACCTGTACCAACTGACCAACGAGAAGGTTACAACAGATCTGATGAAAAGAATAAAATATTTTCATAAAAGTACTGTCAAAAAAATGCATACACTGGTGAGGTTTTCTACACACAGCTTCCATATGAAGTTCGAAGGTCAGCTCATTTTCAATAGTAATATTTATACTGCAAATCACTACTGGGGATTGAAGTTACTTGTGCACAATAAAAGTGCATAATCACAAGTGTGTGGGGCCAGAGAGGGGTCAGAGTCATAGTTTCCCATCCTAAAATTATGTCTTTAAAAAACACATCGGCCCAAAAAAGTGTTTTTTTCTGTTAATTATATTTTTGAAGCTCTGGCATGGTCTGCAGATGAGGTACACCAGCTCTCAGGGAGAAAATAGTTAGATCTAAAGTTCAGATATCTGAAACCTGCCTTTCTACATCTACAAAGTGCTCCAGAACCAGGAAGCAACATTTTTATGAGCAAGCATTGTGTTGAAGTAGTTTTATTTTGAAAGTCTAACCGGATGTTGCGTATTCATTATTGCCAACGTGACAGCAGAGCCTTAAACATGCAATAACAATGCTAAAGGGGTTAAAAGAATTCCAAGAGGTCTTGACCAAGCCTTGAAAATGTCACGTGACTTATGTAACGTCTGCCATAGAAGACAAATGGTCAAATATGTTGTCTTGGGAGTCACTGGCAATTGACCCATCCTGTGGTTTGAGGACGTGATCATTAGATAGTCTGTTTGTGTACGCATGCAGGTCCTGCCCTTTGCTTGTGTCTGAACAGTTTACAACCAAATCAGCGGAGATGTTACGCAACCTCCAAAGCCTCTTTGCCTTGATTCAACCTGGAGAATTCAAAGGTCACAGACTGCATCAACAACGCCGTCAGGATTGGATTAGAAAGCTCACCACAAACACATCACAGTTCGTCAGCGATTGGCCTGCTTTATAACGTCACTGGTGAGTTAAACAGAAAACTCAAAATGACTCCAGTTCCACCTCTTTTATTTAAGCTCTGTGTGACCACAGATCTTATTAACTGTCTTGTTTTTTACAACTGTAAATAGGTCTTGGCTCGTCCACGTTAGGTCTTAAGAGGTACCAGGAGGTCAGCGCTCTGACTGAGCTCATTCAGGCCAGCTTTGGTTATGTAAATCATAATTTCAACCGTGTAATGGTATAAGACCATTGCAGGCACACTGGGATTACATGACCACATTGTTGTTTAGAGTGTGCTATTAAAAAACTGACCCACAAAAAAAGGGCTTCTGTGTAATTGAGCTTCTGAGGTATCAACGCACTAAATTACCTCCTCAACATGAAATAGACTGGAAACAAATCCCTTCGTTTTAGGAGGAAAATCCAATTTACTCTCCTGGAAGTTTCCCTATAGATTCTTTGTGGCTCTCAGGCTTCGACCAAATGACAACAGCAAAAGTAATTAGAAACCATTTTAGATTCTTTGACATCCATTCATTAAAAAACCCAAAACACATAGTTTCAGCTAGCAATGAAAGAGAAAGAGATGAAAGAGCAATGAAAGAGAATAATGTGTGTTGGCCAGATATTGGATGGAATACTATGAAATTAGTTTCAGATGGTCATGACCTCCACATGATAAATCGTTACAACTTTGGTAATCTTTTCAATCAAAATGACCATTTGTCAATTGACATGAAAATGAAGAACAAAGAATTTCAGTTGTTATTGATAAACAACAATAATAAATTATCAGTTGTTATCAACACAGACATGATGGAGATGTGATGGAGATACAACAGAGATGTGATGAATGGGGATGTGACGGAGACGAGATACAGAAGTGATGGAGATGTGACGGAGACGTGACCAAGATGAGGTAGAGACGTGATGGAGATGAGACAGACATGATGAGACGAGATAGAGACAAGACTAAGACAAAATAGAGAATTGACGGAGACGAGACACAGATGTGATGGAGGCCTGACAGAGACGAAATAGAGACGTGACGAGACGAGATAGAGATGTGACAAGAAGAGATGGAGATGTGACGACAGGAGATAGAGACGTGACGAGAGGAGACAGACGCGATGGAGACAAGATAGAGATGTGACGAGACGAGATAGAGACGTGATGAGATGAGATAGAGATGTGAAGAGAGGAGATAGAGACGTGACGAGAGGAGACAGAGACGCGATGGAGACACGATAGAGATGTGAGTGAGACGAAATAGAGACATGATGGAGATGTGACGAGACAAGATAGAGACGTGATGGACACGTGATGGAGACGTGATAGAGACGTCGATGGAGACAAGATAGAGGCGTGATGGAGATGTGACGAGATAGAGACAAGATAGAGACGTGATGTAGACGAGATGGAGATGTGACGAGATGGAGACGAGTTAGAGAATTGACGGAGACGTGACAGAGATGAGATAGAGACGTGATGGAGACAAGATAGAGATGTGACGAGACGAGATAGAGATGTGACTAGACGAGATAGAGACGTGATGGGGATGAGATAGAGACGTGACAAGAGGAGATAGAGACGTGACGGAGATGAGATAGAGGCATGATGGAGACGTGACGAGACAACATAAAGAGGTGATGGAGATGTGACGAGATAGAGACAAGATGGAGGCGTGATGGAGACGAGATAGAGACGTGACAAGACGAGATAGAGACATGATGAAATGTGACGAGGTAGAGACGGATGGAGACGAGATAGAGATGAGATAGAAACGTGATGGAGGTGTGATGGAGACGAGATAGAGATGTGACAAGACGATATAGAGACGTGACAAGATAGAGACGTGATGGAGATGTGACAGAGACATGACAGAGATGAGATAGAGACGTGATGGAGACGTGATGAGACGAGATAGACATGATGGAGACGTGACAGAGACGAGATCGAGACGTGACGGAGACGAGATGGTGACATGATAGAGACGTGACAGGATAAGATAGAGACATGACTGAGATGTGACAGATATGTGACAGAGACGAAATAGAGACGTGATGGAGACATAATGAGATGAGATGGAGACGTGACAGAGACCAGATAGAGACCAGATAGAGACGTGATGGAGACAAGACGAAATAGAGACATGATGGAGACGTGACAGAGACGAGATAGAGATGTGACGGAGATGAGACAGAGATGTGACAGAGACGAGATAGAGACGTGATGGAGCCATAATGAGATGAGATGGAGACGTGACAGAGATGAGATAGAGACCAGATAGAGATGTGATGGAGACGAGACGAAATAGAGACATGATGGAGACGTGACAGAGACGAGATAGAGATGTGACGGAGATGAGACAAAGATGTGACAGAGACGAGATAGAGACGTGATGGAGCCATAATGAGATGAGATGGAGACGTGACAGAGATGAGATAGAGACCAGATAGAGATGTGATGGAGACGAGACGAAATAGAGACATGATGGAGACGTGACGGAGATGAGATAAAAACGTGATGGAGATGTGATGAGATGAGACAGAGACGTGATGGAAATGGGACGGAATAGAGTCATGATAGAGACGTGATGGAGACGAGAAGAAATAGAGACATGATGGAGACGAGATAGAGATGAGACAGAGACGTGACGAAATAGAGACATGATGGAGAGGTGACAGAGACGAGATAGAGACGACATAGAGATGAGACAGAGACGTGACAGAGACGAGATAAAGACGTGATGGAGATGTAATGGTGAAGTAAAAAGTCTCCCTCTGAGATGTGGTGGAGTAAAAGTAGAAAGTGTCATGAACAGAAAATACTCAGGTAAAGTACAAATACCTCTAATTTGTACTTAAGTACAATACTTAAATATACTTAGTGACTGTCCACCACTGATGATAAGTAATTATTGTGAGTGTAAAGGTTGTTTGGCAACTTGAGGTCAGCAGAATATTTACATTTTATCACCTTATAAAACTGATTGAATTAGCAAACAGCTCATTTACATATTCAGCAGACAGAAAGCGTCATTATCATCTCATTGGTTTGTCCACCTGTAACTCTCTTTGCTGCTAAATGCTGCACTTTCTTTCCCAGAGTGTCTAACAATAAAGTACAAAGAAACAAAACAACAAGTTTAATAAGTGCCACATTAATGAAGGTAGCAGCTTTAATATGCAGAATCTTTAATAACATGCAAAATGTCTCATTAAGATGTCTTTAACAGGTGGAATCATTAAGGGACAGACGCTTAACAACGCTCTCCAGGTGATTCAGATAGCAGATTAAAGGGATGAGTCACCGCTGAGTTTGGCCCGGTCACCGGTCTGAAGCAGCAGAGCAGCAGAGTCTAAGAACTGTCCTACTTTCCCTCTCACCAAGGTCGCCACAACATCGCCGTGCTGTAGCAACCGCTGTTACTAAGGAAGGTTTAATGAGAGCGAGACAGAGACAGGAATTTCATCAAGTCTGCAGAGGACTACTTCTCCATCCAGGCTGGCATCCAGAGTTACGCTGCTGCCTGTGTAAGAGTCACACAAGCCTGAAGGACTAAATGTCTGCAGGTCTGAGTATGAAGGACAGGACTCGGTCCATGTCTGTAGGTCTGAGTATGAAGGACAGGAATCAGGTCTGAGTATAAATGACAGGACTCGGTCCGTGTCTGTAGGTCTGAGTATGAAGGACAGGACACAGTCTATGTCTGCAGGTCTGAGTATGAAGGACAGGACTCGGTCCATGTCTGTAGGTCTGAGTATGAAGGACAGGACTCGGTCCATGTCTGTAGGTCTGAGTATGAAGGACAGGAATCAGGTCTGAGTATGAAGGACAGGACTCGGTCCATGTCTGTAGGTCTGAGTATAAAGGACAGGAATCAGGTCTGAGTATAAATGACAGGCCTCGGTCCATGTCTTCAGGTCTGAGTATAAAGGACAGGACTCGGTCCATGTGTTCAGGTCTGAGTATAAATGACAGGCCTCGGTCCATGTCTTTAGGTCTGAGTATAAAGGACAGGACTCGGTCCATGTCTTCAGGTCTGAGTATAAAGGACAGGACTCGGTCCATGTGTTCAGGTCTGAGTATAAAGGACAGGACTCGGTCCATGTCTGCAGGTCTGAGTATGAAGGACAAGACTATAATATTTCTGCTACATTTTCTACAAATACATATATGTAGTTTTTCTTTTGCAAAATATTCTTATAATATTTCTTTTGAATATTAGGTGTGTATTATATGAGGTATACGGTGTAATGTACTTCTACACTATGTGTGTGTTTGTAATTATGTCTCATGTAATCAGGAACACAGAGCCCAATTTCATTTTTTCTTCCCCTCCTCCTCCCCTCCCTCCTCCTCTCCTCTCCTCATCTCCTCCTCTATCCTCTCCTCTGTCTGTTTCTTCCTCCTCTCCCCTCCTCCTCTCCTCCCCTCCTCCTTTCCTCCTCTATCCTCTCCTCTGTCTGTTTCTTCCTCCCCTCCCCTCCTCCTCTCCTCCCCTCCTCCTTTCCTCCTCTATCCTCTCCTCTGGAGCACATGAAGTTCAATGTGTCCAGACAGCAGGAGGTGGGGGGAGCAGGGGGGAGGAGAGAAGGAATCGGCAGCCTCTCATTGGATAAAAGTAGGTCAAGCCAGCCCACTCATGTGACCCAGCATTCCTCTCTGCAGGCTATGTGTGTGTGTTTCTGTCTATGTGTGTGTGTGATCACCTAAAATAAAGGAACTGTTAAAATATAAAAGTCTTTATGTTAAAATATAAAAGTCTTTACGTTAAAATATAAAACTCTTCATGTTAAAATACAAAAGTCTTTATGTTAAAATATAAAAGTCTTTATGTTAAAATATAAAAGTCTTCATGTTAAAATATAAAAGTCTTCATGTTAAAATATAAAAGTCTTCATGTTAAAATATAAAAGTCTTTATGTTAAAATATAAAAGTCTTCATGTTAAAAGTCTTTATGTTAAAATATAAAAGTCTTCATGTTAAAATATAAAAGTCTTCATGTTAAAATATAAAAGTCTTTATGTTAAAATATAAAAGTCTTCATGTTAAAATATAAAAGTCTTCATGTTAAAATATAAAAGTCTTCATGTTAAAATATAAAAGTCTTTATGTTAAAATATAAAAGTCTTCATGTTAAAAGTCTTTATGTTAAAATATAAAAGTCTTCATGTTAAAATATAAAAGTCTTCATGTTAAAATCTAAAAGTCTTCATGTTAAAATCTAAAAGTCTTTATGTTAAAATATAAAACTCTTCATGTTAAAATACAAAACTCTTTATGTTAAAATATAAAAGTCTTTATGTTAAAATATAAAAGTCTTCATGTTAAAATATAAAAGTCTTCATGTTAAAATATAAAAGTCTTTATGTTAAAATATAAAAGTCTTCATGTTAAAATATAAAAGTCTTTATGTTAAAATATAAAAGTCTTTAAGTTAAAATATAAAACTCTTCATGTTAAAATACAAAAGTCTTTATGTTAAAATATAAAAGTCTTTATGTTAAAATATAAAAGTCTTCATGTTAAAATATAAAAGTCTTCATGTTAAAATATAAAAGTCTTTATGTTAATATATATAAGTCTTCATGTTAAAATATAAAAGTCTTCATGTTAAAATATAAAAGTCTTTATGTTAAAATATAAAAGTCTTTATGTTAAAATATAAAAATCTTTATGTTAAAATATAAAAGTCTTTATGTTAAAATATAAAAGTCTTTATGTTAAAATATAAAAGTCTTTATGTTAAAATATAAAAGTCTTTATGTTAAAATATAAAAGTCTTCATGTTAAAATATAAAAGTCTTTATGTTAAAATATAAAAATCTTTATGTTAAAATATAAAAGTCTTCATTTTAAAAGTCTTTATGTTAAAATATAAAACTCTGCCAGGTCAAAGTCTTCGGGACAAACCCGTCTGTCTGGAAAGTAAGAAGTGGGGAAACCATTTAACCCTTTTATGAGAACTATGGTCAGGATGTCCATCATCATGTTAAAACGAATACAGCCTAAGTGAAGTAATCATTTGAATGAATGAACCAGCACGTTTTGTGGATTACATTTTTAATTTAAAGCTACGACAGAAAACAAACTTTTCTCCAGCATGAGAACATAAAGCAGCTGTAGGCAGAGCCGCCGCTGACACATGACAGATACTTTAATATTAAATCTAAGTACTTTTAGGCCCAGAATCTCGAGGAATTACATCCAAACCTTTCATTACAGAACCCTGAATTTACACATTAACCACAGTTAATAAGTTCACCATCCTTCTTTAACTTGAACCGGCCTGCAGGAGCTACAGACACTGTAGAGAGAGAGAATTTAAAAGACATTTAACAGAAGATTTGTCCGATTTTAATGTTCTTTCCTGATGGCGAGGTCAGAGGACACTAAGGACGTGTCTTCCCATCTCTCAGTGGTTTTAAAGAGCCGGACAGAGTTCAGAGGGCATGCACGACTTCCTGTTTATACCACGGTGTTTTCTGCGTACAGGCGTGTGGTTACACGTGTTTGTCAGCTGCTCATCATGCTGACATGAGCAGGTGTAATGTGACACCAAGTGTGGAGGCTGGATTATAGGGGAGTTTTTAAAAAAACAGGTATTTTACAGCATGATGTCAGCACAGAGAGCAAACAACAAAAATATAAATAAATCCATCATCTGTGAAGATTCTCAGTCATCCAGGAGCGACTCATTCTCATCCTAGCGTCACATATGGACGTTTTTTCAAACCCCCTGGCGTCACTGGGTACTCTTTAGCGTTTCCTTTGCACATTCTGCGCAAGTTAGCAACAATAAATCGCCAATGCAACGTCTAGTTAGACTTTCAAAATTAAACTAGTTTGGTTTGGTTTAGGTTAGATTAACTATGTTACTCATGTCATTTAAATTATGTAATTAAGTAACATCTCAGGGGAGGCACGGTGGTGCAGTGGTTAGCACTGTCACCTCATAGCAACAAGGTCATGGGTTCAAACCCCGGTTGCCCGGCTTCCTCCCACCATCCTTGCAGGCTAGGTTCATTGGTGTCTCTAAATTGTCCGTAGGTGTGAATGTGAGTGTGAGTGGTTGTCTGTGTGGCCCTGCGATGGACTGGCGACCTGTCCAGGGTGTACCCCGCCTTTCGCCAAATGTCAGCTCCAGCCCCCCCGCGACCCTGTACGCAGGATAAGCGGTTGACGATGGATGGAAGTAACATCAGTAAAAGGAATCAGTGTTGAGTTTTTGTTTCACACGGGAAATGAACACTGGCTGAAAGTCTGGTTTCTGGCCCATCCCTCCCCACCACCTCTTTATTTGATCTTTTTAAAATTTATGGTAGATATTCAGTGGTATCGTTGAATAATGGCACTAAATGGTGTGTGTGTTGGTACCAGATGCTGAAGGGCGTGACAAAGCGTAGCTGTTTGACCTCTGGGAACGAGAACGGGCTGGACAGCTGTATTTGGTTGAAGATACTCAAAGGCGTTGTCAGGTTAAATAGCTGGGACTCCCTGCCACAATACGTCTCTAGAATGAGAGTGTCTTCAACCGAGTCCAGTTTCCCTTGAATTTAAACCTTTCTTGGAAAGAAAGGTTTAGTCCTTTATTCCCCACTGTGCCTCGAAAAGAGGATTTAGACATTATAGACATAAAATGTGCAAATAATAGTTTAAGCACACAAAACAACAAATTTGTGTTTTTATTTATTTAAGGGGTCGACGTGCTTTAGACTAAACTGGTTGCAGTTGTGATTTGTAATAGAAGAATGACTTGAGGCTCACTGAGTCCCTGTGACTTTATTATAGGGTGAATCTCATAAAAATATTATGCGCACATTAACAGTAATATGGTCCAACTGGTGGTGAAAGGCAGAGCAGCAAAACAGAGAGAGAGAGAGAGAGAGAGAGAGGAGAGGGGTGTGGCGAGAGGGAGGGCTTACGGTTTGACGTCAGCAGTCCTCCGTCCTCACACATGGATCGGTACTCGGTCAGGCACCGCCACACGCGCCCACAGAAACCCGCGCCGAGTCCTGCTGTCGCTGCAGCGCACGGCTTTTTTATTCTGAGGTCTCATTTCTTTGTTCAGTGTATTTGTCGGCTGCTGATCTGAGGACTGCCAGCGCGACATTTGTTTTATATCTACGTTTGCTTTGTTTTTTAGTTTTTGTTTTTTGGTGGACTGGATCTCCGGCTCCCAGTGCAAGGAGGCGTGCAGGAAAAAATGTCCCGACATCCCATCCCACTGAATCCAAGTTTTCTGCCTCCAGCGACGCACGGGGTGCTGAAGTCTCTGCTGGAGAACCCGATGAAGCTGCCGCTGCACCATGAAGGTGAAGCCACGAACGGCCACTGCCCGTTAACTCTAATGTCATGTTTACTGCGAGGCTTATGAGGACTGTCAGTCATGCTGCTGCTCAGCTGTCAGAGCTGCAGGTTTCTCTGCGCTCTGAGCCTCAGGCAAAAACTTTTCATGTCTAGGTAGAAAAACAGAAATATGAGCAGTTAAATGTCTTGAAATAAATATGATAAAAAAACACATTTATTTTATTGCCAGCTGACCAGATGAGCAGTAATATAACTGGAATAGTAATATTTGATCATCTATTCGACTGTTTGTTAAATGTGTCAAGCAGACTGATCAGAAATACTGAAGTCAAAACTGCAAATCCCCTTAAATGTGTATAAGATTATTTATCCAAATGATGAAGCTTTAATAAACTTTCACATAAAAGCAGGTAGTTTCACATTTGAGCAGCTGCCATAAAAGTCTGTATATTAATTATCAAAACTGTTACAGATACATTTTCTGTTTCTCCACTCATCAGTTAATCAAGTGATCACTTCAGCTCTGAATGTTGCTTCACAGCCGTCTCTCCACTTTTACATCCATGACCTGTTGGTTATCGTTTGTATTCCAAGTTGGATTGTTGCCAAACTTTTGAGAAGCTGATTCAGAAATCGAAACACGGAACATAAAGTATATGAAACGTTGTCAAAACCATATATTGGTAAGCAACATGCAAGCAGAAAGTCTGGAGAAACTTTGTCAGGTGTCACAAAAACACTCTTAATCAATAATTATAACTGAACCTTATGAAAGAGCCATCTGTTGGTGGCAGGGTCAGAGGTTTTGGGGTGAATAGAAATCCAGTGTTGCCGTCAAGGACTCGACTCACTGCTCCCAGAAAGGTTGTCAATAAGGAACCCAGAAGGTTTTGTTGTGATTGTCGTCTGATGAGACATAAAGGTTTTAAAGTTGCTTAGCATTTTTAGGTTCTTTGGCTAAGCTAAGCTAATGCTGGTAACAAAAATCTAACCTAGGTGAGTCACCATCCTCTAAGCACACTCTCTTATGACTTCACATTGTTTTCCCATAGTTCGCATTGTTTTCAGTTGTTACATCTGCCTCTCGGTTGCAGTGAGAGGATTAGTAACTCAGAGTTTCATTTGTCACTGCTGACATCTTTACTTTTAATAATATTTCTGAAAATATGCCAGAGTTAGCCAGTAAGACTAATTTTTCTCTCTATTTTTGGGTTATACCAGCAACAAAAATCCCTTGCAGGAGTCATAGTTAATTCATTTTTCTCACTGTTTTATCTAAAAGCTACATGTAGACCAATTTTTAAATAATATTTTAAAACTTGCAATGTTAAATCCATGCCTTTGCTGGTGCATTGTTGTTTCCAGATGCGTTTCTGCCACCAACTGTCGCTCAGTGGAATGGCTTGAAATCGTCAGCAGGTTTCACAGAGACTGTCCTACAAGGAAACATATTTAACCTGGGGACGGTTTGCGCGAGCCACAACACCTCTACAGTTCTGTTCACGTTTGGTCTGAACACACCTGGGTGAAGTCAGATTGGATGGAGAGGACAAAAAACCTATGACACCTATTTTTCCACATCACGTCAACATTCAGCGATGATTTCTTTCAACCATGAGGGCAGTCAATCCCTGCCCTTAAGCAGATATCTTTCTTAAATCCAAACCACCGCCTTATATATAACCAAACCTTAATGATAGTTGCGGTAAATGAGAAAACAAAGACACGAGTAGTCGGTAGGCACCGTATTTGGTTGTTTAGTTTGGAAAATGTTGGACCTGCTTGCTCGTGCCAATAGAGCGTGAGAAGCAACAAAACATGGACCAGCTCAACAATACAATTGCTCAAATGCTTCATAGAGCCACTAGTGTTCAAAAACTCTTCAGAGCACCTTTAAGGCAGGACTACCATTCGACTTGATAAAAGAGCAAATTCTCCAAAGCCCAATAGCCATAGCCGCTGTTTAAACATGTCCTGAAGAGGTTTTTTGGGTTTTACTGACTGATTCATCCGCTCTGTTCTCCTGTGCAGCTTTCAGCAAGCAGCAGGAGAAGGAGAAGAACCTTGAGGAGGAGCGCAGCACCCCCCAGTCAGCCTTCCTGGGCCCCACACTGTGGGACAAGACCCTACCTTACGATGGAGACACCTTCCAGCTGGAGTACATGGACCTGGAAGAGTTCCTGTCTGAAAACGGCATCCCCTCCAGCCCGTCCCAGCACCACCACAGCCAGCACCAACAACACGCTCTGCCCCGCCAGCCGCCAATCATGCCCCAATCCCCAGCCACACCAGTGCCCTCAGTAATGGACCTCAGCAACCATGCCTCCACCTCCTTACACACAAGCGTCATCTCTCCGAACTGCCTGCACAGCAGCCCGGCACAAGCAGGTAACACACAAATACACACTCACAGCCACTTTTTAATAGATGTTTATGCTCCAGCTTCAGGCGTGATAAATGATATTCTTTGACCTGGTTTCATTCAGTTGATAAAGATTAAGCGGAGTGTCATCAGCATAGCAGTGAAAGGAAATGTATGGGGACATAGAATATCGTATATAAATTACAGGGCCAAGGATGGATCTTTGAGTAACTACAGAACATAGAAGATATGAAAGGTGCCCAGAATTACCATAAAGACCTGTTAGCTAGTCTCAGGCTGCACCATTAATACTACGCAATAAAACGGGTTTAGGAGGTTAATCAGAAAAGCATGATCTGCTATCATGTCATAGTAATCCAAAGGACTTATTCAGTTCTTCAGTTCTTTAGTTTAGAACTGAAGAACTGAAGAAGCCTCTTGGATGAGAGACAAAATGTCTTTTTTTTAGTATTTTCAACCGAATTCCTTGATTGAGTGATACCGTTACCTGCATCCAACCGCAGTAGCTGTTGTGAGTTAATGCAGCGCAGACTCTTCAAATCTATCAGCACTAAAACTGCATTACCACATGATGATAATGTAAAACTTACCAAAACTTTTACACAGATTTGATGTTTGCAGTGATTGATTACAGGGTGTAAGTAGGGCTGCATCCATCTGGGCTATAAAATGTACATTATAATCATCCAGAACCCAAAGCTGACACATATAAGCTGCTCATTTCATTTGGTCAAAATCCCAATATATTCAGTAAAATAGAGTAAAAAAAGTCCCATCAATCAATGAATTGTTTATGAATTGTTAAGCTGAGATGAAAAGATGAGTCTGCTGATAGACCTTAAAACCAACAGGTAAATAGAAATAAGGCAGAAATAAACCATAAACTCTATGTTCACATGATTTGTAGGGGCTGACTTTTGTAGTGCCTTCCTTTAATAGATCACATGCACGTGCTGGGAAATCTCTGCTTTTTCATGACTGTGAGCAGCTTGTTTCCGTCTTTGCTAACAGACAACAAAAGAAAACCCATTCGTCTCTTTCACGATCAGATGTAGCTGCTGTAGGAGGGCAAGTCTTTCAGTTTCTTTGTGCTCTTGAGTTATTTAATAATGGAAGAGCAGAAGACGGGCTTCAGTCAGGCCGGAGGCGTTCAGGGCTGCGGGAGGGGATCAGTCGACTGAGTGCTGAAAGATCTCACTTGACAGATCAGAGTTCACCAGTTCGGCTTCAAGATGAAACGATTTATCGATTGGAATCCAGAATGGATGTTTTTTTAGCCGTTTATATTCTACAAGTTAAAGTTTTAACATGCCGGGTACTTTAAGGGCTGACTGACTCTTTTAGACTTGTCAACAAATTTAAAATTGTTTGTACTTATAGGCCCAAAAAAATATGTAAAGTCGGCTGAAATGAATATAATTTTAAAAATATTCCCTTTCAGTACAGACCACAAAGTGTGCGAGTCCTTTTGGTTTTTTTCTTTGTAAAGGTTCCTGAATTAAAGCGAGATAATTACTTCTGAAAGAGAACACACATGTTCGCTTAATTTCAATATCACAATAACTATAAGGTTAACAAAGTTTAGAGATACTGTATATGTCTGACTCTATGACTCCAAACAGAACTTTAAGACCTAATTAAGCTACTGTTACTCTATTTTGATCATGTCACATGCTGATAAACACACTGTAGCTCGCCAGGAGACATGTGGACAGTTCCATTCAGGTAAAGCTCCTGTTACGGCAGCTTGTGTTGAGCCATCGTTTAACATTTGAGAACTGTGGCGTCTTTTATTAAATTTTAAAAAAAGGATTTTGCCAAAAAAAAAAATCTATTTACTTAAAATTAAGATTAAACAATTGACAGTATCAAAAATAGTCATGAGTAAAAGTAAAGGCATGGAAAAAGGCTTTGGGATCGGCACTGGAGCTCAGGTGTCAAGTACCAGGTGCAGGGGGATCTGGACTGATGACCCAGCTTTGGCCCTGACGGTCAGATGACCAAGTCTTTGGCCAGACACCAATTTGTCCTTTAGCTTTTGTGGAAGTCTGTGAATGAGTTTATGAGATATCAAGCTGACAGAGCTCAGGTGTGTTTGGTTCAGTTCTGAACTCAGAGGGAGGAAACTCCCAGAGTTGTAACGCTCGCTCTGCGTGGCGAGGAAAACGAGTCCGCCCAAAACGCCAGGAGCGAGAGAAGTGTCAGATTCAACACCTCGACAGATGTCCTGGCCTCAGAGAGGGCGTGTGTGTGAGTGTGAAGGCGAGAACTTCCGCTCTGACTCTCTTACTCGCTCCCTGTTCCTCATGTTTGTAGAGAAAGACAACAAGCCGTCCTCTCGCAGCGCTCAGAGACATGTGACTCGCTGCTGTGTGTGTGTGATCAATGTTTTAAGAACATAGTGTTCTCTGCAGAAGTAGGCCAGTGGGCGGCAACCCCTCACATCCACACACACAAGTTTCCAGCTCTGTGTTTACATTCGCATTAACTAATAATCCTGTTGCGCACACACGGCTGAGATGAGTGAGTCATCCTGGGATACTCCTCTCAGCTCAGAGTTTGTGTCTTGAGGTCGACAGGTTTATTTTCAGAATCAGCTGCAGGAGTTCAGCCAGATGTTTAATAAATGTGTAAATGCATCCATCTCTCAAAGACGCATCTGTAATCTTTACGTTACTCCCTCCGTAGTGGAAATATGCTCTCTAGAGTCCGTACTGTCTCGTTTTTACTCTGTGATAGAGCAACAACGAGAACGCACGGACAGATAAAAAGTGCACACAATAACGTTAACATTGAGACATTTACACTGCAGATATTGAGTTAGTTTTTTTCCACTCACTTTGACTAAAGGATTTAAATACTTCTATTGCTGATCTGCACAGCAGCAAACTGTAATCTGCTGCTCCCACGTCTAAATATAGCAGAGTAATCTATGGCATAATCTGGCATATTTGTATTCCCACGTGGCCCTGCGAGTGTCCAGCAGATAAGGCGGCAGGGTTACCCAGCGTTCAGCAGATAATGAAAAACAAACTGACAGACGGACAGAGAGAGAGGGAGAGAGAGGGAGGGAGAGAGGGAGAGAGAGAGAGAGAGAGGAGAGAGAGAGAGAGAGGGAGGAGGTGGGGAGACTAAAAGAAGCACAAACATCCTCATCCTGCCGGTTAGGTGGAGTCTCTGTCCACACTTCAGTCTCTCTACTCGCTGCTGACCTCCATCAGAGCTGGAGGTGTAAAGCAAAAGCAAAGTGAATTGAATGAGTTTTTTGTTTTGCCATAATCCATAATAATCCTGTCCTGCAAACTCATCATTTGCAGATTTGGTCTTGGACGGAATTGAGGGGACATTTTTCACAATCTTATTTTGGTCCTCTCTTTACTTCCCTTCTACAGTTTCAGTGTCAAACTGTGTGAAATCTGTCAGCGTCGCCTGACTGGATGAGTTCTGATGAGAGAAGTGAAGCGACTTCAGTTGTCCCAATAAACTCAGATTAACAGTGATGCTGCAGTTTAGGCCTGAAACAATTCATCGATTAAATTGAGTAAATCGGGACAAAGGGGATGAAGAAGAAAGTGTCCAAAGTCTGGGATTATTTTGAGATAAAGAAAACAACAACTCTGTAATGTTGCCGTCCGTCCACCGTAAAACAAAACGTATGTCGCCTTGGCAACAGCACAACGACGCTTTATCAGAAAGCACCTTATTCTGCCAAAGGAGCACAGACAAGGTAACAGTAACAGCAACTTGAGCATTTCACTGGAATCATGATTGATCGTTGAGCTGAAGCCAAAGTAAGCTGCAGTCCTCAGCTGAACATGTGACCACGAGCGTTTGTTGTTCTGCTTTTTGGGCCGTGAGTTGGAACCTCACAGTCAGGAGTTAACTGGCGGCGAGCTGCACCTCAGTATAACTTGTACAGCACTCGGCTGATGTTTGTTTGTAAAGCAGCTGTCTGGTTGTTGGTCTGATGTTTGCTGTATGACACACTATGAACTTCCAAAAGGACTAATAAATATCTATCACCTATAAACGTGTACAGCTGATCCCGTTACTGCAGCAGTTTTTAGAGGCCTGAAGAGGAGAAAGGATTCAGTATTTCACAACAAAAAAAAACAAGCAAGGATTAGAGAAAAGTCTGAAAAGACCATGCTGTTTGCATGGCTCTGTCACTATTTACACCAGCATTTAGTTATCAGATGACCTCAGTCTCTGTTTTCATGTGCTGGAACTATTTCTTGACAAAAAGCCGTGTATCCATCCGCCTCTACTTGTGTGCAGCGTCTCCGGTTGTAGTGCAGATACTGAACGGTTATTAAAACTAGCTTAATTTTCTTTAAGGCGACTGATTGATTATTGGGCTAACTGTTGTAGCTGGATAAACTGGTGATAAATGAAGTAAAGTTAAAAGTAGAAACTGACATGAGGAGTACAGTACTGGAGTAAAAGTACTTTCCACCACTGGTAGTAATACTAATAACAAATACAGTAGAAACGCAGCATGTATGCATTTATATTTTCTAACCTGAGAGAAGAGCTCTGCAGGAAACATCAGAAACCATCAGGGACCACGACTCAGCGCCTCACTAAATGTGTTCATGTAACACACAAACACGCACGACGCACATCATGCGCTGCTGCTCAGCTGCCACCTGCTCCTCCACATGCAGCACTGATGATGCCTTCTTGTCACAAACATGTGGGGAAATCCGCCGCCGCTTGTTGTTTCCTCCTTCATCCGAGAAAACGGGTCTGTGTGAACGACTCTGCAGACGCCTCCCTGCAGGCCTGTGGTTAGGATGACGCTTTTATGCAGCTCCTGTACTTTGACTGTCACCACCAAACCGTAGCGCGGCCCCGAACATCGTGAAAGCTGACCGGTTGATCCGACATCCTGTCGGGACGTTTTGTGTAACGTTACGTTTCAGCATCGTTCTGCCACAGGCGTCTTAGCAGAGCAGGAAACTGAAATTCTCTTCAAGGCTCTGAATTGATTTCTGTTTCCTGACTTGTGGTTTGATAAATATGATGCTGCTTCTAAAGGAAACACCGTACGTCCATGACAACCAGTCTGTATAAATATGAAAGAAACACAAACACAGGAACGTGGCCCAGTGACACAGTGTACATTTAACACTAGAACCACCAACAGGTAACCTGCTGCTGTTTTTCATTTGTATGTAGCTTTAACTTTTCCTAAGTGTGTTATGTAGCGCCCCCTGTTGTTGTGTAAAATCAAGATAAAGTCAGATGTACTCCTACAGGAACGCAGTCAGTCTCGCGATATTAATTCCTCGTATTTACATAAACATGCCGAAGCCTTTTGTCTAGACTTGCTCGGCGCATTGAGGGAAAT
Organism: Lepomis macrochirus; assembly: GCA_024633595.2. Classification (NCBI taxonomy): domain Eukaryota; kingdom Metazoa; phylum Chordata; class Actinopteri; order Centrarchiformes; family Centrarchidae; genus Lepomis; species Lepomis macrochirus. The sequence continues at coordinate 2,895,150 of JALXJV020000023.1, read as the reverse complement.
AGAGACGGATGGTGTGGAGGTTTCAGGACTGAGCAATGCGTCTTGGGCTGATTCTGCATCTGGTGGCTCGTCATTTTTCTGGATCGTACGCTGCATTTAAACTCAGACTATGTTTAGAATATAACTAAACATCTACACCAGAGGCCACGTGTCTGTCACAACGCAGCAGAGCAGGAGAATGAGCTGCGTAGTGAAGGCAAGAAAACGTTCTGCTGGTAAACGTCTAGCCCTATGAGCCTAAACCTGCTTCTAACCTTAACTCTAAAACCGAGTCTGAACCTTCAAACTGCCAAAATGTCCTCGCTCTGATGTCTAAACCTGTAACTGGTCCTAAGAAAGAGCACAAACTCTCACACCTGCCCCTGACCTCTGCAGGACCAGCTGGAGAGGAAAAACAAATAGTCTCGTCCAAGAACTGCTGCTGGGACTCACAGAGGGAGTGGGTAGTCTCATTCACCGCCACTCCGTCTGTTTGGTTCATCGGACCTGCCTGATAAACCAGAGAGTTACTGTTTTGAAGAGAAGAAGAGAGTTTCGTAAAGGTGTGCGCCTTCGTTCACCTGGGCGTCTGTGCTAACTCGCCAAACTCGTGGACGTCCTGTAGAAGAATAGAAAGAAAACATGAAAACAAATTACTTTTCCATCACATTTTTAAAGATGACGTATTATGACTTAACAATTATTCATGGTTAGTGACTTGATAGCTTAAAAATCAGGGACTAGTCAGAAATGTGAGTTCCCGTCTCATGCAGTCATTTGGACCATAATTGTTGTCATGTATTTCTTTTTCTGGCACAGATGGGCTTCCATACAACCCCTCCTGACTAATGAAACGTTGTGCATGTGATAGCACAGTTAATAACGCTCTGTGTTTTTTGGCAGGGATCATTTCCTGAAGGAAACGGCTCATAAAATACTCAACGATAAAACAGAAAGTTCCTTCATCTAAACTTAGTTTTTCAGCCTGGATTTAATCATTTTATTATTTTGTATCACAGAGGAGCTTTAAACAAACTGAGAAAAGACGTACAAAACCAGATCTGGTAGTCAGTGCCTTCCTTCTTCTTCTTATGTGTTAAGTCAGTTAGTGTTACTGAAACACAGGCAGGGAATTAAATCCCAAATATAACGGTCCTGAACAGGATTTCAGGTTGTTCTTGTTCTAAATGTTGTTAACTGCTTCGGTTTGCTGCAGAGGGAACAGAGGAAATGTAGTGGAGAGGCCGTGACTTTCACCCACGACATGATCTGTAGCTCCTCGTCAGAGAGATGAAGGGATGCACCTTTTTTTATAGTCTCTCCATATAATACTCTGCCCACGTTTCCTTTCTCCTCATCTGATCCTCTGATCAGCTCGTCACAGCAGTGAGGAGACGCTGAGTCCGTCAACTGGCTGTAAGCCTTCGAGCAGGAAACAGCTTTAATTTTTATGGTTAAATCTTTCCTGTTTGTCACCTGAACCTGCTCACAGTCCCTTCATTGTTGCACAGAACTGGGTTTGATGCTGAAAACTGCTGCTGAATGCATTTTAACTTCAGGTCTGTCGCCATCTGCTGGCTGCAGCTCATCACTGCAGCCTTAGAGGAGGCTCTCTGGTCATCTCGGGAACTTTAAGGACTGAAACCACCATGTCTTTATGAAATAAATACAGATATTGGTCATTGTAAAATGACTTAATACTAACCTTATTTGTATTATTATAGTATTTGTTCATGTAAGTTTGTAAAGAAATGCGTTCCTGGTCAGTTCTGGGTCAGTGCTGTATGTTCAGTTTGGAAAAGTTTGTCTGATCTGTTAGAAAGAAAGAAAGAAAGAAAGAAAGAAATGATTATAAAGACCTAATCAAAAGCAACTTTCGTGTCATGACACACTTCTCAGGTCTCGTCTTCTTCAGCTCACCAGTTCTTATCGCAGCAGGTTCAAGTTTTGTGTAAAACCGACCAGGGTTTGTATATAAAACAAGAGTCAGACTCTGTGTGGGAAGCTTTGACCTCTGATATCTGACACAGACCGTTGTCGTCCTCCAGGCCTCCCGAGCTCCAGAAACACCCCCAGCCCCATCGACCCGGACTCCATCCAGGTTCCTGTCGGATACGAGCCCAACCCCGCCGACCTGGCTCTGTCCAGCGTGCCGGGGCAGGAGTTGTTCGACCCACGCAAACGCAAGTTCTCGGCCGAGGAGCTGAAACCACAGCCCATGATCAAGAAAGCGCGCAAGGTCTTCATCCCAGACGACCTGAAGGTAATTTGGAGTTGGTTCTGACCAGATGAAAAAAGGTTCAGTGCTGCTGGATGTCTTTTTTTCTCCTCTTCCAAAAGCATGAAATCATCTTGTTATGCAACAAAAGCAGTAACTGAGTAAATACAATAATTATTATAATGATTGATGATCATTATGACAGGCTCAAATTAAAGATAAAACACAGGTGAAATAAGATAAGAGGGAAAGTGATGGTTAAACTCTGCTTTCACGTAAATTCCTGCCAAACCTGCTCAGTTTCTTTGGATGAATGGTAGAGATGGGAAAGATTCCCACGGTTGTGACTTGGAAATCGGCAGTGGGAAAAGCTGCTGAAATGAATTAGCCAAACGTCAAACACACGTGGAAGCTGAGTTAAGGCCAATTTATACTTCTGCATCGAATATACTCCGTATCCTGATGCACACCTCCTCAAAGATGTAAATACACGTCCCGGCAATGCAGAGAGCAAGAACTGTGATTGATGCTCGACATCAGCACATTTCTTCCTACACATTTCCCATTTGTCTTTCCTCTTCTGCCTCAGCTGGTGCAAAGGTCGTCCGTACCATCTACTTCTCTCGTTTCTGCATTTTTAATCATTTCACTAAAAGTAACTGCTGTTCAACAACATTCAGCTCCAACTCCAACCTGATCCGCTCAGTTTCACTCGCCATCGTTTGCAGCAGCCTACACCAAGAAACTCACCACAGTGGAACATTTTGGAGGTGTAACTGCAGAGCGCCGCAGACACCAATGCAGAAGTTTAAATGCTCACGATGGCACTATTCTATGCTGTCAGCGCTGTTAGCATTGACACAAGGCAGAAGTATAAATTGGCTTTGAGAACAACACTCATCGTTGAAAAGGGTCTCCACCTGTTGAGACTTCAAACTGTAGCTCTTGTGGCTTAGGTTTGTACATGCGGAGGGGCAGGACACTTGTGCGAACGTATGGATGTACGATATGTTTGTGAAACTGTAAAACTTGAGTTGATGAAAAGCAGAAGAGCAGGACTTCGACTCTGGTGCTCAGTTTAATATGACAGATTGAACCATTAGTGCTGATTATAATCGACTCGGCTTAAACCTGCAAGGCATGCTGGGACGAAGGTGGACTGTTTGTTCTGCTCTTAGATCGCTGCGCTCCTATTGGCCCGGTCCCGCTCCTCCGGGATAAGAGGCTTATATGAGCCGGAATGAGAAAGCAGAGCTGTTTGTGATTCTCTGTCTTCTCCGCCGGGAGGTCAGGCCGAGAGGATTTGGCTTTTAATTTGTTGAAATAAAAAGTGGATCTGTGTGTGGCTGCAGTCCAATGCTGATTGTCTCTGTGGACATGACAAACTGTAGAGACGCGATAGGTGATGTTTGACCACCAGGGGGCAGAAAGACTTGTTTCATCTCATTTGAATAATCACAGCAAAAAACAGCAACACGGCGACATGCAGGTGTGACACCAACATCTGTGACCCATCAGATTCTGGTTTAGCCCACCAAAGGTACTGGCTTAGGTTTAGCCCACCAAAGGTACTGGCTTAGGTTTAGCCCACCAAAGGTACTGGCTTAGGTTTAGCCCACCAAAGGTACTGGCTTAGGTTTAGCCCACCAAAGGTACTGGCTTAGGTTTAGCCCACCAAAGGTACTGGCTTAGGTTTAGCCCACCAAAGGTACTTGCTTAGGTTTAGCCCACCAAAGGTACTGGCTTAGGTTTAGCCCACCAAAAGTACTGGCTTAGGTTTAGCCCACCAAAAGTACTGGCTTAGGTTTAGCCCACCAAAGGTACTGGCTTAGGTTTAGCCCACCAAAAGTACTGGCTTAGGTTTAGCCCACCAAAAGTACTGGCTTAGGTTTAGCCCACCAAAAGTACTGGCTTAGGTTTAGCCCACCAAAAGTACTTGATTAGGTTTAGCCCACCAAAGGTACTGGCTTAGGTTTAGCCCACCAAAGGTACTGGCTTAGGTTTAGCCCACCAAAGGTACTGGCTTAGGTTTAGCCCACCAAAGGTACTGGCTTAGGTTTAGCCCACCAAAGGTACTTGCCTAGGAAGAGAAAGTGGTTTGGTTTTAGTCACTGAGTCTGATGGGTCACAGGCTTTGGTGGTACACAGGATTACACAGGATACACTGATTGAATCTTGTAAAAAATTGGTTCCAGTACGTTACTCATAAAAAAAAACGCAAACTGGAGATTTTAAATTTCTGTTTCTGTCCAGATGAATCAAATAAAGATGCAGCATCTTAATCAGTGTGCCTCACAGGCTGGTAGATGGACACAGCCAGGCTAGCTGTTTCCTCCTGCTTCCAGTCTTTATGCTAAGCTAGGCTAACATGAGGCTGATATTTTCATCTCACTCTCAGAAAGTAAGAGTAGGGAGAGACAGAACTAGAGGGTAAAACACAAAGAAACACTTGAAGGATCTCTGTTTGTTTCACATCTCCTCCTCCCTTGTGTTCTTCGAGCAGGATGACAAATACTGGGCCAGGCGCAGGAAGAACAACTTGGCGGCCAAGCGGTCCCGGGACGCGAGGCGGCTCAAAGAGAACCAGATCGCCATCCGAGCCGGCTTCCTGGAGAAGGAGAACTCCGCTCTGAGGCAGGAAGTGGCTGATCTGAGGAAGGAGCTGGGTCGCACCAAGAACATCCTGGCCAAGTACGAGGCTCGGCACGGGCCGCTGTGAGGACGCATTCTTAAATATATGCAGGATGTATACAAACACACACACTGAGGAGGATGAACCCGCCTCCTCTGGATCCACCAGCGACCCTCCTTTCTCCTCCACACACAGTCCTGATGGCTCAACTCTCGGCCGGTAAAGGCTTAAGAAACAAAAAGACACTTTAGTCTTTGTAAATGCAACAAATATCTTGTCAAATATGTCCCCTGATATTACAAAACTTAAATCTGGTTTTATTTTCTTGCTCAGACTCAAACCAGCACCCTGTTAGTCCATGTCTCAGCTCCAAACCCATTGGTTCCTCTTGAAGACCTAAATCTCTAAAGGGTTTCTCTAGTTCCCTATGTTGGTGTGGAAATGACTAGAAGGTACAAACGTTTTTAAAGACGCTGATGGAAACGTCACTGTCCTCACCAGAAATATGACAGTATAGGTTGTTTCTGGAGCTCGTTATTTATTAACGTATTTACTCTAGTGGCCATCCAGCAGATGCAAAGGAGGAAGTCCTGTGATGTATTTGAAATAGACAGAAAGTCCATGTAAGAAGGTAGGATAGTGGTTGGACTGGTCAAACCCTGCACTTACCAAGTAAATGTGGAGTTATTTTGAGTTCAGTTTTATTTATATTACGCCCTTTCATAACAAAAGTCCTCACACTGCACTTTTCGTATAGAGCAAGCCCAGACTGTACTCTTTGTAATATTATTTAGAGACCCAACAATTCCACCATGAGCAAGCACTTAAATAGGGTTACTAACCTGCATCACGTGACTTACATAATGTACTTTTTAATCCAAACCAGTGTTTTCCTGAACCTAACCAAGTAGTTTTTGTCGTCTAACCTAACCCAAAGTGTTTCACAGCGCTAACCACGTGTTTAATAACGCTCACATGTGTCCTCTTTGGAGGCATGAATAGAACAACCAAGTCAGGGTGGAGAGAGGAGTTTGTTTTGTTGGAGTAACGTTAGGAAATAAAGTCTTGCTAGCAGCAACACAACAAACTCCCTCGTTTCCACCGACCTCTTTCCTGCAGATGGTTCGTGGCTGCAGGCTGAAGCCACGAACTGCACGCATTCAAAAACTCTGTCTGTACCTACGAGGCATTTCCACAACAACCTGTGAAAATAGGGCCAGGGAATAATAATACCCAAATTACCCTTTACAGACAGCTCATAAACATGTAGCTTCATGTTTCTGAAGGCTCAGTAATTTTCTAAATGTGTGTGTTCATGGTGACGAAGGAACACGTGAGGCTCACAGATGGGTTAACTGGTTTCTGTGGCTCAGAGGAAGAAGAGACGTCAGGCTGAGAGACGCGTTCACTGCTGGTTTAAGTTTGAACATTAGGAGAACAGAAGCATACAAACATCACCAGATTTATATTTTAAACTACAAGAGAGAAGCACTAAAAATATGTGAGTCAACACATTTTAGATTATTTCCTGTTTCCAAGCTGTGAGACTTAACAGAACCTTTCATGTCTTTATAATCCTCCCGGCTGCTGCGAATATTTCTGCTGGAAACAGCCACTTATCAGCTGTTTGAAGGACGGCCGCCTCTGTGCCGCGAGTTGAGCCTGTTATTCAGGATTATTAAACACACACACACCACAAACACTAACCTGCCTCCACATTAACCCACCTGGAGCCTGACCTTTGACCTCTGACCCCTCCCATCACAGTGTACAGTAATGGCACTTTAGGACTACCGACGGCTCGCTCGCCGCCGGCCCCTCACAGACTCCGCCCCCTGCAGGAGCTGTTCCCACAAGGCACCTGTTCACGTGTACATACCTGCCTTCGCTCTGCTCATGATGACTTTGTATATGAATGTGTGCCCCCCCTCCTGCCGCTCTCCTATTGGTCAATCAGCATCTTTTTTTCTATCAGGGGTCAAGTGTTTTTGGGGCCCTACGCAGTATTTTTATGGATATTTATGGAAAAGTGCAAATATAAAACCTTCAAAGTAAAACACAGGATATAATAACTTTCAGATTTTTAATCATTTGATTCGTTATAATCATTAAACTTGCTGTAACGACATCAGAGAGCGTATCTTTAAATACTTCAGTGATGACGAAAACAGGAACCCAAAGAGAGTCAACACTGTCAGTTTGTTTTCGGGGCCCTCAGCAGCCTCCCGGTCTGCTTCTGCCTCAGGCTCCTGGCTCACGTACGACCAGGCTGGTTTCTGATCAGCTCACACACACAGGAAGTATTGATCCGGTGCCAGCAGAGTTTCTTTTCACTCTGCTGCTTAAAAACTGTCCGAGAGCTGCCGCCGACACCGAGACAGACGCTGTGGAAGTCTCGGCGCTGCTGCTCGACGCCGGAGAGGCTCTGAACGCTGGAAACTAGAGATCTGGTTTTTAATGTACAGAGGTTTATTGTTTGGGCCAGTTTGGATCTGTTCTGTTATACAGCTGAGAACAAATGATCATCCAAACTCAGCGTCTCTGCTGTGTTCCATCAGTCTCACAGAGCTTATAAATAAAAGACCAGGATTCATTTCAGATTAAATGTTTTAAACGACAACAAACAGCTGATAGTCCAGAAAAACAATAGTTTTTGCACAAACAAGACAATATCTTGTGTATCACGAGAGATCTTGTGTGAACAACATCAGAACTTGAGCTTAATACATGTTGTATCTTGCGTGAACAAGATAATGAACCTGGGAGTTATGTGGGCACAAGATAATAATGTTTGTGTGAAAGATGATGTTGTTCTGAACTTCAGTCTGAGTTTCCTCAAATAACCTGTAATCAGCACATGAACCGTTCAGGTGCAGAAGGTACTTTACAGCCTGATAGCAGTTTAGAAACACGCTTCAGCTCTGTAATGTTCTGGCAGCGTCATGTGCACGGATTTCTACGGTCTGATCCGTGGGGTCGTACGACGTCGTGCTGCCCACGTGGCGGCGTTACGACAGAGGCAGTGACAAAGAAAGAGCTGTTTGTTTGTTTGTGTGCTCTCAGAAAGTCCCTTTCTTTCTGTGCGTGCAGGCTCATTAGTGGAAGCTGATTAATAAGGATGTTTTTACAACCTTGTTTCTCAATAAGTGTCAAAAATTAGACCCATGTTGTGAAGACAAACTGTGATTTTCCCTTAACAATTATTTCCTGCTGCTGTTCCCTGATCGCTCTTAAAAGTTTTCAGAAGTTGGTGCAGGATTTAAAAAGACTCGCCTTCGTCTGAACAGGGTTTTGTTTTTTTTATTGATTATGGAAATTATTGATTGTTCCCGTCAGTGCAATAGATGGTTCGTTACGGCTTCGGCATGAGCTTCATTTTTATTTGTTCTCTCTGTCGTTAAGTGTAGCTCAGTGACGAGTGCGCCCCCCGGTGGCCGAGTGGGACATGAATGTATATTTGAAACGGTGTGACGGGTGACTGGCGTCATCTCATACTGTGGAATCACTTTAGTACTCTTTACTACAGACCAAACAAATACACTATATAAATAAAGGATATATTGATATATTAAAGGTTTTAATGTTTATACAGAGCTATTCTTGTTTTTTGTACAGTCTGTTTTCCTACATAGATATTTCCTGTGTATTTTGGAAAGGGTTACATTAATATAAGTAGTATATTACACACATAAATATATATAAATATATATATATATATTCAGAATTACTACCAAAACTGCGTGCCCGAGCAGTCCGGGTGATGCATGGGCATTATGAAAATCCTCCACAGTTGTTTGTGTCTGATCCTTTCCTCCCTGCATAGCTGAAATACCTCAAACCCCTCCCACTTTCTTACCCTCCATCACACCTGTGCAGGTGCAGCTGATTCAGCTCTGGGATTGTTTTGGCCCCAGGTGCTCGGCTCCTCCTCTTTAACATGTCAGCGAGGTCGCAGTCGCCTCCGTGTAGATGCTTACCTTTGTGTTTTCACGACTGGAGGAATGTATTCACCCAACCTGAAGCACTTGTTTCCATTTTTTTGCTTTTGTTCGCTGTGATTCATCAGTTCTCTCTCTGCTCCTTCAGAGCCTCTGCAGCTCTGTTATCTGTGTCCAGAGATATTTTTCCTATGTTTGTTTTCCTTGATTATGTTTCTAATGATCAACATAAGAATAAATAAATAAAAGTTCTGTCCTGTCTCTGCTTTTTTCTTGTCTGAAGCAGTTCTTTGTATGTGGATCTGCGTTAGCCAGGTTTGAATGTTTGACACTAATCTGGATTTTTTATTCTTTTAGCTTCTCCAAAGATGATTTAAAATTCATCTAGAACAATAAATTACAGCAACGAGTCCCATAAAAGTGCAAATAATAGTTAGCTGATGATGGCTCTTTTGTAAGATTTCGAATGAAAGAGTGATGATGAAATTATGAAATTATGAAATACTTATGATCTATTTGTGCCAATTACTACAGTTTAGTTTAGTCATTAAGAGGCAATAAAAATATAATTTACAACAATGTCCAAGTTTGTTAACTAAAAAAAGATCCAAACTAAATTTACTTAAAACGCTCAGTGGAGCTGGAACATTTAGTTTGGACATTAAAACTTTGGTAACTTTTGTTGGTGTTCAGCTTTAGCCAGATGTTTCCAAAACTTACACACTGCTTCTCAGAAGAACATACACACTATAACAAACAAGGCAAAACCACAATAAGACAGGGAGACAGATCTGTCCATTTCAACGTAGTTAATAATATGGTGTGAAAATAAAATCAGGTTCCCAACGTGAGGCAAAATGTACCACTTCATGATAAACGAATGATCGTCTCCATCTCATAGATGTCCGTTGTTATTTCCATCCATCTTTTTTTCTGCCCACCAGAAGTATATTCATTAAATATCTTTTTTCAACCGTTCTTGATGTACATACCCAAAGAATAAGGGTTTACTCTATAGGGTTATTTTGATTTGAAAATCAGCTGTGGGGCAGGGTTTCCACAGTTTCTCCAACAGACAGGCGGGTAACCAGCATAGTGGGATTTATGAGGATGTAATAAAGAAACCAGGGTCCAAAATTAATAAAAGCCACCAGCCAAATGCTGGTAAAATATGGAAATGGCTGGTAGATTTTCTTCTCTCACCAGCCAAAAAACAATGGTAATGTATTCACTTGCCATTGGCTGGTGGACAGAAATGTTAATTTTGCACCCTGAAAGTACCTTATCAAGCTTTTCCAACCAAACTCACTCCATTTCTGAGCACTACTACACTTCCATTGATATCTCCATATTGTTGTCCATTCTTCCTCTGATATAATTTTATAAAGTCCAATGTTTTTTAAGATTTGACAGACCCTTGTACTTCTAATTCTTTCTTAATTCTTTAAAATATGTCTCTTTAAAACTATTTATTAACTAAAATTATTAAAATAATGCCACAGCTTCAGATGTCGAAAAGTATTTCTAATGAACCATTTTAAAACTGAAAGCCTTTCCATTCTTTAAGAGTCAGGTTCACCCACTGGTTGTCCATATGTAACTCTCTATGTAACTATACATTGAGCATTAAATGACAGATTCCACCAGTATTTCATAGCTCTAATCTGTGCGGCATAATAATAATCTTTAAGGGAAGGAAGTCCCCACACACCCTTGGACCCTTGGTCTTTTTCTTTTTACACTGTGACAACATTCGTTGAATTAGTTTTGGTTCATCTCTATTAGTAGAGTCTGAAATAAATACAATAGTCTGAAAAGATCAATGCTGAACGTTAATGGATTCACTTCTTGATCTGATCAGGTTCCATCTTGCTCTGTCTTCCTTTATTTTTTTAAGTATAGGTACATAAATGCTTTCTGATAGTTTCGTCAGATCTTTTGGTTTATTGATGCCCAAATATTTAAAAGATACTGTGAGCTACTTCTAATGTCTCCTGGTGGGCTGAAGTTATATGAAAGTTTTACCTGTGTTGATCTTATATCCTGATAGTTGGCCATATTACCCAAATGATTGCATCACTTTAGGTATGGAGTAAGTATAAACTTATTAAATAATTAAGACTTGGAAATCGTTTTGCACATCCCAAGTGCAGAGAACAAAGGATGCCCATGAATCTATTCTCCAGTTACATGCTGGGAAGGATACCAGGATATTTTGCCTTTATTTCTGTACGGTGGCAGGAAGTCGTCCACTTTTATATACGTGCAGGGTGATGAAGGTCAGTCTGGTCTGACGAAAAGCTATCTCAAAGCTGGCCACCAGGGGGCAGCACCTCCTCACAGGCTCTGAGTCCCAGCAGCAGGAGGACATGAGGATCAGCTGTACAACATTATGAAGTTCTTCAAACTTTTATTTAAACCAGAAGAAGAGAGGCGCTCGTCACTGCTCAGGCTGGAAAAAGTGGGACGGGGTGAGCAGTGCTGGAAGAAGTATTCAGATCCTTTACTTAAACAAAAGGTCTAATACCATATTATAAAAGTGCTTAAATTAAAAGTCCTGCATTCAGAATCCTTCGTACTTACTTTAAAACTTTAATGTCCTCAGAGAGGCGATTTGGGTGCAGCACAAAACATTTATCAACACAACAGATCAATAAACTGAAGCAACAATATTCTAAGATCATGCAGCCATCATGATAAACTGGTAATTAATAAATAAATATGTCTTAAGTGAAAGTACTTTTTAGTATTATCAGCTAAAGGTACTCAAAGTGTAAAAGTAAAAGTACTGTTTATGCAACAAATGCCTTATTGATGGAGTTTTATTTTATGAATACAGTATAATATAAATAGTAAGATGTGTAGCAGAATAATCAAAGTGTAAAGTGCAAGTACCTCAATATTATAGTACATCTAGAAGTACATACTTGTAGATGTTCCTCTTTTTAGATTTATAGTTACTCTCTCAGTTTGATCAAGTCATTGCTAATTAATGTGCAGACAAGGAGAGATGTGTGTATTCAGTGTCAGGATTAAGTGCAATTTATACTTCTGCGTCGAATCGACGGCGTAGGCTTCGGGTCTGACGAGAGGCTACGCCATCGCCTGACCTCCACCTCCTCAAAAATCTAACTACACGTCGAGTCGACGCGGACCGTAAGCTCTGTGATTGGTCGGCTGGGTAGCCTCGCAATGCCTCCAAGCCGACAGGAAGTGCCCGCGCTTTTAAGTAATTTTTAACATGGAGGGTCAATATATTTGACCACCCGAGCGAAATGACTCATTTCACAATCAGACTGTGATCCATTCGCTCGGTAACATTTGAAAAGGCTACACCAGCCGCACGTTTACAATTTTACCCCCATTTACGTTAACGGAGGGCTAAACAGGAAGTTAGCCTGCTCGGCCGGCAAAAGTCAACACGGTGGACGCTGCAGCGCCACTGCTGACGACGTAGCTACACATAGACCCTACGCAGGAGTATAAATCAAGCTGTAGTGACGATGCTGCTTCTGTCATGAGGTCTGTCTGTCGGTTTGGGCTGGACTGACCTTGTTTCTGGTGAAATACATTTAATTAGGGAGGCGTTTAAAGTCTGATGCTGAGAGAAAGTCACATTATGTAATGACCTCACGCTCAAAGGTTTTGAATTTATTTATTCCTTGCAACGCTCTCCTCAAGTGGGTTTTTATCGCTGGACAACTGCTGAGTGTTCACACACAACGCGATAACGAGAATGAAACAACTCGCCATTACTACAGCTGCATGAACCCTGTAACATTTTGTAAACAAGTAACACTTTGCTGTGATTAAATAGCAATAAACGGATCAAACTGATGCAGAAATAACTACAATATAATGCAGATTTGTTAAACATATGAATTCATGCTTTGTCAGGTCTGTTAGCAGGTCAACAACTTTTTTTAAATGTTTGTTTTCTGAATGGAGTTCGGATCGATCAGGGCTGTGCTATGCTAACCTGTTCACAGTAAAGTACAACGACAGCTGGAATAAAGTTACAGACAGATTTTCTGAACTCACAGGGTAGTTCAACCTCCTCGCTTCTTTCTCCAAGTAATGTCCAGCTTTGTCCTGTTTTTATTTAAATATGAAGTAGCAGTCCAGCAGAGCTCTGGTGCCATCCGACGCTAACAACAATGTTGGACCGGATGTGCACAGAAGCTCGAGTGAAGATAAATCAACGTTGTAACCCCAAAAACTAAAGTAAAAAGCTAATTGATTAAAAGTTGACTCTGAGCTCCTCCCGCGAGCAAAATCCAGACCGACTATGGGTGTTTTTTTGCCCAAAAGCTGCAGCGCTGCTCTTTCTTTTACACTTCTCCGTAGTTGAGCAGCTCTCTGCAGGCCTTCGGGTCCTCCTCGCTCTCCTCTCCAAACAACGCTCTGAAGCCGTCGGTGACATCTGAACAATCTCACAGCTGAAATTTATCACTAAAGTTGAAAAATATGAACTTGAGTAAACCAGCAAATGTCGTAACATTTGCATCTTCCGGACCGCCTGGAGCGAATTTGCAGGAATTTTGCATCTTTGCATTGACTTTGTTATAAAGCCGCTTGAAACGCTGGCTTTGCTCCCACAGTGTGAACACAGCTTAACAGATCTGTAGATCCATTTAGTTAAACACAGATTCTTTCTCAAAGTAGAATTTACACAGAAAATAATTTGATCCACCAATGTGTTTAATTTTGTACTTTAATTTAAATCATTTCTCTGTGTCCCATGAAGGGACAGCTTTGGGTTGTTTGTTTGTCCTGCAAAATGAATGAAAAGACAGAAGCAGCTCGCACAGACAGAGGTTTTTACAGTTCATGGGAATGTAATTAGAAACTTTAGAGCAGGTCAGCAGTCAGTTATAACATGGGGGGGGGGCACATATAGTTTTACAAACAGGAGGCTTTATTTTAATTAATTTATGAATAAAACTGGTTTATAAACTTGTGATTTGTGTCCACTGGCTGTTTGGAATTGACCCAAAAGTATTCTGAAATGGGCCCCACTGCATAATGAGAATATTTTGGTAAGTAAAATCCATTTTGAAAGATTGTGAATGCAGGACTTGTAACAGGGTATTTTTACGCTGTAGTCTTGCTGTTTTTACTTAAGTAAAGATCTGAACACTTCTGTCCATCTCATCCAGCACATGTAAAAATGTCCTCCCGCTCAGTTCAGATCCTCTGCAGGTCCTCCTCTTGTTGTCTGAACATGGGAAATGAATTAACGACCACATGAGGTGAAGGAAGCAGCGTGTCCCTGTCCAGATATCTGACTGTTTAACCAGATTAAAACCCAACGAGTACACAACATGAACAGCTCTTTTGATTCATTTTCCCTCTTAGCACCCCACTAAAGTGGAATTGTCATTATGTAATACCATTTTCTCAAAGTGAAAGGGAGGAGATTAGTATATTCTGCTAATCCCACGAGTTCCGACCGTCACATGGTGACTGCAAAAGAGTTTTAGTGCCGCTTTAAAATCTGGGAGGCAGGTGGGGAAGTCCTAAAGCACCAATATGTGTTTGAGTCTCCAAAGTCTTTAGCTAAATGTGTTTTTATCCCCTACACAGCCTTTCACTTTATGTAGAAATAACATCTGTTAAATCTGCCTAAAAAGGTTTCCCATTAAGTTTTTAGCACAGCTTACATCTGTTTGTCAACTCAACTTTGAAATTTGATGCTGTTAGAAGAATCTGTCTTTTTCTGATCGTGCTAACTCTGTGTAGGTGATGTGCTGGTCAAAAGACATTCTCTGGTAACATTCAAGTACGACGCACATGCAAAAAAACGACGCTAAAGTGAACCCAGGCCGTCGACCAAGCGTCCATATGTGACGCTCTGGGATGCGAACAGCATTCAAAGCCGTTTCAGCAGCTCTGTGAGGCGAATAAAGAGGCGATTCAGCTAAATGACGTCAGCTCAGGTTAGCATGTTAGCATGCTCCCCATGTAGTGAACGCCAATACTGGTTTTCCATCTTTTATTCATAGATTTGCACATTTTTTGTGTTCACAGGGGTTAATGCAAGTTCTGGTCACATTATCTTCACACAATAAAAAGAGAGAAAACATTAAACAGTAAATTTGGATTACTTCTGTGATTAACTCCCAAAATAAAGATTTTATTTCCATCTTTCTGTGTGGGAGAAGAATGAATTCATTTAAACCATATTTTAGCAACAAAGCCTACAGCAGGCAGGACAGAGCTGCCGCTGATGAGATTAATGAATTTGGACTAAAAGTCATGAACTTTGACTTTTAAACTTGATTGTTACAGCGCCACCATGAGGTCATTATTTGCGTCTAAATAATGGGTGGAGTTTGTAACCCACCTGTGAAATTCAGTGTAACAGTTTGAGCCGAGAAGGAGAAGAAGAAGGAGAGAAGAAGAAGGAGGGAAGGAAAGAAGAAAAAGAGGAGGAAGAAGAGGAAGGATGTGAGGAAGGAAGGAAGGAAGGAAAAGAGGAAGGAAGGAAGGAGAGAGAAGGAAAGATGAGGTAAGGAAGAAAGGAGAGAAGAAAGGAAGAAGAGGAAGGATGTAAGGAAGGAAGGAGAAAGAAGAAGAAGAGGGAGGAAAAACAGGAAGGAAGAAAGCAAAGAACGTAAGGAGAGAAGAAGGAAAGAAGGGGGAAGGGAGAAAAGAAGAGGAAGGAAGGAAAGGAGAAGAAGGAAGAAAAGAAAGAATATAAGGAAGAATGAGAACATAACTGCAGGTCTGTTACAGAACACAAACTTCGGCCTTCTGCATGAAGGTCAGACGAGACTTTATATTTGAAGGTTTCCACGATAAGAAGTTTAACCATGATGGCTGCAGGTCATTACGAACATGAACAGAAACAAACGCTGGTTCAAACATCCTCGCTCTCCTGATTAAAATGTGTTTGGAAGTCGCAGTGTTTGTGTCCACCTGATGGGACAAAGCATCTCGTCTCTCCATGTCAGATTAATGATTTGTTGCGTTACATCGTTGACATTAACACCAGCTCCTGTTGTCAGAAACAGAGTCTATGATCATTCCTTTAAAATGTGTTTTGTACATTTGGTGCTTGAACATCCAAATGTTGACTTCAAAATACAGAGTTGGTTCTGCTTTTCAAATTTCAAGATAAATGAAGACACATGTTTGTGTTGACAGTCTCATATACAGTAAACCACGACAACAATGCAGTCATGTCTTCTTTTATGCACAACAGGTGTTTTTATTCAATCCAGCGTGCGATTGATCCTGATCAAATTAGTTTAAAACTGGTTTAATTGTCGTCAGACAGACGTCTTAAAGGTTGACTGCGATGCCACTCCTCACCCGGGCGTCTGGACTACGTCTGACGTCACGGACAGACGGACGGACGGGTCTGCTCGTCCAGTCGTCGGTGAGATCTTCAGCGTTGCGTGCTGCGGCGTCGAGGCCGGCCTCTGAGCCTCGTGTAGACTTCAGATGAGCCGTCAGGCCTGAACACGACAAAATCTCAGCCCGCTGACAACCTGAAGCTTACGTAACCCTCCCCGCCGACAAAAAAACAGCACAGGGCAAACACAAACACATAATACAGGCTTCTAATACTCTGCAGCGGTCACCGTATAATCCACAAACATGGAATATGGACGGGGGGGGGGGGTAATTGTGCAACTCATATTGGATGGGATGCAGCCATTGGTGGGTTGCTCAGCTGGCTGCGTGATGCTTTTTTATGTAAGAGGATTTGACTCTGTGGCACGAGTCTTCTAAAGACTCGGGGTTGGATCATCTGTCAGACGGCGCCAGAGCCAATGAGCAGAGGGGATAGCCTGACGTGGGAGGCGAGAGTCTTTTTGGTTGAGGTGGGTTTGGCGTTTCAGGGAGGCAGAGAGATTAAGGCAGACGAACAAGCGTGCACAGCAATGATTACCTATCATTTCTGAAATTTAGAATCAATCCCAGACAGAAAATGAATCTGATCTGTACAGTTAACAGCACATGGGATACTACTGCTTAGAGACATACAGATCTTGTCATTTAATACCCAAATCCCCAAAATTAGTAAGTCTACAACATCCATAAATGTCCCCCACACATGTACGGATGAATCAGTTGCAGGACCTGGTCCCAGGTTATTTGTAGGTCTCTTTATTTATACTAATTTGATGAACACAGATGTTAAAACAAGATTTCAAAGGGCCCCTTTCGCAGAACATTTTCCTGACAAATGTTCAGTTAATCACAAACTAAGCTGAATCTGTTTGGGAACCATGGGAGTCTGGTTCTCCAGTGTTTAATCCAATGACTCCTGGTCCTTTAATCACATCATCCACACATGGAACATATTTAACGTTGAGTTGGATTTGATGTTCAACGGTTTTACAACAAATTGAGACTTTCTTGACTTTCAAATGTACATTTTAAACTGACAGACATCATGTATGGAATTCAGAGCTCAATATCAAACGGGATCTAACAGTAGTTGTCTCTCGCCGTCGACTGCCGTACATAATTTTTATGAAATACTGTCCCATGGTGGAAGGGGAGGGACTTACATCGGCCATCTACAGGTGCTACAACATAATTAGGAAATGCATCTTTAATAACTTCAAAATGAGTTCACATCTTAATTTAGTTCAGGGTGGTCCACAGTGGCTGAGGGGCCCTTTAAGCAACTTTATAGGCTGTCAAAGTGCTTCAGACAATAACAAACTGAACTGCTGATTTTACTGATGATTCATGTCAAGCTGAGAGGATCTGATATTACACACAGTTTAATCCCCCGCCCCCCAAAAAAAAAAAGATTTCAAGGAACAACAACATTACATCATCATTACCTGATTAAATAAAAGTTATGTACATCACCTGATACATTTGGGAATTATTACATTTTTTAAAAGGTTTTTGAAAAAGTTTAAAACATTTCTCATAAGCCCAGCGTGACTTTTCACCACACCCCCAGACGCGTAATCCTGAAACTGATGCAAAAAACACGGACGTTAACCTGAAAAAAAGCCCCAGCAGCTTTAAGGTGTTTCCACCAGAAACACAACTGGGGGGAAAACAGCCACAGAGGGAGAAGAAAATCTCTACACTGACTGACAATCAGTCATTTTGCCTTTACAACGGCAGTGTAACAGTTTTGTATTTTTGTTTTGTACTTCCTGTTTTATTTTGAAGGTGTCTACCCTTGTCCTGACTTTGCTTCCTGTCCCTGTTGGTTCTCCCCGATTGAGTCCGCCTCGTCTTGTCACCTCCCTTTTGGGTATCTAGGTTTGATTGTTGTCTTTGTTCTTGTCGGGTCGTTTGTTTCTGCCTGTTCCTTCACCAGGTATTTCTGCCTGGTTTGCTTCTTGGATTAATGCGCTCTGGATTTCAGTCACTTCCTGTGTTGTTTATTTCCTTGGACAGCCAGCCTCATCAGTTTCCTATAAGTTACAAGCACTGGGTTTAGAAATAAAACGGTACCTGCTCTGTGTTGGGGCCTAAATTCCTGTTTCCTGTGTCTAAGCTTGACAAGATGTGACCTTCTCAGGCTGCCACACTGGAGGTCTTCTTTGTTTTGCAGAAGAAGAGTTAGGCTAGAGAACCCTCTGTCATTGATTTAGAGCTGGTCGTTGTACCTCTGACCCATCTGGTTGTTTTTATATCTCGTTGGATAACTTCTTGTGAAACGCCAAGACTTAACATTAGCTAACTATGGCAAAAAACAACTGCCTGTTCTGGTTTTTCTCAAAAAGGTCATCTTAAGATTTCAACATTTAAACACAGTATTTCTGCAGCCTGGCACAGATAGCGAGTGGACGGTCGCCGATTCAAGTGCAGCCCAGACCACTGCCAAAGGTGGCCATGAGCCTGAACCCCTGACTGCTTCTCGGGTGTGTTGTACTTTGTATAATTGCCTGTGACAATGAAAGTTGATAATATGAATTGGTGAAAATGTCAGTTTAAAGCGTCGGTCTTGCCCTGGACAAACATTTCATAGTTGCAGGCGGATCTGTGAAATCAAAAGCAAACCATTTGAACATACAACCTGCTGCAGGTAAAAAGTGATGAGGTTATAAATAAAACCTTCACCCTTAAACCTGTTCACGGTCTCTGTTTTGCCCTTTTATGTATTTCGTTGTTGATTGTGTTCATGGCCATGATGGCGCCAGCTGTGGTACTGACCAAAACATCCTCCTGTCTTAAATGAAGTAATGTTACTGTCCTGTGTAGTATCCGTCATCTGATTCACTACCAGACTGGACGCCAGCTGGCGACGCCTCAGTCCCAGTTCCTCAGCTCGAGTCTCGTAATGATGGATCGGTGTTACTGCGAACGAGGCGGAGTCAAAGTCCAAATGTCTCCAGTGTCCCAGAAGATGATCACACATCAGTGAAATGATGGCCGTCAGACCGCGGTCTGGTAGGATGTTATTGAGTTCCTCCAAGGGTCCAGGCTGAACCGCTGGCGTTGTGCTGCAGGTGGATGGAGGCCAACGGCAGGGATTTAAGGGACTTCTGGGATTCACTGTTTTCTCAGCAGGTGTGGCTGAGACACTGGAACAACATGGAAAAACATGGTGATTAACTTTGAGCAACTCTCCATATTTTAGTTTATCTGCCAGCTCTCTGGACTATATCTGTGCACATGTCCCTGATGTAAACCAGTTTTTCAGTCCAGATGTTCTTTTGTCTTTCATTAGCATAATATCTTAGAAATCTGTTCAGAACTTTCACTGGCATTTGATGCAAAAGTTCAGCCATAGACACAAAAAGAACTGGCTGGTTCTAGTCTATAAATCACTTTATGTTTTGGCAGACAACTCCTGATCACTTTTTAATTTCTCCAACAAATTCTAGCCAATGAGTTTTCATAAAGTTTTCACATGCAGAGTTCTTGACCTTAGAAACTGCACTTGATAAATCAGTTTCACCTCAAGGGCAGGCTTAAGCTCCAGAGAATCTACTAAATGTTTACTCAACTGCTGTTTCTAAGGTCAAGAATTAACCTGAACATCTTATGTCCATGACAACTGAACATAAAAGGTCACGATCTAAAGCTCCAAAAAACGACCTTCATGGTCGTTCAAGGATCCTTCTGACTTTGGCAATCACCTTTTATCCCGTAAAGATTTTAATGTGTCCTGTGGTTATGTCATCATGAGCATGTTAGTTGGATGGTGTTAGCATTTAGCTTAGCCCCACAGAGCAGCCTGCATGTCCGTATGCAATGCCCTCCTAACAGCTCTTCCAGCTTGTGCGGTGAAACCCCTACAGCTGGTTCAGAACTCAGCCCGTCTGGTTCTGATCAGCCCAAAAGGACTCTTGTCCCTCCGTTACTCAGTGACCTCCACTGGCTTCCCGGGGCCTCCAGAATCAGATCACTAATGCTGCAAACAGAGTGACTGCTGGATCTGCACCATCTACCTAAACTCCATAATCCAAGCCTGCGTTCCTTCTGGGCCCCTGCGCTCCTCCAACGAACGCCGCCTGGCTCTGCCAGCCCTTCACACAAAGCTACCTCAGGCCCTGTTCTCATCTGTGACACCACGATGGTGGAACGAGCTACCGCACGCCATCAGAGCAGGGGCGTCCCTCTCTGACTTCAAGAAGCTCCTGAAATCTCTGCAGGGAACACTTCCTCTGATAACACCTCTAAACTCTAACATGCACTTCCTGTGCTCTTCTTTTATCCCCTTACAATTCTCTTGTATTGACTGCACTTTTTTGTTAACTCTTACTTCTTTGCCTGTGTATTTACCCAGTTGATGCACCTGGCTAAAATCTCTTACTAGTATTTATTGCTGCTCCTTTCTATTGCCAATCATAAATCTCTTACTGTGCTGATGCTTGTACGTTGTTACTCAAATGTAAGTTTCTTTGGATGTAAGCGTCTGCCAAATGAGTAACTGTAAATATATATTATTACTGTTGCTTGGTACAATCTCTATGCAGGCTTCTGATTCAAACATCAGTATGAGATCTTTAGCCCAGTAATGAAATGTTATTCTGTTTGAGATAAACAGATGTTGTTTCCTCTGCACAGTGGAGGATTTCCCTCCAAACAAACATCAGCTAAGTTTCTCTATCAGCTTCTTTTAACACCATCCAACAAATCTCTGTGTAACGCCACCATCTGCTGCCTGCCACATGTGTAAACCATAACCCTCTCTCAGAGGCCACCAAAGGGCTGCAGTCCAGCATACGTCAAAGGGATGAGTGACGAACACGCATCCGTAGATCCATTCATTATTTTTCTGTCCAGAGAGGGTTTATTTCGTCAGCTAAATTCATCTTAGTGATGTAGGCAGGGGGGAGGGGTCAGGCAGGGGATTTATAGGCTGGTTCAGAGCTTCATGCAGCAGGGCAAAGAGCTTAGAGTCTGGGACCTCAGGGTCCAGAGTTTGGGGGGAGGGGAGCCAACAGACTCAGTCTGGTGCTGTTGATGTTCTTCTTCATCCTGCTCGGTCCAGCGTGTCGCTGTTTTATACATTTTCAATTAAAACTGTATTTATATAGCGCAAACTCATAAGAGTCATAAGTCATGTTATTGCACTTTTCATGTAGACCGTGATAATAATTACAGGGACCCAACAACTCCCACAATAAGCAAGCACTTTGCCACGGTGGCAATGAGAAGCCTTTTAACAGGAAGACCTTGAGCAGAACCATGACTCAGGGTGGGCGGCCAACTGCCTCAACCAGCTGGGTTGGAGAAGGAAAGAGAACAAACAGTAGCCCAACAGAAGTTCCACATAGAGATGTAAAATAATAGTAATGGTAGTGATAATACTACAAGTAATAGGACTATATAATAATAATTGTAGCATCTGACGTCTAACATGAACATGGGGGCAGCAGGAAACCCGCAACCACAGATCCAGACCCCACAGATCCAGAGGCAAAAAACACCTGCAACAAGAGTCCAAAGGAGAGAGGACAGGGACGAGAAAGCACAAAATTATGGGAGAGGGAAGAAGTGGAGTTAGTAACATGAAGTTTGTCGGCTGCATGATCGGAGTGGATGTGGTGGTACAAAGTTCTGGAGTCCTGTGTGTGGTTAGGTTGAAGCAACAAAACTTAGCACTTTGGGTAACGTTAAGAGAAAGATTGCAGTTTATGACCAAATACCTGCACAGCTAAAAACACTCCCATCAGCCCCCGCTGTACGTTGTGTTTACTGCTAATTAAGAAATGTCTGTTCGACTTTGACGTTTTATAATTATGACTTAGCGTCTTATATTTATGAGAAAGCAATGCCACATTTGTTCATTTTCATCCACCCAATTCTACCCCTTTTGTAAAAGTGAAGGTTTCATCGGTTGTTTCATCACATTTGATTTCAGCATCCACAAACCTTGTTGCCAGTGGGCGGGACATAAATGTTAGATTTAAAAAAAAGAAACAGTCAGACTATATTTGATTCATGATGTTTCTGCTGTGAAAGTACTTATCCTCTTGCAAAATGTTTTTCAGTGAGCAACCGAAGCATAAAGCATGTTCAGTATCAAAACAGGAAGTAGTTTCTCCTCTATGTAGCGAAGTGGAAAGCAAGGGTGTGGAGGTCAGGGTGGTGGACTGGGAACTGGAAGTGCTGTATAATATGTACCATGTAAGTTCTTTGGTAGAATCTCACTCTGTATTCTCAGTATGGATATCATGGCAGAGGTTAAAGAGACTAAAGAAGATGGTGGAGGAAGCAAGGAAGAGAAAAAGAGAGAATGACCAGGCAAAAGACTGGACAAGAATAAATATTGGACTGGCTGCCCATTGGTGTTGAGCTAAAAGAGCTAAAATACAGCTCTGCAGGACAAACAGCGGGCTGACCTTCTTTCTGTTGGACCAGTAAGTAATAACTTGTTGCTGTGTGTTGTGTTGTTGCTCTTGCTTGATGTTTGGCTGTTAGCAAAGCTGTTGACTTGTGCAAAATCGCTGTCTATAAATCTGGTGTTAGCAACACTCGGAGATTGGTACCGTTTCTGTAAGCGCTGTCTAGCTTTGTTAACTAGCTCGCCACAAGTTTCAACATTATGCTGCTGCTGGTGGAGAGAGCTGGGCGACCAGGCAACATAAGCGGGCTCAGCAGCCTCAATGGACACAACGTTAACTAATGGCTGAGGCGAAGAGACCGAAAAGGACGCTGACAGAGGAAGCTAAGAAGAGACAAAGACAGAGACCAAGCGAGAAGCTGCCGGACGCTGGCAAGAGATTCAGGAAATAAAAGGCTGCAGGACAAACAGCGTGCAGGCCTTCTTCCTGTTGGACTGATCAGCAATATTTACGGGGCTTGTGTTGTCGCACTTGCTTGATGTTTGGCTGTGTAACAAAGGCACACATACAGCTGTCCTTGTTAACGGCAACGGTGAATTACACTCAGCAGGATGCCAAATCGCACAAAAAACAAATCAAATACTTTATTTGCCATAAAAATGATCTTTCATCCAACTTTTATCAAACTGTTGTCATACTCAGATATTGTAGAAGGCAAAATTTTAAAAAACAGACGTTGGATGTAAAAACTGTTGAACGTGTCCAGGGTTTGACATAATTGTCAAAAATTGATGTTCTTTTCTAGCAAGAAGAAGAAGATTAAGAAGAAATACTTTATTAATCCCACAAGGGGAAACTCAATGTTGTCACTTGGTTATAAATGTTAGTATTTTGCACAGGACCTCTAGAAACAACACATGGAGAGATCTCAGTTAGGGGTTCAGAGGCTTGCTCAAGGCCAGGAGGTGAACTAGCACCTCTAAGGTCACCAGTCCACACTCTCTCTATGGTCTGAGCTGGACTTGATCCGACAACTTCCAGTTTCCAGCCAAGTCTTTGCAGACTGAGCTACTGACGCCCCAATAGGGTGGTAGTTATAACATCCAACCAAACAAAACCAAATTCCAACCAAATAGTCTTTAACCGCAAAGTATGTAAAGTTTGCTTCTAGGTAAAGACTCTTGTTATGTTCTTTAATTTTAAATCAGATATATTAATATTCATGTTCAGACAATATTGATCCTGATGCACTGAGGAGTTTGGCTTTTGTTCTGGGAAAACAACAACAAACAACGGGATTTATGGAAATATTTTGCATAAAAAAGATGTCAAAGAGTCGTACTGGTATCAAAATGTTTAAAAGATACCCCACAGTCGCAGATATCTGCAGCAGCTCCAGTGGAGTTTGACTGAATTACACTTTTCATTGCATTGACAGATGAGCCACCGACTGCAGCCTGAAACGTGTTAATCAGGTTTTGATTTGCTGTTAATCTGATTATAACAGAATGGGACCAATCAGCTGCTCAGACTCGCGTGTTGTGACGATGTCCTCGATTCCTGTCACGTATTCAGACACATATCAGTAATAATTGATTTTCATGCAGTTGCTAATGCACAGCGGATTACAGCTGGAACATACAGAACCCTGGCATGACCCATCCCATGTATGAACAGATGACCACACACACACAGATATTCACAAGCAGGACGCTTCAACCGATGTGCTTTATTTTAACGGAATACTAATGTTTTTTAATTTTAAAGTGTTGGGTCTTGTTGCTGTTGTTGTTATTGTTATTGTACCAAAAATGATAAAACAAAAAAACTGGTGCACAGATGTGGCAGCATTCACTCTCAAGCCCCTAAATTCTAGTCTTCACCCTAGTAATCAGTTTAAGTTGTAGGTAACTATCCTCTCGGCCCCCACAATGTCAGTCGGTCAATGTAATTTTTAAATGTAGCATTGTAGTCGTCTCAAAAATTGACAGTCTATTCGTGATGCACTCTGGGAATTAGTAACGGGCATTGTTTTCACCATTTTCACACGCTGTGTGTAAAAAATTAATCTGATAATCAAACTCCAGACACACAGCGTCAGAGAACCTTGTGACTCTGACATCTACCTCACCTGTATACTGTTTACTATTTATTATTATTTATTTGTATCATCTTTGTATTTTCAGTAGCTTGTCATATTGTATATTTACTGTTTTTATCATATCCTCCTACGTGATGCACGTTAACACCTGCACAAACACATTTATTCCAGCATGCTTTGCCTCCCACACTACTGTCTGTGTTGTTTTCCCTTATGGTGTGTGTATGTGTGTGTGCTGTACGCTGTGATCTGTGCCTGTTTGTTTATGCTTATTTTGTGTACGAACACTGAGAGCAATGTGAGACCAAAGTCAGATCCCTCGTATGAAAACACAGACAGTTCTGTGTTGGATCCCTGTAATGTGATGAAAACACAGGCAGCTGCTCAGGACTATCTGGTCACCGTGGAGCCTTAAACATAAGTTAAGTATTTAAAGATGCACACTCTGACTGAACAATGTGAGCCTGACGACTAATATCCCGCCTACTTTTTGATTGACATCATTACATATTGTAGCTTATATGTTTTGTTTGCAGATAACGAATGGATGCAAAATAACAACTACACATTTAGGACTTTGGTGTTTGCAGCAGTGGCACTGTTTCATCAGGTGATTTCAGCTGCTGTGCATGTTTGCTTATATGCAGGTGGAGGGGTGGGGGTTGGGGGTTCAGGTCGGGGTCGGCCCCGCTGGCTGCTTACCTCCTGCTGACCTACTCAGCAGCTCGTCAGCACCATCCAGGGATGTTTAAAAGTAAAAATGAGAGTCTGTACAAAGTGATTCAGCAGCACTTCGTGGTTGTCTGTCAGAACCTCCCTCCTCCTCTTCCTCAGACCAGAGTACTCCTCTTCTCCCTCTCTCTTTCACGCTCCCTCTCTCCTCTCTCTCGGCTCAGGTCTGGCGTCGGCAGCTCGCCGTGGCCGGCCGTGTTGTTGGGCTCGTAGCGGGACGAGGTGGGCGAGTTCTGCATGACCACCAGGCGTATGGGCGACTGGCTGGGCGGCGCCGGTGTGCTGTCGGGGGCGTACTCCTTGGTGGGGTCTTTGCCCCGGCAGTCGTACAGGATGCAGGAGATGAGGAAGACCAGGAGCAGGATGACATAGCTGGCGACCAGGATGATCAGGTTCAGGGTGACGGGGTCAATCTCCAGGTAGAATTCCATGAAACCCATGGCGCCGCTTCATATCTCGCCCCGGATCCAGAGAGGGAAGAGATGACGGGAAAATCAGCAGAAAGGGAAGAGGGGAAAGAGAGAGATATCTGGGCTGTGAAAAAGAAGCAGCAGACAAAAAGACGGCGGCGATGGACGGGGGACGGACAGCTGGCTGGAGAAAGAGAAAGAGCAAAAGACAGCAGAGGACGGCATCAGAGAGATGAGATGAGAGGGATCAGCTGCGACAGAGAGAGAGAGAGAGAGAGAGCGAGAGAGGCAGTGACAGCAGGCCAGGGTGGATATGAAGCTTTGTGCTTTAAAGGACGTTAATCCTCGCTGCTCCTCAACCTTTCAACAGCCAATGATTAAAGCTGCTCAGTTTTAATAACTTAAGCCACCATTTTGATTTTTCCCAACTCAACAAACAGTTTAGTGCAGTGACAAAATTACACTCAGCAAAATGGAGGAAGGCTCACACCTGTCAGCCTGCCACCAGCGTCACTCTGGGGATTTTGGGAGTCATGTAATACGTATTAAACAACTGCTTTATTATGTCACTCTGAGTGATTATTTTTACATTTGAAATCAAATTACATTAAAAGCATTTAAGGTCACGGCACAGGCCGTGGTTCTGCTTCAGTATTGCTGTTAGCATGGTAGCACGTCCTGGGAAGGACCGCTGCAGGCTGGTTTTCTGCCCACGTTTGAGCCTTACAGGCAGAGCATCATCTCAGGGTGACCACAAATCCGTCCTCACTCACTTCCTGCTTTTATTTTAAGAGTAAAGTCAAAATATTTGGACAGACCTGAACCACGGTGAAGTTAAACCACAGCGCTAACAGATTGTCGTTCTATCTTTAAACAATTATTGCTTCACATAAGAGGACAAAACATAGTCACGCGTACAGATTTGGATCTTTCAGTAAGTATGGTGACCAAGTACAAACTACAGAGCCCACGTCAGTACTGTTATACCCTCAGTATGCAATAATTTCAGACTTAGATATTGGCTGCTGAACACAAAGTGTGATGTACGTTTGCAGTCATACACTCATGCATACATTGATGCAGTCGAGTGAAAATTAACTATTTAATGAACTACTTAACTCTTAACTTTTCTTTACAGGTGTGACATTTTGAAGAGTTGTCACTGTCCATATTGGCAGTGGTTTGTGATCTTTATATTTTACAAAGAACAGTTTGATGATTGAAATGATTCATATTGACCTCTTCAACTCCTCCCACTGTAATAAGAGGGTTGGACAGAGGATAGCAAACCACTTCTCTGGTGATTCTCAGTTGATCAAACTGTGAAACATCTGCCTGAATCATCTCTTTGACACGGAGCTGTTGAAGGAAACAGCCGTGAAACTAACTTCACCTGGTTTCTATTCTCTTTTCTATTGAATTAGTCGAGGCGGAGCTGTCGCTGCAGCTGCACTTGTCGCCATCTTCCACATGTTGGATCTTCGGTACAAAACGAGTACTGACATGTTTTCAGAACTTTGGTATCGACCTGGTATTAAGATATCAGTTCTCGTGACTTAGCCAAAAGTAGTTCAGTAATAATAAACATAGGGGCACAATAACAGTTGGCAAAATAAAATAAACACCAAGCCAACAAAGCAGACTGTAGTTTCAGTTGATTTCTTAGGTACAACACAGAGTTAGCGTCACAATCTGAGAATAAAGTTGAAATATTTTGAATGAATGTCGTGATGTTTTTGGGAAGAATTTTCACCAGATTATTGAGAGATTAAATTAAGTTGAGCTCTAGCCACTGCTTCAAAACATGTTCTCTAATGGACTCTCACATCATGGTGGTTTTTCATCGACAGAAAAAAACTCTTCTTTTTTATCCTCAACAGTGGCCGTGATGTCTTTGTAATTAGGCTGCAGAGCTTTAAAGGTGGAGCAGATAAAGACAGGAAACAAACCCCCTGTAAAACATCAGCGGCCCACCATCTTTAACCTAAAGCGTTTGATTGTACTTGGGTTTGTCCACAGTCTGAGTCCTCTGTCATATGTTACCCATTCATGGCTGAGCTGATGAACTGTCAGGTCCACTGCGGTCGAGACCTGCTGCGTCTTTAAATCCTGAGCAGCAGACACAATCTGCTGCAGAGGCTTCTTGTTGAAGTCTGTATGGATTTGATCACCCAGAGTAAAGGAGGATTTCGATAATCTGCAGTGGGACCGTGTGCTGGGCCGTTTATCTCAGTGTGGATGGACGAGGTAGGGTTTGACTGATCTGGCTTTTTAAATATCAGTTTTGACAGTGTTGGCTTGTTCAAGCTGCTGGTGTTCAAAATGTTCTACTGACAGACAGTTACTGCAGGGCCTCGGCTTGCTTCGAAATGTTAAAAGCCCCATTCAGTTAATTTAGCACCTGTAGCGGACTCGGGCTGTCACAAGCACCAGCTTCACGTGCGGGGCAACAGGGTGCAGAAAGTGAATGATACACATTGATGCGCCCGGAAATTCAAAGTCTTTCAAGCGTTGATGAAAGCTTACATAAAAGTAGCTCTGTGGGCCTCTTTGGGATTTGGGGCCCTGGGCATGAGCCCATTAGGCCGGTACTGTAATGCAGAGGGGCCGGGTGTCTCTGCCTCTATGACCTGACAGCTGATAGAAACCATAATGTAGTATCTTTATCTGATCATGAGCTGCAAAGCCCTGATCATGACGGACTGTGTTGAAAAAGAATGATATATCATCATCATCATCATCATCATCATCATCATCATCATCAACAGCACAAATAATAAAAACAAAAATTTTTCGTAGTGGAAAAAAGTTTACATTTAATTCTTTTGTCTAAATAGAGTCAAAATTATTTAATAATTATTCACTCCCTGCTTTCAGTTGAACTGACGATCTGTTTTCATCACAGAGGTTTTAAAAGTATATAAATGATCACATGTCCTGCAGACGTTCACCCTCCGCCGGAGTCAGTGACCTGCGTGAAGTTGCGGCGTCAGACGTGTCGATGACATGTAGTACAAACTGAAAGCTTTATCTCTGTTTCCAGCTGCTTTATTTTCCTTTCATGGAGATAAATCCTCTGAATCACGTTTTAAATGAAACACTAGGATTCAAAACCTCCACAGAAAACAAATTATTACTGGCATCAATAATCAAACTGAAGGCAACATGATTAATCATTTCTTCTTTGTCTTTTCTGTTGATGTGTGTTGAGTTGCTGGTTCTCACTGCTCATGCTCACAGCGACACTCTTCCTCTGCTTATTTAAAGAGTTAAAACAGAACAGCAACTTCTGAACATCTGTGGGAAACGGAGTTGCTGGAGCTCAAAGAGCCCGAGCACCAATGGGATCACAGAGCTGAATGTATACCATGTGACCCCGTCACCCAGATTCACTGCTTCGAAAATGCTTCTTGTTATTTGGATTCATCCTGCATCTGTTCTGCATCAGCGCTGCAGCGTCTCATGTGTCCCTACGTCTCTCAGTTCCCACGTAGATTCATGAGAAGCCTCAACACATTTCAGTCTTACTGAGAAAACATGCAACGAGTTCACAGCAGAAACTGGGGCAGAGAGCCTTCAGTTTGAGTTTGAATGCACTGTCTGTAGACCTCTGTCTGTCTTTAAACCTCTCAACCCTTCTCCTGTCTAAATAAAACGCAGAAAAATGAGAAGAGGATATCCAGTCTCTTCAAAAAATGCTGTAGAATAACAGAATCAGGAAATAGCTTTCAAACCAGGGACACCTAACTACTGTCCTCGACAGCAGATGGTGAGCGCTGCGAGGGAAAAAAGGCGGGGTAAAAATAACAGCAGGAAAAATATAGCAAAGCGGATATTAGACTTTAGAGAGAGGACACCCAAACAAGCTGAAGTGACCTGCTAATGGTTTAAGATCAGCATGACCCACCAAACCGTAAGATAGCCAGTCAAAACTGATTTCTGAAGGATGAAACTAAACGTTTCTGAGCTTGCAGCTGCTTTTCAAACTCTAACGTAGACCATTAGAGGTTGTTTGTTGGAGACTCGTGGAGTGCTTCCCTTGTAGTTCTTATCCTGAAGTTGGAGAAAATGTTGACACCTTAATTCAATTTTATCTACAGTCAAAGTCCCAAATCACAAATCTGCCTCAAGGGCTTTCCAGTCTGTACAGCACAAGACCCCCTACTGTCCCGAGACCCTCGATTCGGATCAGAAAAACCTTTTACAGGGGAAAAAAATAAGGACATGCAATAGATATCTGCAGAATGCGCATGGTAAAATTACAGTATGGGCAATCAGGATGACAATTATAGCTAGACTTAAACATTAGGAATATGGATCCAACCACAACTGTCACAGTAACAATAAACCAATGATCAATGATCAGGATCCAAGCCAGTCGCGAAAAACGCAACATTAAGAGATTAAGGAGATGAAAGAATTTGACTTTTTAATTGCAGAAATGCAAACTTGATTTTTACAGCACTGCCTTGAGATCAGAGTGTGTCATTATATGTACCTGACTACTGGGTGAAATGTTCAACCCAACCTGCGACATTTTATGTTTCCAAGATTTAGAGTTTAAGCTACACAAGAAAAATAAGAAGAAAGTGTCAACAACTGCTGTGAACGTAACACCCCCATTGTCAGCAAGTAGGACTTGAACCCTGGATTACTGACTGAGCTACTGGTGAGAAGCTATTTTCCCACACCTTCTCACAAGATGAGGTGGCGATGTCACATGTGCCAGAGCCGAATCACACATCATTCTGTTGGTCTTGGTGTTGTGAGTTAAAAAGAAAATGGTGTGCATACTGTACAAGCTACAGCAAGATACTGAATCACTGCAGACTCCGTTTGACCGAAAGGAAAATCCTATGAAACACTTCATATCGGCCATCTGGAGAACGACTCTGTCTAGTTTGATAGCATTTGAAGAAAGACTTGTGGAGATATAGATGTTTATTGAATTAGCATATTCTGAAAAATATATAGTGACTGACTTCTGAATTGAGCATAGGTTGCAGTGCGGCAAACGTTAGTCACATATCAGTGGATGTGCTGAAAATGTTTCAGCTCTCTACAGTGTACGGATGATTTTCTTATATTTTTTAAAAAATCTGAAATTTACATTTCTTGTGATAAGCCACGCCCACTTTGCGCAATCATTACCAATTTTTATACATCAACTGAGTAGGGCCCCGAGATCATACAAACCGAATTTCGTACAAATACATCCAGCGAATTACGAGGTAAAAACGTTTTGCAAGTGGTTTTCCACCTAGTGGAAGAATATCCCAGGACTGATCAGCGAAGCTCGGGCCGAGGATCTGAGCAGACACGTCAAGTTTGGTTACAATAACTTAAGGCAATTTTGATTTACGGGCATTTATGTAAAATTGTACGTAAAGAAACAAAAGTAAAAATTTATGAAAAAATACACAGACTGACGTATCAAAATTCTTTTGATAACTTTTGATCAGCGACGTCCGTAGATGATCCCGCCAAAGTTTCAGGTTGATTGGAGAAACCGTCTGGGACGAGATCGCAAAAATAGGTTTTAGAGAAAAGTGATAAAAAGTTGTATAATTTGACATTTTTAGAGCAGAAGACCATTGGAGCAAAGATGCAGAGGAATCCAGAGACTGAAATAATGAAAGAATTTTGACTCTAAACGAAGCTGTTTTTGAGATAATTGCAAAGACGCAAAGTGTATAGCTATAGCGCCACCATGAGGTCTATGAGGGCCATTTTTATTGCCTGAGTATTGGGTGGAATTTGCATCCTACGTGCCAGTTTTGGTGAATTTTCGTCCAGCAGTTTTGGCTGCCAAAACACTTTTAGGGAGGAAAAGAAGAATCAGAACAAAACCAATAGATCCCTAAAGATGGAACAGAGAAAAGTCCTGACGCACTGAACGTTACAAACTGGGTGGACGTAAATCAAACACTTCACTGTTCCATCTCTCAGATAAAGCAGCATACAGGTGCTTTAAGCTCATCTGTCCCGCCGAGCCTGAAGAGTTTAGGTGTTGTTTTTGATTCAGCAGTGTCCTTGGAGAACCACTCTAAGCAATTAGTTAGAAAGTGCTTTTTGCAGCTGAGGAACATATCCACACTAAGAACACTGGTGTCAAAGGCTGAACTGGAGATGATCATTCACGCTTTTATTTCTGCTCGTCTAGATTACTGTTAGTCTTTTTCAATGTTTGAATAAGATGGAGCTTTACCGTCTCCGGAACTCTGCTGCAAAGCTTCTAACTCACATCAGAAGATCGCACATCACACCTGTTCCAGGTCCTTACATTTAAAACCTTGCCTGGTTAAGTTCCTCCTTACACAGTGTTACCAGATACAGCTGAGGGATTCCAAAAACCACCCAAACACACACAAAACCGCCCAAAATATGTTACCCATAGGATATTTATTACAGTATTTTAACTGCCACAATTACTTACCGTATTGTACTTTATAGAAATGCACACCGGCAGCTGATGCATAAAGAAACAGTTTTTAGGTGTGTTACTGCCACCTTCTGGACTGGAGTGTTACTCTCCCTGTAAATAAAAGATGGCATCAAACCTCACGTGAAAATAAGATGAGTTTGTCGACCCAGCCAAACTCATTTTGACCCGCACAATCAAAATCACACTGTCCGTTACATCTCTGACAAGATACAGCTTCAAACTGCCATCCTTAGTCTTCGGTCATCAGGTCAGAGGCTGTTAGTGGTTCCCCACATGTAGTTTAAGACCAGGATGGATCAATCATTTCAAGCAGTGGCACCTATGCTGGTGAATGCATAGCCTCCCTCTGTAAAAAGCAGTTGATGCATCTGTTCAAACAGGCTTTTAGTGAAACGAAGGTTTTATGGCTGTTTTTATGTATTGTATCTCACTTTACTGTGAAACACTGTGATTTTTATCTGTGGAAGGTGCTATATAAATGAAGTTTACCTCCTTACGTACTTACTTGACTGTCTGTGTTGTCTGTCCTCCTCGCTAACTGATGATCAAGCTAGCTTTATGTAGTTACCGTAGTCCAGTGGTTCTCCAACTGAAACAAATTAGACTCATAATGCTGCTTTCCAGTCACAGCTGGAGGCCGTAATTTCTCTTCCAGGAGCACGTCCAAGGTGAATGAAAAACATGGCTGATCTTTGTTTGGTTTAAATATTTTTACAATACACATTTCCATTTGTAGGAACTCAGGTCAGTTTTACTTTTTCTAGTTGCAGGTCGATTGTTGTTTAGTAACCAGCAGGCAGATTCAAGGCTGTGACTGGGCTGTCCGGTGTTATTTGGTTTCTACATTAACACTGGACATCCGTTGTCTTCTGCAGAATCGCTCAATGTGAGTGTAATACCTGGAGCTGCTGGGTCTTTCCCAACTTTAATGCAGAGATGTTAATGGAGAACAAATGTGATCTAAGTACAGGACAGCTGGAGAAAGTCCTCTCAGGAATCAGGCTCAAGCTGAATGAAAAAACCCTTCAGGTCTGAGGTGAAACAAAATCTATCCAGTTCCAGAGAACCTTTAACACTGACCATATTGCTTCTTTGTAAAACGTTTCACAGGCGTATAATCTGTCTGATGTTTCACTCTCAATTTTAGGGATGTGAAACCTGGATTATACTGTATTTGTTGTAAGTCTATACGCTGACACTGCGAAGGCTCCGGGAAGTCACTGGTCCCAGCCAAGAGATGGTCGCCAGAAAGTGAATAAATATCCTGCCCAACCTGTCAAACTGGTCCTCTAAGGGATCACCAAAGATATCATGACTTGTGCCGAAGGGGGGCAGGGATATGAGAACATAATTTGAGGCAGATAGCTGTTCAGATGTTTCTGTCTGGGTCAAAGTGGTGGACAACACTGAAGGCCAATCCTACAAATGCAGATGAGTTTACTGCAGGTGTGACCATCTCTCCATGCTGACCCCAGCAGGCTGAACAGCTCAGGCACTCCTGATGCAGGGCATTGTGCTGCTTAAAGGAAGCGGAGTCACCTCTCTCAAGAACAGCCTTCAGACTTCTTATCAAAACCTTTTCAGAAGAGCTGGGAGACTGACTGGAGGAACGGCGGCGGGCCACGATGGCAAACAAATTGTGGCTGCCATTCTTTTGAAAAACAATGTCCTCTTCCTGCGTTGAGGCGGCACCGCTGAGAACGCCCCTCCGGTCCGCCACAGCACCCACACACAAGCTGGGATCTACAAGCACACCCTGTTATTTCAATGAGCCTTTCAATCCATCACCACACCAACAAATGAAAGAAACAGATGCAGAGAAAAGTTTGAGGGGACGGATGAAAGGAAGTGCCTCTCCCGGGTTAATGGGGCCTTTTGGGGCCTCCGTGCCATTGTTGGCCTCCTTCAGAGGCTGAAACCAGCTTCTATCACAGAATCTTTCCCAACACAGACCAACTGGAGCCACTTGGTCGTATCCTGCATCCATTGCTTGTTCTAAAACAGCCCCTGCTCTTCCTGTCGGGTGCGTTGCATTTTAACATCAATGAATCACCATCGTCAAATGTTGAAATTTTAAAAAACCTGGTCTTCCTTCCACCTGTCATGCCTCCAACCTGAGAGCTTGCATTTTGTAACTTCTTCATTTCATTCAACCTTTACCTCGCAGGAGATCAAGCAAGCTGAGTCACTTTGGTAATGTCTACTGCTTTCCAGTCAAAAGACAGATGGAAAGATTTAACCTCTGCAGCTTCGTAACCTCCATAGCTCAGAATCATTTCCAGAACTCACAGCTTCAAGGAACAGCTGAACTGCTGAGCTACAGCTTTCTTTTTTAGATTTGTTGTCTCAACAGAAGAATTCTGACTGTCTGTAAATATATTTACCTTTTAGAAAAACCCAAACGCCGTCACATTCTGACCTGACTATGACCTGGCACAGTGTAAAGCTGGTGATATGTTTGTCAGACCTGGAAGACAATAAGAGAAAGTCTGTCCTTGACATACGTTATATTATGAACTGGTCTGCTGTTTGCTAAGACGTAAGCACAAGCAGCAGATGACACACATTTCCACACAGGAAGGTACAACATAAAGTGAAGCAACCCAAAGGTGTAGGAGGGAGTTTAACGAAAGTTTGAAGCATCCTGGCAGCTGAGACACACACAACAAAAGCATTTCCATCCAACTTTTAATGCTCAGTTGGAAAAGTTGGTTTATGGAAATGAAACAATGTCACTCAAGATCTGTGGAGCACTGAGAGTCTGTAACTTTACTTTCACTTTGACATATTTTAATGATTTCATTGTCTCCTTCTGCAGGGGTTAAACCGCACCGACTGGAGAATCTGCTCCACCAACCGCTAAGCTCGGTGCGTCCGACGTCTAACATCTGCATAACAGTTGTGGGAATTCAGTTAAATTTGCTCTACGTTTGGATGGAAACGGCTTTTGTTACCATGATATTAAAAACTGTGAAAATAGGCTTCAACAGATGCTAAACCTTACTAAACGCTGGTCGTCTTATCACAACTTTAATTTAATTAGTCGTTATCTCAGCAGAGAGAAGTGATGCCTGTAAAGACTCGACCTGTGAGGTTCCAGTTTTAGCACCGACCCCGTAGGAAGGTTTTGTGCGAGTCGGTAACGAGCCTCCCGGCAGCTCTGACTGACAGCATCCCCGACACCCAGCCTCATTACTGATTCACCCACCTGTCAGCGGCAGCTGCAGTTTGTCAGCTGACAGCTAATTAAACCTCACCTCCGCTCTCGCTCCCACTCTCTGCTCGCTCTGCGACTGTAATGAGCTCACTTGTTGTGTGTTTGCAGTAGAAACTCTTAGAACAGTGTGAGATATTCATTAGTGTTTCAGCAGAGAGAAGCAAATGAGTGTTGTGTTGCGGAAAGACTTCCTCACAGAGACAAACTGTATTGTACAGTTTGAGCTTGCCTCGACATTGTGCCTCTTTTCTTTCATCCAGTATCTTTGATTTGATTTCGGTATACTGGGTACTATCATCGATTTTTTTCTTGTATTCCCGCCTCAGCACTTCAAGGTTGTAGTGCAACTTTCAGCTTGTGAAGGTAAATGTTCCTTCACAGATCTGCAGTCTCCCTGATTTTAACTCCTCAAGTTCCCTCGTTCCTTTTTTCAACAATGCGTTTTCTACCAGTTCAGTATTTCTGTCTGAAATCAAGGACCCATTGTTTCAAACATTTCTACAAATCTTTACTTATAAATCTGCCGCCATTATCTCTTGTAAACTGCACATATGTGCATATAGTTGTTTAGTGATGCAGGATATTTTCTCCTTTTACACTATCTTGCAGTGCAAAAGATTTGACCACGACTTGATCAGCCTTTTCAAAATGTACAGCAGTAAAGGTGACTCATCGTTTCTCAGTGTGCTACCCGTCAGTCTGACGACGGAAAATCATTCAGCCTGAAGCTTAAACACCTTTAAAAGCTTGACCTGGCTGTTACGCTGTGTGCAGTAAACGCTCAGTGATCACTGGAGTTTCAAACGAGGAAGTTAATGAGAAGCACCTCTGACCACAAAGAAGGGTCCCCTACTGATTTACAATGATAGCAGAGATTTCTGTTCATGTTGGCAAACACAGCTGCAGAATTCCTGCTTTACAACTCGCCTAATTGCTTAAATAGGATGAAACCTTTTTATATGACCACCACTGGACCTATTAAAAATCAGAGCTGGCACAGGTTCAGAGGTCTGGAAGCGGGTTACTCAGCTCTCTTCAGCCTCGGTTGACTCTACTGACCTTGAGGTTTGTCTGATGGCAGAACATTCGCACGCCTGCAGGGGAATTATTTCAAAGTTTTGCTAAAGGGCGTGTAGGAACAGAAACCTTCCTGTTCTCTGGCTGATCCCTTTTAATCCTGCCGGTTCCCTGTCTCTTTGCGTGCCAGGCCTTTTCTGGCTGAGAGTCTGGGGTGTGTTTAAGGGGGGAAGGGGTGCCACTGTGTTGTACCTCTGGTCACTCAGCTGGTCACTGTGTTACAGGACGGGAAGGGAGGATCGGGATTTCCCCTCTGAACCCTCCTCACACGGCCTGATGCAGCCTCAGAAACACAAAGAGTCAGTGATCGTTCGTTCTGGCCTGAAACAAAGCTCAGCGACAGTAACACATGACTTCCCCCCACCACAGAGGTACATAATTAAAAGGGGGCAAACTAGAAGAGCAGTTTTTAATGTTAGGGGTGGAAATGTTGGTCTGTCGGTCAGTCAATCGGATGTCTTTCCAGATAATAAATGTGTGCCTCATTACAGACTCTTCAGACTCTTAATCAAAGTAATTGTTATCCAGTTTACAAACACTCAATGAGCAAAAGTCAAATAAAAGTGGAGACTCGATCTCCAAAAACAAGCCTCCATGTTAATTATGGTGATGCATCCACGAGCTCTGTGTCAAGTTAACCATTTTTATAATGACTAATTAATAACTAACGGGGTTTGGCGAAGCACTAAAGATACTTAATCATTTCTAATAACTCTGTCTATATTGTTTTTGTTTATAGTGTGTATATATGTATATATTGTATTACTGTATAAGTAAGCACATCGTGAGCATTGTACAATCCTCTATACCTGGCAAATAATGACGATTCTGATTCTAAGTTGTAATTATGAGGAAAAAATGAGGTGAGATATCAACAAACAACAGAACAGAGAAAGACGTTAACTCCTTTGCATCCTGTTGGGTAATCAGCAGCAATGCATCATGGTCAATAAATGTTTGTAGCGTTGCTGTCCCGTGAGAACCTCGTCATCGTTAATCAGTCAGAAAAACTGCCTGTTTTCAGCTTTGTGACGATGCATTTTTCAGCTGATCCAAGAGTTTAAGAGTGGTTGTTTGTCTGTATGTGGCCCTGCGATGGACTGGCGACCTGTCCAGGGTGGACCCCGCCTTTCGCCCAGTGTCTGCTGGGACTGGCTCCAGCCCCCCCGTGAGCCTGTACGCAGGATAAGCGGTTGACCATGGATGGATGGTTTACTTTGGGTTCATGTAGCTGTGGTATTTATGTTTATTCGCTTAAAACTTGTCCAGTGGTCAAACTCGCGTGAGGAAAGCTAGTATTAAATTTGCTTTCAGTGTGAACACACTTTTAATCCTGCAGTTTATCACCTGGAGATACATGGTTTTCATTGGACAGGAAGGGGATGAACAACTGTAATCTGAAAAGTAACAACAGCCGTCAGACATTAAGTATTACCTCTGAGACATGGTGCAGCAGAAGTATAAACTGTAAGTAAATGGAAATACTCAAGTAAAGTACAAATACGTCTAATTTGTACAATTATTCTGTACTCAGTTACTTTCCACCGTCAACAAGTTGGAACAGATTATTTAGAAGAAGGGATCAGCAGGTGGCGGTCTGCTGAATGTGGGTCCACTTCCTGTGAGGTTCTGATATTTTTCCACTTCACTGCTTCTATTTTCACCCTTGCAGGAACCGTCCCTCCTCCCAACAGTCTGCAAGAACGAGACTGAAGATCCACTGAGGTGATGCAACACTGCTTCTCTCTCTTTCCACCCCCACCCCCCCAACCCCCCCACATTCCCGGGATGCAGCACGCCAGTGCAGATAAAGTTAGCACTGCAGAAGTGACAACGCGTTGTAACCGTTACCCGTCACCACAGCCTCCCCCAAATGACGCAACCCCGGCCTCCAACACCCCCCCAACCGGTTTATTATCTGGTCGTGTGTCTGTGGGATGCTAGGCAACATAAACACAACTAAATATAACAGCCAAGCTGCAATAACTTTCCAGTCGCTCCTCAACCGGCTCTGAATACAAACTCCTTAGTGAATTAAGAAGAAGTAGCTCAGACTTTAATCTTGAGTTTAAGAGAGCAAAAGTCTACTGACAAGGATTACAGTGAACACCTGTTCAAGGTACAAGAAAGTGAGACAGCGTCAGATTAACCCTCAGACTTCTTTAATAGAGTGGAATACATGACATTTGGTTATTTTTCATCAGTGCACTAGTTTAAACACAAAGTGGCATGCATATCAGAGACTATCCCCACCTGTGAGCTCAGTATTCACAACGTTACTGCATGACTCATGCACAAAGTCAAAATCCTGTTTTCTGACCGGTTACTCGCCAGTGGGTGGCGTCTTCTGTCTGCTCAGAAAGAAACGTAACGTGCTGAGATCACAAATGAGCTTATCACTGAAAGAGAAACTTCAACAACAGAGTACCTCGTTAAATGTATTTTATAGCTTATTGGCATCGTCTCATTAGATGTACTGTACATCATCCATAAGCTTTGTAGAGCTACAACTTATCTGCAGACTGTTTTGCTGATGAATCGATTACTCGTTGAGGAAACATTTGAAGCAACAATAAAACTCCCATCATGATACTCTGAGCTTCAGAATAAAAGCAGTGGGAGGTTAGAGAGTGTTACATAATTTGTTATTTATACTAAAAGGAAGCACCAGTTAAATTAAACACTAGGACATGTGTCCTCTCCTGTATGATAATAAGTATAGATTAGGCAGTCCTGTGTGAGTGTTTTGCACACTTTGTATCAAATTCAATTTAAAATCAATTAAATTTACTTAGTGTGGCAATATTAATATCTAAGCAACATTTAAAATATCTAAAACTAAAACCTCTAATTTACATAAGTGTTCAGAGCCGCATCCTGTTTACTTTGATTATCTTTGAGAAATCAACAGAAATGTATTTATAGAAAGATGCAATTCACAGACCTGTACGTCCCTGTACATGTGAGGATAAAGTCACTCGTTACAACTTCTCAGCCTCAAGCTGACGTCTTGAAAATTGCTTTGTTTTTTGCCACCAACAGTCCAAAACCCAAATGATGTGAAACACTTACGAATCTGAAAGCAGATTAATGTTTGGCTTCATAAATGACCTTAAAGATTATCACAGTAGTCTTTTGAATAATCGATTATTAATCTCATGTCCTCGGTACTTCTCTTTGAAGGAGAAGGTTTAGTCCAGGACTTCCTGATTTTAAAGTCTCCATAATCCAGTATTTCCTGCTGCTGGATTGTGTCTTGAGTGCCACAGTCATCCTTTTCCTTTGAACCCTCACAGCCTTGAGTCCTTTAAGGAGTCTGCAGTCAGTGCTGCCTCGAATGAGTGATGCCAGCTCTTCACCAGTTTATGTTCACTGTGTCCCTCAAGTCCACCATCTGAACCACCTGCGGGACTTGATTAAAAGTAAGCAAACCTTGACTCCACTCAGGACTGGACCGTCCTTTGCAGGTGATCAGGCTATGCAGTACCCCTGGCTGGCCAGGAGGGCGGTCTGGCTCTCCCTTCTTTTGTCCTTCTTCTTCCTCAGTCGGACCCTCCAGCAGACGGCACTGGAGCCCAGCAGGCCCAGTCCAGCAGACAGCAGCACCAGTCCCAGCACTGAGATGGTGGACCCGTGGGAGTTGAAGGTGTACGCCACCGCAGTGACCACGATGCCGGCGATGAGGACGACAACGCCGAATGGGACGGTACAACGGTAGCAGGACATCTCGGCGCCACCGGTGGCCGCTGTCAGCTGGACCTCGTTGACATGTGGGACGTGCGTCGTCAGGACGACGTTGTGGTCTTTCCTGGCCCTGTCCCGACTCAGCTTCTCAGCAGAGATAGATTTTGGCACCCTCATGGCACTCCTGGGGATCCTGGAGCCGCCTTTGCAGTGAAGGTCGTCCGGCATGGTGATCTTACTGGCGAGGAAGAGGTGGGCCATCTTGATACTTACAACAGCGATCAGCCAATCACAGAGCAGCTAGCTGAAAACAGATGAAAAAATATGTTGAGGATCTTGTTTTGACCTCTGTGAAAAAACTTGATTATCAACAGGCCTCTGGCTCAGCTCCACTCGCCAGTAAATGATGTACATAAGACATTTAAGTTACTTACTCTAATGAAGAGGTAATGAATGACCAATTTGAGCCAATGACAGGACAAAACTGCTTATTAATTAGCTTAATTAGCCAGAATAAGGAGAGCAAGAAGTAATTTTAGCCGTTTCTTAAAGAATTGTAAACGCAAAAAGTCAGAAACCAATTAGCCGTCAGGACTGAGCAACGTGTAAAATAATTTGATTAATTCTTATTTTTGTTTTTACACAGTGTGTCTGTCTAACATCTAATCTGCACAAAATGATCGTGTTTGATAGTCTAAACTATGCTGCGCTTTACATGACTGTCGTGACTCCATGTGGCAGTTGAACATCCCGTCTACGAGAGAAACAAACTGGACAAAAAGACTCAGCACACTGATCGGAGCTCATGGGAGTTGGCGGCCCCGTGGTCGGATTCGCTCGGTTCAGTTTGTTGCTGTCTATAGCTGAGTAGCTAACACTAGCTAGCCAGCTGTGATAATAAGGTTGTCATTGTACAGGATTGCACAGTGAAATGCCTCCACAGAACGCACACAGAACGTGTATGAGTGCAGAAAGTAGCAGATTATTGAAGTTATAATTACAGTTTGCTGCTGAGTTGAAGCCTCTGGTGCTGACAGTCCTCAGTTGGGATGATTTAAATACCCATAGCAGTGCCAGCCTTTGCAGGGGGTGCAGGTCTTGTATTACTTTTTCTCAGCTGTGTTTGTCGACCTAAAAATGCTGTGTTTGTGGTTTTGATATTTCCTTGTTTTCTTCCTGTTTATACCCTCCCTGGTGTATTTTAGTTGTTAATCACTCCCGGTCTCTGTGTCACTGTGATTTGTCATGTTTAGTTTTTGTGATTCACTCTGTTTTGTTAAATCTGTCCTCATGTGTTTGTGTGTACTTTACTTCCTGTGTTATTTTGAAGTGTCTTGTCCAGCTTAGTTTCCTGTCAGTGTTGATTGTCTGATTGTTTTCACCTGACCCTTCTTTGTCCCCATTGGTGTATCTAAGCCTCTGTCTTTGCTTCAGTTGTCTTGGGATGGTTAGTTTGTGCTGTCAGGCCTCTTCTTCCTGTTAATGGGTTAATCTGTCTTGATTTACTTCTGGACTCTGTTGTGGATTTATCTTTGGATTTCTGTTTATCCTTCTTCCTCTGTGTTTATCCTCTGGACTGCATCCCTCAGCATTTATTAAACACATCTGTATCAGCTCTGCCTAAAGTGTCTGATCATAAATCCCCATAATGTCTTAGTTTGACAAACTTAAACCAAAGGAAAACATGGTGCTTTTAGTCTTTCTGCATTTTGCAGGTTTATATTCATGAATGGACCCCAAAGCTTTTGACCACATCGTCGCCGACTGGCTGCAGAAGAAAGCAGCTCACAGAAAAATGAACAAATCTACAAGATGGCTCACAAGGGACGAGCTTAAACACTGTGGGCTGACAAAGTTCTGCTCCCTGTTACCTAAGAGTGACCGCGGCTGGGCTTCCACAATGTTCAGCTGCTGTTAATTTGCACTTTAGTGTTAAACAGATAGAGGAAGCTTGAGATTTCATTAACAGCAAATTAACATGACGAACAACAGCAGATGAGAAAACAAGGTGGCGTGAACCAGGGGAAGTTAGAAATAATGGCCTGTTCACCATGTGGCCGGGTCCAAAAGTGATGTTCACTGACATGAAATATCAGAATAAGATAAACGGACCATGCTTTGCTTTCTGCTGCCGAAACAGAAAAGAAATGAATGTTACGTTTCTAATTTATTGTGCTACTAAACTGTTTGTGGTTGTGTCTGTCTATAGTGATCTAAACAGGAACCCTGCACTGTTAATATGCAGCTGTGATCGTTAGTGTGGTAAACTATGAACTCCCCACCGAATGTCTCACACTGGATACAAAAAATTGTTCTTGCATCTATAATAACAACAATTATTCAAAGTGATTATTGTCCTTTAAAATATCTCCTTCTCTCGATCACTTTGTACTTTTGTCTCCGTCAGGATGTAGGAATAGTGACAGAATTTTTCCAGTGATCTGATTGGTCAACCCGTTCTTACTGCCCAGGTCGTCACATATGGACACATGGTCAAGACCCCTTGGTGTCAGTTCGCAAAGCCCTTTGGTGTTATTAGTTAGTCTAACAATTAATGGTTTAGACTATAACAATTTATAACTTTAGACTATAATTATAAGAGTTTAAAATAGATGGTGCCTTGAATACAGAAGTCTTTATTTTGACAGAATTAAATCAGAATCACTCAGGAAATCTTGACTGGTTTTCCTTTAAATATGTTACACCAAGAAGCAGCAACTCACTTTATAACTTGAAACATTTTTTAAGGTGGAATGTGAAGGGAACAAGTCCTTTAAAGTGGTAAAATAACATCTGGTACATTAACATGTCAACGTTTAGCTTTAAACGTAGCTCATCCTGCTCCGTCTGCTGATTACATTAATCGTTCAAGGTGTCAGTCAAAAGAAAACTTTTTAAGATCTTTAAGATGTTTTCATTTGTCATCCTGGTGTCAAGAATCTGGTGCCGAGGTTTCCAATAACAACTTATTTTTTGATCCTTATTTGAGCCCAAACACGCCAAACCTTCCCTTCATTATGATGCAAATCCAGTTTGTGCCTAAAATCTTGTCTCCTTAATGATAAAACCTGTTCCTTAAGTCACATAATCCATACCAACCTTTTCATACAAACACCCTAAAATCTCTTAATTGAATCCCCCCTGTTGTCCTTAATTTGCAAGATTCCCATTTCACCTTTACAGTTGAGTTCTCAGTTAACGTGAGCGTCTGAGACTGAGTTTGGTCTGTAAAGGATCAAAATGTTTCCCCTTAACATAAAAATGAAACTTTAAGGTGGTTGTAAGATTCAGCTCAGTGCTCTGAGATAATGATGTGACTGCAGAGCTGCTGACCTGACTGCCTTTTATCTCTGCAGGGAGACAAGTTTTTAATGATGCAGCCAAACACCTGCGTTCTGTCCTGGAAGAAGGAGAAAAGTAAAAACACCTACTGTTGAAGTGTGCAGCTCTCCATTCCTGTTTTTCCGAAATGAACTCTGGCAGTCATGCTGTC
The DNA here is from genome assembly GCA_024633595.2 of Lepomis macrochirus. Classification (NCBI taxonomy): domain Eukaryota; kingdom Metazoa; phylum Chordata; class Actinopteri; order Centrarchiformes; family Centrarchidae; genus Lepomis; species Lepomis macrochirus. The sequence continues at coordinate 2,851,500 of JALXJV020000023.1, read as the reverse complement.
CTCGGTGTGGAGGCTCTGCAGGTCGCGCCTCTGCGCTCGTCACTCGGCATCGTCCTGACTGCAGGAATAAATGGGGAATATGGCTATCAATAGAAAAAACGGGGGGGACTGCCCTCTCCCACGCCTTCCCTCCCCTCCATACCACCTCCTACTGCATCAACAAGAGAGGTTTTAACTCTTTCCTGCCTTCAGCTGGTGCTCTGTCATTACCACACTGACTACATGTTCCTTAAAACAACCTCACTCTTTATTGATGCCTGGACTGGAGGAGGACAGTACATGAATTTGCCATTTTACCACACCAACTTAAATAACATCTTCATTTCTTACAGTTTATTTTCTAATAACATTATGAAAATGACTGGTTAAGCAGATGTATGTTTTGCAAGTCGTCCTCATACCTAAACAACGAAATAGGTTGATAGTCGACCTTCAGCATGTTAACGGTAAGTCACATGACATTTAACACTTGGTTAATGTAGTGAAACGGTAACGTAGTTTGGTTAGGTTTAGGTAAAAATAAGTAGATTAGGTAACTCCAACATGTTCTCTGGCATGAGGAGTCAGAGTGGGGAGGTGGTGGGTCATAAACCAGACTTTCAACCAGGAGTTCGTTAACTGTGTAAAACAAAAGTCAGCAGAGAATATTTTTATTGACATTTTGGGGTTATGAAAGTGGTGCTACTTAACTGATCTGTGAAATGTAGTTATTTTAACCCAGACCATGATGTTTTCCTAAACAAAGAACATTTGGTGCCTAAACTGAACCAAACAACGTTGACGTACCGTTTCAAAATTATGATATTTCGCAATGGTAACCTGTACTTCTATTTAGAAAGTCTAACTGCACGTTGTATATTTATTGTTGCTAACTTGACCACGGAGCCCTAAACGGCAAAAAACAATGCTAAACGGAACTCTGGGCGTTAAAAAGTGACGCCAAGGCGTCTTGATCAAGCGTCCATATGTGACGAGTGAACTTCAGTCTCCTGAGCAAAAGTCTTGAGTTTACTTCCCTCGTCCTTCCACCACCTCCTTACACGGACTTTGTTGCTCTCTACACCACGTTACCTGGCTTCTTCTGCCACTAGAGGTCGCGGCCTAACAAGAAAACTCAATATGGGTCCAATAAGCTGCTGCACTGTTGAAACACCCAAAATTGGACAGATGCTGAGATGATGAACAAAGTGTAGAAACTCATTTACCAAGGCAATTAAAATGTAGGTAAATCAGTTCATTCCAACAGAATCACTGCGATCAGCAGATTCACTCGCATTTTGAATGAGAAGTTCAACTTTGAAGAACTTTGTAGAGCAAATTGGTGCCGTTGACCAACAACAAACCGCCCTGGCAGAGTGAACCTTTCAGGGAATGGATAGCCAGAGAGTCCAAAGCTGGAATTAGCTTATTACCATGTTTCTTTTTTACTTGTACAGATTTGGGGGGGATAACATGCGTGTCCATTAGGAAACAGTGTCGTGTAAAAGAAAACACAATGTTAAGAAAATGCAGAAGAAATCAGGAAACTGAAAACCAGACCAAACATCTGGGAGAAATCAGCTGTGAGAAACATCTGAGGTTTATTTATCATCCTGATCCCTGTTGTCCTCTAAAGCCTCCAAACAGCTCTGGTCTCACGTCCACGGTGGCCCAAGAGGGGAGAGTTTATGGAGAGAAAAAGAACCAATGTGAAGACCCAAAAACAAAATAAGCTGCTTTGAACAACACAGTGTGGGTGTGTCTTTTACTGTGCTGCTGGCTGTATGTGCAGCATGAAATCCGATGTTGTTACTGACTGACTTCTTTATCAAAACATTATTTGTTTGGCTGCGCTGTAAACACAGAAACCAACCATGAACCAGGACGGAAAACTGATGGGTTCTAACATCAAACACGAGGCAGATCAGAAAACACTGCCAAACTGTGACTCATAGGTTTCTGATTATTATAAATTCATCATGTGATCCGTCACAGTTCTGGTTGACATGTGACCTTGTGGAGGTCAACATCTGTAACAGGAGCTTTCTCGGCTCTGACATCCTTTCTCTCCGAGCTCACAGCCAGCTCTCAGTGCAGGTGCAGCCTAAATAGCACAAAGGGAAGTTCCACTTTTCAGAGTAGTTTTGCTGACTTCATGCTGAAGTTTTTCTCAAACCCCGAGAGGACGACTTACTAAAAAATCTTCTCCCTGTTCAGAGAGCACAGAGCAGCACAACGATCCACACAGAGATGCAAAGTGATATTAATGGTAATAATACAAAAAGTAATAATGATAACAATATGTATTATATTAATTATAGGACTAATAATAATAATTTTAGCAGCAAGCGTTGAGCAGGAACATGAAGGCAGCAGGAAGCCTGCAACCACAGATCCAAACCCCCACAGCTCGGGAGCCGGAAACACCCGCAGAAAGCGGCTGAAGGAGAGAGAGGAGGGCCGAGAAACCACAGGACTACAGGAAAGGGAAGAATTCAAGACAGCATACACAGGGAGAGAAAGAAGAGGAGAGGGGAGCTCAGTGCATCATGGGAAATCCCCGGCAGTCTAGGCCTATAGCAGCATAACTAAGGGATGGTTCAGGACTCACCTGAGCCAGCCCTAACTATAAGCTTTATCAAAGAGGAAAGTCTGTACAGTCTGTGGGTACTCTAAACCTCTTTGCCGCTCACTGTGGCAAAGAGCAACACTGACTGTATTTTGATCACCTTTTGTGCTCACTGCGCAACTGTTTACTACGAGCTGAGAGCCAGTCAGCCAGCACTGAATGAGTCCTGAGGTCAGTTCAAATCCCCCAGGAGGCCATCTTTCTGTATCCCAGTAAGCCAACAAAAAATACTCAGTTTGAGGTTCAGTTACCAAAAGTTGGCCAACGAAAATAAAACCAAGTGACACTCTCGTGGTTAACAGACAAGCTGTATCTCAGGACAGACCGGGCCTCTTTCGGACTTGTGAGTTTGGTTTGAAAAACAGATAAATGTCAGAAGCTGTAAACTAAAGCCAGAAAAGGCAAACATGAACATTCGTATCATTAATGATTCTGAGGTCACATTAACAGGGTTTTAGGTGGGCGTGTCCAAAACATGCTGTGCCATCAATGTTAAATTTCTGTGGAGAACCAACCAAATTACTTTCCCCAAATCTAAAGGTTGTAGTTCCTCCCCAGTAGACTGATCTTTGGCTGTTTATTTATTATCTGCTCCAGCTTTTCCAGAACACTTACCATGTATGTGAAGTGACAGAACCAAAGAGACACAGTTTCTCCGGAAAGTGTGTTGGAGGATCTCAGTTTCTGTGGAAGATGAGGTTTAAATCTCCACTCCTGCAGCTCCTGCAGAGTCCAGCTGGGTACATCTGGCCTTATTTTCAGATCCTGAGCTGACAGGGCCGACAGGCCCCCCGCTGAGTCCTTTGATCCAGATCAAGGGGTCACCACAGCACAGCCTGAGAGAGAAGCTGGAGCCCCCAAACCCTGTGACCCGGTGAGAGAGTCTACTAACGAGTACAGATATAAAGTCATTTCATATCTTCTAATCCCTCCCTTTGGGCTGAGTGTTTAAATGTTTGTCCCAGGGGATAATCGGTTGTAATTTTCAGGAGCCACTTGAGTGAAACTGATTTAATTTTTCACTTCCTGCTCCCAGTCCCAGTGGCTCTCTGTGTTCACGTATTTCCCCATCGGCTGTGTTAGGATTTTTGAAGCGTTTCTCTCCAAAGCAGCCCGACCAAAATGAGACATTTAATGAAAGCATGGAGATTGATTTTCCTTCCTGGCCCATTAGACGTCTGTCCAGGGACGTGGACGAGTGTTAAATCACTTCCTTCCCGGATCCATTTCTGGGTTAAGGATGATGTGAGTTATTTGCTTTGGATCCGTCTCTCTGGAGACACCCTCCCCTGCTTCCTCCTCACAGCAGATGGTTACAGGCTGTGCATGTAAAGTGGTGAGCTTAGCAGCTATTGGAGCGCACAGGACTGTGTTTGTGCTCTTCCTTTCTGTTCCTTCCTGTGAATACAGGTGTGTTCGCCGAGCTGCGAGCTCCAGCTTTGTCATTTTACATGCTGTTCATTTGGCTCATGTTGGCTCCGACCAAAGTGGAAAAGTTGACTTTGCATTTTTGCAGCTTCCAAATTCAGAAAACACTCAAAGTGTGGAGTCACGCCAGCAGTCCCAGGAGGCGTCAGCGCTCTGTACAGACCAGAGAACTTTTGGAGTTAAAAAAGGTCAAATCTATTCCTGAGAGTGGCACCGTGTGTCGTTACCAAAATCAAATCAGCCTTAGGACTTTAAGTTAAGGCTGATTTGATGTGTTTTTAAGGGACAACAAGGAGCTCTGTGGCTCAGAGGAAGAAGAACTATCAGGCAGATACTTTCACTGCTGGTTTGGTCTGTTTGTGGGATTTGATGACAAGAAACCCGACTTATTTTTAACCTTTGATGGCGCTAAAACATGAAGTTAAAGATGAGAGGCAGCAGAAGAGAGAGTAAAAGGTCAGAGGGGATGTGGCAGAGGAATACAGGATGTGTTACTGTCAGCATGATTATCATTTGGTATTATTAGGATCAGAGGAAACTCAGGATGTTATTAGAAAGAGAAACAGATCAAGAGCCAAATAGAGAAAGAGTAACAGGATGTGAAAAAATGAAACAGATGAGATTTTAAAAAGGGGTGGGGGGGTCACGTGTGCTCATTGAAAGTGATTATGTGAAAGAACTTGCCAAATAATCATAAAAGAACATTTAAATTCCAATGCCTAGAATCACCAGCTATACGAAAATTAGTTGAAACTCACATGACTAAAACAAAAAGTAAATTCTGTATTTGAGTTCAGTGGAAAATAACGGCGAGGCAGTTAGGAGGAAAAGATAGGAGGAGGAAGGAAGGAGGAGAAAGGAAGAGAGGAAGCTGGAGCTCCAGGTTTCGACAGGGGAGGAAGCCGTCCCATAATTCACTGTTTTCATGTAGGGTCCATCATGTGAGCCGCAGGATTACCTCACTTCCTGCTGCTGGGTGTCAACACGCCGGCCTGCAGCCCTGGAGAGCGGACAGGAAGAGCTTCCAGTTCAGAGGTCAGCAGGTCACGGAAAACACTCTCACTAGAAACACGACTCGAAACGAGAAGAAACCTTTTTGAAATCCATCCGTCCACATTTTTACCTTTCTCTTTTTACACCCCCCCACCCCTTTACATCTGGTTCCCTTGTTCCTTCATGTGTGCATCAGTACGTACTGTTCTGGGACACTGTACAAATAAATACACTGTACATTGGGAAGAATTTCGCTGGAGGCTGCAGGCCGTAATCCAAAGCGTTGCACAACAATCAACCAATCAGATCGCTTCTGCTTCATCCATGGGACCTTATTCTGGGAAAAATATGTGTGGTTGTCAATGGCAAGAAACAACTTATCTTTTTATCCTGTTAGAATTGAGCTCTGAATTACACATGTGATGTTTGTCGATTTAAAATATAATTTTGCAAGTCTAGAAAGTGGCAGTTTGTCGTAAAGCAGAAAAGTTACATGTAGTTTTCTCCCATCATCCTCTCATGTAAGTTTTTTGACGTTAGCTTCAGTTATAGACAGAAACAGTTACGACAACACAAAGGCAAATTTGTGGTCTCTGTAATTATGTATCAATATATTGGTCGTCTCTTGCTGTTGAGTACCGTACTATATTTTTCCAAATTAAGGTCCCATGGCGGTCGAGCAGAAGGGGAGGGGCTTCCTTACCTTTACTCAAGTACTGAACTTAAGTACAAATTTGAGTTTGTTGTACTTTACTTGAGTATTTTCTGCTTCTACCCCATCTCAGAGGGAGATATTGTTCTTTTTAATTCTCTACACTTATCTGACAGCTTCAGCTACTTTAAAAAGTCACATGAAGAGTTTATAAAATTTGTTTTGTTAGAAATTAAACTACACAACATTTTCAACAAGTACAGCTGACAGGATTATTAGACTGACATTAAAATGAACAGCTTTGACAGTTTGGGACATTTTTCATTTGAAAAACATTTTATAGTTCACATGTGAAGATTTGCTGCTTTTCCTTCTTGATTATTCTAATTGATTTGTAATAATGTTGAGCTCTGTACTGTTTGTGAAGGCGTCACTTTGGGCTCCGGGTCACTGTGACGGCATTTCTCACCATTTTCAGAATTTCGAAAATCGATTAATGGAGAAAATAATCAGATGATTAATCCAGACTGAAATAATCATTCATTGGTCTCTGATACAAAACTGTTCCAAATGAGCTCCAGCTCAACAACTGCAGCAGTAAAATCCTTCTTTCCATTAATCCGTGAGTAATAACAATAATAATAATAATCTAACACATGAAATTTTTCTTTCTGCATTAAGTAATTTTACTTTTAACACTTTAAGTAGATTTTCCTAAACTTTTATACTTTTACTTTAGTAAAATTTGAAATGCTGTAATTTTCATTGTAACAGAGTATTTTTACAGTTGGGAGTAGGAAGTACTTTTACTTAACTAAAGCTCTCAATCCTTCGTCCACCACTGTTCATAGCTATCTTTGTTCATCAAAACTGGTGTCAGAAAGATGTGTGGATTACATGTTTGCTCTTATCTTGCTCGTCATGAAAAACACTGACTTGATGCAGTAGATGTTGCCGGACTGAACATCAAGTCAACAGGACGAATTAGAACACAATATCAGACTGACCAATGAAAATATTATGTAAATTCAGCCGTATCTTCAGGCTGGTCGAGGTTTGGTTGATCAAAACTTGCTCTTGTGGTTTGGGAGGACATTTTGCTTGGAGAGCCCATATTCCGTTTTGTTAGATCCCCATCAGCTTCCAGAAAGTGATCATCTTTGTGAGATGGTGATGGGTTAGATATTCCAGTGCTCACTTTACTTGCAGTACATAGTTTTCCAAAAACCAGGGGGGCCCCATAACGACTGTACAGTGGTTTATTCCTCACGCTGACTCTGAAGGTACAGAAGTAGTTCTACAGAGTCCCAGAAGACAAACCTAGTTTACCAAAGCAGCAGAGAACAGTAGATGAGCTGCAGTGTGCTCACCTCATCATCACCTGTCTGCTTCACTGAATCATTTGGTACAAACTGACCTGTTTAAGAAGTGGAGCGTCAGCCAGATGTTTCCTGGTGTGTGTGCAGCAGATGGCTAGCAGACGAGCTAACGGCTAACTCACTGAGCTGTCACACAGGGCATTTTACAGTATATTCAAGAACCACCCAAAGAACCACCAGAATTAACTGAAGGGCCCGTAGAACCTTCTTACTCACTTTAAGAACTACAGGACCTCTAGAACCTCCTCATTGATCATCTGAACCACCTAAAGGGAGACCATCCATCCATCCATCTTCAACCGCTTATCCTGCGTACAGGGTCACGGGGGGGGCTGGAGCCTATCCCAGCTGACATTGGGCGAAAGGCGGGGTCCACCCTGGACAGGTCGCCAGTCCATCGCAGCTAAAGGGAGACCAGAACTATCTAAAGTAGTTTACATGTGACCCCGTTACATTTATCTGCCAGCTAGAGCTACTGTTTGCTTTTTAGATTCACATCTCAATATATTCAACATGAGATCAATGTGACTGCTGACAACCAAGGCCGGGGCCCTGGACTCTCAGGGGCCGCAATTGTGATAATGTGATTTTTAGCTTTTTTTTTCAATTGCTAACCTGCCTTGGTCAAAGCTGAAGTCACATTGTTAAACCTCTTCACACTGTAAGCGAAACAGAAGTGTACGTGGACCAAACTGAGAATCAAAAGGTTAAGATACCAAATGTCCTGCATGTCTGCAGTAACCACAGCTGAAATATAGAGGAAAGCTTCGCTATCGTTTACGTACATTTTATGTTCACGTCTCTGTGCATAGAGAACTGCATGTAGTCTTTGAATGTGGCATTAAAACTGTGTTTTAGCAGAATTGGTTCAGGGGGATTGTTACATAAATTACAGGTTGTGGTCGCTGTGTGTCAAACCAGTGTTACTATGGAAACCACTGTGTTGCAGCACTGGCATTTAAGTAATTTGTTTATTTGTCAACTTTTTATTTTTCACAAGTGTATTACTATATGCAGTAATATATAAAAATAAAGCACCTTAAAGCAAATTTCTGCATTTCTGATTCATTCTTGTTACATAAACTTTAGTACAATCAATAAGTTTTTCTCAGTTGTTTAACTTTCGCAAAACAGTAAGTGCATTTCTCAAAACATATCGTACAAACAGCACTGCACAGTGGATTACCTGCAAAATCCCTGGTCTATCTCTGAAAAATGAATGTTTAAATCAGTGACCATGTCAGCGCATGAGAACAGTAAAACTAGACAGTTGCAAAAATATTTGCAATTCTTACAAAATAATGAAAAATTGCTTTCATGAACGGACAAGATGATGTGGAAGTAGTTTTGAGATATTCAATTCTGAAATGAGATCTGTGAAATGTTAAAAAAAACTATATTGTATAATAACAGTGATTTATATGAAAGATAATCTATAATTCAAAAATAAAAGTTTCTCATTTACATAATGCTCCCTGTTGTTAGTGTTTTTAGGTCAGTGTGTTATGAGTGACACTGACTGCTTTCTGATGGAGGATTGTTGTCAGTGTTTTGGGTGAACAAGTTTATTTTAAAGCTGCTGTAAAGTTGTTTTGATGGTTTGAGTGACTTTTGGAGCTGAGATTAACTGTTTGGCCAAGATGCAGAGTGGTAATGCAGAAAGAATGAAGAGTTTTGAAAATGTGGCTTCGGTTTTGATTGTTGCATGTTAGCTATTGGGAAAAAATGTAACTGCAATGTCTGAGCCAACCTGGAACCATGCTGACATCGAGTGGTGATGAAGGGAACGACAACTGAGACTTAAATCTGTGGCTTCCTCAACAAGTTGAGCCTCAGGCAGAAGTAATATTACTAAGTCTGCTGTGAGAGCTATCAACTTAATCTTGTAAAATGATAACCTTGAATATTTACCCAGGTCCAGGTCTACTGTACGTTAGTACAAATGTGAGGTATCCCTTTAGTTGAGTATTTCCTGTGGTTTCCTCCCTTTCTGGCCTCTCACAGCAAAACAGTGTGTAGCTGTGTCTCCATGTCACATTTCAGGTGAGTTATGAGTTTTACTTAGGAAGGATTTGTCACACAAGACTTTTACTTGCATGCAGTTTTACATTGCTGTATTGGTTCTTTTACTTAAATAAAGGATCTGAATACTTCTTCCACTAAGCAACACCCCCCATCCCATAATGAATCCGCCACAGTTCACCTGCCCATAACCTGCCTGATTGTCTACCTACCTCAACACCTGACATTACTGTCTGACATCAATAATGAAGTTATAAATACTCTGTCCGTTATTTTATTTTCAGGTTTAAATGAATGATCAGTGTTTACGTTTGATCCACCATAAAGACTATTAGTGATAAGGAAGACATTCATTTATTTCTTTCAAGGTTGGTAACCCCTTTGTTCAACAATGACTCTACAACCAAGTCCATTTTGAACGTTAGTTTTAAAATGAACAGGAGCTCCTGTCAGAGTCCGGTGCATCTCTGCCTCCTGAAGCTGCTCAGGATTGGTTGGATGGTGTCGAATGCTTTGTAGACCTCAGCCCTCTTTTTAGCTCCTGGAATTTAACACAAGACCTCAAAATTAAAACTTTAAGTGCCAGACTATTTCACAGTGAAGTTAACACAAGTTCTACACATCCAGGGACATCAAAACATGTTCTGTGATCACAGAGACTACAAAAGGACCCCTAGCCCCCCTTTAAAGATCTCTATAAACACCCAATGGCTTTTAGGACAAGCTAAAGGACCATTAGAACCCTCCTCAATTGCCACGTGACCACATTAAACAACCCTGATTTTAATAAAAGACCTGCTGAATCTCCTCAGTCAGAGCCCAAAAACTACCCCTCAATCTATACTAGAACATGACAAGGAAGAACTCTCAAAGGAACTACCTAAGCACCTCTAGACCCTTATCACTGAGCATTTGAACCTCTTAAAGGTCCACTGGAACCTCCTCACTGACCGCTAAAACCAAATGGTAAATAAATAGTAAATGGCTGGGTTTATATAGCGTTTAACCAAACTGCTTTACAAGGTTTTTGTGCTCATTCAAACAATTCATGGTTCAGTGTATTGCCCAGGAACACTTCAACGTGTGGACAGGAGGAGGTGGGGATCATACAGTGGAAGACCCGCTCTATTCCCTGAGCCACAGCGGCCCCTAAAACTACGTAAACTACCTGTAGAACCACCTCACTTACCTCAAGAACTACCTACAGGACCTCTACGAACCTCCCAAAAGGACACTGGAACCAACTAAAGGACTAGAACCTTCTCAATTACTTCAAGAAATACCTACAGGACCTTAAGACCTCCCAAAAAAGGACACTAGAACTACTTAAAGGACTACTAGAACCTCTTCAGTTACTTCAAGAACAACGGACAGGGCCTCTAGAACATCCCAAAAGGAGACTATTAGTACCTAAAGGACTACTAGAACCTCCCTAACTACTTCAAGAACAACCTACAGGACCTCTAGAATGTCCCAAAAGGACACTAGACCTACCTAAAAGACTATTTGAACCTGCTCATTTGCTTCAAAGAACTACTACAGGACCCCTAGAACCTTGTAAGTGACCCCAATAACCACCTAACGACTTAATCAATGCCCAGTAGAACCTCCTAACAGACCCCTAAAACCCTTGTGCTGCTGAACATGATCGATGAGGACGCCTACATGTGTATTGTAGATGTGATTATTGGTTCAGCATGTCGGAGCCTGATAAAGGTTTGCCGCTCTGCTATGTGGTATTTCATCACATGACCAATAAACATGTGGACAAGGGCTGGGCAATAAAACAATGATGATAATTATCGCAATATCATTTTTCTCAATAACAATATAACAAATGTTCAATAGATGGTCAATAAATGTTGAATCACTAACAAATTAACATTAATATTTCTATTAAGATATTTATTTTGTCGAGGAAAAGGCACTGAAAAAAAGATTTACTAATATTTGTTGAAAAGTTTTCATTTTAAATGTTCTACCATATATTTGTGTTTGAAGTCTGTAGATGTTTTGACAATAAAGAAAAGTTTAACCACACAATTAAGTTTCCGAATTCTCCAACTTTCACTCAGGAGCAAATATCAGCCTTTAAACTTGAAAGAAATAGTGATTTGACATTTATCGTGATAATTATCGATATCAAATAGTATGAAATGTTTTTATCGTGGTAACATTGTTAGCCACATTGCCCGGCCCTAGTGTAGACACAAACACTTCTTAGTTACCGCTCAGAATAATCTTCCCAGATGAAAAGACGATCGCAGTAACGCCAGGCACCACGTTGAGGTAGAGGCCGGGAAACAGCTCTGGTTCATAACTGTGGAGAAAACACACATAACCAATGTAAAACTCACCAACAATCAGAGCAACTCACAGCAGACAAGAGACGTCAGCAGGTGAAGACAGCTAATGTGTAACTGTTTTCAGTTAGGCTCCATGAGGACTTCTGTTTTGCTGGAGGACTATATGCCCATAGTGACACCAGTAAGCTTATATGTCTCCTGTTATAGTTTTTAAGTTCACATCAAATATCAATCATCAATTTGTGTGGTTTGAATTGTCCTTTGCAGATTAAACTTACGAAGTACAAAAGAGAAAGAAAATGACTTAAAAACCCTGAAGCTTGCCTCTCAAGAACTCGAGTCAGTGTGGATAATTTGTTTAAATGGAATCAACATGTAAATCAGAAGGCTTTGATTCATGTTCCCATGTTCTTCTCATGTTTTGCCCCCTGCATCCAGTCTTTGTGCGAAGCTAAACATCAGCTTATTGTACTCTAAACACTGCCACTAATCAGTATCGGCTTCTGTGGCTCATGTTCCCACTGCCAGTGTCTCCTGACCTGCAGAGCTGATAGTGGGCCAGTCTCTCCAAACTGATCGGGAAGGTGCTCCAAGAGGCCACCATGTTGTGAATCTTAAAGTTGAAGAAGCTGACGGGGAAGCCCAGCTTCTGCACTTTGCAGGCGAACTTCCTGGCCGCCAGATATGACTGCTCCTCACTGCACAAACACAGAGGAGGTTGGGGCTCATACACTGTCCTGAAAACCATCTTGCAGCACCAAAGCTTCTGGAGATAAGTCTAGACAGACGGGCAGACAGACCTCTTGGCTCCTGTACAGACCACATTTCCAGTTTTGTAGATGATCGCTGTCGTTCGCGGTTTACGGATCCTCATGGTGAGCGCCTTGTGTTTCTGAAACACGTGTTTTTTAGAAGGATGTTAGCCTCACCTTGAACTGTATGACAGATGTATAGTCTTACTTAACTACTAAAATTGTTCTCTAAACGTCCTGTGGAGAAAATGAAAAAATAAGACAAATGTCTAAGGCTGTAGAAGAGTAAATGGGTAACTGTCGAAGCACAGAGGTTTGCAGAGAAGCAAACACACACATCGCCCAAATCTCAATACTGTGTGTGTCAAAAACTGGTCGATCCAACTCCTATTGGGTAGCATGTTCAAGACAGAAAAGAAAACATGTAAACATCTGCAAAAAAGTCTAATCCCCAAGTTGTGGGTCCTGCACTTCACCAACTGAACTAACCAACCTACACGATAATGCAACATAATATTATGACTTATATTCTCATCCACCATCTAATGGTTGAAAGTATTATTCCAATTCAACACATATCTGCAGACCCCTGTAGTATATTATTACTACTTCTTCTTCTTCTAACGTACGTATTCAGCGCAGTGATAAGTGTCTGCACTGCCTGAATTCTACCAGGAGTAGAAAAGAAGAATGCTGTGACGAAACGCGTTCTGTAGCCTGTTTCTCCGATTTCAGCGACTGTAGAAACATGACGATGCAACGTGGCGACGTCCATGGCGGGGGGGGGTATAAATGTCTCATTCTCAGGTAATACAAATATAACAGTTTATTATCTAAGGTCTTTACACACCACTGAAAACATAGTTCTGGATTTTATATTGCATTTCTGTCGGTAGATCCTCAGAAATGTTACACAGTGGACCTTTAAGAAAAGAAAATATTGTGGTTTGGGTTAATATAACTATGTGACTTAACTAATTTAAGTTAAGGGAAATGAACACTGGCATCTGGTGTCTGACCTACCGGTCTACCACGACACAGCTCCTTACTCGGACTTCTGTTGTTTACAAATTACGCCTGCTGTAAGCGTTCATAAATGACTCTACAGGGCTTCCACCAGTGCGTTACAAACTGATGCCAAAGGGTCTGGACCATGCAACTACATGGGAGTGAGAATGTGTTGAGGAGCCAGGGCTTTGGGAACTTGTACAAGTGAAGGAAGAATGCACCTAACATTTCAGTCTATTCAATTTTAGTGCTAATTACCATATTAATTAGCAATTCATTGAATTAACACAGTGTATTTACCCTACAGGTCATCTGGAGGCAGTTCCCAACACTATGTAAGAGCACTGTGCAAAAGAGAATCAACCAATTGTTGCCCAAACCAGCGTCAGTAATGGCCTCACTGTGTAGAGTCCATGTCTGTTTCTGGGTCCTTTCCGTACCTTTGGTTTGTACTCTACGTTCCAGGCCTTGGAAGCAATGAAGTCCAGGTCCAGACTACAGCCCAGCGTCACTGTAGAGAGGATGTTCCTGCACACAAACACGCAACACTGTATGAATACAATACGACACCTAGGACTACAAACGCAAAAGCGGAAGGTTAAAGCTGCAGTAGAGTCTCAGCAGTGTTTGTAGGAACAGGTGACCTACTGAGGATTGAGGACCTGTGGTGAGGCTTAAGGACCTGTGGTGAGGATTGAGGACCTGTGGTGAGGATTGAGGACCTGTGGTAAGAAGTGCTCAGAAAATGACATCTGGGCACAGTCTTCCTCCTGATGAGGAAGACTGTGCGGTAACACTGAAAGCTCCAGAACAGCTACTAAACTGTTGTGTGGTGACCTACTGTATCTGGGGGATGGTTTCTGGTTCCTGTGTCACAGGCATCATGGGGATCATGGGACAAACAGGGGAGGCACCCAGCTCCGCCATGGACGACCCACCTGGGAGCTCGGCCGCTGCTGTGGAATTCTGGGAGCTGTAGTCCAGACTGGTGCTTTTGTCTGTCAACACATTGCCAGTTGTGCTCTTATTCTCTGCTTTTTTGTGTGTTTTCGGATGAACACAGTTGGTGGTGTAGTACCTGTGTTGTCTTGGCTGGGCTTGTACCGTGTTAGGAGCTCTTCAGGCAGTACGCTGAGGAACGGTTTATCGCCCAGCTCTTCCTTCACCTCCTCCTCCTCCATCTTTGCAGAGTCCTGCAGCAAGATAATACTGAGTGAGTTGCACCATCTATCAGTTTGGTGATATTCTAGATTTTTCTTACAGCCAACGGATCCCATGAAACTACCTTAACAAACCTTGGACAATCCTACCAACGAGAACTGTCTGATCACCAGGTGTGTATTAAATTACCACTGGAATTTCCATTTCTTCTGGCGTTTTAACAGATAAATACAAATCTCAATTACAAGCCTGGTCTGATGTTTATCAAAGTTATTTGAATGTATAAAGCCTCTTAAACCCACCTAGTTATAAGCTGCTTAGATCGCACACACAAATATGTTTAAACTTTTGTGAGTATGAACATCTGTTAAATTCTCTGCAATTAAAATGTTCAGTTTTTTTACTTATACATGTTTTCTTGAGGTTGGGTCGTTTCTTAGGGCTAAATCAAATGAATGAGTCATAAGTGATGGATTATCTGATAGCATAGAATAGATAAGTAATATTCATACTGGTTGAAATAAACAATTTTATAGTAGCCTATTTCCCATCTTTGCTGAGCAAGCATTTTGTGCAAAAGGAATTAAAGGCCTGTACATATGGACGCCTCCCCAAATATAGCCAGGGTGAGTTCAGTGATTAAAGCCCAGGCTATTAATTGAAATTTTACAGTATTAAGACGTGTATTTATGAAAAAATTACTTACTTTACAGACTTTTTCCAACACACATTAATTTGAACGACCACCTTGGCAGTTTTATTACCTGCAAAATCTGCTTCCATTGACTAAGAACGTAAGAAGCAGCCAGCAGAATGAGCTTTAGCCGTGCTGTCGGCTCAAATCTTTTGCTTTGACTTCAGTAGAACACAAAGGACAAAATAAAGTGACTTCTTTTGGCTTTCAAATGACCAGTGTTGTGCAATTATTGAACCTATAAACATGGTCTTGGTATTGTTTTAAAGGATATTTCTTTCTTAAGAAATGTCCTTTGAGTTCACATGTGAATTTCAGTGAAAACAAAGTCCAACTGGAACCTGTTGGCAGGTCTGAGGTCTGTGGATGATCCAGAGGGGATGCTGTTTAAGGAGAGGTGTAGTTTGGGTGAACTGGCCCTTTAACATCTACTTTTTTTACTCAGACCGGAGGAGCTGCAGCTTGTACTCACGTTCGCAATGAAGTTATCAAAGTAGCACTCCAACGGTGACTTGTCCATGGTTTTAGTCCGTGACTCAATAAACGAATATTAAACTAATGTTATTACGTATGATCAGCTGAATCTTAGAAGCCAAGTACACAGAGTGTTTACATTCAAACGGGTTAGTCTGTCAGAGCTCTGTTGCTAGGCGAGAGAGATGGACATTAGTTTGTTCCTTTTCAAAATTAAAAATGAACTGTTGTGTTTTTTTAACATCCTCAGAGGAGAAAGAAAAACATAGACAACAAGAACTCATGGACTCTGACCTTTCTGTGAAGTTGTGAATATTGTTAAACAGACTTTTTTACAGCAGCAGCAAACATGACATCACTTGAAGCATCGTGAGCCATTTCTCCCAACCACGGTGAAAAGTAGGCTACATTTACTCAATTCAGTTCAATTCAAATTAGCTTTATTGACATGAATGTGTAACAACAATATTGCCAAAGCATCATACAAACTACATAATAACAATCCACCCCATACATTTCATTAAACGAGTAATTAAAGCGTGTGTGTCTGTGTTAGAAAAATTAAAATATATTAAAAATGTAAATAAAATAAATAAATAAAACTCTGTGTGTGTGTGTGTGTGTGTGTGTGTGTGTTGGCTATTAACACACCCACATGCAAACGTTAAGAGCTGAAATCAACTTAAGCTCCGTTTCCACGCTTACCATTGACAGTGACAGTCGTTTACTGGAACAACACATTTTAATTAGGATTATTGGTTGGATTTGAAACAATACATTTTATATCCAATAAAAGATATGATGTTAACAAATAAATCAGACAATGTAAAAGCAATTTATTGATATTATTATATATCCCAAAGTTATGGTCTTGACTGGTCTTGAAAATCCGGAGTCCTCAATGTCCAAGACAGAGACAGGACCGAGTACAAATGCGGTCGAGTCCGAGACGAGACCAAGACCGATTAAAAGGACCGGAATCGAATACTACAACACTAAAAAGCTGAACTTAAGTGCACTGACCCATCACTTCTGCAGCATGCACACACTGTGACCCTGACTGACCTTTGACCTTTAATTCACACACGCACATACATACATCAGTGTGCTGTTGGTCATACTAATGTTGACTTGATTGTTAGGATTCTTCCTCGTGACAATGACAGGACTTGTACTCGTTATGGAGTAACAGTTGAATAGTACAGCAAATAAGCATAAAGATCTTTCAAATGTGGAAAGAAGTACCAAAAAAAGAAAGCACCTCTCGGGTCATTCTTTTGAAAAATCCCATTAGCCACGTAAATTTCCAAATCACTGCCAATTTTAAAGATGGCTGTCATTTTGGCCAATGTCATTGTCCTGGCCAATTTCGATAATTCTGATGTCAAATGACAGGTTTTAAGCATGGAATAATATCGAAAATCATTTTTAAATGATATTTAAGTTTGTAATGTAAAAAAACATACATAAACAACATTATTTAAGCAAAATGTTCATTTTTACTTCCTGGTGATTCATATTGTAACTGGATGGTTCGGTTCAAGGCTTTAAAATCTTTATATGAGGACTTTTGGAAAAGTCAATGAACAGGGAAACTGATTCGATGACCTGAGGAGCCCATAAAAAAAGTCACTGTTGAGCTCTGTCTCTCTGAAGGAATATGTTGCAGCCGGCTCAGCTGCCCACTGAAGCCAAAGTAAAGGGCCTCAGATTTGTTCTTAAGTCCAGAACACATTCATACAAACATGGCAGTAACAACAAACCTGCAGGCAGAAAGGTAGAAACCAAACATGTTTATCTGAGACGATAAAGACACCGCAGGATCCTCACAGGGTGATTAGCTCTGCTGAGGCCCGGCTGTTTGTCCCAACGGCGGATAATTACAGCAGAAACAATATAAACAGCCTCCTTCCTGTCTACACTTATCTCTCTGCTTCAGCGTGAACATCAAGGCCTTCGGCTCTATCGTCCAGTTCAGGAAGAACCTCTGAAAACCCTGTAGAGACTCTGCAGGACACGTTTTCAGGTCTCATGAGCAGATCACTCTTTAGATACTTCACTCCTTTTGGGAGCGTTTCAAAGCCCCCTGTCTTTCTTTGCTTTCCTTCATCCCGTCCTTCCTTTTTTCTTCCTTCCTTCTGTCCTGCCTCTTCTCATTTTTCCTACTATCTATCCTTCCTTCTTTCCTCCCTCCTCCTTTATTTCATTAGTTCACTTTGCATGTTTCATGTTTTCTTTGATTTCTTCCTTCCTTCTGTCCTTGCTCTGAGGTTGGTGATGGAACAGTGGATAAGACACATGCCTTTATTGTGAGAGACCCGGGTTCAATCCCCCCCTGTGACCCATCCACCAATGTGTCCCTGAGCAAGACACTTAACCCTCTTTGCTCCAGAGGCGTGCGACCTCTGACATGTATATCAGTTGTAAGTGTCTTTGGATAAAAGCATCAGATAAATGTAAATGCTCCTGTCATTTCTCCTTCTTCCTTCCCTTTTTATTGTCTCTTTTCCTCTTCTTTCTGCCCTTCCTCTTTTCTTTTTCCTCCCTCCCTCCCTTATTTCCTTCCTCTTCCTTTTTCCTTCCTTCCTTCTGTCCTACCTCTTCTCATATTCCTTCCTTCCTTCCTTCCTCTTTTCATTTTTCCTCCCTTCTGTGCTTCCTCCTTCCCCCTTTCCTCCATCCTCCTTTATTTCTTCACTTTGCATGTTTCATGCTTTCTTTGATTTCTTCCTTTCCTTCCTCTTTTCATTTCTCCTCTCTTCCCTTGTCCTTTTTCCTTCCCTTTTTCTCCCTTCCTTCTGTCCTTGTTTCCTTCCCTTTTTCTCCCTTCCTTCTGTTCTTGTTTCCTTCCTCTTTTCATTTCTCCTCCTTCCCTTGTCCCTTTCCTTCCCTTTTCTCCCTTCTTCCTTCCCTTTTTATTGTCTCTGTTCCTCTCCTTTCTGCCTGTCCCACTTTGTGTTTATTTCCTTCCTCTTTCTTTATTATTCCCTTCTTCGAGTGAACCCCAGAACTGGAGATACAGATTGTATTTGTTTCCTCCGCAGGCTCCGGCCGCCTCTCCCCCTCTCCCCCTCTCCCCCCGGGTTAATTGACAGCTGCTGAGTGTGAGTCAGATGAGTGTTGAGGCTCGGCCCTCCCAGATGTGGGGCTGGGCGTCTGTGCGGTGAGTCCACCGCAGTGAAATCCGAGTCCTCCGGCCTGGCTGCCTGTATTTTGGGATGTTTTACACGGGGCAGGACAAAGACACGTTTCCAGGCGGGAGCGCAGTCTGAGCAGATGTTTCTGTTTCTGGAAAAGCAGAAGAAGAAGAATATACTTTATTTGTGCAGAAGAAGGAAGACTGAAAGACGGTAAAGTTGTGCCGAGTGTTGCCTCTGCAGAGCCACAGATTGCTGCAGCTGTGGAGGGGAAGCGCAGCTGACTGAAAAGCGAAACCGACGCTTTAAAGGATAAAGATGTTTCTTTTGTGGATAAAAATATGTCCTGTGGGTTTGAAGGTTTGCTGACATGAACGTTGACTGGGAGCGGAGCTGTGTTCACGTGAGTTTCTACCTTTACTGGCCCACCGGGTGTTTTAATGACTAGTTATCAACAACAGTGACCACGTGTGGTCAGGATGGGCTGTTTGGCTAATTAGTCCAATCAGTGCTCTCACTTTTAAATTACAGATAAAGACTTTAAATATCACTTATCATCTTACATGTTCTGCGTAATAACAGTTAACTTCTTTCTTCTGTACTTCTGTTTAACCGGATAACAAGCTAGAGTTACCAACTAACTAAGCTCATCAACTAACAAGGTAATCCTGACATTACCTTGTTAGTTTATTAGCTAAGTTAGTTGGTAACATTAGCCAACACGAGCCTCCAGCTAATGTAAACAAGCTAATGGTACCAACTAGTTATCTTAATCAACTAACAAGCTAATGTTAGAAGACCGATACCAACTACTACTAATAAGCTACTTTTTCAAGCTAGCTAAACAAGTTAACTAGTTACTTAGCAACCAAATGCTATTTGAAAGCTAGTCATAAATAACAAGTTGGTATGTTGCCAGCTAATGCTAGCTAGGAACAAACTAACAAGCTAATGTTACCAACTAGCTAATCAACTAACAAGCTAATGTTACCAACTAGTTAATCAACTAACAAGCTAATGTTACCAACTAGCTAATCAACTAACAAGCTAATGTTACCAACTAGTTAATCAACTAACAAGCTAATGTTACCAACTAGCTAATCAACTAACAAACTAGGTAGCTATATCAATAAATGTAAACAAGCTAATGCTACCATCTAGTTAACTTAATCAACTAACGTTAACAAGCTAATGTTACCAACTAGCTAATCAAATAACAAGCTAATGTTACCAGACAAGCTAATGTTACCAACTAGCTAATCAAATAACAAGCTAATGGTACTAACTAGTTAACTTAATCAACTAACTAGCTAATATTACCAGACAAGCTAATGGTACCAACTAGTTAACTTAATCAACCAACAAGCTAATGTTACCAACTAGTTAATCAACTAACTAGCTAATATTAGAAGATAGCTACCAACTACTAACAAGCTACTTTTTCAAGCTAGCTAAATGAGTTAACAAATTACTTTCAAATGTTACTTGAAAGCTAGTCATAAATGACACGTTGGTATGTTGCCAGCTGACAAGCTAGTGTTACTAGGAAGTTAGCTAATACAGTAACTAAGTAGTTGAAATCATGAGCTAGCAAGCCAAATACTTGCTAGTGAACCGATAAATGAATAAGCGAATATTACCAGCTAGTTAACTAACAAGATAATTTTACTAGAAAGCTAGATAATAACTACCTAAGAAGTTAATTTTGGACCAAATACTAATAAGGAAATGCCAAAAGCTAATTAACCACACAGTTAATAAGCTAATGTTACGGCCAAATACCTACCAACTAACAAGATAATGATGTCAGTTAGCTAACAAACAAACAAAGCTAAAGTCACCATCTAGCTAACCAACTAAATAAAAAGCTAAAGTTACCATCTAGCTAACCAACTAAATAAAAAGCTACAGTTACCAACCAAACGAAGTGACACGCTGATATGTCCTCGTATAAAGAAACTAGCTAGTCACTCTGTAGAGGCAACACATTTGACCGCGGAAGCTCGACCTTTTGTGCGACCCCTGTATTTTTGTGTTTAGATGTTTAGCTGACCCGCTCCTGATTCCCTGCAGATATGGCTGAAGATGTCTGTGGATTCTGATAACGCCTGTGTTTTGCTGTCATCGCGAGACTCCAGGTCCTCCTGCGTCTTCCAAACCGCAGACGAGAAAGATGACGTCCCAGGAGCGGGAGAGGAGAGGTAGCTCACTCCGAACACGCTGCAATATATTTTATATTCAAAATTATCATTGTTTTTTTACTTCCTCTGCTTCTCACCACACTTTTTTAATTTCTGGATATCACAAGGATTTGCAATTAATTATGGAACTTGAGCAGGGAGCCGTGGCTGCCTTTGTAGTTTCACATTATAACGCTGTATGCTGAGACCTTAGGTAGCTGTTTGGGCTGACTGTGGCAGAGCTTCAGGATATTCATGATGTGAGATGATGATTTTCTAAACTTAGCTGTATCTTTTTAAAGGGTTTTCATACTGTTGGCTTGGATGAAGTGTTTCGCTTTCGTTTGAATTTCTTTGCCATTTAATATTCTGAACAATTAATTGATTGTTCAGAAACAGAGAATTCAGTCCAGAATAAGGTGGTCTGGTTATGTTTGGGGGTATGGCTCTGTTCTGGGACCCCCCCTGCCCATCTACATGTCTATATGAAAAAGCCATAAGTGGAAGGGCAGGGAGGTGCCCTCAACCTGCAAAGAGTAGTTGTCATATTAACATATTGTCACCTCATAAGCTGAGAAGTTGAGCTCCTCTCTCTTTTATATCCTTGTTGTCTTTTCTTCTTTCTCTTGTTTTAAGAAGTGCTGCGATGACCGAACTTCACTACCTGCAGCTCTGGTTTATAGTGTGAATGTTTCAGGTCTTTCTCCTCCTGCAGTGTCCTGGAGATGCTGAGCTACTCCAAGTTCTCCGACCTCGAGACATGGCTGTGTATGCCGTCCTCGCTGCTGCTGCCCAGGGCCCTGGACTCCACCCGCACCTCCTCTTCCTCCTCCTCCTCCTCCTCACATACATCCAACCACTCTTCCAATTCCCCCCCAGTCTCCTCCTCCTCCTCCCCGGCCTCCAACTCCCGTCGCTCCACCTGCAGCGAGTCAGGCGAGGCCGACACACCACTCAGGTAACGTCAGGCCTGTAGTTATCAAGTTCAAGCCAAAGGTGGTTTTACTTCTTTTTATTCCTTTAGTGTATATTTTATGATTTACTGATTGTAATTTGATTAGTTTCCATGAATTCATGCTTGATACTAAACCTTCCTGAGGAGATTCTGTTAACGAATTTTAAAGAACCGTGGATTCATTAAAACCCGTGCGTTTGGGTTCTGCTTCTGAGTTCCTGAGTTCCTGCGTATCTCAGCTCCTGACTGAACAGCAGTGAGCATTTTACAGTCCGACAGAGTGTCTCTGATCTGCCAGGAGCTGCTACGCCGACCTGACGTCACCTCATGTGTTACGTCAACAGCCTGAAGAAGAGAGTCCTTCTGGTTCTCTCCAACATGACGAGGCGTTTCCTTCAACACGGCGTGAATCTGTTCAACGCGTCGAGCTCTCCCAGCTACGATGACGCCCCAGAAACAGCTAACGCTAACAGTAGCAACGTCTCAGGCACAAAACACATCAGGTCACATTTTGGGAAAGAGGACGGGCAACTTGATGGAAGTGATGCGCGAGAAACTTTGCTGGCAATATTCTATATTTTTCTTCTTTTCAAAAAATCCCACCACTGTCTGACTTCCTGCCTGTGGCTCTGAGCTCCGAGCCCATTGGTTAAAAGCTCCTCACAGATATACGCTGACCTCAGTAGGTAACACCTGCAAGATGATCCATCATGGATGTGCAGCCAAGAAATCTGCAGCAACTGCGCGATGTTGTCACGTCAACATGGACCAAAGTGTCTGAGGAATGTTTCCAACGCCTTGTTGAAAGTATGTCACGAAGAATTAGGCAGCTCTGAGGGGCAAACAGGGTCCCTAATAAAGCGGCGGATGAATCCACATTTAGTGCCTTAGTGCGTATTTGGGGCAGCAGGGGCCGGCGGATGTGGGACACCGGGGCCTTTGCGTAGTTAGAGGTAGATCACAGAGCGCCCTCATATTGCTCGTTTGAATGTTTCACAGTAAACATCCTGCAGACTGAAACAGTAGAAGATAATGCTTCTGATGGCCACCAGATGTTTACGTGGAGAGACTTGAGCGCCGCTGAAACTGAGGTCAGTTCAGAAACGCGTCCTCCTGCAGCCAGCAGAAACATTGTTCCTCAGCTCATAAAGTATTTGTCTGGCACCACGCTGATGGCAGTTATGTAGGGAAAGATAAGCCAAGAGCCTGCAGGGAGCCTGAGGGGAAACTCTGCTGTTTACACATGTGGGGGAAATGTACTGCTAATATAAGGAAGTGAGGTCATTATGGCTTCTGTTGTTTTGTTGTGTAGGTGGAGGGATGGAGATGTGTAGGAACAGATTTATCTTTCCCTCAGTCCGTAGCTTGGTTATTGAAAAAGCAACAGATTAAAGGAAAGTTTGAAGCTGCGTTTAGGCATTAAAGTCCTCAGAAAGGTTCCGATCAACCAGGAGCTTCACGTGAACGCAACTCCTTCAATCTTAGAAGTGAAGTTCTGCACGGGAGAGGCTCAGAGGTTTCACAGGGAGACGGGTGGATTTTTTAACCTGAACATTATGACGACATTTTTTGAAACTGGTCCAGTAGTGAGCGAGCGTGCTGCAGCTGGCGGAAGTCAAAGTACGTCCACTACAGTGCTTGTTTTGCCACCGACTGGCTCAGATTGTTGTTACAAGTGTCTGACAACATGATAGAAGGGATCCCTACAGAGAGGGACCTTTTTTAATGAGTAACCGTCACTGTATCAAAGCCACCTGACTCCCTGGACAGAAACAGGAGGTTTACCCTGCAGAACACAGCAGTTGCTGCTCCACCTGTCAGTCAGTGTGTTTGTTGTTTTTGTTTGTTATTGTGTGTTTCTGGGTTAAACCCCCCAAAGACACAATAAGACAAACAAACTACCCAAAACAACTTTTAGGGGGCAGGTGGAACGTATTCTCTTGTTCTCCGGCTGACTGAACTGTAGCTCTGGTCCTCTGAAGACGAAGAGAGGTTCAGTTCACTGTTGGATCCAGTGCACGTTTATGCATTTTAGCTTCATTCTGTTCAGGTCAGACTGCAAAACCATCTTTTGCCAGCCTGGATGCTACAGTTTGCCTGCACAAATGAAAGAGGAGAGAGTTCAGAAATGCTGCCAGCCTTCACACTTTCCTGTAGGAGCAGCTGTGGCCCATGTAGATGCTGACAGAATCTGCATGGACATGTTGGATTTTCCTACAACAAGTAAATGCAGCATTACACCCCTCCCTGCTTCAGTTGAAGGCTTCATTTCATTTGACACAAAGGCCTCCTGACTGATCAGCCTATATCTGAAACACACACACAGGTAAGCCAACACCACGTTCAGGCACTGAACACCTGAGAGGACCTGTTCCTTCAGCTGTGGACCTCCACACAGCCTTGTGTGATTATGTTTCCTCCTTGGACCCTGAAACCCTTTTTACTTCTCACATACTTCTTCTAAAACAACTCGCCTGTTGCGATCACGTGCGCCAAAAGGACCAAAGGAAGACCGAGACGCTGGCGTGATGCGGTGAAGCGCGTCGAATCATAGATGTGGACTTGGGCTCAGCTGCTGGACTTTGTGCTGCGGAGGAAGAACAAGGGGATCCGCGGGGCCAGGGGGTCATGGCGGAGCCGCAGCTACGTCGTCTCGGAGGACAGGTATCAGGAGAATGTATTAACTTTATTGACAGTGGGAGGATGCTTCGTGAACACACTGTACGTACAGCAGCAGCCATTTTCCTTACTGTCGTGCTGTAAACTAGATTCCCAGGATCAGGTTCGCTGTTTAATTAATCACAAAGCTGAAAGAAGAGCTGCAAAATCTTTGTGCTGACATTTAAAGCTTCCTCTTGACCTCACCGTTTAATATTTGTCCAGGAGCTTCAGATCAGATCATCTTCATCAGCAGGTTGTTTCATTTCCACCTTAAGGCCGACACGGACGAGAACAGGGACGCAACCGGTCCAACGTTTCCTCTCCCAGGACCAGGTGTCTGCAAATTATGGCCGCTACAGTCATATCTCGATATCGCGGCGTAGAAAATAGCAGAAAATGGCGTAAAAACAGGGAGGGGTGGCGCCGCCTCACACTGGACGAGCTGAAACTAGAGAATATTTGGCGTCCTGAAGGTCAAAGACAACAATCTGATGGTTGTGATGTCACCGACTTCTTTGTTCGATCCCTGCAGGTCGCCAGAGGGGGACTCCACCTTCCTCACCCCCGCGCTGGCGAAGGAGATGCCCTTTCTGGCCACGTCCCTCCTCCCCGTCCTCTCCTCCACGCCCGCTGCCGCCGTGCAGGGCTCAGGGACGTCAGCCAAAGACTCCGCCTCCCACAGCGGTGTCAGCGTCAGGAAGCGGCGGCGGCTCGCTGCCAGTCCCGGAGGACTCCACTGGAACTCTGCAGGTAAGAACCGACTGCGAGGCGTCGCCATAAACAGCCAATCACAGACGACTGGTTTTGCAGTGTGTCTGAATGTGAGTGAATGGTGATGTAGTGTAAAGACTAGAAAGGTGCTACACAAATACATTTACATCTGTCTTAGCCTTTAGGGCAGCGCTCACGGCGATGTGATGTCAGCACGCCATCTTGCTTCCAGCGGTCGGTCACTAACAGATGCCTCAGGAATCAGACCAAACAATCTTTGGTTGGTTTCTGTCACGCTAACTTTCTAAAAATAGAAATGAAAAAAGTACCCAAAACTTTTAAAAACATAGAATTTGTGTACAAATTCACCTTCTTTTCCGCCATCTTGTCAGTTTTTCCACAGATTTATGGGTAACGGGCAGCATCGACGATGCCTTCAAACCTACCGTGACCAGGGCAGTTTGAAGGCATCTTACCAGACAGGAAAAGATCGCTGGATCTGTGTCGGACAGCACGTGATGCCTCGCCGTCCTGTTAGACATCATTTTTAGCCGTTTTGAACACAGCCAGAGCGCGTAAAATGGCGTAACGCCATGCATCACCGACTGCTGAAGCGCCAGTTGGCATTGCCATCTGATTTCTTCCTGCAACCGTCTGGCTGACCATATTTAGATGAGAGGGTGGAGCTAGCCAGCTTGGTTAGCAAGCTGCATCTGTAATTTATGTTACTAAATGAACATCATGCTGTGTTGAAGAAGACTTGAAACTAGCGACTGAGACCATAAACTCATCAGGAAAGTGTTTACTGGGGTAATTATTCAGCTGAGAAGGAGAAACATTTTCTTTCTGCAGCCGATGGAGTCGCCCCCTGCTGGCTGCTGGAAAGGACGCAGGGTTAAGGCTCCTTAGCTCAGGCTTCACTGTAATACCTGACTGCGTATGGCTGGATCGACGGATGGATGGATCGATGGACGGCTGGACTGCACATATTATAGTTCAGCAGCAACACAAACTCCAGCCTCCGTTTGATCAGAGCATGAAGAACTGAACCTGTTGGCTCTTCACTCTGGTCTGAGGTCCTGAACCTACATTCGGGTGTGAAGTTGTGGACGTGCCGCCATGTCAGGAATGTTTACGACTCAAAGTGCACAAACTTGTTTACATGGGGGCCGTGCTTCCTGTGTTAGCAGAGCGTCCTTTAGCTCCACCCTTCTGGAGAATGATAACGAGCTTCCTGTTGAGCAGATTACAGCCAGGCTCATCGTCTTCATCTCCGTCTCTGTTGCTCTGTGTTGTTAAAATCGTAAAGCTACATCAGCCTCTTTTGGCTCGCGACCCTTTAGAGAAAACACCGCAGGCTTCATGTGTCCGTGAACTGTGACCGTGCTAACCGCAGAGTGGACTCCCCTCTCAGACCGTCTCATCTGATTAATCTTCAGAGAGCTGAAGAGAAGAATCCCTTACCCTAACCCTTTCAGTGGAGAAGGCGGCTCCCAGAGGGCGCCGGGTGATTCATCCTCTTTTATGTTCAATTACTGATTTTGGCTTCCAGTGATTTATGAAAACAAGATAAAACCATGATTGTGCCGCACAACATTCCTCAGAGATGCTCTGGTTTTGTCTTGTGTCATAAATCCAGCGCCCATGCCTTTACAGCGTGGGCTCCGCCCCTCCCTAAAAGCCCAAACTCCCTCTCAGCCGGGCCGGGATGTTCAGCTCGAGCCCAGATGACCTTATAACTATTATCGATTTAATCTGTAGATGGTTTCCTGGATTAATGGATTAGATGTTTGGTCAATAAAATGACAGAATGTTCCCCAAAAGCCTGAGGTGACGTCCTGCAAGACCTGAGTCCAAAACCAAAGATGTTCAGTTTAATGTCATTTAGGAGCAAAGAAACCAGAAACTGTTCACATCTGAGAAGCCTGAATCAGAGAATGTTGTTTTTGTGTTAAAAAATTACACAAAATGATTAATCAATTATCAAAATAGATTAATATTTTTATATAATATATAATAATTATGATTAATAGCAGACTAAAGAGGACTAATCCAGACTAAACTTTTTTCCGGCTTTATTGCCAAAACATACGTTACCTCTGACATAAAAACAGACGGGGTTTTTGGATTAAAGAGCAGCAGACCACGATCCACCCGGCCCAAACAACCCGGACCAGGTGCCACGTTGGTGCAGTGATCAGCTACCAGAGGACCGAGCTCGACAGGTGAGCCAGTGAGAGGAAGTGTTTTACATCGATGATGCTCGGTGCTCAGACTCAGTCAAGGTGGACTCTGTTTCTCAAATGTCAGACTGTGAAGATGAAACTTTGATGTTATCATCTGGTCGCTGCTGTTTACATTCAGCCCAGACGCAGATCCAAAAAATACACTGTGAAATGTTCAGGGTGGAGACGTGTCTGTAGGTAAATAACTGTGTATATAGTTTTATTTAACTTTATATGTTACCATATTTTAATATAGGCCTACGCTTGATTGTGTGTGTGTGTGTGTGTGTGTGTGTGTGTTGTGTGTGTGGCATGAAGAAACTACACGTCTCTTTCGTCGCACGGCCTTGTGCTGGATAAGGACTAATAAACAAACCTCTCCCTTGTACAAGGTCAGCCAGCTGACGACGACAGTGGGGAAATTTATAGATTTATAGATTAACGGTCGTAGTCCAGCAGAATCTGGAGAATCTGGTTCAGGACTTACAGGAGACTCCTTCCAGCTGTCAGTAAAACATACAGACTGTTGTCTCCTCCTTTGTTTTCTTGAGCCTCTCTGGGATTCCCTCGTCTCAGTGGCAAAGATCACTCATAGCTCGCGGTTCAATAGTAATGATGCTTATTAATTCCTTGAATAGAAGGTATTATTTTCAATCTTCTTGTTCCTAAAGATGCTGAAATGTAAAAATCTCGCAGCTGTTTGTCAGTTTCCCGGCAGGGATTTGGACCTCAGAGCTTTCAGGTGCTGCAGCCGTGTAGTTCTGGATGTTTGTGTGATTTTATAACGAAGGCTCGTGAAGATTAAATCTTGTTCTGAGTGGAGCAGCGTAAAGCTCCAAGAAGCCCAGTGAAGGCTTGTTGAGGCTGCAGCAGTGCTTTTCAGCCTGATTTCTTGGATGTGTCCGGATGCGAGTTGGATGCCGACTTGTGTCCAGCAGAGGGAGCTGTGACTCCAGCTGTGGGAGGAAGGAGTCAGTCCTGGTCTGAGCCTTCAGTGTTCAGCCGTCAGACGGACTGAACCTCCTATAGAAACAGGTTTGACATGAGGGACAGACACACTGCCCTGTCTGCTGTTGTATATGTTAAAACTGTCTATTATCAGTGTGAACTTTGCTGAATCATTCAGGCTAAATGCATAAAGTCAGCCAGACTTTAAGAGTAAATGTTTTTTAAACTTACAACTAAATTATTAAGAATTTAAATATTTATTGATGAATCTGTTTCCTAAAATTACCATTTTTTTAAATTCCTCTCTCTGTCTGATGGCCGCCTGATGATCTTTAACACCCTGATGGATGAAGTGCCGTCAGTCTAGTTTGGTCAAGGTCAGATATAACTTTAAAAAAATTATTTTCTCTGCCTTTCAATGTTTCTTTTCAGCAGAAATCTCCACCTATGAATACTCTTTTAGCTTTACTCTGATAAATAATATAAAAAAACCTCTCAAAATGTCAGAAAGGAAATATTCTTGATCTGTTTTCCTTATCAAACAGAAAAACTCAACCGTACAGCTTCTGAACTCCAGCTTCACTCTTTCACCAAACTAATGACTCTACACTGAACTAAAAACCCTGAAGTCTTTCCACTGTTCCAACAACCACCAGCTCTGGTTCAGTGTGTAAATAAACCTTAAATCCAGCGAGTGAGAAGTGAAAATATTCTGCGTCTCAGGTCATTGCATCTTTTAAAGCTGCCCTGTGGGTTTGACTGCATGTTTGAGCTCTAAGAAGTGTGTTCAATGGATTTCCTCTTCATAGCATCATTAACAGTCAGAACTCAATCAGAATATCTTTTATAGACACAAAATGACCAGATCAGGTCATGTTACTGTTACGCTCTCTACTGAAAAGAAATTATTTTGTCCCAAACTATTTAAATAAAATCTGCAGAGAAGATGTTCAGTACTGTAAAGGTTTGAATTCATGTCACCAGCAGAAGTCAGCAGAGATGAAGGATATTTTAATAGAAGGTGAAGCTCGTGAATCGACTCGTACAGAGGAAGAAAACATTAAATGAACTAAAAGCCTTCAGGGAGACTTTTACTTTTCTACTTCTGCTCAAAAACATGTCAGAATAAAATGCCTCGGCTTGTTTTAGTCGCTGTGTTGAGGGAGAAGTATTAGTTAGTTAGTGTTTTATTTTACGTGTGATAAGCAATGCTCTACCCCTGTACCCTGCCGTCGTACCCTGTCGCCGTACCCTGTCGCCGTACCTTGCGCAAGCGCTGGGATTGGTCAGCTTGGTAGCGTCGCATTTCCTCATACGCATTTCCGCCTTGGCCTCCTGCCTCAACTGGTTCATGGGTCGTACTGTCTCCTCCAGTGCTTTATCTTGTTTCTGCGTTTTATTGATTTCATTAAAAGTAACTACAGTTCAGCATCGATCAGATCCAACTCCAACCGGATCCACTCGCTTTCAGTAGCCCTACACCAATGAAGAAGAAGAAGCTCAACACACTGGAACCCACCGCCAAATAGCGTTTTGGCGGCGTAACTGCAGAGACGCAGACACCAACGCACACCATCTGTTATGGCGTAGACTCTGCGCAGGAGTATAAATCAGACTTTACTGCGAGTTCCTGGATGCGCTGATCCAGTCTGACGTTCGGCAGCAGAGGAGCTGCGGCGTGAACGCGTCCATGGAGCGCCCACCGATTCACCTCGCAGCCTCCTCATGTAGTTTTAATGCAGCAGCTCAGGTAGTCACCTGGCCAGCAGCCGACACCTGATCGCTCACACACACCCTGAATGAATGGAAACATGAAACCAGCAGAACAAGATGGAGGTTCTGTGTTGAAGCCACACAGCGAAGCTCAAATTTGACTTTAAACGTTTTGAAATCCCTTCTGTTGTCAGCGCTCGCCTCTCCAACCCGCTGCTGCTTTTCACTGTCATCTTTTAAATCTCAGCTTACTGACTGTTTCTGTCGATGCTTTATCAACGAGAATCCTCTGAGTCCGTCTCTACTTCATTATAAATGAACATTTTGTATGAATAATACTACAGTGTGTAATTATGGATATTTACAAAATCACACATGAACTAAGGTTCTAAGCATCTCACTGTATTTCAGTTCTGCATCACTACACGTTATTTCATGGTGTCAAATAGAAAGTGATTCTTTATTACTACGTTTTTATTGACATTCTATAAAAAGATGTTGAACAGGAACAGATTTGATTAATATCACGACAGTATTTTGCTGAAATGTTATTAATAATAATCTTTAATTAACAGCCGGCTGTTTTAAAACATGGATGGAAGTGTCTCATCTTATAATCACATGCACGTTTCAAATCTGCTCACTGACATGAAGAAGATTCATAACGCAGGTTGTTGCTGTACTTTGTGTGTACCTGTACAGGTGTACAGTTACAACAGGGCATCTCTGGTTTCTGTCACCCAGGTTCGGTGCAGCGTGACTTCTGGTCACCCGATCTGTCTCCCGTCTCGAGGGGGAGCACGGCGGCGGCGGCAGCTGCGGGAGGCAGGGGTGCGAGGAGCCTCCCCTTGGCCGGAGGAGGCGGGGCGGCGTGGGCCAGCGACCGGGCGGCCCTGAGGAAGACTGTTTCGGCTGACGGAGGGCAGCCGCACCTGAGACTGCTGAGTCGGCTGGAGAGAGGCAGGAAGAAGCTCCATAACGTCCACGTGAGTCTCTCCTACTTTATTACTCTTCAGACGGGATATTATTTCTTTCAAATGTCCCCGCAGGGACTGTTGGCTCATATTTACTGTGTGGATAATGTTTGTGAGATGACTTGAATGTTGCTGCCGTCTTTGTTGTTGTCCAAACATGACTGCATTGACCTCGCCTCGCCTCAGACTATAAAAGGAGAGTTTTGTAGTTACATATTTTCACGATTAATCGACCAATCGGTGAGTCTTTAAAACGTCAAGAGAGTCTTCAAATCGCTTCTTTGGTCCAACAAACAGTCCAAAACCCAAAGACTCTGAATTTACTTTCATAAATGACAAAGAATAGCTGCAGTTCCTCAATTTAAGAAGATAAAACCAGCATATTTTTCACATTTTTACTTTAAAACGACTGAAACGATAAATTGATTAACAAAATAGTGGTTCATTAATATTCTTTTAACCGAATAATCCACTAATCGTTGCAGCTGTAGTTACATGTGTTGAGATCTGCTTGTTTAATAGGATGTGGCAGAATACGAGGTGAAGGTCAAAGGTCAACTTCACTGGAAACTTCAATTAATAAGTTAATTCAATAAAAGAAATTAACCAATAAATGAAGCTACGCTCACCTTCACGTCTTTGCGTTGGCTTTGTTCGCTAAATTAGCCGTAATTAAAGAATTAGTTTGGCGTTTCCAGATGTCACATGTTGCCAGGGACGACGCAAAGCGTAAACAGCAACCAGCGCAGGTTTCCTCCGCCTCGTCCACTCTGCCGCTCACTTCCTGCCTCGTTCTGAATGTCCGGCGGCATCGGAGTCACGTGACTTGACCCCGTCCCTGTCAGCAGACACGGCATGCCTCCGCTGATTGATAGATGAACGTGCTGTGAGAGCTCTCGTCTTTACTGGTTTCTATCTTAATTAGAGACTGGTCTTTTTGCGCTTGGCAGAATCAGCAGTATATTTGAAAGCAGTTCAGGGTTAATAATGTGCCGTTTGTCCTTTAACGAATGTTGTTCGGTTTGCTGTGACACTTGATTTGAAGTGTTTTTCAAAGCGCGGTTGTTCCCTGCTGACCCTCTGTGGTTAAACTCTTTCGTCTGTGTGTGTTTTCCTGCTCTGTCGTGCAGCTCTGACAGCTCTGACTCTGTTCTGACCGGGACTGATTGAGCCTCTCGTGTTCGTGGTGAGTCACGGGCTGACACACTGCCCGTCATGCTGCGCTACAGATGGACCAGCAAACCAGCTCAAATTAGCTGCTTTCACCACATTCACAACTTTAAACTGTAAAGCAGAAGAAGAAGAAGGTGTCGGAGATCCAAAGGATTAGACGTCAGAGCTGCTGAAGCTCCTCATTACTGCAGTAGTTTTATTTCATCCCGTTAGCTTGAGGTTGCAGGTTAATCATCTCATTATCTCTAAAAAATACCAGGTTCTTTTCTCAAGCGCAGGGAGACACGTCCCTCATTAACTCGTGCTGTATTCTCTTATCGACATCAGACGTGCGGCTGAACACTAACTGAGTGATCTTGTTATTTCTGGACAGCCGTGTTCGTCTTCTCATAATAATGCAGTAATCATCTTGTTACCTCGAGTAAACAACCTTCAGACTTTCCAACGTAATTATCCCACTACTGATGGTGAAATTAAATTATAGCAGCCGCTGCTGTTCTCACCTCGTGTACCGGAGGAACGGTGTCTTCAGACAGCTGCAGTGGATATAAAGGCGTTAACTTTTGTGACATGTGTAGATGAGGAAGCAGCTCCTCTGTGATTGGAACGAGATATCGCAGCTCCGGATCGCCGGTTTTGCGGCTTCAAACCTTTTGTACGTTTCATACTACATGTCCTGAGTTTTGTACCCGTTGGCCCGAACTGTTGCTGATCTTCGTCCCTGTAGGTCCTGAGCCACGCCCCTCTCAAAGTTCATTGGTCACTATCTTCAAAACTAAATTAGACAAACAAACTTTTTATAGCTCATGATAAACCTGTTCTAGTGATGAGACGACCAAAATTTCAGTGTCAGTTAATGGCTTCATGATCAACATGATTACAAATGAGACAGATAAATACATCCCAGTTCGTTTGTCCGGACATCAGATCCCAGCGGCTCATCGCACACTCGCTGATGAATCAGTGATGAAGCTGTGATGTAGGCCGGACTGATGCATCTGCTGTCTGAGTAAACTGGCGGTTGGCTTCCTTTTTAAGGGACCGAGTGGGATTTAGAGGACATGATTTCATTTTTGTGAGTCTTTGAAGGTCAAGTCCATTGTCGTCCTCCTTTAAAGTTACCAAAAGGGTCTCATTTTGTAGATCTGCACTGGAAGAGTCACTGATGCTTCCGTCATCGCGGCTGACGTGATCTCTGCCTAACACACAGAAAACCTGATCCTTTAAAGCCTCTGAGACACACGGAGGAAACTGCATCGGTGCTAGCAGCTGGTGCCTTCAGCACAGAGCTAATCAATACTTCTGTGGATCCAATGACCGTGTGAAAGGTTTCACCCACAGAGGCTTCGCTCTCAGCGCTGTGGAGCTTTTTAGCAGGTTCGTTAGTGTTGGGCTGTTTTCTGTAGCTGTGGTTATTACAGCACTGTTACATTATTACAGTGTTATTACTGATCTCTGATGCTGCTGTTATGAGTATAGAGTCAGATGGGGGATGAACTACTCACTTTACACTGCTCCACGTTCACTCCACCTAAAAATATCTGTTCCTGTTTTGCCTCGCCTGGTGTAGTTACAGGTTGTAAGTTTATTATTGTGATCTTGTATTGAGCACTGTGGGCCTTGAGAAACACAATGGTGTTAATTTGTGTACTCAGAAGAAGAAGAAGGTGATATACTTTATTAATCCCGTGAGCGAAACTCAGTGTTTTCACTCTCTTATTATTACGTTAGTGTTTACACACAGACACACAGACAGACATCAGAGTTAGGGGCCACTCAGCAGTGGGGGTTCAGGGGCTTGTTCAAGGCCTCCTTTGGCAGTGCACCTCTCCACAGAGCCGGACTCGACCTGCCGACCCTCCGGTTCCCAGCCTTAATCTTTACGGACTGAGCTCTGTCGCCCCAGTATGTGGATAAATGACAAGAAACCAGGACAATCAAACGTTTTGCTGCCAACAGTCAATTGAGGCACAAAGAGCGCTTGGAGAATAAATTTTGTGGCGGTGCACGTTGTCAGCCTCTGTTACCTGGTTACAGTGTAGGTTTGGTATGTTGAAGCACAGCTGACAACTTAACTGATGTGACAGTGACAAGCTGAGATGTCCTAACATGGCCTCCGTACAAAGGAGGAACCTTTTTTAACTTGGGTAACAACAATTTTCCTCTGCGATGATGAAAACAGCGACTGTAGAGTTTCAGTCTCTAACTTTGAAGCAAAGTCCGTTCTGGCTGCGTGCTGATAAAAGAAGCACTGAGAGCGTGTTGTTGACCGACGGCTCCGGTTCTCCTGGTTCTCCTGGTTCTCCTGCAGAGGCTCATTGATTGAGCTCCCTCTCTCGTCGTCTTCTGTCTAACTCTGTTTCCCCCCGCCTCTCTGAAGGCTCCGCTGTCACACTGTGAGCGCTCGCAGTCCCAGTGAATCATGGTCCGCGCACTCGCTCTGTAATCTCCACGTTCCCTCCCTCAGCTCACCTAGTGAAACAGAAAACAGTCGTGCAGACGGTTCACGCAGCATCCACCAACGTGTCCGTGAGCTCGTTGAGGCGTGCGACCTCTGACATTGTAACTGTAAGTCGCTTTGGGTAAAAGCATCAACTAAATGACTAATTATTATTTAATTATTTGAACTCACCTTAGACAAGAACAGCATCACATCATCACATATGTTTTTTAATCTTATTTAACCTTTTTATCCCTTTGGTAGTGAAATCTGGTGAAGACGATTTAAATAGAAATAAAAACACAGTCTGCAGTGGAAAAAAACAAATCGCATGTGAAAGGCAGGGGCTGAATCCAGCTCACATCAGGCAGAGTCTCATGGATGTAGTTTAATTTAAAGCTTTTCCCGCACGGCTCAGTGGAAACTCTGCTGAAACAACACGAGAAACTACCAGGAAACTAGAAACAGTTATTCACAAACTCTGTAATCCTAACGCTACCTGCTGCTTCAGTCGAACATGTATCTGTGTTCAGGTCAGCGAGATTTGGCCACTGGGTCATCATGACGACCGACCGATCAGCCTTCATTTATTAACGCATCCGTAAAAACGGCAGCCATCGTTATTCCTTAAACCTCATATTGGCCGGTACTTTTACATTTAGTAGATTCCTGCAGACACTGTACAGATTTCTTTTTTATATTATTTCTTTTTTACCTTTTATTTATTTTCTCTGATTGTTAAGGATCAGTGTACCAAGGCAAATTCTTTCAAAGTGAAAATGTACTTAAACAATTAAACAATACCACCTTAAACGGTTCATTTTCTGATCTTACGTTGTGTATTTTTTAAAGCTGTGTGTTCATGCTGTCGTTACTCGTCAGTTATCAGCGTGGTTGACTTATTTTGTGACTGATCGTTTCCGTTTGTGCTGAAGTCGAGCGAAAGCAGAAGGTTTCAGGTGTCCCGGGTGAGCAGAGCCTCTGAACCGAGCAGATGGAGCGTTTTCAGCGTGAGGCGTGCAGCTGGCGTCCTGTCTTCCCGCTCGCATTCTGCTCCGTTGTCTCTGTAAATAATAGATTTCCAGGCAACGCAGGCAGCCGGGTGACAGCGCAGAGACGGAGACATCTCCGTCCTGTCGCTCTCTGTCCTTTCGCTCCGCGCACATGGAAAATCCTCCCAGCAGCTCCCGGGTGTTTACCTCGCCGTCGTAAACGCCGCCGCGTAGCTGTCTTTTTGTTTTTGTGGAAAGTTTTGGCTGCAGAGTGGAGAGAGGATGCAGCAGGTGGCGGACGGCAGCCTGGAAATGAAGCACGTCTCATTATGCGGGAGCCCCCCCCACCTTTACTCTTCACCTCCACCTGCATCAGACTCTCTCTGTCCACATGTGATTCCAGAGATGCAATTCACACCTGCTTCCTGCTAAATTACAGAGCAGGTAATGAGTCTGTCTTCCTTTGTGTGAATCCTGCAGATTTTTCCTCCGGTTTAGTTTAATTTTCCACCAAATTACATTTCCTGAGAAACAATTGTCCCCCCTGAGGCTGTTTTTCTTTCATGTTCTGAAAGCCGACGGCATCACTTAGACAATAAATCAGCACAGAAAGAAACTGAACTGCAAAACAGCGTTGGAAATAACTTTGATGAAGTCGAGCCAGGCTCAGCAGGTTTGTCTTCAGGACCCCCAGATCGGGGGCCCAGTCCGACAAAAGGAAGTTTTGTTGTCCTACTTTGAGGACCAGGACTGAAAGCATCAGATCACCTTTCTGGATTCTCCCGCCCTGTTTGGAGCTGCAGGAGACACAGAAGTTACTGTTGTGATATATATTTAAATGTGGAAATGTTTCTTCCTCAGTGTTTGTAACTGACACTTACAGTAAACGATGCTGCTGACAGAGTTTTAGTTTTGGTATTTTTATTAAAATATTTAGCACCGTGTAAATAACACCTCTACACTTTTACTGTGACGCCTCCCAGCAGGGGTGGAAGTGAACCTTTTGGCCGCCCTGCCAACATGTCTGGTAGATGAAAAAATCCACCGGCCCAAATAATAAATAGTTGCTTCTGTCCTTTTAATTGCGATAATAAGGAATTATGTCAAAGACAAACTTAAAGAAGAGACCAGAGCGAAATCTGAAGCAAAATTATATTATCGCTATTAAATGTACTTAAAGCAGAACAGAGACTTGTTTTAGAAACTTCCAAGATGCTTATGAATCGTTCAACTTAAACCTCCTCATCAGACTGCTCACTTTCTACAACCCCCCTTCTGTCCTCCTGGTTCTGACAGGGACCAGGTCCTGTATTACACAAAGTCTTCAGTCAGACAGGAAGGACGTCTCGATAGGATTTTTCTCAATTTGGTATCACAGAAGCAAATCCTGACGAACTTAGGAATCTTATCTCAGGTTAGGAAATCCTAAATACTCGATCCAACATCGGTTATCAACTTTAATGTCTGTTACTTAGCAACCGATGATGCTTTTTTGACTTTGCTTTTAATCTGTTTTTGGTCGTTTTCTTTAATAAAACAAACTGAAAATGGAGCAGAAACAACAACTTTCATTGAACTTCAGGTCAGATGACTCATGATGTCGGTAACCTCCGTCCAGAAATCCACATAACGCTTAACTCTGAGGTTACAGATAGAGAGCGGGCTGAAATAGTGATACGCAGAGAAAGGCAGCTGTTGTGTCCAGCGAGCAGAGGGAAGCCGCTGGTCGCTCCTCCTGAGCTTCCTCACTGACGCCGGCAGAAACCCGGAGCTCTGCTCGGGAAAGGCTGATAAAGGCTGACGTCATCGTGTTTTTAACGACCTCCTCCAATCAGAGAGCTGCATCAGGATCCTTTTGTTCCATCAAGCCTTTACATTATGGGCCTATAATGAGACTTTATCCAGCGTTACATCGCCGACAGCCTTTCTGCTAACAAGGGTTTGGTCATCAAACACATCTCACAATGTGGATTAAAGGAGTTAGCAAACAGTAGCTGAAGAAAATAAACAACCTCCAGTGAACGCCTCTAATCCGTGTGTTACACCATTTAAGATACCTTGGTACGGCGGGGATCAATTTAAGTGCGACACACAACCAGCAAGAACGGCGGTCTGCTGCTAATTAGCGTCAGATAGAAATTATATTGCGAATAAATTTACCCGCCGGGAAGCCTGCCATCATTTGGCCACGAAACGGAAAATCCACCCGCATTTGGCGAATGGCGGGTTTTCATTCCCATCCCTGACTCCCGGTCTGGTTCCTGCCACCACAGCCTCTTTGTCCTCCCGGGTTACTTTCGGTAACAGTTCCACCTCGTTGACGGTCCGTGCAGAGAAATCTGAGCTGCTTCAGGTGCTGTTGCCGTTAATAGAGATTAATGCCCCCGGACCCCCCGAGAGGGTTCAGGGTCCACCCGCCACAGTCTGGATCAGAGGGTCATTCAGTACCACACAGATAATGAAGATGCATTGATTTAATTAGTTGCGAGTCGTTCCGTTGAAGCTCTCCCCTGTCAGCCTGATGAGCTGGATGAACAGCTCACAGCAGCTGTTTGTGTCCTCAGCGCCGGCCAGCAGGCGGCGAGCTCGCCCTCTCCTCGCCGTGCTCTTTTGGGGGGTTGGTTGGGAGGACTCCTTGGCCTCTCCTGCTGTATTGACATTCTGGCGCTGAGGTTCGGTAAATAAATAATCCCCGGCCATATTGCTTTTCTCTGAGCTTAAAGCTTTTAAATCTGCAGTGGAAAGTTTGAAAAGAGCTGTGACAATTTAATCAGGCCGACTCCGAGCCTCCAGCTGTCTCGCTGCACCTCCTCCATCAGGAGGGAGAGCACACAGTATTTTATTGCCCGGAGGGAGATCCAGGCAGTAAATTGACCTGCTGGCTGATGCTGGTGCTAATGCAGATAGATACTGTGAAACCAAAACCATAAAATAGACTTCTGAGTATTGTTGTGACTGCGTTTGTGTGTTCGCTGACGCACGAGCTGGCAGAAGCAATCTTCTCAGGGCTGAGGAGGCGGTTGTCAGTCTTTATCTCTCTGATAGATATCGTGACCCCGGCCGTCTAACTTCCTGAGTCAACAGGTACATTTCCATAGAATTCAGACAGTCGGCTCAACGCTGCCGCAGACTGAAAAACTCTCAGCGTAAACCTGTCTGAGTTTGGACAGACGCGATTCGTGGTTCATGGTCCTGAGCTGCAGCAGGGCGGCCTAAACTTTTCTTGTCATTTTGAAGCAAACTGATGTTTCCCTCTGCACTTGTTTCCGTATCCTGGTTTTTAGAGGTCTGAAGAGCCCAAGTCAAGTCTCTGAGCGAGAGTCCAAGTCAAGTCTCTGAGCCAGAGTCCAAGTCAAGTCTCTGAGCCAGAGTCCAAGTCAAGTCTCTGAGCCAGAGTCCAAGTCAAGTCTCTGAGCCAGAGTCCAAGTCAAGTCTCTGAGCCAGAGTCCAAGTCAAGTCTCTGAGCCAGAGTCCAAGTCAAGTCTCTGAGCCAGAGTCCAAGTCAAGTCTCTGAGCCAGAGTCCAAGTCAAGTCTCTGAGCCAGAGTCCAAGTCAAGTCTCTGAGCCAGAGTCCAAGTCAAGTCTCTGAGCCAGAGTCCAAGTCAAGTCTCTGAGCCAGAGTCCAAGTCAAGTCTCTGAGCCAGAGTCCAAGTCAAGTCTCTGAGCCAGAGTCCAAGTCAAGTCTCTGAGCCAGAGTCCAAGTCAAGTCTCTGAGCCAGAGTCCAAGTCAAGTCTCTGAGCTAGAGTCCAAGTCAAGTCTCAAGTCTCTGAGCCAGAGTCCAAGTCAAGTCTCAAGTCTCTGAGCCAGAGTCCAAGTCAAGTCTCTGAGCCAGAGTCCAAGTCAAGTCTCTGAGCCAGAGTCCAAGTCAAGTCTCTGAGCCAGAGTCCAAGTCAAGTCTCTGAGCCAGAGTCCAAGTCAAGTCTCTGAGCCAGAGTCCAAGTCAAGTCTCAAGTCTCTGAGCCAGAGTCCAAGTCAAGTCTCAAGTCTCTGAGCCAGAGTCCAAGTCAAGTCTGATTGAACCATTGTCTCTCCTTCCACGTTGTTAATTTGTGAGTACGCAGCCCCCTGCGAGCACAAACACAGGGAGGGGCGGGGCTACGCCGTGAGGGAGAGAGAGGAGCAAATATATATTATCAGGCCGCAGACAGCTGAGTCTCGCGCCCCCACCCACTTGACAGTGTTGTGTTGGACAGATTTGTGCAGCGTGTGTTCATGATTCTAAGTCGTTGTCAAAGTGTTTGCGCGAGAGAGAGAGAGCTAGGTCGAGCAGAGGTGCTGAGTGAATATATGCGCTGCAGGCAGCTCAAAGACGATTGAACCCATTTTAAAAACGTGCGGCCGTGTGCAGCAGATACGTAGAATATGTTACGTAGGCAGGTTATATGTAACGCAGCGAGGGGGCACCTCGAGTCCGAGTCGAGTCTGAAGTCACTGTGTGTGCTACTCGAGACCGAGTCTCAAACTTGAGCCCCCACCTGTGGGCAGCACCAAACGGGGCCCTGGTTTCTTAGCTCCTCTGGGTTGGGATAAAATAAGACATTTAAGGACGCCGTCTTGGGCTTTTGGAAACACTGATTGACAATTTTCTGTCATTTTATTGACCAAACAACTAACTGACAGATTAATCGACAATGAAAACATAATTTGCAGCTGTAGTTTGAAATAAAATTTAGAAACCTGGACTCTATGACGCAAATACGCAAACTGTCTCTCTTTGAATTTATATCTTTAGTTTGCACAGTAGAGAAGGTCGACCGGTCAAAAAGACTGAAACGATTAATACTTAAAGGTTCCAGCAGCACATTCATAACTGCTTTTACTTTCTCGACCAATAAAATGCAGATGTGAATGAGTCAGGAGGTTCAGTAGGATGCTGCTGAACTCTGATCATTACTACGTTTTGACTTGATTGATTGGTGGTTCATTAGTGACGGATGAGGTGACGCGAGGTGAGCGATGGCTGGCAGCAGGCGCCTGTTTGCTGTCATTGGGCCCATATGGAGCAGAAATACATGTTCCATACATAGAGTCCAGTACAGGAGGGATTTGTGTGTGTGTCCTGTTTACTTGTACATTTTTCTCAGGCCCGTCCTTGTACACAAACACTCACAAACACTCACACAGTGGTGTATTAAGCAGCCGTGGTCCCGCGGGGCTAATCATTTCAGGGCACAAGTCAAGCAAGTCTTTCTGAACATCCATTAAGCTGCTTCATCGCACCAAATCCTCCATGAATCACCCCACCGTGAAATATTAGCTCCATAAATTCAGCCTGCCATCTTATTAAGCCTAATCCCTTAAAAAAACAGGCCGCCTCCACCTCCCTCCACCTCAGGAGTGTGTGTCAGCATGATATGAGAGGACTGCATAAACAAGCGAGCAGGGCTGCAGTCGCACACTCCAGCTTTCCTGATGTTTCTCTGCAGACTGAAGCTCCTGCAGCAGCTCCTTTCTCAATTCACCAGCTTATTGTTAAATCTGCGTAATTTAAGCTCTAAAACCCAGGATTTGTTAAAGGAGCGAGGAACTCCAGGGATCAGAACCTTCTGATCAGGATGTCTCATATTTAAATTGTCTCTAGTTCGATTGTTCACAAGGTTGAGCAACTTCTTTCCACGTGAAAACAAAGCCCGTCATTGTCCCGTGAATTCAAATCCCTCACCCCCTCTGTCGGTGTTTGTTTTATTGATTCAGTAAGTCCGTGCAGGCGGGAAGTGAAATGACTCATCTTCTTGTTTTGCATATCTGCCGCTCAGATGAACGCGACGCTTCACCGAGACGAAGCTGTCGGATTTCAGGGTTTTATCCGCCGCTTCACACCCGGAGCGACGAACGAATCGCCGGATAAATGAACAAACATTTGATTTGTCAAAACTGATTCGTTTTCTGTTCATTGACTAACCAGTTATTAACCAACCATGTTTATTTGTTAATTCGTCTGTGAAGAAATGAAACTGAATAAAATGTCGGGCAAAACAGAAAAACATCAAGAACTTTTAAAGGTGAAATCGTCAAGTATCTAAGTTTTAATAAAGCACCAAAATGTGTATGAAGAACATGGAGAAGAAGGGTAAGCAGAGAAAAATGTAAGGAAGCTGATTCGGCCAAAGGAGAATAACATTCAGACACATGATTCCTGAACAAAATAATAAAATCTATCCCACGTCGCCTTTTTCTCCACGACACATGGTTTTATGGGTAAAAACAGACACTTGTTGGCTTCTCAGTCGCTCAGTGAAGTAAAAGCCAAAGTAAAATCAAAGTCCAGCTGTGACTCACTTTTTAATTCATTTAATTTATGTTTAACTGCACTGATTTTCCACCTCAGCGTGTGCTTCCAGGTGTTTCCAGGTGTTTTCATGTGTGGGAGAATCCTGTCTCCTGCAAATGTTTCAGTGTCTCAGAGGGACCTGAGTGAAGTCTGATAAATATCCTCAGGTGGTGTCACCTGATTTAGCGTCAGACGACCAGCTGGGAAA
Source organism: Lepomis macrochirus (assembly GCA_024633595.2). Taxonomy (NCBI): domain Eukaryota; kingdom Metazoa; phylum Chordata; class Actinopteri; order Centrarchiformes; family Centrarchidae; genus Lepomis; species Lepomis macrochirus. Next base: position 2,809,434 of record JALXJV020000023.1, on the reverse strand, counting down.
CGAAAACAATCTCTGAATCGCAAACATGTAGAGCCGAGATGAGAGTATAGACGTCCTAAAACAGCCACCGTTCAGAGGCTTAACCTTTTGTTTTAGGAGACAACCAAGCGACATCCTGGAACCTGCAGTAATTAAAAGCTGCGTCCTCTCCAGCAGCCAGCAGGGGGCAACGCCACAAATGTTTCTCCTTCTCAGCTGATTTATTTCCTCAGTAAACACTTTCCTGATGAGTTTATGGTCTCAGTCGCTAGTTTCAAGTCTTCTTCAACACAGCATGATGTTCATTTAGTAAATTATGGTCCCATTTAGAGGAACAGAGACCAGGAAGCAGGGGGGGCTTTAGGGCGGGCTACACCATGGCGACCTGACAGTCAGGATAGAGGCGACTCGTATCCGCTGCTCTGCGTACATTTAAGCATCGCTGCTGAAAGAGCTCATCAGGAGTCTGCTGCTCATTTTTCTTATAAGCCAGTTTGTCACAAGCCAAAATTAGCATCCTAGCTAATATCACAGTTAATGTGAATAACAGATGCAGCTTGCTAACTGAGCTAGCTAGCGCCACCCTCTTGTCCAAATATGGTCAAGACTCCAAAAAAACAAGACGGCAACAACCAAAATGCCAAACTCAAGGCTTCAAAATTGTAGTGGGTGACCAAACGGGTGGCGTTATGATGGCGTTACGGCGGCTACGGCCACATTCTGCGGTATCAGCATGGCCTCTGGCGCCACCTTCAGGACAAACTTCATGCTCTTGCCTCATTAGCGCTGAAGAACAGCAGGCTGCTGTGTTCTCCGATGGCCTTTACATGCAGCTCTGCTCTTTAGCGAGCGTTCGCCGTGCTGCGCCCGGCCGATGCCCACGCCAGTCAGCCTGTCACTCACCCAGTGGGTGAGCCTGCCAACCAGCCCTCAGAGCTGCCAGGAGGAACGGCTCAGCCTCCCCCGTCTGCAGGCTCCTCGCTCGGCCATGAATGCTGGCATTGCTGCACTAATTAACCCGCGGAGAGGCCAACAAGCCTGCTACAGTTCAGCTCTGACAAATATCAAAATAAAGCCTTGTTCGAATTAGCAAGGTGAAGTGAGAAGCGGCGGGAGGGGGTCTCAGCTGTCTGCGGTCAGACGCCATCGGCCAGGAGAGAGAGAGGCAGGTTATATTAGTTCACATTAGTGGTGCAGTGCTGGAGCTCGCCAGGCAGACGATGTGTGAGCTGCAGGGCGGCTGGGTGGCCTTCCATCGCCTGGTCCCTCCTCATCTGAGCGCACAGATAACAACCAGGATGGCCGGTGTTCTCGTGGGCTCTCGTTTCAGGGCGCCGCCTCCCGAAACCATGTGGGGCGTTTTACGGCTCAGCAAAGTCCACCTGGGGCGACGCCATAGCTTGAAGAGGGGGGGGGGTCAGGTGCACCGTCTGTGGCGCCTGAGCTGCCTCGCTCAAAATCAAGTGAAGCTGTGTTTTATTGCTCGTTAGTATGATCTGTCGATTAATTTGTGTCCTTGATGGATCGTTTAGTCTGTTAAATGTTTACAGAGATATAAAAAGAGAGAGAACCACAGAACGTCTGGAGTTGATGCTTCCTTAATTACCTAAATTACTAATCAGTAATTGTTGATGAATCTTCATTCGACTGACTAATTGATGATGGCAGTCTTGATCCTTGGTGATTCGTCGGCGAACTGGGAAGCTGCTCCACAATGATGGATGACGATCGGGGAAGTAAGACGGCAGCTGTTTGCCCTTTGCCTCCAACAGGAGCGCTGTGATTATCGATCGCTGCCGTGAAGAGCAGCGAGAGTCTTAAGAAATCCTGAGGGCCCCATCTTTTCTAATGGTTCCCGCTGACCTTCTCCTCGTTTAACGCTGGGTTCCTTCCCCGTGTGCATTAAGGACATTATGGATTTTTTACTGGAAACGTTCCTGTTTGAAAGTCAGATCTTTTCTTTTTGTTGCAGAACCGTTTGTTCTTTTCTTTGTAGAGACGACTGAAAGGAGGATTTCCCTCCTCCTCTGTTTGTCGGTGTCACCTGACTCGCTTAAAGTCCTGATTAAAAGTACATTTTGTTTTCAGCCTGTTTGTCACTAACCAGAATAAGCATCCCAGCTAATATCACTTAAAAATAAGTAAGTAAAACAGTCAGTGTGTGTGTGCTAGTATATAAAAATAATATATGAAAAATTAAAATTAATAAATCAGTAAAAGTTTGTATATGTGTGTATTAATAGACAAAAAATAAAATAAAAAACAACTAAAAAAATCAGTTTCAAATGTAAATTTAAAAAAATTAAAGAAACAATTACTAAAATAACAAACAATGAAAATAATAATTTGAAATTACAAAAAGTACAATTATTTAATATATTTATCAGTCCAGTCTGAGTTTCCACTCTGAACGAACAAAGTCCAAAGTTTATGTTGACCTAATATATGTAACATCAAAACTGTGACTTCATGTAAAAATGTATTTTTGTCTGTGAATCGCAGAGGAAATCGATTGTTTCCCCCTCGATGTTCTTTGCTGTGCCGGGCGCTGCCTCTCGCAGCTCATCCTGATGAACAGCAAAGGTTAGGCTCCTCGGTGGTGTGTTGTCTGTACCGGCCAATCACCCGGCAGGATTAATTGAAGCCCGCCATCCGTCACCCCGATGTCCCTCCGGTAGAGACGATGTTCTTTGACATTAAAGGGCAGCTGAAGACGAGCGAGCTGGACGTCCTGACCTTCACAGAAATATCAGCAGAGTAAAAGAGGAAGTGAGACGGCGGCGGCGTGAAGGTCTGATGTCAGGTCAGCGGAGACTCGTTTGTTCTGCGGGAACGCCGGTGATCCGACACACAAACATTACGAGCAGCATTAAGAACAATCCGGCTGAGTTCATGTGGGACAGGGGCCTCGGCGAAGAATGTAAACGCACAGAGAGGATTCCTGATGGGAAAACCGGTGAAAAGGTTTTTTAAAATTATCAACAAATCAGTGACAATTCGTGCAAATGACAACATGAAATAACTGCAGTAATGTTTTTTATCATTTTCATTAGCTGTAAATCAAAAACATCCAAATCACACTGAGCCAATAACCTGCCCCTCCTCAAATATGTCACATTAAATCAATGTCCCGAAATTAAATTATTAAGTTGCCAGGATGAGATTTATATTTACGCCACATTATTCCACCCTCCCACATCTGGGGCCTCGTTTACAAAACTGTGCGTAGAATCCTAAGTGTCCGTGAGCCCATAAGCCAAAAATGTCGTACGCCAAAAAATATTCAGACTTATAAAACCATGCGTACGCAAACCTGTAAGCAAGTTCCCTTTATAAATTACAATCAACTTGAAACGTGGCCCCTGTGAGGGGCCCCGGGTCCCTCAGCTGCCTGTAAACGCTGAGTGAAGCTGGTTAATATTAATCCGTCCTGACTGCAGGAAGAAAAGGAGGCGGACTCTGAATCTGACTCAGAGACTCTGACCTTCCTTTTGGTGAACTTTCACGTAACGCTTGTTCACCGGAGGAAAGGGGGTTAGGAGCCCCGCCCCTTTATAACCGATCAGCGGGAAGGGGCCTCCCTCGGAGTGGTGACGTCGCCGGCCGGAGACGGGATGACCCAGGTACTGATCTGGATCCCCCGTTTGTAAAGAGAGCAAACCACATGACTTCCTCTGAGTTTGAACATTTATTTCCACAAACAGTCGGCTCGCTGAGCGACGTGCTGACGAGTTAAAGAAATACGACTTGTTTTATGTGACAAACTGAAAGATTGCTTTAATAAAATATTTTCTGTAACGCGTTTTTACAGGCAGCGCATCTCATCTGGCACAGCGTTCGGCTCGAAAAGGCAACGAACACATTCACTCGTATTTGCTCGACTGACTGACTGAAAACAGCATCAGTTTAAATGTAACTTGTCTCCTGTTCACCTCATTAATGAGAATAAACTGCTGCATGCAGGTTTAATTAATCTGATTCCTGATTAAACTGTCCAACATGTTTGAGGCTCTTTTGCAGAAACTGTTTGTGTTTCTGATCCTGAATCTGGATCTTTTTGTGGCTGTGAATCATCTTAAATTGTGTTGTTTTGCCGCTTCAGGGGAAATCAGTCATTTGTTTCTTCAGAAAGGCTTTAAGCCTGTAACACTCAGAGGGAGTATTTGGTTTTAGGCCTGTTCATTTCAAAGCGTTTCATCCTTCTGCCATGTGAGGCGCCGTTTCTCTTTTCTATAGTCTTAAAGGCGACGACTGATGGGAGCGCACTGACTCTGATCTGAGCTGTGTGCTAAATGTTTCAGGATTTTACTATTAGTGTCCAGAGACCCGGGTCTCCGCCTTGCTAGTCCCCCCCTCCACTGCGCTCCTGAATCTCTTGGCTCCCTCAATGACACCAATAACAGAAGACAACATTTTAATTTAGCCTCCACAGCTCAGCACCATGCTGATCGTTTACGCATCTCACACACTGCCTCTGTTTCTCAAACAGACGTAAGCTTTACTCCTCCAAAGTAAGAGCTCTGCATGTCCACAATTAACCTTCCATTAACCATCCACAGCTGTGAACACACACACACACACACACCAGGAGAGGAAACAGCAGTCAGCTGCTGCACAGGTTTCCACACAGCGAGTCTCCCAGAGAGACTTAACTGTGCTCGTGGAAAAGGTCAAAGCTCCAGCTGAGACTGCCGGCTCCTCCTCCTCTCGCTGTCCACACTGCGGTGTCCCCAGGACAGGTCTAAGGGACTGGACCTGGATTTTAGTTTTAGGCTACTTTATACTTAACACACAGATTTCCAAAATCCGGATATACACAATGGCAAAAATATAAACAAGGTTAATGTTAAGGGCCAATAATATAAACAAAAAATATAAACAAGGTTAACGTTAAGGGCCAATAATATAAACAAAGGTTAACGTTAAGGGCCAATAATATAAACAAAGGTTAACGTTAAGGGCCAATAATATAAACAAGGTTAACGTTAAGGGCCAATAATATAAACAAAAAATATAAACAAGGTTAACGTTAAGGGCCAATAATATAAACAAAGGTTAACGTTAAGGGCCAATAATATAAACAAAGGTTAACGTTAAGGGCCAATAATATAAACAAGGTTAACGTTAAGGGCCAATAATATAAACAAAGGGTAACGTTAAGGGCCAATAATATAAACAAAGGTTAACGTTAAGGGCCAATAATATAAACAAAGGTTAACGTTAAGGGCCAATAATGTAAACAAAAAATATAAACAAGGTTAACGTTAAGGGCCAATAATATAAACAAAAAATATAAACAAGGTTAACGTTAAGGGCCAATAATATAAACAAAGGTTAACGTTATAGGGCCAATAATATAAACAAAGGGTAACGTTATAGGGCCAATAATATAAACAAAGGGTAACGCTATAGGGCCAATAATATAAACAAAGGGTAACGTTATAGGGCCAATAATATAAACAAAGGTTAACGTTAAGGGCCAATAATATAAACAAAGAAGGTAACGCGTTAAGGGCCAATAATATAAACAAAGGTTAACGTTATAGGGCCAATAATATAAACAAAGGTTAACGCTATAGGGCCAATAATATAAACAAAGGTTAACGTTAAGGGCCAATAATATAAACAAAGGTTAACGTTAAGGGCCAATAATATAAACAAAAAATATAAACAAGGTTAACGTTAAGGGCCAATAATATAAACAAAGGTTAACGTTAAGGGCCAATAATATAAACAAAGGTTAACGTTAAGGGCCAATAATATAAACAAAGGTTAACGTTAAGGGCCAATAATATAAACAAGGTTAACGTTAAGGGCCAATAATATAAACAAAAAATATAAACGAGGGTAACGTTAAGGGCCAATAATAGCTAACTGTACGTTTAGGCTGACTCTGCACAGACTGGGAGCTCCTGCTCTGGGTAGAGGAAAGGTTTCAGAGGGAGTACTTTTACACATCTTTACCTTTTTATTTTAAACTTAGGCCATGTTTAATCTGAACATTGGCATTAAATGACACTGTAACATTATATTTGACAGAAAATAAGGGAAAGCATAATCTAACCCGCTCTGCCTCCTCTCTAATAACCTTTAAAAACCAGCTAAAACACAGCTCCTCACTGAGGCCTTTGGGCTTTAAGTGCTTATTATTATTATTATTACAAGTAATGGAAATGTCCGTCACCTGGAAACAATTTGAACGTGTCTGACATTTTGAGGCATTTTGAGTCTGTGGAGAACCGCTCTCCCCCATGTAGCTTGCTATCACTTTGGAGTAAAAATAACCAAAGAGAAAAACTCCCACAGGAAATTGAAATATATTTTGCAGTTCTTGGAAAGAGGAAGAAAAAGTGACGGTGACGTATTAAACTCTGAGGCTTTAGCAGAGACAGATGGAGTGAGGGGAAGGCAGAGATGAATAAATCAGTGACTCACAGCCGGAAATAAATAGATGAAGCCAGTCGGTGACTCGTTTCCTGTCCTCGCTGTGGGTCCACGCTGGAGACCGTGGTGATGTTAGTTCGTCCTGGTAGTTTGTGGTTTACACAAGGCCTTCTTAAGGCTTCAGTCTGAACGAGTTGATGTTCTGGGTAAATTGAGACTCTTAAGAAAAATGTAGTAATTATATACACATATTATACTCTGACCCCCCATGTACATATGTAATATAACGTAGTGCAGAACTATGACCTCAGTAATAGACACAAAATTCCAACTTCTGTCAAAGTCACCTAAAAGCTTCGTAAACGCCAGAGCAGACTGAGGAGACTCGGGCACCGGCCGCCTTCTGTGGCGTGGTCTCCTGAGGCAACAGCATCTCCGCTGCTGACAGGAAGAGACCTAACAGACTCCTGGGACGCCCATTGGACCCAAGTGGAGGTGGGAGGCAGGAAGGTGACGGCTAAGGTACCAGTCCCAGATTAAGTGTCAGGGTGCCCCCCCCCTGTTCGGAGTTCGGAGTGAAATGAACTGGTTACTCCGTGGATGTTAAGGTTTGACGCTTCACTTAAACTCGCAGTAAAACTTGTACCAGGCAGCCTGACGTAGTCCAGCAAGGAAAGGAAAAGTTTTCTGACTTGGAAGAAACCTCACAGGGCTGCAAGCACGACCTTCTTTCCTCTGAAGCTGCTGCAGAGACGGGTAGGGTTGGTTCTTGGGGGCCGATGCCGATATTAAAGTGAAAAAGAGCCAATTTATGAGCCGGTATTTAGATTTAGAGAACGATTTGGACAGCAGACCCGTTTCCTGTATAAACTACACTTAGAACAGGCTGATATCAAAAGCTGGTCTGTATGTGGGCTGTAAAACCTTTTCCTAAATGGATCCTGTTAATAAAATAGATCAGTCTCAAAAAGTGAACATGGAAACACATCAATAAATATTTGCTGCTCGAAGGTGAAACTTTTTCAGCCGTCTGTGAACAGAGAGAGAACAAGCTTGTGTGTTTCACTTCACACTTAATCTGCCATGAATCCAATGTAGCACATTCACATGTAGTTCATCCCTTTAGCAGCACTCTGTAATTCTGACCAAAGCTACGAGAAACCATTTAACCTCCATCGGTATAAATCACGCCGCCTATGATCCAGTGAGCTGCTGCTGAATGACTCTAATCCAACATGACTCTCTACAGCGAGGACCTGCAGCTTTGACATTTCATTTAACTAACGTTAGAACTACAACCGGAGCCGTTACAGCTCGGACTGCAGCGCTTCACATCTACAGCGTCACACAAAGAGCCTGAGCTGCAGGAAGCAAAGTTAGATTCATGTTCAGCTCAGGTTTATTTACACGTCCGCTCTGGTTTAATCATTTCAGACAGGCAGATATATTTCTGATCCACCAGAAACTCATTAGCGTTAGCGCTCCTCCACTGATAAACACGGCATTAGCTTTGTGGCTAATTTAGCAACGGGCAGCGTTAGCTGCTGTAACGTTACGTGATTTTAGAGAATATTTTATTTATTGACGAACTAGAGACGAATGTGGACCGTTAGCTAGAACTGACACTGTTTCAGAAATAAATCAACAATCACGTTTGTCAGCAGCTTCCAACAGCCAGCTACCGTAAGAAGAAGCTGCTGTGAGCTGGGGGGAGGGCGGGAGGGTCAGCAGGTCATGAATGTTTTCAAGTGATGGGGCTGTTTTATTATAATTATTTAAGTCATGTAATTAACGTGACAAAAGACCGACTCAGCGCGCTCACACAGCCGCTTGTTTGTTCGTGCTCAGGAAGATTCTTAGTTTCTTCCATGAACCTATCAGGCCTCTTTTAACAGAGTCAGAACTGTGTGTCTCCTGTTAATGGTGACTTTATGCTTTATGTTTGATTTGGTTTTGCACACATACGTTTCTGATTTCAGTCATTTTGTTCAGCCTGCTGTGCATCAGAGAGCGTCGCTGGTCGCCGGCAGCTCTATGCAGCAACACATTTCTCCCCGTGGGCTCAGCTTTAGTCCCGTTTTGGGGCCGGTGGGGGGCAAAGCATCCGTCTTCACCAGAGAATGACAACGCCAAAACTTCCCACCGCTGCTCTCGTCACGATCCAAAGAACAGCAGGACAGAACGAACCCGAGCAAAGTAAAGAGAGAGCGAGCAGAGGACAGAAGGCGTCCAGTCGATGAAAATGGTTTCTGTCCTGCTGTCAGTTCACTTGCCTCCGACAAAGCTGCACATCAACTGTAATAATGGAGAATGTTAACTAATGTGAATCTGGTGACAGTCGTTCGTTCAGGAGAACCGAAGCTTGACGAATTGAACAAAAATTAGACTAACCAATCAAAGTTCAGACGTTTTCATTATATATGTTGTTGTGGTGGCGCTCAGAGAAGAAGAAGTGTGCACTTAAAATGGCCTCTGCATATGCTTTTACTATAAAGGAGCTCAAGTGGTTTTTCATTACTGACTGCAGTCTTTGAGAACAAAGGTGGAAGCAGTGCATCGTTGTTGTCAGGCAGATGGGGGGGGTCGACAAAGAGTCTCACCCTGACGCAGCGTTGTTTACATCCCGTCCCTCTACCAACAGTTAGTGCTGGTTTATTTTAATAATACCTGCAATAAATCCCTAAACCTAACCGAGGAGTTTAACCACAGAGGAGCTCAATGACAGTTAATGTTCTCTTCTGTGTCATGGTGGTTTATGTCCCAAATTCTACTTGAAAAAGCCTTTGGATCAAACAGTATTTACAAAATGTTGTCACTTATCAAATTCACAATATTGTTCCTTCAATCAGTAACAATGTGATCAAAGAATCATTAAGCAGATTATTATCTGATCAGACGTTTGATACCGACCTTCAGTACAGTACAAACGGTCTGTGTTGGTCAGCTACATTGGAGACGTTGACAAAGAAATGTCGCTGCCACAGGAAGGAAGTGGTTCAACGTTGTAAGAGAGCGTCAGAGCCCAAATCTGCAGTTAAGGTCCTGATCATAAAGCACCATGCCAAGGGCGGTCAAATCTGGACTAGACTGTCCCAGAAAGTTTATTCACAACATAGATTCAGATTTGAAAAAACTTTATTCTGTTTTTGAAAATGATTTGTTGGGTTTTTTAGTTGTTTTTTTTACACATAAACCCCATCAGAACATATAAATTTGCCTTTTGTTATTTTCACTAATAGAATAAAGGTTCCACAAATCTGAAACTGTTTTAAAGAAACGCTAACCTCTCTGGAATAATCTGCTCCAGAGTTGACAGGTCTGGGCATCGTGGTTTTTGATCTGGACCTGAGTTTCTGCGAATCGGAAGCTTACATTCAGCATCGCACTGAGTCTGGAGAGGGAAAAGGTCGTTATTTGGAAATAGGAAACAGTCAGCAGTCGGTTCATTGGAACCATGTCGTCCTTTCAGCTTAACCCCACATTTCCCCAAAACCTAAACCGAGTTGTGTTTGTGCCTGAACCTCCCCAAACCTTAACCATCAATATCACTTGTATTTAAATAGCACACTTAAAACAACCAAGGTGCCTCACAGGTTTAAAAAGTGCCATAAAATTGTCATGTAAAGTCAGAAAACACTAATTGTTCCAGTTTCGGAAGATATTTACAGATGATGTCCTGCAGACAGGCGATTACACGACATTCATCTGATTTGTAAGATTATGTTCATACAGTACTTCAAAATAAGGATTGTCTTGATCCTGACAGTGTTGCGTAAGACGGGGGCAGATGAAGCCTGAGAAATGAGAGCTGACAACATCTCGCTTGGTACCGTCATCTTCACAGTTTGGCTCAGGCTCTGACACGGAGGGAAGCCGCAGGGCGGCGCATCTTCAAGCCTTCCAGTGTCCTCGAGCCGAGGAAGGAGGAGGAGACCTCAGAGGGCCAAAGTGTGCGCTCATGTACAGATAGCAATTTTCCCTCGCAGCATTGTCTTCAGTTGTCAAGGCGACGGAATATTTTCACCCCACGCCGCCTAAACCCTGCCGTTCCTCCGTCGAATCAAACCGGCCCCTCCTCCCCCCGCCGCATCCTTCAGCCGCCGCTGATCAAACACACTTCCAGCCCCGAGGTCGAAACACGACGTCATCCGTACTTCAGTCTGCGGGCAGGTAGCGGCTTCTGTGTTAAAACCACCTGCTTCTATGCAACACTACAACTCAATAACACAAAAGCCTCCACCCACACATGCTCACAAACAAACTGAGCAACTGTTGAGTTTATTCATTGCAACTTTAATTGAATCAATATGTTGGTGTTAAATGAGTGGGTTGACATGAGGAACACACAGTACTTATTCAGGAACAGGGTCCTTCGGCGTGATGGGCTGCGTCTCTCGGGCATGTGTCGTCCATTAGCCCCCAGCTGAAGGTCAGATTATTGATCATTTCAGTCCAGTTCTTTCCACATGTGAAAGAGATTTTCATCCTGTGTGATGTGTTTCTAAATACCTCCATTATCTCCACAGCTAGTCTCTCTCCGGTGTGAAAAAATGAAAGGACAGGCCCAGAAAATGAAAGTCGTGCTGTTCTTCCTGCAGTTCTCTCGCCGCGACCTTCAGTTGCTATTTTTAGGATCACTTTTCAGTATATGATTCCTGTCGTCCTCTGTCACCGTCACACTGTTATTACCGTTTGAATAGGGACGAGGCTGAAGAGGCGGCTCAGAGCTGAGTGCTCGGACCTTTCAGTTATTTCAGCTTTATTTCTGAGATATTCTTCTCAGTCTTTAGAGGATTGTTCTAAAAACTACAGTAACAATGAGCTTTGGCTGCTGTTGCTATGAGAAGAAGCCGGTCAGACCAAAGGGATTTAAACTGCTGAAAGTTTGTACAGTTTCTGTGGTGGAAACAACAGAATATAAAAGCTTTATGGTTGTTTGTTTTACTTCTAATGCATCCTGGGACTGGTTTCCTTCTCTCCTTCAGTTTTTGTGTCCACAGGCTTCTTGTACATTTGACTTTTTATCAAGGAACCAGATCGTTTCTTACACAGCTGTTCGTCTTCTAATTGAGTCTCGTGTCCGTCTGTGTTGAGTTGTCCGATAACGGTGACGTCGCAACCGCAGGTATTCATTGGATCTCCACCATCACTTACAGTATAATAATTATATGACGAGGTGAACGCAGCATAAAGGTTAGATTGATTGAAACCGACGCTGTTGAAATAAACGAACCTGAAAAACATGGAATAAATGTGATGAATTCAAGACAGTTGAAAATGGCCATTTTAAAATAAAGAACTTGACTTTATTACAAACCAGCTGCTCTCAGTGTACAAACAGCTCCAAGAACAAAACTCAGGAGGGTGGAAATAAACATCCAGTCATTCAGCTGTGTTCCTCCTGCGCAGCTGCTGTTTCACTTAATGATTTTTTTTCAACCTGCGATCATTAGCAGCTGTTTGGTGTAATAGTTATATTATAAACCTGGCAATACGCCTACAAAATCCCTCACACCCAATGTTCATTTGATTTAGATTTTCCTTCTGCTCTCACTTTGCATTTCATTAATCAATAACTATATTAAAGCTGCAGCTAACGGTGATGTTAGAAATGGAGTACTGTGCGCCCCTGGTACCAGGATCAGCTGTGTAACTCTAAACTCCAAACTAACCAGTCGGACAACAACAACAACAAACGCGTGTTTGTAACCGAGCCTTTGCCTTCATCTAGCAATCATTTACGTTAAATGTTAGCTTGTTTGGGCTCCGTACGGACGTATATATATATATATATATATAGTAAAGAGAAGCAACTGTTTAGAACTACACACAGTGTAAATACAAGTCAAGCTGTTTGTGTAATTTATAAAAAAGAATATAATGTGAATACATTTTGAAGGGTGATGTAACAGGTTATGTACAGTGTGTATATATAAATATTGTTCTAAGGAAATAAATGAAGTCATTTATTTCTAAAAGGCTCTTTCCCCAGAGAGAGAAATACCTCAGGTAAATTGGAAATTGATAAATTGATGTAACAGCATCATTATGTGTTTCGCCGTGTGAATTAGTGAACGGGTGAACGCTGCTCCTGAATCTGTGATGTTTGATTGAACAGAGCGTTATAGCTTCCTGCGTCTGTGGACAGAAATGTATTTTTAGCGTGACAGTAATGAGTTTTCCTCAGAGACGTTAGTGTGCAGAGGTATAGAGGTGGCATCATATTGCTCTGCATGATCCTGCATAGAAAGTGATGATTTTCTCCTCTGTCCTCCCCCCAGAGCCTGGGAACCACGGGCCGACACGACTCCAGGAAGAAGTAAGTGTCCTTCTGTCCTCAGCAGGAGGCAGCCGCTTTCCTCTGACACTGAGTCACTCCGCACTTTTCCTGCTTTTAGCAGCACTGACATTTTCCTTTTACGCTGCGTCTTTACTCTCTCTGTGTTCTGCTCTTTGTCGCCCAAATGCTCAGCTGACATATTTCCCGGAGCTGTGAGCAATAAGTCGTGATTTAATAAAACAGGAGGCGCGACCTCTCCTGTATGTTTTTGAGAGACTGATCCCAGGAACCAGATTGTGTCAGAGTGCTTATTGTTTTTCGTTCTCGCTCAGTGAAATCAAATAGAAGGAATATTTTCAGCTGAAGAAAGAAGGTGAAGGTGTTGAAGGGTGAATCAGACTCATCTTTGTTTTTCAGTTTGGGTCAAAACAAAAACAACCACACCGAGACCCTTTCCCATTAGAGGAGGTGATCTGGGTCCGCTCACAGTCAAATTCTGGTTGTGGTGTTTGTAGTGAGAATGTGATCTTCGGGACTGTCTTCCTGTATTTACATTCTCGCTCCCGCCCCAGACACGTCTCACCAAGGGGTGCAGTGGATTTTAAAGATGCAAAGATGGGAAAACAGACCATGAGGTGAAAGTTTAAAACATCTAAAGGTGATAAACTGAAATGTGTCTGGAACAGGAAGACAAATTATATATAAATAAGATATCGGTGTAGGCCTGATCCCGATCTGCCATATCAGCTAGATCGTCATTTGAAAAGTCCTGGAAGGTGATCTCAAGAAAAGAGTGGGAGCCCTGACGACGAGTGATCGCTTATTTGTCCTGTTTTTACTATTTATGAAGGACGAGGTTGACTTCAGGTCTGGACTGATATTTTCTTTCCTTGTTCTGGATCAAACGAACTGAACTTCAGGTAAGGAAGAGATCCAGGTTGACAGCTCCACTTCACCTGTTTGAACCCTGTGGAACCAGCAGTCAGCAGCACTGACTCTGCTTTCAGCTCAGACTGCCTCTTAAAGTTCTCAGGATTTGTTTCAGACTCCACGAAGCAAAGAGAGGACAAGTCTTGACGACATCGCCTCCAAACGCAGCCAACCAAACTGCTGAAAATGTCTTCTTACTGGACCCAACGCCGCCGCCCGGTCTGGAAGTTAGATCTCAGACCAGCTGCAGTCTCTGAGTTGTCTACAGAAAGCTGATGTTAAGAGAAACCTAAACTGCTTTAATTCCAATCCGTCCCTGCAGACCTGACTGTCATTCAGTTTACAGCCCGGTCCTGACGAGCAACACGAGCTGCTTGGCTGTAACGTCTTTCTGCATTTTGGAGCCATAACAAGCCGAGCAATGTGTTGGCTTTTGACCCTGTGAATTCAGAAAGGTCACAGACATGTTTGATTTGAGTTTGAGCAAAAATAAAAGATACTTTCAGTAGATGTTTTTACTCTGTTAGTTTTCTCTTGTATTATTGATTAGTTGTGAGTCTGTAGCTCAGAGTTTCTGTCAGAAAGCCTCCCAGACGTCGCTGACTAGTTCCTGTTCTATAATCAGCTCTCATGTCTGACACTTTCGTTTGATCAGAACGCAATTCTGATAAAATGCATTTAGCTTTCAGACAGAAGGCAAGTTTACATGTTCAGCAGGTTTCAACAACGAGGTAATTCAAAGTGCTTTACATAAAACATGTAAATATAAAAAAGTTTTCAAAGAGTTAAATAGAAAATAAAAACAGGCAGGTGTCTTACCTTTGCTTATTTTACTCCTTTGATTCCCCATCTCCCACTCTGTCCTTTTTTTTTAACCCTAAGGGGACTCTAACCCTGAGGGGACTCTGACCCTTTAACATGTAGGGACTCTAACCCTGAGGGGACTCTGACCCTTTAACATGTAGGGACTCTTACCCTAAGGGGACTTTAACCTTCTAACCCTAAGGGGACTCTTACCCTAAGGGGACTTTAACCTTCTAACCCTAAGGGGACTCTAACCCTAAGGGGACTCTTACCCTAAGGGGACTTTAACCTTCTAACCCTAAGGGGACTCTTACCCTAAGGGGACTTTAACCTTCTAACCCTAAGGGGACTCTTACCCTAAGGGGACTTTAACCTTCTAACCCTAAGGGGACTCTTACCCTAAGGGGACTTTAACCTTCTAACCCTAAGGGGACTCTTACCCTAAGGGGACTTTAACCTTCTAACCCTAAGGGGACTCTTACCCTAAGGGGACTTTAACCTTCTAACTCTAAGGGGACTCTTACCCTAAGGGGACTTTAACCTTCTAACCCTAAGGGGACTCTAACCCTAATTGGAACACTAAAGGCTCGTATACTACATGTCTTTGTGGCGTTCACACTACGTGACTGACCGGTGACAGGGGGTCACACACTACACGAGCTGACAACGGTTTCACCCGACGCTGGTGTCCAAACCACGTTTGTCAAGAAAACACACGTGAAATGAGGCGATCCTGAACACGAAACAGCTGTTTGTTATTCTAAAGACAAAGAATCTGTGTGAAAGGATGGATCAGCACAGGCAGGTAGCAGAGATCTGAGCTACAGAGTGCTGAGGTGAGGAAAAAGGCTTTTGCAGTGAAAAAGTAGCCGCCTGCTCTCATTGGCTGGATGTGGATGTCGAGTCGGCCGACTCCTCCAGACATTTGGCGTGCTGGATATCTGGCAGACGTCGGCGATGTGGCAGTGAGGTGTTGGGGAGCCGTTTTGATGCTTCCTTGAGTAGTTCACACATGACGACTGGCGACCGCTGATCGATCACTGGTTTACCCCTGATCGCAGCCCGACGGTCGCCAATCTCCCCGACCGGGAAATCGGGCTTAAAATCGTGTAGTGTGAACTTGGCTTAAGTCTTCCTTTGACGCTGTCGTCACTGTAAATGCAGATTGTCCACAGTAAAAGCGTTTGACAGCGGGCCGTGTCAGCTAATAAGAAACAAACATGGAGGCAGACTGTCGTCGTCAGCTGGTTGATCTTCTGTGTTTTACACACAAAAACAAAAGAAGAGAATCAAACTGTGGAGGAACTCGAGGCTGAGAAGAGGGATTCAGCAGGTTTGTACGTTTTATAGAGCAGAAATGCAAAAACACGCTGAGGACGCTTCCTGCTCAGCTCGCTCTTACTGGCTGCTGCTGGCTTCAGATCGGGGAGCCTCCAGTCCAGGCCCCCGTTTTTAGCCTTGGACCGACAGTAAAACGTGAGGTGAGAAGAGAAAAATCAGCTTCAAAAATTGTGAAATGTTCAGTTTTCCATTGACGAAGCATGCGGTGAGATTTCCAGCTCAGGAACTCATCAGACGGTTGATTGTTGACTCGACCCTGCCGCTCTCAAAGCTGCTGCATAAATCCTGAGAGCTCTCCTTGAGTCGAGGACTGGCTTTAGTTGATTAGTTGAACCGTGTTGTGGATCCACACGGCACTAATGGATTTTCATGGCCGTGGAGCGAGCAGGAGCCTGGCCGCCCTGACAATTAAAAAAAACAAACAAAAAAAACCAGAAGATGAAAAACATTTTCAAACAGAAAAGCTTTTTAGGATTTTGATTCTGTCTTTCCTTAATGAAGCACATACCTCGCTCTGTCCTTTACTTGCAGTGTGTCTTACTGGCTTTACTCTGAAACCTGATCTTGATGTTGTCTTTGTACTTGATTGATGATCATATCGACAGTTGAAGAGACGTTTACCGGTTGTTGATGTTCAGGGGTGGATTTTTACTACTGATATGTTTTGAAGGTAACTTAAATTAATAAATTTTAAAAGGCTCTGATGTAGCCGCCTGCTCATCCTATGAGGGATGAAAAGGTTACACCATTAATGATAAACCAGGGTAAAATTCCCAACAGTAACATTTTTAATAGTTTTGTAATTAATTTGTCGAATTAATTAAAATTATTTGCATATCTCAGTATTTGCTGTAAGAAATATATTTTGGTAGATGAGTGACGATAAACAAACTTCCTTAGCTAAACGTCTTTATTTCTCCAGACATTCATGACCTGTTTTCACTGTTCATATGCAAAAACAACACAACAACAAATTTTATTCCAAGTGTTTTTGTGGGATTCAAGACCAGGTCAGGCCTGAGCTGAAAAACGTCAGTCACAGTGTACTGTTAACTTAAACAGTTACAAATGCTCTCACACAAGCAAACATACAGACTCAGTGTTTTAAAAAACAGAATAAAACCTCTACGCAGTCCCATAAAACAGAGCAGTGCATAAAAGTCAAAGCCCTCACCTTCAGCTCTCCCTGCTGAGCTGCCTCTGTTTGAAAGTACAGGTACACATGCACGAGAAGAACATCAGTTATAAATATGACTAACAATAATCCATTTTCTAATTCTATGTAAGCATAACATGATTGCCTGCCCAGCCCTGCACACCGCCCCTGTACCTGTCAGTGTTCCACCACGGAAAAGGTCCATTCATTTGGTGCATGAAGCTGCATTACATTTTTTTATGCATCATTTATAAATCAAAATGAATGCTTTATTTTGACAACCCTAATAATAATATAAGCTGCTAATATCTTTAATGTTAATGCACATTTTGGTTTGGTCTGCATAAGGTTATTGGCTGTTGCTATTTTAATGTTCAAACAAACAAACAAAAATTATTCATGGTTTTTAATGTTTATTATTAATACTTGCGTAAATGGTTTTAAGTGTGAGTTTCAGTACATTTTGGTAACCGTGGTAATTTTTTGTCACTATAATCATGATATGATCATCTCTAGAGCCTGTCAGCACTTAGCGGTAGAGAGTAGCTGCTCCTGTGGGACGAAGGGAAGGCATCAGATGTTACTGAAGGCGGGAATGAACATCACAACTGTATGATCCATTTCTATGGTGCCACGCAGCCCCGTGTTCCTGTCACACCACTGAACACAGCCTTTTAAATCTGTCGCTCGCTATAATAGGACTTCCTCCCCCTCTCGGTCTGTCAGGGTGAACAAACATTGATGGTTATATTTAATCTTAATTAGTAACACGATAGGTTGGCGCATCCTCAGCCTGACTCTGCTTGTTACCTGCTGACCCCTCCCCTTTCAGGCAGGAGGCCTTGTGGGTAACCTGACGCAGACCAGCAGGTTTTTGTTGAGCGAAGCGAGTCTCTCAGGGAAATAAAAAAGAGGACATTTCTGGTTCTGCTGCATCAGTTTCGACCCTCTTTCAGTTGAGCTGTGAGTCCGACAGAGTTACAGGTGTTGGTGTCTTAATTTATGGGATGGCAGGTCAGAGTGTGCGTAAATGAAAATGCTCCATGTTTGCATAGCCTTTCCAGTCTTTTCGACCACTCAAAGCGCTTTTACACTACATTGTATTCACCATTTCGGGGTTCAGTATCTTGCCCAAGGACACTCTGACATGCAGCCTGGGGGAGCCGGGGATTGAACTGCCGACCTTCCGATTATCGGCCAACCCGCTCTACCTGCTGAGCCACAGCCGCCCCCTACGTACGAATGCGTTATAGAAAAGTCAGTCTGTTGTGGCTCCTGTGTTTTACATCTGGACGTAGAATCACTGCAGTTTAAAAAGTTTAAAAGCTTCTGTCGGTACCTTCAGGGGAAGCCGTCACTCGGTCTGCTCTCTGTAGAGTCGAGCCAGGTCTTTGCTGTGGGTGGGGGGGGAGGGCTGGAGAGGCTGAAGGCTGGTGGATGTGATGTTCATCAGTGCTGTGAGGGAAGTTAGAACCCAGTTCAAATCTTGACACTCAAACCGCCAACAATGCGTCCTCCCCTCCAGCCCTAAATAACCAGGCTCCCCACCCTCGGATGCATCTTTGCCCCCACCCTCTCCTTCTGGCCCCACGTCAGCCAGGTTCTTCCACCTGAAGAGCTCTTTGTCCTTTACTGCTGCAGAAGTTCTGATCCATACTTCACCACTTACAGCCTCGACTACTGGAACATAGGGCCGTTGCGATAACCACGAAATTGAAATATGACGCTGTTGGCTGAGCCAGAGGATGGCGAGCACCGCAGCAACCACAGCGTTCATTTGTTACGCTTCAGTGCTTGTTAAATGAATAAATTAGTGCTTCAAGTATTCCACAAGCATAACGAGCTGTGTAACGGAACAGATCACCGCGGGCTGTGCGTGACCTGACTTTAGACTTGGAAGCTGCAAGTGTTGCCCTGTTATTTTACTTTACTCACAGGATCCACTTAACTTCTGCTCATCACCGTCAAAGCCTTAAACACCCTGCCCCCTCCCGACCTCTCAGACCTCCTCCCCTGCCTCACCTGAACACGTCGCCTCAGGTCTGCAAATACAACAACACTAAAAACCATCAGGACAAAGCGCCGGGGCCTTTTCTGTTTCTGCAGCCCTCCCTCGCCACATTCCACGCCATCTTTCCAGCAGACCCTCAAAACCCACCTTTTCTGGATTCCCCAGATAACTTTCTTTTTACCAATTACTTTTACTTTTATCTTTCCCTCTGTAAAGCGTCTTGGAGTATTTAGAAAAGCGCTCTATAAATCTAAATTAATATTATTCTTTAAAGAAAAGGTCAGTGGGATCATCGGGCTTCAAACATGTCCTCACAAAGACACCATCGGCCGGACATTTTCTCAAGATCTACAGTCTATGAGGCAAAACAGCTGCACACCACTAAATGTAGTCGGTGTGTATTTGTGTGTGTGTGACTTACGACCTCTGTGTCTCCTGAGCTGTGTAAAACACTGATCTGAGCGCGCTCAGTGTGCTCGGTCTGTTCAGTTCACCCTGCTGAGCTCCAGAGAGTCTTTTCATTCTGCTCTACAGACGCAGTCTGACACATTATCACACACCAACACTGTGTGTGTGTGTGTGTGTGTGTGATGGGAGTAGCTGAGGTTTTGCTCCACTGAAGCGAAGATGACGTTAAATTTATCGTCCGGAGGAGACGGACCGAGGACGGACCGACAGGCAGACGTGTGGGAGGTAGAAAAGAAAGAGATGGAGAGGTTTAAAGGAGAGGGAGGCAGAACTGTGTGTGTTCAGCGCTCTGCTTCTGCACAACGTTAATACTTTAGTGAAACTGGTTTCAAACCAGGGCTGAACGATTTTGAAACGACGTGTAATTGTGATTCAATTTACAATATTAGAGGGAAGAATGTGACGTGTAATCCCCCGGACGTCTCTCCAACGTATTTTATTATCTTGACACATGTCGCCTTAAACAAATATCGCCCCTCATGTGATTTCGATAAGATTGCAATTAATTGTCCTACTTCAAACTGTCCTCTGGGGTTTTATTCTCAGATAGACAAACCTTTTATCATGCAAGAAAAATCTGTGGGTGTTGGAAGCAAAAACAAAATGTGGGTGGGTTTTACTTTAAATGGCTTCGGCTTACAGGATGCCTGTAAAAGGTGATGAACAGTCACTTACAGAGCAGCTTGTTTAGCGACAGTATGTGAGCACGCAGCCACCTGAGCAGCAGGTATGTTGAGATGCTTTGTTTACCTCGCTGTAGGCGCGAGCGGCAGCGTGGCGGTGAGGCGCTCTGCAAAGTGAACAATGTGTTAATTACAGATGGTGAAGTGAGACGGTCCAACATCACCGGTCTTGTTCCACCCACGTTACCAACGGTTCTGATGCCCATTCACAAATTTTAAACATGTTGTGTGAGGTTATTATTTCTCTGTGTGGCCCTGCGATGGAGTGGCGACCTGTCCAGGGTGTACGCCGCCTTTCACCCAATGTCAGCTGGGATTGGCTCCACCCCCCCCGCGAACCTGTACGCAGGATAGGCGGTTGGTGACGGATGGATGGTTGTGTTCACATGTACGACCATTTTATTGCTCTGGTTTTGTTACAAAACAAATTAACTCTAAAATGAAAGGTGGAAAAATGAGAGAAGTCTGACGATATGTTAACGACAACAATAGAAAGTCTGTCCAGAAAAGATGTGGCTGTCGTTTCACTTT
The DNA here is from genome assembly GCA_024633595.2 of Lepomis macrochirus. Taxonomy (NCBI): domain Eukaryota; kingdom Metazoa; phylum Chordata; class Actinopteri; order Centrarchiformes; family Centrarchidae; genus Lepomis; species Lepomis macrochirus. The sequence continues at coordinate 2,788,867 of JALXJV020000023.1, read as the reverse complement.
TATCTGCTCTGATTCCGATTGTACTTTTTGAATCTGGGTTCTGGTTCCTTCACCACATATCTCGACAGCGCTCGGTGACCTTCCTCCTCTTCCTCCTCTTCCTCCTCGTCCCCTTCATGTCTCTAAAGTGAAAGGAGTCTCTGTCCCAGAGGGCCGTCTCTGGTCTCATCTGCAGCCATCGTCGGTTTCCCTTCAGTATAAAAGCTGAACGTCAGCTCACCTGTGTTTTGTACCTGAGATGTTGCTGCTGTTAGCGTTAGCTGGATCTGGGAGAGCGCGACACGTCGAACACGGAGAAGCGTTCCCTCAGATTCACACCGCGTTGAGGAAACGCTTCGTCTTCCTCCTTCGCACCAAACCTCCTCACTCCTCCTCCTTAAAGTCTGGAGCTTTGCTGCAGATCGCCACGGTCCAGGACCAGAACCAGAGAGACTCTCTTCTTCAGGCTTTGTTGACGTAACACATGAGGTGACGTCAGGTCGGCGTAGCAGCTCCTGCAGATCAGAGACACTCTGATGGACTGTGAAATGCAGCTCAGTCAGGAGCTGAGATATGCAGAACGTTAGGAACCGAGGAGCAGAACCCAAACGCACGGGTGTCTGAGATTTGGTTCTTGATACCCAGCCGCCGTCCAACACACAGCGGGTGTTTGACCGGCGGGTTAGTCGTTGGCCCGCTGTGCTGACACAGAGGTCTGGTTGATAGGAATCGAAAGGCTTTGTGTTTTCCTGCTAAAGTCTCACACAGCAGCAGCCTCTGCTTCATCTAATCATTTAGCCTTCGGTGAGAGTGGATGTGGAATAAATCGAGCGTGTTGTGACCGGATGATCTGTTCAGCTCAAATAAAATGTGAGAATATCAACGGGCGACGAACCAGAACGCTCGCCGACATCCACGTATGAACGCTCTCTGCAGAACAATGTGTATTCCACTGAGAGGACAGCACGCACAGCGTTTACTGCGAGACAGGAGCCTTTACCCTGAGCTTTGATGATTTATGTTAGGGGGACTTGCATTTTGTCCCCATAAGGAAGACAAGTCCCCACAGTGTGACTGTGCAAACAGATTCATGTGTCCCCACAACCTGGGTAATACCCCCTGCGCACACACTCTCTCAACCTCATCATAACATTGAACTTTACATGTTGGGATTTATTGAAGTGGATTTGTTCCTGTGTGCGGTCCAGGGTACCACTTTGCAGCAGCTGTTAACATAACACACACACACTGAGCATCCCAAGGTAGCCATTAAGAATAATGGCCTATGGCTGCACGTTGCCATGGCGATTGAAGCGAGGAAAAGAAAGGCAGGTTCAGTGGCGGTGACGAACGGAGGAGGAACTCCAACTGTCCTCGGCTCATCGCAGATTTATCCTCAAATACCGATTCTAGATGCTCAAAAGAAGAAACGGCAGATAGTAAAGTGTACGGACGAGACCTGCTCTGTCGGAGCAGCTCGAAGGGAAAACTGCTGCCGCTTCATAAATAAAATGCACACACACTCCAGTGAACTTTAAAAATAAAAGATAGCTCACGTGAAATCCAGTAAAAACAAACTCTCTTCAAAGTCTTCAAACTGCTCTGTCGCTCTGTCCCCCCTGGTCTCCGAGCTGCACTCATGCTCATACGAGAGAAGCTGACCAGTAAGATCTTTAAATCAGTCCTTAAACATGCCGGGGGCCGGTGCTGAGGTCAAACCTCTGGCTCCTGAGTCGGGATGTCACAAGAACCGAGACTTCGGGACCAAGTCAATGCCAAAAATTCTGAAAACAGGACTGTAGGTACCGGGGATCCAACATGTGGAAGATTGCAGCTTTCCTTCAGCTCCGTGTCCAAGTTTGGATTTCTCCCAGGTCTGGGATCTGTTGGAGAGCTGATCCAGTCAGGCGTTTCACAGTTTGGATCGAATCACCAAAGAAGACGAAGCAGTTTGCAGCTCTGAGAGCTGACCGTCTGGTACTGTAGGAGGAGTAAGGGACCGTCTGAAAAGTGCAAAAAGATCCATTTCAATCATCAGTAACTGTTTTATTTTTTAACATAGAAATCTCAGAGCTCTGGCAGTACAGACACTGGCACCCTCAAACGTTTCACACCTGTAAAAAAAACCCTGTAAAAGCAGGTTAAGAAATGAATTATGCACCTTGGAAGGTTGTAATTTCAACAGCTTGCTCATTTCAGGACAGATGAGATAATAAATCATCTCCTCAGTCCTGGACATCCTCTCACAGTGACGCTCAAATGTTTCAGTTAAAGCAGGACATGCTGAAGTACGTGACGGGGTTTATTGTTTTTATCGTGGTATAAAGTTTGGTATCGACTATCAGATTTGTGGTGCGGTGACGTCCCTGAAGCTGAGCGCAGTCTGGAGCCTTCTGGTGAAACGGTTTAGTGTTTGTACTGATCGTGTAACAACGTGCTGAATGAACACGGCGGCTTTCTTTCTGGTTGTTGGTTATTGTCGTGTTTGTTCTCCTTTGTGGGAGGATGATGAGTTTCCTGCTGGTGATGGGGTGTTGAGCATTGGACATGATGTGTATTCTGCTGTCGTATTGAATTATTCCGGTCGACAGCGATGGGAGACGGGGAGAAGCTAATCCAGGTGAGAGCAGATAAATGTGTAGGACAGATTCAGGTCCGTGTAGCTGCACCAACAGGCGATGTCGAGAAAATGTCTTCAGAGCAGCAGAGGTGGAAGTCAGTCCCACGCTGCTCAAGGACTGATGACAAGGAATCCAGCTGCTGACGGGAACTCGGCTCAGAGTTTTAATTGATTTTAAGCATTTCTTGGAATAATTTGATGAGAGAACATGTTTTGCAGGAGCAAGCTGAGAGCGAATCAGCGTAAAAGAGGGTGGCGAGCAAGAGACTGCCGGACGTGGGTGAGGGCTTAGTGGAATAAAAGGCTGCAGGACGGCGAGCTGACCTCCTTCCTGTCGGACCGGTCAGTAATGTCGCCGCCTCTTGTGTTGTAAAAGAATCTTAACAAATGCACGTGAGAGCAGCTGCTGAATTACCTGCAATGAAAAACAACCTGTTTCTGTCCTCCTACATTAACATATCGTGATCTCTTAAGCTTATGGGTTGAACTTGTGATCAAACAGCAGCTTGTTTCCTCCTCCAGCAGCGACAGAGCAACAGTCCAGGTTTTCTCTCTCTGTTTGGTCTCCACCAGCTGCATCCTGATAATGTATTGAACCTGTCCCTGATGTTTGTTAATCACCTGATATACTTGCTTTTTAACAATGCGTAGGCGTAAACGGGCGTACACTGGCTTAGACTGGTGTCGGTGACGCAACAGCTTGGTTCACATTCTTGCCTGCGTACTTTGCGTGTACCTAGAGGATTAAACATAAATGCACTAGGGGGCAGATCAGGACCGGATCATCCCTCGCCGACACCTCCCAATTTAATCGTAAACAAACCAAACACGGTTTTGTTGTGATTTTAATGAGACGTCTGCAGCCTGGCGCTCGGAGTTTTATTGTATCCCGCCATCATTCTCCTTTTGTAAGTCTGCTGCCGACCTTCTTCTTCTTCATGGCGGCTGCACGCCGCCACCACCTGGGCGGGTGTGTGGAACAGGAGATCGCTGCTGACCTGCCTGTCAGATCGACATGCTGCCCCCACGTTCATGTGCTGTCCATCCGGGCTACGCGAATGTGTAGTTAACCGTATGTTCAGGGCTTCTGTACGTCTGAGATGTTCTGGAGACTTACCTCAGTGTCATGCGTGTGTTTAGCTGCGTGTGTCCATATGAGTTTAAAACCCATGGAGAAGGTGACACACAAGGTGAGGAGGCTGTAGAAAAGCTTGTCCCTGTCTTTTGTTTCCTGACGAATTTTCATGTAGCGAACGGAGGACACGCACAAAGGAAACTGTAAAATCAGACACACACAGGCAGCAGAGAGGGTGAAGTCGTGGTTCGATGTGAGATGAGGGGGCGTTCGTATTCAGCGCGAGCAGGATCAAAGGTGTATGAGGACATTCATGGAAACCTGAAACAACCTGCACCACACACACACACACACACACACACACAGCTGAAACAATAACTGCCGCTCTGAGTAGCTTCAGTCGTGACTGGAAGTTTTCTGACTCATCTACTCAGGAGAGGGATCTCTCTCTCTCTCTCTCTCTCTCTCTCTCTCTCTCTCTCTCTCTCTCTCTCTCTCTCTCTGTTCATATTTCATCTCTCTCTCTCCTTCAGCACTCCCACTCTCTGCAGCTCTCAACCTCGGACCCCCCCCCCTTCCCACCCTCCACCGGCAGCTCTTCAAACTGAAGCTGGTGGTGTCAGGTAGTAAATTAATCAGGACGAGTCACATTGTTCAAGCACATCGAAACTGCAGCTGTGTCCGATTCAAACGGTGCATTGTGTTTTAAGCCTGGATCCACTGGGTCTGTTTTTAAACGAAGCCTCTCAGATCGAACCGGCACAGAGAATCTGTTCACTTTTCAAAATGTAAAAACCTGCGCAGGACTCCTGATTGTAGCTCAGCAAACATAATTAAAGGAGACAAACAAAGCGGAGCACGCGGCAGCACGTCAGGCCGAGAGCCGATTGATCTGGTGGGAGGGGCTTTAACGGACGGCGTCCGGGGTGTGTAATGTCTTGTGATGTTCTCAGCCCTCCTCACACAGCGAGGGCTGTGAAGATGTTCTAGGGATGGCAGCTCATTGCCAACAAAGCTCTGTGCTGCTGTCACAACACTGGAGGGCTTTTTGTCTCTCTGCGCTGCATCTGTCAAAGCTTTTGTGGGAGGGTGGCGCTCCTTAGTCTCTTTAGAATATAAAGGCGTAGTGTTGTCAGCCCTGGAGAGGTCCTCTGTGGTGGTGACTCCCAGGAACCTGAAACTGGCCTCTGCAGCTTCTGTCTCAGCGTTCATGTGGACAGGACTGGGTCTGATCTTCTTGGGTTATTGAGGTCCTGAACCTCTGTCTCTCTTAAGGTTTGTTCTGGTTTGCCCTGAGCAGACGCTGGATTTCGCTGTTCGCCGGCGGTTTCTCATTTGGTCTGAGTTTCATGGGCCGCTGAACCGGTACCTTAAATCCTAGAAAAGCTGCACCACGTAAAATAGAAGTGCTCCAGTCAGGATGGGTCTGGGTCCGGAGCCGGACCATTGTTCGTCTATTAGTGACCTCAACTTCAGAAGAAGAAAAGTTCATGTGGTCATGTGGTGCCGCTTAGGATGTTGCGATAACCGCAAGCCTACCGCAGAGGATGGCGAGCAGCGCAGTCTCCATACTTTACACTTCAGAGCGTGTTAAATAATCTATATTTGATCATAAACCCATTGTAGAGCTTTAAATGGTGATAAAACAGCCTCTGTTCAGGTGGGACTCTCATACTCACAGGATAAAGTCTCTAACCTGCCTCTCAGCTCGCTCTGGGCCCTTTCACTTACCGTAAAGGCTTGAATACGTGTGCACTCCAAATTTAGGCGTGGCTAGCTAAATCGCCTTCTCACAGACGAGTGACAGAAACAGACCCCCCCCAACCTTAAATGTAGCTTCAAAACACAAATTTCAAGCACAAGCGTTGAAGTTGGATGTAAAAATAATTAAGTCAATATAACGTAACGTATTTTGCAAAATATCAAGGTTCCTGTGTGGTGGTTGAGTCTTTTTTCTGCTTGCTTCGTGTTGTCTTCACTCTAAACAGCCTCCGCCATCATCAGAAAACACAAGCTGCCCAAGCTGACCAATCACCACGTAGCATCTCTGTACCCAACGCCTAGTTACGGTTCCGAGGTGGCCCACGTCAGCTGCCCCGGCCTTTATTAGTATGGTTTTTAAGTGCTTTAAAATCAGGTCCTGGAAAAATCCTCATTCTGAGTGATTCATTTATCAACATTTATTTCTGCCTCTAAGCTAAAGTACAGAAATGTCTCACAGAGCCACAGGACACATGGGGATCTATGCGTTCATGAAAGTAATCACTGAAGTTCATGCAGCAGCCGTAGCAACACGTTGCAGTATTTTCTTTCCTTCTTTGCTGTCATAAACTAGGCTGCATGTTGGCTCTTAAAATTCAGCATAATGTGATCTGGGAACACAAATCTCTCAAACATTAGTCATTGGTAATTTTCTTCTTTGCACTTGAGTCATTTTTCTGACAGTCACATGGAGGTGAAGAACGGTGACTCATCCTGTCAGGGTTCAGTTTGTGACTTAATGACACTTTGATGGGACACATTAGCAGAGACGAAGATGTAACACAGCAGCTAGTGGACAGCTTTTCAGACCAGCTCCCATGTCCTCGCTGGAACTCTGTGGTTTGTCGTACACGTTGTCTTTGAACAGCAGCCTTTGAGCTCTGACTGAAAGTCTTTCTTTGTCATTACAGACGCTGTTTGGTTCGGACTGTCTGTGGTTCTTAAATTCTGCTGCACCTCCCGATTTATTCCCTGCAGGTTTTTATATTCAGGTAGTTTCAGATTTATAGCATTTCTTCTTAGAGCAGCAGACGTTGACGGCATTTTCCTTAAAACATCAATCATGCAGCGCGAGGTGTCAGATAAGAAGATCTCTTCTCCTTCAGATATGGATATTTCTCTTCTCAGCTGGGCTCATCCACGTAGAGAGGCAGTCACTTTTTGGTTCTTGGTGATTTGCACCAAAATGTTTTCTGCAGATTTATTTCCTTTTCATTGATAATATCAGCTGTTCGGAGCTGTGTGGTCAGTTATCCCCGGTAGTTGTGTTGGTGCAGAAAGAGAGGTTCACTTGCAAGCCCTCTAAAGAACACGACAAAATACAGAAAGCATTTTCTGATCTGGTTCAGACATCAGATCAGGATCCCAACTGATAGGAGACTGCAGACCAACCCTGGAGAGATTATTGATCTAATCTGGCATGCCCTCCAGGAGAGGCTAGAAAACGTTCCTGGGGAGGGAGACTCTGGACTACCTTGCTTAACCTGCTTCCACTGCGACCCGGCCCTGGCGAAGAAGCAGCAGAAAATGGATGGATAGAGGGAGGGATGATCTGAAGGAGGGCTGTTCCGATCGTTGCTTATCGACGATTAAAGGGATGATCAGCGATTTGGTTTGTCATGTGCCGATATTAAGGCGATTTTAACCAACTCCCAATCAGAACTAAGATGATATAAAAACAGTCTCTAGAATTTAGAATCTAGAATTTCCCATTCTCTGATTTCTTTGAGGCGACACACCACGCCACAATATCAACGCTGACCGCCACATACGTCATAAGTCATTGTGGAGCACAGATTCGCTCTGCACCGCCGCTTGCTTGCTCGCCCCCTCTCCCTCTCACAAACACATTGAAATGTGTTTATAAAAAAACTAATGCATTGAAGGTAACTCTGAGAAGTCTATTTTCTTCACACAACGCCGTTGATGTTGGAGACGGATATGTTAATGTTAGAATACAGCTGGTTTGTCGAGGTTGACACGCTGTTGGCCTACATAGCTGCTATTGTTTGGACCCTCCTTCATTCTGTGGGAAACGCTGAACTGTGCATTTACAGATGATTCTGCTGGTTTCCCTTAAAGTTAATAAGCCTGTTTCCTCCATGCTGGCATTTCACTGACTTGCTGCAATGTAATCCCGCCTCCTGGCGATCAGATCGCCAATCTGTGATCTCAGGTAGCCATGATCTGACTATATGAAAATAGAGACGATCGCCCAACCCAAATCTGAAGCCCTCACTGGTGGGACAACGTCATTTGTCGGAACCGTTAAACTATTTTCTGATGTGACATTGTTAAAGTTGATTAGCTTCTGGCTCCAAAAATTGCTTTTGGTTTGAGGGAGCATCATAGTGGCTAAAATAAACCTGTGATGAGCGTCACAGTGTTAAAGTCTGATGAGTTGTTCCTCCATCCATCCATCCCGACTTCTGACGTCTGTGGACCACCGTCACACCAGATGGCGTTCTGACGATCAACAGTCAGAATTCACACTGATGCTGTCTTTTTCCTTGGAAGGACAGTCTCAGCAAGACAGCATCTCTGCTGAGGGGGCCGACAAAACCTTTAGTGTCGGTCTTTTTCCCCACCTTTACTGGAACCTGCTCCTGAGGTGATGGAGCGGAGTCAGAGCAAGACATAAGTATTTAGCCAAATCTGGGGGAAGCTGCAATGAACAGTGTTTGTTGCTGCATCCATCCAGCTCGACCTCCTTCCTCTGTCAGAGTCTGTCCTCCTCCTTCTCTCCTGTCATCACCACTTTGGCCTCTTGAGGGTGCTGTCACATGAACGTGAACAGGTTTACTTTGGGGTGGTGTTGTAGTCAAGACCGCCCAAACAGAGACCGAGTCAAGACCAAGACCAGTTTATAGAGACAGAGACAAGACCAAGACCAAGACTTTTAGGGGCTGAGACCAGTTCCCCACATTACATGACACACAATAAAATGTGGAACGAGATGATGGGTTCTTCTCAAATTGATCTAAAAGATCCACATTCCCATTAAAACACCCACCCAATGTAAGCGTCTTTATTCAATGCTCCTTTTCCATGTTTACCATCGCAGGGAGGGGGGGCAGCCGTTAACGGGAAGAAGACTTTTTAAATTAGGGTTATTGTCAAGCAAAGCAAAAGCAATTTATTGAAATTCCCAAAGCTGTCGTCTTGACTGGTCTTGAAATAAAATCCCAATGTCCGAGACCGAGACGAGACCAAATCCAAATCCAGTCAGAGACGAGGCCTGAAGACCCGTCTCGAGTTCTACAACACTACTTTGGGGCGTCGCTGCTTCTTGGGTGGTCAAAGCTCACCGACAAAGTGATTTTAAAAATCAAAGCTCTGTTTGGCGGCTTCTCTCTCTCCGTAGTGCTGCATCTCGGTTAGTTAGAGAGCCCGAGCAGCAGCGACCTGTTGAGCCGCCAGGAGCTGCAGCACTGAGGGAGTCTGTGAGCGCAGGATAAGAGTCGCTGTGTGAAATCCGTGGAGAGCTAATGGGACATTTCTCTGATTGATACGAGTCATTTCCTCGCTGTCACACGCTCCCCGGTGTGCAGCTGGAAAACTCCCACGCACTCATAAACTCTCTTATGATACACACACACAACTGTACAGCCCATTACAGTCATGTCTACCGCCGCTATACTGCTGAATCGTGACTTCACATGTTGGCAGTGACGAGTCGTTACGAGTGCCGAGACAACAATAACTCTGCAGCCAATCAAAACAAACAGAAGGTGTATGTATGGGGAGCGGAAAAGAGGATTTGTTGTGCACCATTTCACTCACAGCACCTTGCTTATTGGCTCTGCTCATGACTTATTTTACAAATAAAGACTTTAGCAAACCATCTCTGTCCTCTGCTGCAGTAATGAACTGTGAACGTGGCTGACGGCTCTGCCTCTGCACGCAGCTTCTGTTCAGCCCCAGACGGCAGCTCACATGTGTTTCAGGGCCGTGACACATCCCAAAGTAAATGTCTGACAGCGGTATTTCATTTTTAAACGTACCTCAGCTGAGTCCGGTTTCTCACGGGCAGATGACCAGGGCTCCAGCCGATACGCTCGGGGAGGACGTACATTTATTTATTTGGGGTGAGCTGAAAACAAAACGCTGCTGTTGTTGGCGATGAAATTTACACACACAGTTCTTTTTAAACCTCCTTGACAACATACATGCACAAACGTCTCCGCCGGTATTGACTGTCAGAGCGATGCACAATGGCGTCCCGTGGTGACCCCGCCTTCCTCGTTCCTGAATTTAACCAGACCTCCTTCAGCTTACCAACACCATCCAAACAACCTCCTTTTTTAATGTGTCTGAAGAACATCCAACACGCCTCCACATGTTCTCCTCCTCACAGCATCACAGACACCTTTCTGAATGGCTCTTCACAATTTGGAAATTACATATAAAAGTGTGTTAAAGAGATGTCGTCAGTCCTGGCAGGGAGGCAAGCAGTGCTGGAAAGTACTTATAAGCTAGTTTATACTTCACCCCAACAAGGAAATACTGCACTACATTTATTTTTCACAAAACATACAACTATCTTCTAAAACATGATGCATGGTTCACATGTTATTTAAATGTGTAACTGAGCGCAGAGTCATCTACGTTCACCTTATTTCAATACACCGCTCAAAACCTTTAAGGGAAGACTCACAGTATCACATGAAGTTGAGGGCCGCTCTGACCTCCACGTACTGCTCAGTGGGTGGCTTTGGGTTCCTGCTGGAGTTCGCTCCTCGGTCTCGGTCTCAAACGTAGAGGATTAAATCGCCTGTGCTTTGTCCGATTTATATGTTGACATCCTTCCTTTGATTGGATATAAAATTTGAAACGCAACCAATAACATCAATTTAAAAGTTTCTTAGCGTTAACGGCCGACATCAAAGCTACTCGCTGTGGTACCGCTCCCTCATTGGCTGAGAGAGCTAGCCATGAGATGTGACAGCAGAGAGTGGAGAGTAACGCACCTCCACTTCTATGAAACCTTTGCATAATAAATCAGCGGCTCTGTGTGGCCATAAAGACGTGGCATGTTACTTATAGAGAGCTAATTTTCAGTCTTGTTTTCAACACGAGTATTTACCCCCATGAACGGCCTCCTGCTGAGGCTGCAGCAAACAGATGAAAACACCACAACAGATATTCAGATAAAATTCCTGCATAATGAAATGTAAACAGTGAGACCCTCTGTCTTTATCTCTTTTCTGTCCCTACCCCCCCATCTCTCTTCTTCACCTGTTGGTCTTCAATGGGAACCATGGAAACAGTGTGGTCCTGAGGCAGCTCCGAGCCAATCAGCAGCTGCAGCCTCCTCTGGCTCGGCTCCTGGCGAGATGCTGCCACGTTAATCGTTTGGAGTTGTTTGCGGTGTCAGTATTGTGTGTTGGCTGACACAGCTCTGAGGGTACATTTTATTTTTATTTAACCTTTATTGAACCGGGGGGGAAGACTCAGTGAGATACAATCTCTTATCCAAGGGCGTCCTGGCCAAGCACGGACATAAGACGACACAATACAATCAGAACATTTACCATTTTACCTAAATGCAACAACAACAGCACAATATACAGACCAGGTCACCGAGACGTCTTCATGCAGATAAAAGAATAATGAATGTAAAGAGTCATCTTTAAACTAAACTCTGTAATCAGGGATTTAAACTTGGCAAAAGGCTCCAGCACCTGTTCTGTAAGTGTGAAGAGCTTCTCGCTACGTGTCCCATTCACAGTCTGCTGATTTTCTGATGTTCAGACTCAAACCAGCAGGAACGAGTCGTGACGTCGCCTCTCATTAGAAACAGTAAACCCCTCAGGTAGCTCCACTGCTGTTTATTCTGACTCAGTCCCACGGACGCCGTCCTGCTGTCCCACATGTTGGAGTCATCCGCCACTGAAAGTAGTCCCCAGCAGATGCTCCGTTTCCTCCTGTTGGCCTGATAAAATCTGCAGCGAACAGCCTTTTGAACGTGAAGCTGTTTATGGCTTTAAAGCTTTACGTCTTCAGGAGGAACCAGCAGAGCCCAAGTCCCTCCTCTTCCTGTTCTCCCCCATCGGACCTGATTTTGGCAAAAATATGTACAGCAGTCAACGTCCAGAGACGACATATGTTTTATCCTGTCTGAACTGTGCTCATTCTCCTCCTTCTCCTCCTTACTTTTTATGAGGGAAGGTGAAGATGGACAAACCTCCAGCAGCCTCCTCCACCTGTCACCTCCTTCTTCTAGTGCATCAGCTCAGAAAATCTTCTCCTTTTGTCCCTTCTCCTCCTTCTCCTCTGTTTCTTCTGTTTTCATCTTCTCTTTTCTTCATCTCCTTCTTCTCTACCTTTTTTCTTTAAATCATTTTCTTTTATCTCCTTTTTCTTTCTTATCTCCTCCTTCTCTTCTCCTTTTTGCCGCTGTCTTTTCCTCTTTCTATCTCCTGCTTCTTTCTTGTTCATCTCCTTATCTCTTCAGTCTTAACCTTCTTCTCCTGAGACCAGGAACCTCTCCTCCACCTCCTCCTCCTTTTCCTCTTCTTCTTCTCCCTCCATCTGTTGTACAGAGAAGAAATAAGAACATGAACCTCGTCTTTCTGTTCAGTAACACAGAGTCACAGTGACGACAGACAAAAACAACAACCACCTTTGTCACCTTTTTTCACCCCTGATGAAAATTCAGCCGTCATGTTTATCCCAAATATTAGCAAATATTGACACTCCGCAAACCACGCAGGGTCCTAGACACTCCAGCAAACCACGCAGGGTCCTAGACACTCCGCAAACCACGCAGGGTCCTAGACACCCCACAAACCACGCAGGGTCCTAGACACTCCGCAAACCACGCAGGGTCCTAGACACTCCGCAAACCACGCAGGGTCCTAGACACCCCACAAACCACGCAGGGTCCTAGACACTCCACAAACCGCTCAGGGTCCTAGACACCCCACAAACCGCTCAGGGTCCTAGACACTCCACAAACCACGCAGGGTCCTAGACACCCCACAAACCGCTCAGGGTCCTAGACACTCCGCAAACCACGCAGGGTCCTAGACACCCCACAAACCACGCAGGGTCCTAGACACTCCACAAACCGCTCAGGGTCCTAGACACTCCACAAACCGCTCAGGGTCCTAGACACTCCGCAAACCACGCAGGGTCCTAGACACTCCACAAACCGCTCAGGGTCCTAGACACCCCACAAACCACGCAGGGTCCTAGACACTCCACAAACCGCTCAGGGTCCTAGACACTCCGCAAACCACGCAGGGTCCTAGACACTCCACAAACCACGCAGGGTCCTAGACACTCCACAAACCGCTCAGGGTCCTAGACACTCCGCAAACCACGCAGGGTCCTAGACACTCCGCAAACCACTCAGGGTCCTAAACAGATCAACAGAAAATCAACAAGCAGTTACGATATTTTAATAATTGATGAATCATTTGAAGCACAAACACCAAATCTTGTCGGGTTGCAGCCTCTGCAGGGTGACTGTGTCTGTTTGAAACAGTCACATCTGGCTTCAGGAGCCCCTGATGCGTTTTCTTAACACATTAACATTTTCTGACCTTTTTTAGACCAAATAATTTATCAATCAGTTAATGAATTAAGCAGAAGTGGTCATTATTCCTCAGCCGTTGGCAGAGACGACTTTGATGTCCAAACCTGTTGGTTACCACCTGACACATGTGGACATATTATATGGACAGATACACTCTGTGGCCAGTTTGTCTGGTTTTTCATCCCTGTCACCTTTTAATTAATCAGGTAATTAGAGGTGAAAACAATCATTTGAAACTGTAGTGGATGATGACTTCATCTCTGCAGCAGGAAGCCGGGACTCAAACACTTCCAGCTTTCTGTACAACAACCTGTCAGCCTCTACAGGGAGGATGTTTCGGCAGCTGCAGATCATTACTCCGATCTCCTCCGTGTGATTAGATTGGGCTGCCTAGATTTTTTATTTTTTATTTTGCTGCAGTGACTGTTTCCTCTCGAGCATCAGCTCAGCGTCCCTCACCTCCTCTCGCCTTTTCAAAGCCTGAAGCTGCCGCCCCTCCTCCATCAGGGTTTACATAGCCGTTATTGTGTGTGTGCCTTTTATATCACTGGGCGCACTAACTACCCCCCACATATGCACACACACACATCGAGCCTTGCTTTCCACTCGTCTTGTCAAACATCTCTCTCTCTCTCTCTCGACCACTCACTCACTATCTTGCGCTCTGCTGTGTGTGCGTGTCCACTCGTGAATGTGTGTGCGTGCCGATGCGTCGCGACGGTGCGTTTGCCGGCGAGCAGGTGTTCAGCACAGTGAGCCGGAGCAGCAGACAGAGACGCTCGCTCTCTCTCGCACGCGCGCGCCCAGGACCGAGCATCCCATCCGGGGGCCGCCGGAGTCTCTGCTCCCCCCTCTGGAGATGATCCACAGCTCCAGAGAGCCAGAGGCAGGCAGGAGGCATCAGACAGAGAGATTGAACCCAGCGCAGGAGACTCAGACGCTGGTATAGATCTGCTGCTGATCAGCCTGTTGTACTTCGCCCCGGAGGATCCTCACAGTTCTTCCAGTCTTTCTAGTGAGTATCACTGAAGCCAGAATCTCAGTTTAAAGACACAATCTGTAGGAACAGCAACAGGTTACAGGTTTTTTATTCTACTTTTTGAAGCAACTTTTGAGCCTTGATCTGAAATGTGTCTCATGTGGTCTTTTCTGAAGCAGAATAGCTCATTATTTTGGGATTGTGGTGCAGGTTTGTTGACCAGCTCAGGTGCACCAGGATCCAGTTAAAGCCGAGCTGGACTGTTGGGAGCCACGTTGTCGTCTGTGCTTTGTTGATTTTTGCTGCAGTCCAGCGGGACGTCGGACTGCAGCTGAGTCTTTCAGTCCCTGTTGTTCTTCTTCTTGGAGGAGAAAAAACATCTCTGCTCGCAGAAGACATTAAATCATCAAATGTTTATCGAAGTCTTGATGAGATTAATCTTTTCGCAGCAGTGATGTAACACCACCGAAGCGTTGTTGTTGTGACGATGCTGTGAAGTGACTCCGGGGACAGTTTGATGCGACGGAGCTTTTTCTTTAGAGTGAACGGTTGGATTTTTGGAGTCTTAACTCAGGGACAAAGGTAGATGGAAGGTGTGAGGACTTTCAGGTTCTTTCAGATCTGCTTCCTCTGGTTCTGGTGGGGTTTCACCTGGAAACACCTGTCGAGGAGAGTTTTTTTGTCAGCTGTGGATTTATTGTGGTGAGGTTCTTATCCATCCCTTTCTTCTTCTCTGTGTGTGTCAGGTCTGACAGTAAGATCTCTCGGTTGGCCCAGAAGTGGAACCAGAGGCCGGCAGGAGATGCTCTGATCAAAGACCTGAAGCCCCTGTTTTACACGGGAATACCCGGATCCTCACTCAGCCTGGACAGGTGAACACATACACACCTATTCATGCTGAACCCCACAGAGCTCCTGAAGGCTGCTGCCTTCTGTGTGTGAATGTGACATGTAGTGTAAAGTGCTATGAGAGTTCACAAGTACAGGCCATACACTGTTGTTGTTGCTGTGCAGCATAATGTCCGAAAAGTCTCAGATTTCAGCTTCAGGTCCAGGAAGAAAATGTGACAGCATCCAAAACCTCAGGGAAAAGGATTCTGGGGGGCCAGGGCTCCTCATGGGCCGTGTTAGGGGACTCTCCTGGCTATCAACCGAACTAAAGATATCTGATCCTGATTAAAAGCCAAAGGTGCAAGATGTCAACTACGACTCCCAGGGTGCTTTTCAGTAAGAAAGAGCCAATCATAGAGCTTTGTAGACGCTTAATAAAACAGCAGTTTAGCAGCTGAGGTGTGTTGTTCTACTCCCGTGTTCTTTACCAGTAGAACACCAGTTTACTGCAGGTGAAGAACGTAAGCAGAACCGTTATTTTAAACTGTTAACGGCTAACATACGTGGCCACCTGCACTTAATACACCTGAGCTCTGATTGTAGGAAAGAGGTTAAACCTTTGACCTGAAGGACGTCAGCGGAGGACACATATGTTAATTATATTGCTGACAGCCAATCACAGACGAGCATTTTCTGGTTTGTGTGTTGTTCTGTTGTTTATGTGTCTGCAGTCACAGTCTGCTCGTTGATCATGCAGAAAGTCTCAACGTTCTGACGTTAACTCATTAGCAGTACAGCACACAGAGTACAGAGTACAGCACACAGAGTACAGAGTACAGCACACAGAGTACAGCACACAGAGTACAGCACACAGGGTACAGCGTACAGCACACAGAGTACAGAGTACAGCACACAGAGTACAGAGTACAGCGTACAGAGTACAGCACACAGAGTAACAGAGTACAGCACACAGAGTACAGAGTACAGCACACAGAGTAACAGAGTACAGCACACAGGGTACAGCACACAGGGTACAGCGTACAGGGTACAGCGTACAGCACACAGAGTACAGAGTACAGCACACAGAGTACAGCGTACAGCACACAGAGTACAGAGTACAGCACACAGAGTACAGCACACAGGGTACAGCACACAGGGTACAGCGTACAGCACACAGAGTACAGAGTACAGCACACAGAGTACAGCGTACAGCACACAGAGTACAGAGTACAGCACACAGAGTACAGCACACAGGGTACAGCACACAGGGTACAGCGTACAGCACACAGAGTAACAGAGTACAGCACACAGAGTACAGAGTACAGCACACAGAGTACAGAGTACAGCACACAGAGTAACAGAGTACAGCACACAGAGTACAGCACACAGGGTACAGCACACAGGGTACAGCGTACAGCACACAGAGTACAGAGTACAGCACACAGAGTACAGAGTACAGCGTACAGAGTACAGCACACAGAGTAACAGAGTACAGCACACAGCGTACAGAGTACAGCACACAGAGTACAGCACACAGAGTACAGCGTACAGCACACAGAGTACAGCACACAGGGTACAGCACACAGGGTACAGCGTACAGCACACAGAGTACAGCACACAGAGTACAGCGTACAGCACACAGAGTACAGAGTACAGCACACAGAGTACAGCACACAGAGTACAGCACACAGGGTACAGCACACAGGGTACAGCGTACAGCACACAGAGTACAGCGTACAGCACACAGAGTACAGAGTACAGCACACAGAGTACAGCGTACAGCACACAGAGTACAGAGTACAGCACACAGAGTACAGCACACAGGGTACAGCACACAGGGTACAGCTGCACAGCACACAGAGTAACAGAGTACAGCACACAGAGTACAGAGTACAGCACACAGAGTACAGAGTACAGCACACAGAGTAACAGAGTACAGCACACAGAGTACAGCACACAGGGTACAGCACACAGGGTACAGCGTACAGCACACAGAGTACAGAGTACAGCACACAGAGTACAGAGTACAGCGTACAGAGTACAGCACACAGAGTAACAGAGTACAGCACACAGAGTACAGAGTACAGCACACAGAGTAACAGAGTACAGCACACAGAGTACAGCACACAGAGTACAGCACACAGAGTACAGCACACAGAGTACAGAGTACAGCGTACAGAGTACAGCACACAGAGTAACAGAGTACAGCACACAGAGTACAGCACACAGAGTACAGAGTACAGCGCACAGAGTAACAGAGTACAGCACACAGAGTACAGAGTACAGAGTACAGCACACAGAGTACAGAACACAGAGTACAGCACACAGGGTACAGCGTACAGCACACAGAGTAACAGAGTACAGCACACAGGGTACAGCGTACAGCACACAGGGTACAGCGTACAGTCCACAGGGTACAGCGTACAGCCCACAGGGTACAGCGTACAGCCCACAGGGTACAGCGTACAGCCCACAGGGTACAGCGTACAGCCCACAGGGTACAGGGTACAGCGTACAGGTTACAGCACACAGGTTACAGCGTACAGCACACAGGGTACAGCATACAGGTTACAGCACACAGGGTACAGCGTACAGCACACAGGGTACAGCGTACAGCACACAGAGTAACAGCGTACAGCACACAGGGTACAGCGTGCAGCACACAGGGTACAGCGTGCAACCCACAGGGTACAGCGTGCAGCCCACAGGGTACAGCGATGCAGCCCACAGGGTACAGCGTACAGCCCACAGGGTACAGGGTACAGCGTACAGGTTACAGCACACAGGTTACAGCGTACAGCACACAGGGTACAGCATACAGGTTACAGCACACAGGGTACAGCGTACAGCACACAGGGTACAGCGTACAGGTTACAGCGTACAGTCCACAGGGTACAGCGTACAGGTTACAGCACACAGGTTACAGCGTACAGCACACAGGGTACAGCGTACAATACACAGGGTACAGCGTACAATACACAGGGTACAGCGTACAGCCCACAGGGTACAGCGTACAATACACAGGGTACAGCGTACAATACACAGGGTACAGCGTACAATACACAGGGTACAGCGTACAGCACACAGGGTACAGCGTACAGCCCACAGGGTACCGCGTACAGCACTCAGGGTACAGTGTACAGGTTACAGCACACAGGTTACAGCATACAGCACACAGGGTACAGCGTACAGGTTACAGCACACAGGGTACAGCGTACAGGGTACAGTGTACAGGTTACAGCACACAGGTTACAGCATACAGCACACAGGGTACAGCGTACAGGTTACAGCACACAGGGTACAGCGTACAGGTTACAGCACACAGGTTACAGCATACAGCCCACAGGGTACAGCGTACAGCCCACAGGGTACAGCGTACAGCCCACAGGGTACAGCGTACAGCACACAGGGTACAGCGTACAGCCCACAGGGTACAGCGTACAGCACACAGGGTACAGTGTACAGGTTACAGCACACAGGTTACAGCATACAGCACACAGGGTACAGCGTACAGGTTACAGCACACAGGGTACAGCGTACAGGTTACAGCACACAGGTTACAGCATACAGCCCACAGGGTACAGCGTACAGCCCACAGGGTACAGCGTACAGCACACAGGGTACAGCGTACAGGTTACAGCGTACAGTACACACGGTACAGCGTACAGCACACAGGGTACAGCGTACAGCACACAGGGTACAGCGTACAGGTTACAGCGTACAGTCCACAGGGTACAACGTACAGTCCACAGGGTACAGCGTACAGGTTACAGCACACAGGTTACAGCGTACAGCACACAGGGTACAGCGTACAATACACAGGGTACAGCGTACAGCCCACAGGGTACAGCGTACAGCCCACAGAGTACAGCGTACAGCACACAGAGTACAGCGTACAGACTACAGCGTACAGCGTACAGACTACAGCGTACAGCACACAGAGTACAGAGTACAGCCCACAGGGTACAGCGTACAGCACACAGGGTACAGCGTACAGCCCACAGCGTACAGCCCACAGGGTACAGCGTACAGACTACAGCGTACAGACTACAGCGTACAGCACACAGAGTACAGAGTACAGCACACAGAGTACAGCACACAGGTTACAGCGTACAGCCCACAGGGTACAGCGTACAGACCACAGGGTACAGCGTACAGCCCACAGAGTACAGCGTACAGCACACAGAGTACAGAGTACAGCGTACAGACTACAGACTACAGCGTACAGCGTACAGACTACAGCGTACAGCACACAGAGTACAGAGTACAGTCCACAGGGTACAGCGTACAGGTTACAGCACACAGGTTACAGCGTACAGCACACAGGGTACAGCGTACAGGGTACAGCGTACAGCACACAGGGTACAGCGTACAGGGTACAGCGTACAGGTTACAGCGTACAGTCCACAGGGTACAACGTACAGCCCACAGGGTACAGCGTACAGGGTACAGCGTACAGGTTACAGCGTACAGGTTACAGCGTACAGTCCACAGGGTACAGCGTACAGGTTACAGCACACAGGTTACAGTGTACAGCACGCAGGGTACAGCGTACAATACACAGAGTACAGAGTACAGCGTACAGAGTACAGCGTACAGCACACAGGGTACAGAGTACAGCACACAGGGTACAACGTACAGTCCACAGGGTACAGAGTACAGCGTACAGCACACAGGGTACAGAGTACAGCACACAGGGTACAACGTACAGTCCACAGGGTACAGCGTACAGGTTACAGCACACAGGGTACAGCGTACAGCCCACAGGGTACAGCGTACAGCACACAGAGTACAGCGTACAGAGTACAGCGTACAGCACACAGGGTACAGCACACAGGGTACAGAGTACAGCACACAGGGTACAGAGTACAGCACACAGGGTACAGCGTACAGCCCACAGGGTACAGCGTACAGGTTACAGCGTACAGTCCACAGGGTACAGCGTACAGTCCACAGGGTACAGCGTACAGGTTACAGCACACAGGTTACAGCGTACAGCACGCAGGGTACAGCGTACAATACACAGAGTACAGCGTACAGCACACAGGGTACAGCGTACAGCCCACAGGGTACAGCGTACAGTCCACAGGGTACAGCGTACAGGTTACAGCACACAGGGTACAGCGTACAGCCCACAGGGTACAGCGTACAGCACACAGAGTACAGCGTACAGCACACAGGGTACAGAGTACAGCACACAGGGTACAGCACACAGAGTACAGCACACAGGGTACAGCGTACAGCCCACAGGGTACAGCGTACAGTACACAGCGTACAGGGTACAGCGTACAGCGTACAGCACACAGAGTACAGAGTACAGCACACAGGGTACAGCGTACAGCACACAGGGTACAGCGTACAGCCCACAGGGTACAGCGTACAGCCCACAGGGTACAGCGTACAGTACACAGGGTACAGCGTACAGTACAAAGGGTACAGCGTACAGCACACAGTGTACAGCACACAGGGTACAGCTTACAGTACACAGCATACAGCGTACAGGTTACAGCGTACAGCAAACAGCACACAGGGTACAGCGTACAGGGTACAGGTTACAGCGTACAGGTTACAGCGTACAGCAAACAGCACACAGGGTACAGGGTACAGCGTACAGGTTACAGCGTACAGGTTACAGCGTACAGCAAACAGCACACAGGGTACAGCGTACAATACACAGGGTACAGCGTACAGCACCACAGGGTACAGCGTACAGCACACAGGGTACAGCACACAGGGTACAGCACACAGGGTACAGCACACAGAGTACAGCACACAGGGTACAGCGTACAGCACACAGGGTACAGCGTACAGCACACAGGGTACAGAGTACAGCACACAGGGTACAGAGTACAGCACACAGGGTACAGCGTACAGCACACAGGGTACAGCGTACAGCCACAGGGTACAGCGTACAGCCACAGGGTACAGCGTACAGCAAACAGCACACAGGGTACAGAGTACAGCGCTACAGGGTACAGCGATACAGGTTACAGCGTGCAACAAACAGCACACAGGGTACAGCGTGCAGGGTACAGCGATACAGGTTACAGCGTACAGCAAACAGCACACAGGGTACAGCGTACAATACACAGGGTACAGCGTACAGCCCACAGGGTACAGCGTACAGAGTACAGCACACAGAGTACAGCACACATGGTACAGAGTACAGCACACAGGGTACAGAGTACATCACACAGGGTACAGAGTACAGCACACAGGGTACAGCGTACAGCACACAGGGTACAGCGTACAGCACACAGGGTACAGCGTACAGGTTACAGCACACAGGGTACAGCGTACAGGGTACAGCGTACAGCACACAGGGTACAGCATACAGTACACAGGGTACAGCGTACAGTGCATGGTTTCTACAGGTCCTTGAAAAGTCTGGAATCTAACTTGTTGATCCCTGCAGAGTTTGTTATGTGTGTGTTGTACACCTGTAGTCTTTATACAGCTGAGTTCTACCCTGATGTGTGTGTTTAGCGTCAGAATGACTGATTGGGCTGCGGGGGGCGCTGCAGTCACAAACCAAACAGGCTCGATGTGTTGGACCCTGAAGGTCTCATTACTGGAAGACAACATGTTTCTTTTATTGTTCTCTGAGGTACAGCCTGTACTGTACTGATCTTTAAAGATCAGCTGACGACAACTGATGACCCTTTCACAGTCTGAATCACACAAATCAGGTGGCTTCTTTCAGCCTCTTCTGTCTGCACACAGTGTTCATCGCTGCAGTGGAGCAGTGCTGCTTATACAGTAACACCTAATACGTTTGAAACTTAATTCCACCTGAGCTTTGTAGCAACACAAGAAGGAAACATTTCTTAAGAACACATCTGTAAAAGCACAACATGTTTAGGCTGAGTGCATTTCATTTAGTGTTACCTGCAGGATCGCCTCGTCTGCCTCCTCACGTCCGGCTGCTAGAAGCATCTCCACAGAGAATATTCTACTTTTGCCACATCAAGCTGCAGACAGCAGATCGAACAGGACAGGAAATCTAACACATCAACAAAATCTGAACACGTTAGAAAAATCGGACAAAACGCTCTGATTCTGAAATCCTCCCCGTGGACATGCAGCCGTGCAGACAAATCCTGGAGCATTTTAACAACAAGCCAACAACGTGCTCCGCTCCTGAAACGTGTCTGAGATGCTTCCAGTGGAAGCTGAGGACGGAACAAACCCGTGGCGCGTCAGTGGACTTTCCGGGACAGTCGACCATCTTTAAAGTAGAGGGTTAGTCTTTAAAAACTAACAGGAGCTGCTCCTTGTCACCGGGATGAAAGAGAGATTAAACATCCAGCGATGAAGTGACTTTTTTTTACCCACAAGGTCAAAGGTCAAAGTCAGTGTGACCTCACAGTGTCCTGGAAAACTCTTTTTTTCGCCGTTATTCAGGGCTGCTGCTAACGATTATTTTCATTGTCGTTTAATCTGTTGATCATTTTCACGATTAATCGATTAGTTCGGTCAGTAAATTGTCGATCAGTGTTTCCCAAAAGCCAAAGATGACGTCTTCAAATGTCTCGATTTCTCCACAAAATGAGCCGTTATGTTTTTATTACTTTAGAATGAGGTCCTCTTAAAGTTAAGTCAGTTTATCTGCTCTGATAATGTTAATCAGTCACATCTTTGTAGCAGCGTCCATGTTGATTCCATATTCTCACTTCAGATCACATGAACTCACACTGAAGAACAGCTTCACAACTTGGGAAACGGGACCATGCGAGGGGCACTTGAATGCACCGTGAGCTGCCGGTTGCAGTTTGCAATCCTCGCCACAAGATGTCACTAAAACACACTGAACCTTTAAGAAGAATAGTTGCCTATTAATGAAAAAGTTAACAACTTATCGCTCAGTCGTCGCAGCTCTGCCGTGATTCATCTCCATAACTTGGCAGCAGAGGGCGAGGTTGTGACCATATTTGACAGCTGATCAGGTGACACTTTTGACTCAAACGTCTCAAAATATTTTTTTAGTCGTGTTTAAAGAATTGGGCGATTCTAGATGAGAAACGTAGTTGCTTTGTGTCGCTCTGTCCTCCGTTTCCATCACTGTGCACTGCTTTCACAAACCGCCTCTCAGGCCGTTTTAGCTTTTAGACCTAATTTCTTTGTGATTTAATTTGGCTGCAAAGAGAGAGAGGCTCCACATGATGCAGGCTCATGTCTTTACCTAATTAACAGGATCAAGGGTTGTAGCCTTTATGCTCAGTTAAGCAGCGTTTTAAAGGCTTAATTAAAAAAAAGACGTGGTTGGAGCTAATGTTTTTTGTGTATTGCTGTTAAATGACCTTATAATTTGCACGTTTTGACAAATTAACCTAGGTCTCAGTTCTGATTCTTCTTATTGAATCCGGTTCTTATTGAATCTTGTTTCTGAGTCCAAAACCTGCACCCCAGATCTTGCTGCTTCCTCCGTCGCACCAAACCTCCTTACTGCAGCAGGTGCATTTTGCTGTGGCGTTCTCTGTTTTTTAGTGAAGCTGAGCCAGACTTTGGAGCGTTTGCTGCAGTCCGCCACGGTCCAGGACCGGAAACAGAAGGACTCTCTTCTTCAGGCTTTGTTGACGTAACACATGAGGTGAGGTCAGGTCGGCGTAGCAGCTCCTGGCAGATCAGAAACTCTCTGATGGACTGTAAAATGCTCACTGTTGGTCATTACGCAGGAAGTTAGGAGCCTAGATGCAGAATCCAAACGCAGGGGTCTTGGAGATTTGGTATCTGGTCCTGATACCCAACCCTTGGACTACTTTGATTATTTCTTCATTATTCTCCACGGCGCATGTGTGGGCTCGTGTGTGTTGACTGTAGCTGCTCTAAACTAATTGCCCCCTGTGGGATTAATAGAGTTGTTGTTTTAACGGACATGCTCCACATCGTTAGTTCGATTCTCCATCAGTTCGATCCTTCAGTTCATTTTATGGAAACAACGAGCACAAAAGGAACATTCTGAAGTCTGGCGCCGAGCTGATCGTGGTCCTGCAGCTCCAGCTGGTCAGAATCCGTCTTTACGTAGTAATAAAGTAGCTGATTCACCTGTGATACTCGTTCATTGATCAGTCCAACCGTGCGTATTCACTGGAATCAAACATGCTGCAGTGAGAACTTCAGTTCCCTCACTACAGATTGTACCCGGGTCAGATATGGACGGAGCCGCAGCCTCTGAGCTTCACAGGGTTATTGATGGGTTTGTGTTTCGTGTTAATGGCAGAGATCGTTAGTCTCTTTGTGAACCCAGAGAGCTAATAGTGAACTGATAAATGAGGGTTTTAACATGAAGCTGCTTTTAACGAGAAGTCCCTGAATATTTCATTATGTTGGATAGCAAAGTGTCAGACATTAAGGGGCTGAAAAATAAGATGTAATGTTTGGTCTTCTGCACTAAAAACAAAATGAATATTTTAGGGAAAGCTGCGTTTTCACAAACAATTAAAACACACACACACACGTTAAACAGGGAGTTAAACAGCACAATTACAAAAGCAATTTGTTTCTTTTTAATAATTTAAAGCCTCTTGTGGGCGGGTGGGTTGAATCCTCAGATTGAAGAAGTGATATTTGCATCAATTTCTGAACAAACACACGGCTGTCCGTAAAGCCTTTTTGTTTGTGCTGCCTTCCAGCCTCAAAGTGTCAAAGTGGGCGTCAATTACCAGAACTGAACGTCTGCAGGTGCAGCACGATGGATACAGTCTGTTTTATTCTGTCAGCCGAGGGCTAATCATGATCAGCAGCGCGGCGCAGAGGCGAGGTGTAGCCCAGCGTTACATCTTCAACGTACGGCAGGTAGCAGGAAATGTGGCGGCTTCATGTGACTGCTGATGCTTCACCGCGCTGCAGCTTTGTCGACACACAGCGACGGAAAGCCGCTCAGTACTAACAGTAGATTCTTCTACATGTTACATCACAAATCTTTATGTCTCTCAAGATCAAGCTGCTGTGTCTTAAATCCCCTGAAAACATGGTGTTTAGTGCAGTAAGCATATCAAAGTATCGTATTTCATCTTTAAAAAGTAAGAACTGACCCACGTTTACGCTAAAGCTTTGTACTTTACTCCTCTTCAGGTGTGGGGCTGTTAGGATACAACTCTTTTACGCTGTCTATGTTTTCTTATGCTCTTTTACATTTTGTCACACACACACACACGTCCTTTATACTCTGTGGATTTTGCATTTGGTTTAAATCTTGAAAATTATGAAATGGTTGATATTTTTGATCAGAGTAACCTTTTTTTAAGTGATTTTAGGAAAACAATATTTATAGCAGATTTTTATGCATGTACATATTTTCCCAAAGGTGTTCAGAGGGTGTAAAATTTTAAATCTGACACTACATAAGAAATAGCAATGCGATCAAATTAATTTTGTTGGTAATCTTTGACATAATTACCACCAAAGCCCCATCACCTACTATTTATTTTATGGGAAATTAAAATAAATAAACTGGCATTGAAAGGGTTAAAATCCCAAACATTATTAAATGTTTGGGGTTTTTGAGCAGATTAATGAAAAAATGCAAAAAACATATTGATGTATAATGATGTTACAGCAGATTTTTGTTTATGTACATTTTTGCCACAAACGTGTCCAGAGGTGTAAAGTTTGAGGAGGAGCTAAGGATTAACAATAATTTAAGTAATAGTACCAGTTTGAATTGAGAAAGAAGCACTAACATGTGCTATGATGTCCGAAAAAAGAAAAATCAAATAACTTGTTTAGAGACAGTAAAGCTAATAATAATAATTGGTATGTTTAAAGAGATTTCACGTGACATGGTGCAAAATGACCTGCGTGGCTTCCAGGTGACATCTGTCATCTCGTTAATTATGACAGCAGAGTTTAATTAAATTGAGTCCAGTTTTAATTAAATAGTGCCAATTCATAACAAACGTATGTCATTGCACTTTTCGATGAGCAAGAAGTTGGCCGCAGTGATAAAGAAAAACTTTTAGAGAGGGTGTCGAGCAGGAACACGGGGACAGCAAGAAGCCCGCAACCACAGATCCAGACCCCGCAGCTCCAAAGGCAAGTTAATCTGCACAGCTCATTTCAGCAACAAGGCAATTCAGAGTGCTTTACATAAAACATGAAAGCAACAGAGAGAAATTAAAAAAACCCATAATACAACAGGCTAATTTACATAACTCTAATGGGAATAATCAGGTTTATCACCTTTCCTTGTTTGTAGTTTCTCATTCCCTGTATCTCACACCAGTCAAACCTCATACAATATTTATTTTGTCTTATTCAAAATCGTCACCGTGAATCCAGGTTGTTTGCACCACAGTCTTAGCAAAAGCACTAAGAACAGCGGAGGAAAACGTTCAGCCCTACTCGACCCTGTTAAGAATCAGTCTGACTCTGAATGAGAGAGAAGAAACCAACTGAGTTTCAACAGCAAGAAATAAAAAAACAGGACAGTAAAATTGTATAATAAAAGAATCAAATGGAGAATAAAAACAGGTAATCTGGCTTTTTTTCTGGAGCCATCGCAGAAAGTGACAGAAGAAGAGTTGAGGGGTGAGGAAGCACACGACCACGGGAAAGGGAAGAAGTCGAGTTAGTAACATGCTTTAATGTGATGAGGTTGCACTCAGAGAGAGAGAGAGAAGAGGAGAGAGGAGCTCAGTGCATCATGGGAAATCCCCCGGCAGTCTAGGCCTATAGCAGCATAACTAAGGGATGGTTCAGGACTCACCTGAGCCAGCCCTAACTATAAGCTTTATCAAAAAGGGAAGTGCAGACTGTGTCAGCCTCCTGAACCCAAAGCAGCGTATTAATAAATTAGTACGGATCGTTCAGGGCTTTGCAGGAGATTTATTGGAGTTTCAGTGCTGCAATGAGACGTGAAACCGTTTTCACTACGTTGTTTAAAAGAATAAACATTGAAGGATCAAGACGACTTTTTTCTTTTCCCTGAACAGTTTTATGTTTTACCATTTTTTATATAAATCTATTGAACACCGTCTGCATCCAGCTGTGCTAAATAATCATCACCGGCGTTTTGGATCAATCTCCAGGCAGATTTAATTCTGTATTGAGATTCAATAAAGAGCCATCACCGTGAGGTATCATTAACACAGCGCAGAGCGACTGAGCCAATCAGCAGCAGTGTGTTGACCGTGAGAAGTCCTGCTGGGAGCCCAACAATCAGGTGAAGCAGCAATTTCCATCTGACGCCCGCTAACGGCCCGACGCCGCAGGTGTGTTCCCTGCAGCAGCAGCCCCGGCGCTTCTCCGGGGGTGTTTTCACATCACGACGATGATTGTGAGATGGAGGCATGCGTCCAAAGAGTTGCTTGCAATAATAACTTAAGTGCTTTTATTTGCTGCAGAGAGAATAAGGCCTCGTGTACAAATAACATGAAAATACAGGATTGAAAGTGTAATGGGAGGACATGATGTAACACGTGTAGTGCAGAGAAAACACACCGTGTGATCTAAGACTAGTTATTAATACACAGCAACAGAAGAGTCCAGGGCAGGTTCATTTCAGCAACAAGGCAATTCAGAGTGTCTTACATCAAACACGAAAGCAAGACAGAGAACTACAGTATCTCAGTGAGTCAGTCTACCTCTGACTGAACTGACAGCTTTTCTGGGAGTTTGTTCGATATATGGAGCATATAAACTGAACGCTGCTTCTCCAGGTTTAGTTTTAGACCTGATCCCAGACCACCTGAGAGGTCCGGATGGTTCATAACGAATCAGAAGATCAGAATTCATTCAGCGCTTTTTAAACCAACAGCAGGATTTTAAAATCACTTCTCCTCAGAACTGGACTGATGTGACCCACTTGGTTGTGCTTGGTAAGGACTCGAGCAGGGGCGTTCTGAATCGGCTGCAGCAGTCTGATCCAGGTTTTAAGGAGCCCTGTAAAGACACCGTTGCAGTAGTCGAGTCGCATGGACAAGTCTTTCCAGGTCCTGCCGAGACACAAGTCCTTTAATCTTTGAAATATTCTTCAGGTGCCAGCAGGCTGACGCGTCTTAATGTGGCTGCTTAAATTCAGGTCTGAGTCCAGGACCAAGACCTCTGGCTTGGTCTGTGGTTCTTAACATTAATGGTTGAAGATGAGTTCTGCCTTCGCTCCAGTGTAGACACGTGGCCACAGCCGTATGCAGCTCTACACATCCAGTAACATTATGTTTGTATTAGGTGATTGATGCAGTCCTTAGTCTGCTGATCGTGTACAGAACCTCCATAATTTATTGAGTTAGTGGAACAAATCTCAGAGAACAACACAACCTCTTGTTGCTGTGGGCAAGCTTTTATCTTTCAGAAGAAACGTGTAGCTTTCTGACTCAGATATAATGATGAAACATCAGAGGCTTGGAGTAAAGTGCACAGGCTGATGATGTCTGTACGAACAGGGAGGATGAGACGATGAATGCTCTGCAGGCTGCCTCATTTACAGAGCAGCAGCAGCTTCAATCCAGCCCACTTTAAGACCGGTTGCACTCCACTTCCAGCTAAGTGCACGGAGAGAGCCGTCTCTTCAGGTCCTCTTCGGGGAACCAGCTCAACCCCCTGCAGTTTGCTTACGTGTCTCAGGGGAACCGAGGACGCGGCTCTCACCACATAGCTTCACCTACAACAACCAAAACCCGTTTTAGCTTTTAAAGAGCTCACATTCTGCCTTTTGGCTTCTTCCCTCTCCTTTATTGTGTAGACGATATTTCTAGATGGATAGTGTCTCACTGATCGCTTTAGAAGCTTCCAAACTGGCCGACCGCCCTCGGAGAGTTTCAATCAACGGGTTCTACTCAGATGAGCTTGTTTTAGACACCAGGGTGCTGTCAGCACCGCTGTTTTCCACTTACACTGATGAAATGACCGTCCACAGCAGGAACCAAGCTGTTGGAATATGCTGTTCGCTGTATTTCAGAACTTGTCAGGAAAATTAACTGGAAATGAATGTGGCCTTTAAAAAACAACTAACCAACAAATCCAAGTGGAACTAATAACACTCTCCCTGTCAAACTCAGCAAACAGCTTGGAGGAAGTCTAGAACATTTTAAATACTCTGGAACAATCATTGATCAGACCCTGACTTTTAGTTTTTAATCAGGAAGCTGAGGAGCTTTGGAGCAGCCAACACGTACTGCAGACGGCTTCCAGAAACTGTTCTGAAAGCCTTTAATCATTTCACATAACAGCAGCCTGAGTGTAAAAAGCAAGCTGTCAAGTTGTTGACAGTCTGTCAGAGTCACCAAAGCAAATTCCCAGATGTGTAGAAACGACTTGGCAGTAAAGATGTTCCTGATTGTGATCCTCAGTTTGAGCTGCACCTGTTTCAACGTCTATTCGGGGTCCCGGGGGCCAACTGGAACATACATGATCGTCGTCTGTTTACCCTACTCCATAATTAACTTCATCAGGGGACACTTGCTATTTAAAAACTCTTTCTATTTGGCTGCAGCTATCGATCGTTTTATTAATCGAGTATTCTGCACATTATTCAATTGATTCATCGCAATAAGAAATCCTTTAGCTTCGAGCCTCCTCTTCCTCCTCGCTATTTTCTCTGCCTTCTTCTATTTTGTCACTTCTAATACTTCTAACCATCAAATCACATTGTAAGAGCGTTGTGAGACAGGAATAAATTTCCCTGGGGGTAATATCTTGCTGATCTTGGTGCCATATAGCAGAGTGTCGGTCACCTCGCTGCACAGCCAGCCGCTAACAGCAGCTTTTTGGTCTGAGCAAGCTAGCAGAGCAGAGTTACCGCTGCACTGTAGTGACGTTAGAAAGCAACATGAAAAACAGCTGCAGGCATCCGACACACTGCGTCCGTTAGTTAGCTTCAGATGAGGCTCACCTTCAGTTTCTCCCGACTGTCCCGCAGGATCACAACGTTTGTCCAACATCACAGAGCCTGATAGCCATATTAGCTGGGCAACATGCTAATGGCAAGTTAGCTAACCTTTACTAATAAACAGGAAAACAACACAAAACATAGCAACACTTACAGCTTCTAAGGTTGAAGTCGGGTCACGTACAGCTCAGGCCGTCCGTCCTTGAACCGGTGCAGAGCTCGTTACCGCTGTGGAACGTATTTCAGAACTTAAGAGCTACGTTATGAATTGAACGCGCTCTGAAGTGCACAGTACGAACACCGCGCTTGTGGCGGTGCTTGCCATCCTCGGTGGGAGGCTTGGCCAATTAAATTTTAAAGCGACAGCCCTCGCAACATTATATAGTTATGTGGATTAAACAAAGAATTCGCATCCATGCTTTTTAGTTATCAAATCTCTCGAGATTATCAATGAACCGTTTCAGCCCTAATTATTTATAGAACTTAGTTCTACAAAGTACAATATTTGTTTGTCATTATAAGCTACACTAAGTGTGTATTAAAGACGGTTACATATAAAATAACTTATCAGCTGCTACCTGCCCATTTGCATACTGTATATTCTGTATGTGTAAGCCAGAGATAAATTTCCTCTGAGCTGGTTAGTACAGTGTTTTTCTTGCTCCTCATCAGCTCATGCTCTTCCTCTTAAAGACGAATGCAGTCCCGTAGATTTTACGTCTGCTGCACGTCCCTGTATCGAGCAGCTGCTTTACTTCAGACCCCCCGCGGGCGCTGCTTTTGACAGACTTGTCATTTCAGAGACACGTTGAATTTGTCCGAGCGTGACGCAGGCAATGAGCCGGGACGACAGCGTGCCATTTAAGGTGCCGGATGAAAAAAATGAAGCAATCTTTTGTGACAATGAAAGGGCGAAAGGCCTCAGAGGCGAGAGACGGGAACGCCGAGCAGTCAGAAGACCAGGGGCTGTTTCCTGATTCTCTACATGGAAACCCTTTGATTTAATCATTGATGTTATAATAGCTCCGAGAGGCCGGGGCTGAATAATGTTCTGTCCCGCCATCTGGGTCATCGGTTTTTATTGTTCGTGGCAGCAGAGTATCTTAGACTTCCTGTTCTCCAACTACAAGCCTGGCTGATGTGCTGGGATCGCCTGCAACTCTGGATACATAACCTGGGTCTGACCCAGTGTCTCCTCCCAGTGCTCCCAGTCAGCTGCTCATCGGCCCACGAGAGCTCAGACTAATCTTTTTATTTTGGAGTTACGTTTGCTTTCACACCTGACCTGTTTGGTTTGTTGGGGAAGATGATGTTGCTGATTTGGTGTTGACGTCTCCAGCAGTGCTTTTCATCCTAACTCGTTCAGATTAAACAAACGTTGGTCTGTTCGTCTCTTTGAATCATTTTGCTTGGTGTGGCAGATCTGAACAAACCATCAGAGACCCTTCAGATTGTTCTGTCTGTACCTTTACTAGGTGCCGTCACTCACCTTGATTAGATTTTCCTGTGTGGGTCCATATTAGGCTGGTGATGAGTTACCTGTCAGTCCACGTGGCCTTGTGGTTTCTGCTCTCGCTTCTTTTGGGACACGTCGGATCTCTTTTCTTAGCTCGGTCCGAACAACAGGTGTGGAAGCGGTGTTTATCAAAGGAACTATAACTTTGTCTCTGCATAAGTAAAACAGCTCTGTGAAACGGGCACCTGAGTGCGACCAAAAACCTGTTGAGTGCAACGCCATTTTGTTCTTGGCAGCATCTCGCTCTCTCTGTGTTTTCCCCACCTGTGGAAGAAGCTGAGAGCCAATCAAAGGCTGAGAAGGGGCGCTGGATTTGTACTCGTGCAGTGACTTGACGCAGGTACCTGTGGCGCTGGCAACGCGCATGCCCTCGCATTTATACTTGCCTGTTGGTGGTCTTCTCCTGAAAGACAGCGCCGTGCGTGAGGAGGGTTACTTCAGCCGGGTCGCTGGACTTCAGGACTGGTGTCAGGAAGGTCCGGTGGAAATGAATGTGGCCAAACTAAAACAAAACCCAGTGGAAGAAGTAACACCCGCCCTGGCAGACTCAGAAACCAGCCGGAGGAAAGGTTGAACATTTTAAGTACTCGGGAATCAGACCGTAGCTTTTAATGAGAGCCAGCATGCACTTGTGTGGAAACAGCAAAATAAAGCTCTCTGGAGTTGTTGACACTGCGGGGAAGATGATTGGCAGCGATGTGTTTGACCGGCTAAACGTAACGTCATGCGTCACACCCACTAAATACACACCGAGTCAACAAAGCAAGTCGCCGCATGTGTGAAAACTACTTCCTGCTTCTGATCTTCAGTTTGAGCGTCTCCTGTCTCAACATAAAACCGGAACACACAGCGGTCGTCTTTTATTCACTAAGCCGTGCAGAGGTCGAACACAGAACGACAGCATCAGAGGACACGCTCAGAACAAAGCATCCACCGCTCGACAGCCGCCGGCGTGGCCGCTAGTAAACTTGACTTCAAAGCAAAGAGCACTTCCTGCGATGCTGCCAAGCCGGCCAATCACAGTTCTTACTGTCATCCGTGGCCGCGGCGTGTAGGTGCGTGTCCGGCTAACTTTTGAGTATTTTTTCAGTCAAGCACTTTAAACATCAGCACTTTTTAAGGTTTCCAATAATTTTTGTTTATCTCTAAATAAAGACAAGCGTCCGCCTGCAGGTGTTCCTGTTGGCAGTCATTTACTGAAATGACAGAAGGTGATGAAGGTAAACGTCGGGTGCAGCTACGTTTTGTGGCTGTGCAGCCAGACGAAAAATGTGTAGAAGTGCAACCAGAAAGTTCTTCTGGAGCCCTGCTGTCATGGAGATCTGCAGATCACCACCAGCTCTCTCCTCTAACCTTTATCTCTCCCTCCATCCCAGCAGACGCCTCCCGGGGGTCATGAGCCAGCAGATGCAGAACCTACAGTTGTCCCAGACCAGGAAGTGCCCCGGTGGGCCGGCCTCCCCCAGCGCCGCCAAGCGCCTCTACCGGAACCTGTCGGAGAAGCTTCGAGGAAGCACCTCCTCCTTCGAAGATGCCTACTTCTTTGGCAAGACGGACCGTCTCCGTAAAGCCTCGGTGAGTCTGCTGCGCATTTCATTTGCTCTGAATCATAATGTAGTGAGCTATTCACCCGTCAGAAGGTCAGATGGAACGAACCCCCTGGCTAGACAAAGGTGAAGAGTTAAATTATAACCCGCCTGTCCGTAAGGAGCCCAGATTAAAAAAGAAATGACTCCCTGAACAGGTCGACACCTCCAGCAGCTTCGTTTTCAGGCGTTTACTGTGAAGCAGCTGCAGGAATTAGCTTGAAACAGTATTTACATAATGAACCTGCTCGTCTGCCGTGTGTATTGACAGAGCAGCAGTCTGTGTCGTGTTAGTCACCAGCACGTCTCCATGACTCACAGTGTTCAGGTTACTGGAGATAAAATGTAGATAATCAAACAGCCACATCAGACGTTGAGGGGAAACCCTGTGAGTCAGCTGAGACAGAAAGACCTCGTTAGCAGCCACGTCTCAACTCTCCTTTCCTTCATTTCTTTTATTCCGTCTCTGAGCCGCTTCAGATCTCTCTCCGTCGCTCTACTTCAGTCAGCGGTTCACCAGTAAACCGTCAGGTCATTAAGAGCCTTGCTCAAGGACTCTTGGCGTGGACGGAGTGTGTCTTTGGAGAGCGTTTGGTTTCACGGTGAAGCAGCACTCTCGCTCTTCATCGCCACTTCTCTCTGCCATCATCACGTCCGTCCTGCTGCCCTGACAAACATTTGCTCTCCAGGATTACTCGCGTGTGACGGGTGCTACAGTTCAGCCTGTATGTGTGTGTGATGACATTTACAGAGCAGTCACATCAGCAGACATGAAAGAGAGAGGCAGATGGGGGGAGGAGGAGGGAGGGACGAGCGAGTGGGAGGTACGAACGGATCGCTGCATGTGACTAGACAGGTCAAAAGTATATTGATAAAACACACAAATAAATAACTGCAGTCATTTAAACACACTGACGTTGAAATAAAAAAGTGATTAAATAAGGAGACAGAGCAGCCAATCAGAATTGTAGATCCCGCCCCCAGAGCCTGACTGGTGAGCTGCAGTAAGCAAAGGTCTTTAAATAGAGACTGTAGGCGTAGATCAGAGTTGGGGGAGTTTTATTAGAATAAACTTACTTATTTATTTCAGTGGAGACACAGGAGGAAACGTGGTTCAGACTTGGGCTGAAAGATTTGGAGAATAAACCTGTGATTTTTCTGCCTGATGTTTCAGTTTATCTAAATTCTATTTCGTCGCGTCAAGCAGCAAAGAGAATCCGGTCGATTTTCAAAACAACAGTAAACAGACAAAAAAATTTAAACTTTAACTATTTAGCCTCATTACCCATTGTAGAAGCACAAAAAGCATGGACAACTTAACAAATGAACAAAATCTGAACAAGTCAGCAAAGTCAGACAGGCAAAACGCTCTTATTCTGAAAAGCTCCATGTGCATGTAGCTGTGCAGCAAAACCGGCTAACAGAGCTGTCATTGGTAGTTAAAGCTCACAAAATGACAAATGAACAGCATGTCAGCACCTGCTGAACGCTTCGCTGCTGAAGCACGTCAGCCACCGCCTGTGTCGTATCTGCTGACGCCATTATCCCACGTTTTCCTCTAGTTTCGTTTGTCATTGTAAAATGCACACGCCCTGCGCCCGCTCTGATTGGCGAGTAGGACTGTAACAGGAGACACATGGCGCTTGTGATTGGTTAGCAGGTCTGTCACACAAGGATGACAGCGGAATGAATCTGTAACTGCAGGACTGTTTAAAACCGGTCAGATGTATAATTAACTTACATTTTAATCGCCGTCTTCTCTATTAGCCAATCGCGTTCTTTCAAATCGTTCTGCCCTACTACAGAGCTTCCTGTTCCCCTCAGGATGAACCGTAATAATTTCAGTGATCCTCTGACTTTTCATCTAGCGCCACCTTCAGGTCAACATGTTAGTGTGTTAATACTTTATGACCAAATAGACTTAAACCCAACCATGACAACGTTTTACCTGCTAAACACTAATTGTGTACGGAAGCCCTAAGCAGCCATACATTCATACATTTTACTTCTGTGTTCCCACGACAACGAGTTAATTTAATGTGTCTTAATCTCATCTTGAGTTAGTTATAATCTTGAGATAAAAAAACTTTGTTTTCCAGAGATGATGACATAATTAATTTGAGGTCTGGAGAAAACAAAACAACAAGTAAGTTTGGCATCGGGACAATTTGAGAGTGGTTTTCCTGAGTGTGCCCTGAGCAGCGACCTCACATTTCACCTCAAATTCCTCTTTTAAATGTCCTCCAAACATTTTTAAACCTCTGAACTAGCTGTTGGATTCTCCTGAATGAGAAGTGCAGGCCGTGCTTTACTGTGAAACAGTCTCATAATTAATTTGTTACAGGACAAAGAAAGATATTTGCCGAATGCGAGGATCGAACACACGACCTTTAAATTGAAAGCCTCACGCTTTACCCACTGAGCCAACAGGGAACACTGAAAGCCGCTCTTTCCCCTTATTGTTATGCCGTAAAATTGAGTAAATAAATTGGCCCTGAGATTTTGCTGTCAGTACTGTAACACTGTTAAATCATTGTAGTTGGGATAAGTTTAATATATTGTGAATCTGTAGGAAGTTTCTGTTCACCGGAATCTTAAAGGACACCCAACCCTGTATGTTGTAGGTGTGTTGACTGTTGCTGCTTCACATTGAGCTCATGAAGCAGTTTAATAAAGCCGTGGGCCGGCAGAGCAGGACCTTTCGGGCACAAGGCGAGTCTGGTATGGGGGTACAGGGCTTACTGGGACCCGGGGCCCTCTAACACGTTCATCCGGCCCTGCGAGGAGTAAAGAACTGTTCTGGCGACTGACATCAAACGTTGCTGCACTTTATCTGCCCCTGATGTGGCTATTGATCTGCTCTGGAGTCACAAAGAGCTCCCCGTGAAATATTGATCATGAGACCGACACTGGGACGTCGCTCATCATAAATAAAGACGGATGTTTGTTGTTTCTTTGATTTCCACTTCCTCACGTGTTTTCTCCTCCAGACCATGCAGGGCAGCGACTGCATCTTCGAGGCGGTGGAGCAGCAGGACCTGGACGCGGTGCAGATCCTCCTCTACCAGTTCTCGGCGGAGGAGCTGGACCTGAACACTCCCAACAGCCAGGGCCTGACGCCGCTGGACATCGCCATCATGACCAACAACACGCCGATCGCCAAACTGCTGCTGAAGGCCGGCGGCAAGGAGAGCCCACACTGTGAGTACAACCCGGGGGCCGAGTCACGGATCCAGTTTCTCAAACCTTCCCGAATGATGGGAATCATTTTAAGTCTTTTAGTTTGAACTGAAGTCCGTCCTACATCACATAGTGTACTGTGTGTGCTCTGTACAGAGCAGAGAGAGTGAGGCTGTGGATCAGACAGGGCCTGTGTTTGTGTCTGCAGCCCAGTCTGGTCCCCCCTCCCCTCAGTCCCCCTGTCGTCCTCCATAAACCCTCCAAAGACAGGTGGTTCTTACCTTGCTGCTGGAACCCCCATTAGTGCCCCCCCCCCGCCTTGTGTGTGTGCGTGAAACAGTGACCACTTTACAACGAGCCGGGCCTCCTGCGTGACTCCTCGCTGAACACCTTTAACAAGGTTTGTCGTTTAATGGTTTAACTGTTCCAATGATGCATGTAACGCCGGGGCAATTACAGCTAAGTGATTTATTGTGCCACGGCGGCGAGGGCTCTCCGAGCAGCGGCCTGGACTCTGGGCGGCGGTACAATCCCATCCTTGTAAACAAACACAGAGCAAACACTGCTGCTGTTTTCCCTCCTGGGGCCTGCTGCTCTCTGTTTATGTCATTCCTCAAGTGCCAAGTAAATCAGTCAGCCCGGGCCTGACAGCGCGCCGTGTGTGTGTGCGTGTGTGGTAAAAATCTCCATTACAACTAAAAGTCCTGCCCTCATATTTTTACTTAAGTAAAAGTAAACAAGCGTCTGTGGCCGTCTGTTCGTGCCAGAAAAATACATAAATAATGTTTAAGAACTCGTAGTGGAAGAAGATATTTTACTTCAGTAAATACTACAGTGTGAAAAAAAGTTAAAGGAAAGTAAAAGTACACATTAGTAGAATTTTATATTTCATGTCACTGATGCATGGAGGTAGAACTAATTGTGCTTTATACACTGTTGTTATGCTAACAGAGATAACAGAGATGGCGACTCAAGTTTGAGACTCGTGGTGCGGGACTTGTGAACATTGTTTTTTTTATTTTTAGGAAACGTCTGGAGAGGCCTTTTATTGTGGCCAGACTTAGGCTTACTGTCTGATCAGCATCTTGATCTGCCACACCTGTGAGGAGGATGGATTATCTTGTGCTCACTAACAGATTTTGACAGATGTGTGAACAATATTTGAGAGAAATAGGCCTTTTGTGTTCATAGAAAAAGTCTCAGATCTTTGAGTTCAGCTCATGATGAATGAGGGCAAAAACAAAAGTGTTGCCTTTATAATTCTGTTAACTGTAGTAAATAGTTTGTTAAACTCTGTGTTACAGGAATGTTTTTTGCAGTGCTCCTAAAGTTCTTTTTGTGCTCCTGTATGTTTTCATTTAGGAGAACAAAGGATATAAAGGAAAGGAAAAAAGGTCAGCGTGGAGCCCTCAGAAGGAGGCCCTGTCCACTAGAGATGAAACGGTGTCAATGTTTCACGATTATAGTGACCAAAATTATCAGTATTTTCTGTTTAAGATTGGTTTAATGTGCTGAAAATGTTCAAGAAGTACTGAAATCCTCTTGGCCAACACGGCGTTAGGGTTTTGTGCTCCTGACAGCGCTTCAGGTGAACCTGTGTACGTGTGAACTAGGTTTCCTTGAGGATCTGAGACGTCATGCTGGACCGAGTCTGCTCTGTCCGGTCAAACAGTTTGTGTCGTTACATTGCTAATAAAAAGAAGTCGTTTTTATTAATAAGCCAGGAGATAAAGATCTGCTTTGTGGGATCATTTATAATTTCCTCAGATGAAATCAAGGAGTAACTTTAACTTTTTTTTACCTTTTCCTTTTGTGGTTCCATCAGAGGTGTCACCCTGACACTCTGTTTGTGTTGAGGAACACTAATTTATTACAACTGGACCACATCTCGCCCCCCTCTGATCTGAAACAGTTACCTCATCAGCTGAGTGTGTGTGTCTCTGTTTTCTGTCTGCCGTGTGTTAATTTACGAGATCCCCGGGGCCCCTGGGGAGCGGTTGCTCTATATTTAGGCCCCTGCCGGCCCCTCGGTCAGACAGTGAGCTCTTGTGTGTGAGGCGGCTCCTCCT
Source organism: Lepomis macrochirus (assembly GCA_024633595.2). Classification (NCBI taxonomy): domain Eukaryota; kingdom Metazoa; phylum Chordata; class Actinopteri; order Centrarchiformes; family Centrarchidae; genus Lepomis; species Lepomis macrochirus. The sequence continues at coordinate 2,750,901 of JALXJV020000023.1, read as the reverse complement.
CAGACACAGCAGCCCGTTAATTTACTGCCTTTTCAATTAGCAGCTATTAGCAGCTAGCCGAGCTCTGACAGGCCGAGCTGAGCAGGAAGTGACACGTCAGGAGCGCCAGGCCTCGCAGCCTCGGGTTCACCTAGTCTGTCTGTTCCTGTTGCTTGTTGTGTTTGATGAAGTGCTATTCAAACTGACAGAACTTTATTTGTCCAAATATTAAAGAGCCGTTCACGAGAAAACAAATGTTATTGTAACTGTTGTTGTCAAAGGAAACTGCTTATACACTAAAACACTGTAGAGCAGGGTCGGCAAATAAGTCTGACATCTGGCCAAATTTTTTTCGAGCTGAAACATGGTGGGCCAGAACATAGTCTTAATCTTTGCTCTCGTTTATTCTCGTGTGCATGGTTAGCTCAGTCGGCAGTGAGCTTGTTCTCCCTTGTTAAACAGATTGATAATAAGGACACTTTTGCACATGCTCACAATAAAGTGCTGCAGTATGGGCGTCCCGGTTTTTGATCCACATTCATAAACCTATGAACGCTTATTTTCATTTCACTGAGGAAATTCATGGGAATCCAATCACATGTTTACTGACGGCGGTTTTGCAGTTGCATTGCGCATCTGGCGGTTGTATTCAGGCTGTCAAACTGACGGGAAAGAAACCAAAGCCTACTGATCACAGAGTAAAAGTGAACCACCATATTTACCTTACTATTGAGAAAGAAGACAACAAAAAGGATCAACACTGTTCCTGTGCAGCTGGGTAGGTCTCTGTTCACTGTTAGAATCATTAAAAAGCAGAACAGTAGGGCTTTATAAAGTTGCATTCAGTAGTCAGTTAGCTAGCGTTAGCTAACTAACATTACATTAGGAACAATCCACAGCCAACACTTTTCTGGATTTGTTTTAGGTTTTGGAAAGAGAATAAATCGGACTTCTTGTTTCAGCCTCTCTGAGTAGCTGCTGTAACTATTACGTGCCCCTGCAACAGAGTTTGACCAGATCTTATACGGCAAAAAGCAGTTTGAAAACAACTCATTTTGTATATGAGTCAATGGAGCGCAGCCATGAACGTGTGATTGACCAGCTGCAGATTTGAGGCATGGCTTAGTATTGCCAATTGTGAAAGCCGTGTGAGTGCAGCGCAGGAAGATAACACACACAGTGAACTCATGTGGCGGTCCCTGAACCTGGTACTGGGAAGTCAGGCCAGGTCCACACAGGCCTCGTTTAGAAGTGAGCTGGCTCCTGGATATTTGATTTGACAGTCACTAGAGAAGACGGTACAGTACATCAAAGTACCGCAGCATGTATTTGGAGGGGTTTGACTGTAAGACCAATAATCAAACCCCTTTTCCACCTCATGGCTTTTGTTCAGAACTTCTGGACTGTTTGAGTTTTGCCTTTGTAAGCTCAACCTGGAGCAGCTGGAATATTAAACAGTGTTTAAGGGAGAGCAGGATTCAGTTTGTCAGACATCATTCAGCTGCATTATTCCCTACGGATAACTATATATATTCAATTTGCCAGTAATGCCGTTATATTAGAGTTGCTGTCATGTAGGATCATATATGGGCCTCGTGAGTGCCAGTATGGGCCGATGTCGGTCATCTCAAAATGCCAGACATCGGCCCAATGGAAGAGAGCCTCATCCAGCTCCATTGTTACGCTGATGATACACAATTGTACATTCCTATAAAGCCCACCAACCTCAATATGTTGAGTGAGGACTGTCTGGCAGATTTAAAAGACTGGATGTCAAATAAATTTATTGAACTAAGCACCAACAAAACAGAAGTTCTTCTGATTGATCCCCAACACCTGTCAAAACAAATACTGCCAACTATCCATCAGCTGTTGCAACACATCGGGCCTGTTGCTAGAAATCTCTGTTTCATTTGACAGTAATTTATGTTTTGAGCAACACACAACTAAACTTGTCCAGTCAGGTCAGAAATGTTGCTAAAATTAGGTCTATTTTAAATGTCACGCGGAAATTGTTGTACATGCATTTATTCATTCATTTTGTATTCTTCATTATTGCCTTTTATGTTGTCTTAATGATAAAACCTTAAAACGTCTACAGACTGTACAACATTCAGCTGTGAGGTCCGATCACATCAGTCCTGTTTTAGCCTCTTTCCATTGGCTCCCTGTTTGTTTTAGAATTGATTTCAAGATTTTATTGATAACTTTTCAGGCTCTCCAAGGCTTGGCTCCTGCTTAAATATTGGACCTTTTAACTCCTTTATGAACCTTTGCGTAATGTGAGATCTTCCAGCAGGCGTCTTCTGTCTCTTACTGTGTCTCCAGTAAAGTCAGAGGAAATAAGGTTCTCAGAGTATCTTCTAGTAAATCTCTTTTTAAAAACACACTTTTATTGTGTCATATCTTTCATCTCAGCTGCCTGTTTTATGTTAAGGTTTTATTTTAGTCACATAAAGTTGATATTTGTTTTGTTTTTATCTTAACCTGTTTTTCTTATTTGTGATTTATGTATTTTATCTTCTATCTTGGTGTTTCATGGCTTTTTTTTGCCATGTGTGTCTTTTTTGAGGCACTTTGTACTTTTGTTTGATAACCGCTATGTCAATAAAGTTATTTTTATCATGTGCACACAATGACCACTGTAAGCTGCTTTATTACTTTGCTTTCATGTACATTTTTTTGATTAAACTTAGATTACTTCTATTGCTTTTTTTTCTCCTTTTATGCTTTGAAGGTTTTCTTATGTTGTCTTGCGTGCACAGAGTTGTGTGTAAAGTGTCTGTGGTCTTTAAAAGGATCCGGCAGCATGGCTGTACAACACGATCGGATCACAATCAGTGGCAATTAACTTTGGTCAATAAGCGTCTCTGCAGAGATTTCCACCGATTCCTCTCAGATTCCACGTGCCGGTTATCTCAGTGCAGCCGCGGACGCTAACTCCTGTGTCACCGCAGATAATTATACCGATTAGACAAACAGTTGTGATCAGCAGGGATTTAAGAACAAAAGCAGCTCTGCAGCAGCAGCTAAATGGAGATGTTGTGCGGTGTGTGTGAATGAGGGAGTCCTTGTGTGCTGCTGTTTGCTTGTTTATGCTGCTGTCACGGTCCGTGACGAAGAACTGGACGAGCACGCAGTGAAGCGGCAGTGTTTGGGCGAGCTGGCAGCCGGCAGAGACTTTCACTGTGATAAATGTGGAGGAACACACACAGAGCTGTGCTTTCACATGAAGGTTCAGATCCTGAGCTGCAGGGATATATTAAATATGTTCACTGTGTTTATCTGTTACTCTAAAATCTAGATGATTACACACAAAACTCCTGAAGAGGTGATTAAATTTGATGTTTTCTTATAAAGTAAAGCTGAAACCATTAGTCCACTGATCAATTAGTGAATTGACAGAAAATGGATGGTTTTCATGTGAATTGCTGCTTTTTCCTTCTGAATGATTTTAAGAACTGTTTGTTAGTAACGTTGAGGTTTAGACTGCCGTGTTGAAATTTGGGCTGTCTGGGTAACTGTGACGGCAGAATCTTTACAAACCAAACCATCAATCAATTTAATGGAGGAAATAATCAGCAGACTGATCCAGAATTAAAATAATCAGCTGCAGTCAGATGAGCTCCAGCTGAACCACTACAGCATAGGGCCGGACCTGAATATTCGATCGCTGGGTAGGTGCTTGATTTTAAATTCTGTGTTTCGAATATTTACTTATTTTGTAGGCAACCCTAACCTCCGCTCACAGCAGTGAACGTAATGCACCAGTTCACACACAAAATAAAACGCTGAGGCCCTCAGCTGTGTGGGAGCATTTTAAACTGAGTGACAACAACTGCAGCGTGGCTGTTATGGGGTTCAATGATTTTACAATTGCTTCATTTCATCACAGATCAAAACAGTCAAAAGCCTCCATTTCAAATATATTCAGTAAACTGTAGTCTACAACAAACAGACAACATAATGAGTACTTTAAAATCATTTTACTAGGCCTGTTCTAAGGTAAAAGTCAATAACGTTTTAGTTCTGCTGCTGGAAAAAGCTCCTAAAGTGTCTGTCTATTGGATTCTGCTCAGCCTCTGTCATAGTCCGGACTCCCAGCTACAGTTCTGACCCGGTTCTGAGAATCTAGTCTTCCACTCTGTAACGCTCTTCCCCAGCTCAACATCTGATCCCTTCAACCCTGCAATATATTCCTCTTTTCTCAAAGCCCAGTCTCCTCCCTCTCTCTGCACCTGGGCCTGCTGTAACAAAGTTAAACACAAAGTTTTTGGTAATAAGAAGTTTCTGTTTAGTCCCACATGGATTCTCCCTCACTCATGTCAGTCATCCTTCTTCTGTTGTTCTGCTTCTCTCCTCAAATCCATAACTCATGAAATAACAGCCGACTGTCACCCGAAGCTTTGAATATTCGCTGTTAAATACCATCGACGATTCCATTCGAGGCTCAGAAAACAGCGCTCAGCCCTGGTAACATCCTGCTTTAGAGGAATAATAATCTGAATCGTTGTTTGTTCAGTCTGCAGCTGACCTTAAACACACAGCCCCCCTCTGTTTATTAGCTGAATTGCACCTTGTGGTTATTCGATTAGTTATTTCCTCATTCCAGCTTCCTATCTATCTTTTGCCCTCGGTTTGTTCGCTCACGTGGAAGTCTGCTGTAAGTGATGGTCCTCTGCCGGCCTCGACAGAGCCGAACCTGCAGCTTCCACTCCTCCACAAACTCAGACACAAGTCTCCGTCCAGCCCACGAGGAAGAGCTCAGAGCCTGGAAGCTAATTTTCAACACGAGAACACGCTCGGTTGTAGCTTTTTGTTTAATGTTGTTTTGGGAGTTTTCAGTGACTCAGAAAAGTTTTGTTCGTGTCCATGCTGAACAGGTCAAATTTGGATCCTGGGGGTTAAAGTTTGATAAGCACTGGGCGCCAGGTCTCACTGCAATGCGCTGTGTGTGTGTGTGTTTCCTGTTGTAGTTGTGAGCGTGGAGAGTCGGGAGGCCCACCTGAGCTCCCTGGTGCTGGAGGCTGAGCGGCGGGCGGCGGACCTGGCGGCTCAGGCGCAGAAAGACGGTCTCTCGTTGGAGGCCTGCCACAAGGACAAACAGCTGAAAGCCTGGGAGTGGAGGAGCAAGCTGTACAAACGCATGAGGACGGGCTTCCAGCACGCACGTGAGTCGCTACTGATGAGCCGTAAGAAGAAGCAGAACGTCGCAGAACGCACACACCTGATCTTTCTGTCAGCTGTTGAGGCTGCAGTATTTTTGCATGTATTCCCCCACCGGACGTGTCTGATGTCTGCTCAAATCATTTCTCATTATGTTTTACATTAAGTTTCATTAGGAAACATAATTTAATGTCTACAGGCTAAAGCGAAAAAACATTCTTTGTTACAAAGGACACACGAGACACAGTGGGGCTCATGAAGCTCCGTGCATCCTGCTGCCTTTTAGCTTGATCACGTCGTCACTTATTACAAAGTACAAACAAATGCAAAAAGACAACAGAGACACAGAACGACCAGAGGCAGAAAATGACCACCAAGACATGCAAAACAAGTGCAAACAGATGCAAGGTGACTACAGAGAGAAAGAAAGTCATTACAGAAAGACACAAAAGGTTCAAATTTCACCAACAGAAAATCTAACGTAAGAACAATTTTTAAAAATCATTTTTGATTTACAGATCAATCAAATCAATCAATCAAATCTTTCTTGTGCTTCTCTACAGTCCCTGCTCCTGAAGACATAGAGTTTCATCTCTGCTGTGTTTTTGTAATCTTTGGCTTATACTAGAGGTTTTATGTCTTCGCTTTGCCCCTGCTCAGGTGCCCCGGAGCCCCCGTCTATGGTTCGTCTGAGCGTGAGCAGTAGCACCACACTGACCGTCACCTTCCAGGAGCCGCAGTGTCTCAACTCCACCGTTGTGACCAAATACAGAGGTACAGACTCACTGGTTCATTTTACCTTGAAGTAACAGAATCTAGGTGTTATAGGACTGAAATATGAAATATTAAAGCTGATATAACAGAGTTTGGGAACTTTGGTTTGTACAATATTAGGGCTGCAGCTAATGATTATTTTTAGTAATCAAGTATTAACAGATTATTTCATTGATATGTCGAGCAATTGTGTAAGAAGTACTTTTGCTTGGTGCTAGTTTCATTTTACATCTGTAACATCACAGAGTTGTTGTTTTCTTTTAGCTTGAAATTATCCCTTTGGACACCTCGTCCCTCGCTGTGTTTCCTCTCTTCCTCCACTTTGGAAACAGCGGCATCACAATCACGTCGTCTTCACTCGTCACATTTTGCATCAGTACTAATTGTCTGTGTGAAACAGTGCGCTCTGTACTTATATGGATTAAACGAAGCATCGATGCAAAGAATTTGCGTCGATGCTTTTTTGTAATCGAATTAATCAAATTTATTGATAAATCGTTTCAGCCCTATTTCACAATATTTAACACTTGAGACATTTAGTGTCTTTTGTTGAGCGATGAAAAAGGGTTTTGTAGAGAGGCATGTTTACATTTTTTAATATTTAAGATATGACTTTGACATTAAGCCCATAAATACACTCTCAGCAGCTCAAGCTGGTTAACACCCCATTTAATATTTCCTGCCAGCGTCTGTCCCAAACAACACAGCTTTAAATCTATTATTATTTTTCACTTAATTTCTGAAAATCTTTAATTTTACTGGATAAAAACAGGAAATGTGGGATTTCTCGTGGCGGAGAGAAGGTTACAAGAATGCAGTGCTTTTTCTGTGTGTGGTTTTCGCACAGAGAGACAGAGATAGAGAGAGACAGGAAGAGATAATCAGAGACGCCCCGAGGACATGAGCTGAGGAGAGAGAAGGTTAATGGTAATTTCCCCATCTCAGGAGGAACTATTGATTTGTAATTAAAAGAGAGTCCGACCTTTTACGGTTTACTGTTGACACCTAACCCGTGTGTGCGTTGGTGTGTGCAGTGGAGTGGAGCTGCCTGAAGGATTTCTCGCTGCTGGCTGGAGAGATCGTGTTGGATAATCTGCAGACCCTGAAGTGCATCATCAGCGGCCTCACCACGGTAACGACAGCATCAGTCCTCCACTCTCTCCTCCTCTTCTCTCTCCTCTCGTAGCAAAGAAAGACTTTGTGTACATTTACATGTACACATTCCTCTAAAGCGTAAAATGATGCTAAACACAGCAGAGATCTAAGAGTATCGAAATCAGTTTTGGACTCGTTGAAGCTTCCAGTACCTTAGCAAAGATTCAGCCAGTTGGAGCTGTGGTCATCCTGCAGCTGAGACATGTTTCCTGCACGTGCCTGAAACAGTGTTCTGTTATTTGTGTATGGATCGAACAAACAGCATGTTAATTAGTGAGCTTTAAGCTGGCTTTACAGGATTGCAAATAAAAGCCCCGTGAGGCAAGTGGTGATTTGTTATCTTTCCCAGTGACAGCTGCTTTCTGTTCACCACACCAACGGACAGATTCATTCAAAGCAAGGACACTTTGATTCAGCCATGTTTTATAATGCTGTCTTTCCATATCCCCGGTAACTTTACTGTCATGTGTTTGTGGAGTGGCATCAGTGACATTTGAAGAGCGTACAGTTTACTGGAAGCTAACGTTCATTATGCAGTCTGTGCATCACTCTCTGCCACAGAAATACAATGACTGTGGTGCATCTGCTGTTTGCCATTTAGAGCAGCAGCTGGCATTCACATACCTCCACAACAGCCATGAAAACCTTTAGAAAAGAACACGCTGCCTGAAAGGAAAGGACGAGAGACACTGTGGGCGTAAATTAAGCCGAGCCAATAAACTGATTTAAATGGTCATAATCCATCATAATGTTAGCAGGAACCACAGTCATTTACAAATCCCCTACAAAGAGACTCAAAAACGCCAGAGAGACATAAACCTCCACAGAGGGACATAAAAGAGAGACTTGGCGACTCTAGGTACATTTTGCATCTCTTTGTGGTAGTTTTACCACCATAGAGAGACTCATAACACCATAGAGAATTAAATTACCAAGACTCAAAACCACCAAAGAGACACAAAACTGACAATAAAGAGACTCAAAAATGACCATAGAGAGACTCAAAGCTACCAAAGAGAGCCGCAAAAATGACAATAAAGAGACTAAAATGACCATAGCGACTCAAAACCACCACAAAGACACACAAAACCACCATAAGGACACGCAAAAATGACCATAGAGACATAAATTACCAAGACTCAAAACCATCAAAGAGAGACACAAAACATCCAAAGAGACACACAAAGCTGGCAATAAAGACACTCAAAAATAACTATAGAGACTCAAAAATGACCATAGAGAGACTCAAAAATTACTATAGAGAGAGTCAAAACCACCAAAGAAAGACTCAAAAATGACCACAGAGATGCAAGACCACCACAAAGATGCAAAGCCACCACAAAGAGACGCAAAGCCACTACAGAGAGACACAAAAATTACCTAGAGAGACTCAATAATGACCTAAAAGAGACTCAAAACCAGCACAGAGACACAGAAAGGATCACAGACGCAAAATCACCACAGAGAGACACAAAATCACCACAAAGAGACACAAAACCACCAGAGAGACTCAAAAATTGCCACAAAGAGACACAAAACCACCAAAGACAGCCTTTTCAGCAGATGTTACACAGCCGATGGACCAACCTTATTTTGCTTCCAGTAACATCTCTGCAAACAATGTATTTAACAGATGGGTTTTTACGTTTCAGGGTCGGCTGTACTACGTTCGAGTGTCGGCTTACAACATGAAGGGCTGGGGTCCACCTGCCTCCTCCCTCCCTCCGTCTGCAGCTCCTTCAAGTGAGTTCAGTCTTACACTCTTTGTTCTGTTTTATCACTTTTCAGTCCTGATCATCTCACTAATACAGCACATTAGCGAAGTTTCACAGTATCTCAATACCAACAAGATCTTATCAGAATTTCAGTCTGGCTTCAGGTCCAACCACTCCACAGCTACTGTCCTACTTAATTTCACCAGTGATGCCTTCTCTGCTTTTGGATAATGGTGAAACAAGTGCAATCTTTATTGATTTGTCCAAAGCTTTTGACTTTGTTGATGGCTATCAGCTTTAATATAAACTCCATGCTATCGGCCTTACTGAAAATGCAGTTCTGTGGTTCAGTTCGTACCTTCAGAAGAAAAAACTGTGTCGTCCTACATGGGAATAAATTGGATCTGTTGGGAACAAAGAGGTGTGCCCCAGGGCACAACACTGGGACCACTTCCATTTACGTAAAAAACTCTTACCTTCAATATTCAATAACTGTTGTGCTCAACTTTATGCTGATGACACCATCATATATACATCTAAACCTGATCTTCCACAAGTCAGATTTCAATATGGTAGTGGTGGAGCAGTGGATAAGACCTGGGTTCAATTCCTCACTGTGACACTTCCATCAATGTGTCCCTGAGCAAGACACTTAACCCCTCGTTGCTCCAGAGGCGTCCTATCTCTGACATGCATAGCAATTGTAAGTTGCTTTGGGTAAAAGCGTCAGCTAAATGAATAAATGTAATATCTTACACTTTAAACTATTACACAACAAAACAAAGTCATATCTCACAAATGTTGGTACCAGACAGAAACTCAAATTCAAACCTGGTTCTTTTGTCATAACCTGTACTGACAGCTTTTTGTATGGTTTGATTCTGAACTGTCATTCCTCAGACATTGATCGTGTCTTATGTAAAGTCATCTTTGTTTTCATTTGTCTCGAAACTGCGTAACACACAGTGTTCATAAGAAACTTGCCTCTCACCTCATACAAGGTAAAAAAATGTTACATTCCAATTTTTGACTAAAGCTGTAAGATTAGACCTTGTACGGCTCAACACATCGAAACACAGATTCTGCAGGCTTGTCCTTGTATATCCTTTTCTCATTCATCACTGTGCGATACATATAAATAGTTTCTAAATGTAAGAAGACAAACTCACTGGCTTTAGCTTATATTCAGGTGGATTGGTCACCGTCACCTATTTCCAGGAAAAAACGTAAAATAACAAACCCAAAATGAATCAGGAATAACTCCCTAACCATTTTGCCTAGATGCATAATTCTGGTCTCCTTTTGAAAGTTCAGAAGCTAATGGAACATAAATCCACTGTACATTTACATATTTTTTACCATTACAGAATATTAGAGATGCAATAAAGAAAAATATGAAATTCATTTCATCCTTGCCTGGTAAAAAGCTATATTTGAATGCAATAAACCATCAAAACCATCATAAGATAGATTATAATGCAACTAAATATCTTCTAATACACCTGGAATGCGATTGTAACTGTAATTAACTGTAACTGAAAATAACTAAAAACAGTTATCATACAATCAAAATAATCAAACAATCCAAATGTACCAAGCCAATATTTTGGCAATAATTACTGTTTAAATGTTGACTTTTATTGGGAGTTATCTTTAAAACAGTATTTCTGTCCAGACAGCCACAATACAAATGGATGAAATATTGATCAAAACAGTGAATATTCATCAACATTCCTGTGACCAAAAGCATCCCCATGCTTTTCAGGTGTGTAGCGTGAGAACGGAACATTGGAGGAAATGCGACGCTACCAAGCCGACCAATCCCTGTTCTTGCGGTCTGCGACATTACATTTTTGGAGAGGTGCGTGTCGGCCCCACTTTTAGTTTGTGCTGTGATTCATATAAAATCTAAGATTCAGCTGCAGGAGTTCCTGTTAACAATCACTTACAGAACTATCAGTGTGTTTGGGAAATGACAGAAAGTTAGAATATACTGTTACGGCGTTAAAGGTGAATGTGATAAGTTTGGGTGCACCTAAATTTTGTGGCGGTGTAACCAGTGCAAAAAGTTATTCTGGATCCCTGTAACTTTATTTCTGTTTTTTAATTTTGCACTCCTCTGTGATTGTAATATATTGGCCTCGAAAACGACATTGTGCATCTCAAGGACTTGCATAAAGGCATCTGCAGCTTCATCTTGTTATTCAGCCTCGTGCTGCACAATGCTAAATAAATCTACCTTGAATGTAACAATGTTTTCATCAGCACAAATGAAATTCCATTCATCAGAGAGACACTTGCCTCAAAACGTTATCTGCATGCACTGAAATCACTTTGCTGATATTACCTGAATTAACCGCCCCTGCTGGAGATAATTAGTGTGACGAGTGAAGCAAAGGTACGTTAGCGTCTTTTCTTAGCTCAGTAGTAAACAATGTGAATGTTCTCTGTTCTGTTCTGAGGTCGTCAGGTTGGGAACATCGGTTTCATCTCCCCGTCACGACTCTTTGCTTTGGCACATTCAGTACTGAAGCCTTGAGCTGTGTGTTTGTGCTTGTTTCACACATTTGTCTGCTTTTGTGTGGATGTGTTGAAGCGTGTGTGTTTGCATATGTCAGAAGCAGAGGACTGAGAGTGCGTGGGCGACTGAACAGTGAGAGGGAAAAGCATGGCGACGCCTCTACGGTGCTCGAAACACATTAGTCCATCCGACAGAGAGATTTCACATGGAAACACCAGTGTGAACCTCACGGTGGCGCTACAGGGAGTTTATTAGGATTCCTGCACGTCTGGATCACTTTCCATGGCAGTCTGTGTTCAGGAGGGTTAATCTGGGTTCTGGTTCCTTCACCACAGATCTCGTCAAGGTGGTTGGAAGGATGGAAGGATAGAAAGAAGAAAGGATAAAAGGAAGGAAGGAGGCCAGAAGTATAAAAAGAAGGGAAAAAAGGAAGAAGGAAGGATAGAAAATAGGATATAAGACGGGATGGAAGGAAGGAGTTAGGAAGGGAGGATGGAGGGATGAAGAGGATAGGGAGGAAGGAAAGAGAGAAATAAGGAGTAGGGTTGTTTATCAATTCAGTTTTATGGATTCTCTCGACAGCGCTCGGTGACCTTCCTCCTCTTCCTCCTCGTCCCCTTCATGTCTCTACAGTGAAAGGAGTCTCTGACCCAGAGGGGCGTCTCTGGTCTCATCTGCCGCCATCGTCGGTTCCCCTTCACTGTAAAAGCTGAACGTCAGCTCACCTGTGTTTTGTACCTGAGGCGTTGCTGCTGTTAGCGTTAGCTGGATCTGGCAGAGCGCCACACGTCGAACACGGCGAAGCGTTCCTTCAGATTCACAGCGTGTTGAAGGAAACGCTTCGTCTTCCTCCCTCGCACCAAACCTCCTGACTGCAGCCGGTGCAGTTTTTTAGTGAAGCTGAGCCAAACTTTGGAGCCACGGTCCAGGACCGGAACCAGAGAGACTCTCTTCTTCAGGCTTTGTTGACGTAACACATGAGGTGACGTCAGGTCGGCGTAGCAGCTCCTGCAGATCAGAGACACTTTGATGGACTGTAAAATGCTGGAGTTCAGTCAGGAGCTGAAATATGCAGGAAGTTAGGAACCGAGGAGCAGAATCCAAATGCACGGGTCTTTGAGATTTGGTACAGATTCCAAGTTACAACTGTTTCTTAAACCCTAATGTTCAGCTGTGGAAACTGACTTATAAGCTTTTCGTTATTTTTAATACAAGACGGCTTTGCAACATGTAATAAGTTCCCTTTAATTCTTCAGCTCTGCCGTCACGATCTTTGTCCTGCACACGTTCACTTATGGTTGTTCTGCAATAAGCCAGTTTGAAACCCAGTTGCCTGTAACACGGCCAAGAAATCAGCGTTCTCCAGCAGAAACCAGGTTCCCCCTTTCAAGAAGTTAAAGTTAAAGTTAAAGTTTATTAAAGTGTAAAATCACCAGCTGTGTGGTCCCAATACACTTTACAGAAAACAGAGACACATTGAATTTACAGCACATTATAAACACACAAAAAACAGCAATAAATTAAACAATTATTAAAACTAATAATAAGAAATCGTCTTCCTCGAGAAACACGACTGTAGCCCGGTTACTTCAGCTCATGTAGACGCTCTGACTGTGATCAATAAAGGCGATCAGGTCATTAACCTTTAGTTATGTTGATTTTGTCAGATGATGACGTAAAAAGCAAATCGCAGCCATTCATCCACCTCAGCGAGGAGGACTGAAAGATGCTTTTGAACTTTAGCATCTTCGTGGAGACGCCGTGTCAGTCTTTGTCCTTTGGTTTGTTTGTTCAGATTGGAGGGAGAGCGACGGTCGGGAGCCCCGGAGACGAGGCCACATCGAGGCCATGGAGCGTCTGCTGCAGCAGGTCCGAGCGACTCACACACACTACTGCTGTGGAGGTGAGTGTCTCTGAAAACACTGATTCATGCAACAGGAAGAGGTCTGAACCCAGTCTGAGGCGTCTGGGTTCATAACTCTCTGTTCCTGGAGACAGAGATTAATTTGCTGTCTCCTCACGTGTCTGTCTGGAAGCTGTAATATCTCCTCTAGGTCAAACCTCCACTAATCAATAATTTCAATATTAACTTTGCCTGAAATGACTCATGTTTCCTGCAGACAAACTCAGTCAGAGAGCAGCAGGTTAAGGACCAAACACAGAGCTAACAGAGAGAGAAACCTGGACACAGCGGCTTTATAACATGATAGTAACATCAGAGGTTTGTGTGTTTCAGGTGGGTTTGAGTTCTCTCGCTCCCAAAAACATCAGTGAATTCACCTTTTAAGAGCCAAGCTGTAAATCTGTTCTACATGGCTGCAGCAGGGTGGACGTTTCCAGCTGCTGGCAGAGTTTTCTTTCCTCATCTTATTTCTTCCTTTCAAAAACAAAAGTGCAGCACAGCAGAGTCGCTCCACATCGTCCTTAAAGTCCTATTTCACAGACTCTGCTGGTGTTGTTAAACATCTTTTCTATTTTACTCGTGTTGGCACATTTCATTTTCTCCCTGGTCCCATCTTTTCTCTACATGTGGCCCCTGAGTGCCGCCTCCTGAACAGAGGGAGGTTATTATTCTGTACAAGAACCGTCCGAACAATGCTGCAAACTCAAACCTGGAGGATGTGAAAAGGATAAAAAAAAGAATATGAAGGCTTCTCGCAGAAATTTTGCTTTGAAAAACTGCCGCCCTTGTCCTCCGTCTGACAGCACAGATCTCCTCCCGTGGCTGTCGTTCTGAAAACGCTGCGAGTGTCGGATCAGGCCATAAAGTTTGTTTGACAATCCGGTGGCAGACAGCCGCCGATGATTCCCGCCCAGACCTCCTGCACAGCAGCGTGGGAGGAACGAGCTTCTGAAGGAACGTAAACTGACTTTAGAACCAGAACGCCGTCTTTGTCTCTGCGTGGATCTCTACTGCGAGTGTTTCAGTACCTGACTGCTGGTGAACTGAGGCCTTCAGGGTCAGCAAGTACAACCCGACCGCCAAATTAGTTTCAAGTTGTCTGAACACAAAAACTACATACATGAAAATAATAAAATGTTGATTAATAGAAAATGATGTACAAGTATTTCAACCTTCAGTTCTTCCAGTCTGTAACGGTCACTGCCTCCAACAGCTGATTCATAATTAATGGATTAATCCAGAGCTGGACCAGGGTCCATGAATGCCTCTTCACAGCAACACACACATATACAGCAGTTTCAGGGGAACCCAGGCACATAAATAAGCTTTAATAGGTTTAGCTGTTCTGGACTATGGCCTTCATGTGACGCTGCTTCATAAATCATCCCGCCAAACTGAAAAATCTACACACTCCTTGGATTTCAGCCGAGTGTTTCTGTGACAGAGTTTCCGTGCACCTGTTTGTGCTCATAATTGGAGTTACGGTGAGCCGAGCTGGAGGAAAGTTAGAAATGTAGAGCGAGACGAGGAGAGTCCTTGAACTGATTTTCACTTGAGTTAGTTCTCTAAACGTTCACTGTTTTTCAGATTCTGCAGCGTAACACAAAGTTTAAACGCTACAGCGGCAAAGTCTTCAAAAAGTAAATCACGTTAATATGTGACAGAGACTTGAGACTAGTTTAGAGACCTGAGACTTGACTTGGACTGTAGCTCAGAGACCTGAGACTTGACTTGGACTCTAGCTCAGGGACTTGAGACTTGACTCGGACTCTAGCTCAGAGACCTGAGACTTGACTTGGACTCTAGCTCGGGGACTTGAGACTTGACTTGGACTCTAGCTCAAAGACTTGAGATTTGACTCGGACTCTAGCTCAGGGACTTGAGACTTGACTAAGATACCATAAAACTTTGATTAATAGTCAGTTTTGTTTGCTAAAATCACTGAATTGACCCGGCCTGTATTTGGGACCAGCGTCTATATGGGACAAAAACTGGAATAGGCGACTATGAATCAGTTTATTTATTTCAAACAGAAATAATCCAGTAATATCAAACACACGTCATTCATTTGACCCATCTCCGACAGACGGCTTATGCGCTTTTATTTTGAAGGCGGCAACATCAGGAAAACAACAGCAGGCAGCAGGATGAGAGAAGTTAGCAGACAGAGAGCGACAGACTTCACATGACAGGATTCATTTTTATGAAAAGCTGTTCTGGTTCTTTTGATGGGTGGAGCCTCACAGACTGAAGGAAGAGAAATAATCAGGAACGGACACATTCGGACTGGACGAGGCTTCAAAGGTAACAGGAGGCGGCACTTTCCTCTTGTAGCAGACAGGCTACACCTGTAAATCTATAAGAATCAGACTTTGGGGCTCGTTGTTTCCGTTAAATGAACTGAACAGTTGAATTGTGGAGAATCTAACCGATCTAACGATGTTCAGCATGTCCATACTGACATATTGATCACATGTTTAAACATTAATATTCGTATTAACGAACTGAGCATTTCAGAAGCATCTAAAGCTGCGACCCCGCAGGGTTTAAGAGGTTTTATACATCCAGAGAACTTCTATAAAAACCAGACCAGGCTTCTAATGGAGACCTACGTTTATGTGTCAGAATGTGTTCCCACAGCAGGCCAGGAAACGGGGCAGGCGGCTGTTAATTGAAGTTTTACGGTAAACTACAAAACAGCACGAGCATCTCCGCTCTGCAACAGCGAGGACGGGGTTCGCTTGCGGGGGCGGGGCTTATATGCTCCGGAGTTGCAAGAGTTTTATGAAGTTCTAAGGAAGCGCTGAATATCTAGCTGCATCTCCGCCGCCGTCGTGTTGTTTCAGTGTTATTTCTGCTGCAGGCGAAGCCAAAACTAGAAAGCGCGTCACGCCGGCCGCTGTGAACGAGCTCTGCACCAGTTTAACTCAGCCTGGACGGAGGAAAAGAGCAATCGAGAGCTCCGAGTCCTCACGTCATGAGGACGTCCTGAGAGGGTGTGGTGAGAGAGAAGAACCCCAGCGTCACTCTGAGTAAATGATGTCACTGGGGTCGCTGCCAGCGCCACACAGGTTTTTCTGAGGATACAATAGTCATTCATGTGTGTGCGTTTGAATTAATGTTTAGAGTGCACGGTCAATTAGTCATTAGCCTGTGTGTGTGTGTGTGTGTGTGTGTGTGTGTATTTATACAACTTATTCTCAGAGAGCCAAAAATAAATATGTGAAATTAATCAGTGTGGGCACAAAGCCGCCACTATAGAGCAGAGAGAGCTCATTTAGCAGCCTGGAGATCTTAATTTATGACGTGTGTGTGTTTGTGCTGGACACACACACGGGGAGCTGTGTTCCCCCGTCGACGGAGGAGCACTCAGAGACGCAACATCATGTGGTGCGCCCTGTTTTCTCTCCATCCCACTAAATATCTAAGCAATTAGTCGGATTTGATGAGGTTTATCTTGTGGTGAATGTGTGTCATTAGGCTGCCTGTCTGCCCGCTGAGGCCGGCTGCTCGCTCGCTCGCTCGCTCGCTCGCTCGCTCGGCGTGTGGAAAAACAAACGAGCTATATAACGTTCAGGTTGTCTGACCTTACGCCCGGCTATGCATCCAAAGTCAAGGCTTCGCCACAGAACATGCAGGCGTGCAAAGTCCTCAGCTTTTGGCAACATTCAACGTTTTGAATTTGATTTGTGCAGATCTTGCATAATATTGAGCGGGGGGGGGGGCATCCGTCAGTTGATTGGTTATCTCTGGCATGAGCTTTGCAACTGTCCAGCTGCATACACCCAGAGCCCTGCAGAGAGAAGCCTAATTGATGGTCACTTCTATGGCTAAACCTGACAGCCAATCAGAGGCAGAGTAGGGCGGGTCTGACAGCCATGTCACCGCCACCTTTTAAAATGGCTGATTTTGTCCTCACCACTGTTTGGAAGCATTTGGTAATAAATGTTCTCATTAGCTTGCAACAAAAAATGTTCATTAATAAATGAAAACGATTTGACAAACGTTTTCATTAGCACTTAAGCTAAAAAAAAGTAAAGCTACTGACAGTAAAACGACCCAAAACGTGCCGCAGCAGTCAGTCACTTTAACGGCTTCTACACAGTTTGTTTTCTGTTCTCTTATGTTTTTAGATTTTCAGTTGTCTCCTGCCACCTGAATTTTTTGTCCCCTCCGCCTCCCAACCCAAAGCGGCGCCCTTCCCCGTCAGGACCTTTCTCTAGTTGCAGTACACAAGTTAAGACGCGTTTAATAATTTGGTAACGTACACTTGTCAGCGCGGCCATTTTCACTGATTAATGCGTTAAAACCTGTTAAAAGAGGAGAGCTAATTGCCCTGCATTTATCCTGTCAGTTGATTAAGTCCATAAAAAACGTGTGACAGCGATACAGCAGGCGAATTATTACTGAACACGTCCTGTTTTTACGTTATTATTATTCATAACAGGCTCTGCGGTCGATCTGCTGCTAACGTTACTAATCGTGCTTCTAATAAATGATTTCCCCTTGTGGGTCCTGATGATTCAGGACGACAGAACTGTCCGATCAACAAGTTACCTGCACGTCTGTGTGACGTCATGGTTACTGCTCTCGGTTCGTTTGTAGACCTGCAGTGTGAACATGAACCGGACCAGAACTGAAAGGCAGCGGTGCATCATTTTTCTCTCTTGGTTTGAAAGCCCCCTAACATTAACAAAGTGATCACTTTGAGCCAAACCGTCAAGGTTCTGTGTCTAAACTTTAACCGTCAGATCAGAAACAGCCTTCGTCCTGTCGCGTGTGGTTCTGCAGGGCATCGACCCAGAAGGTCAGCTCTCTGCACCGAACACGCCGTACTGCCGTGAATATAAATCGGTTGTGTCTGTGGGGCGACAGCTGTTAGAGACGAGAACATACATGAGGTAAAAACTAAATAAAGAAAAAACCCCTCGCCCTCTCTTTCCGTCTCGCTCGCCGTCAGATGGAAAGGTGGTCGCCTCATTAATCAGCCCCACTCCTCTCCAACCAAAACTCATTTCTTTATTTACTCAGAGCGGCGTGCGGCGCTGCACAGTAGGCCGCTGCGCTCATGTCATATTATCCACTTGTCAAACCCAGTTAGCCTCCAGCGCTGCAAACACACAGAGACGTCTTAAAGCTGGAGAGCGCTGGTGGCGGCCTGCTGCTGAAACAACAAGGCCCGTGTGTGTGCTGCTGCTGAACGGCCTGTTAACCAGGCGCTCTGCTGCTGAACGGCGGAGAGCTGAAGGTCGAGCAGCAGCAGAAACATCATCACTGTGAAAACCTCCGACATCAGAAGCACAAACTGAGAACACCTCTACGTACTCTGACTTTTACTGCTTCAACGTCACAGCCAAACACCAGCAGCCTGATGGGATTTATTTCAAAGACTAAACATGTGATTCATCAGGTCAGAGACGCAGTAGATTTGGGGAACGTTCCTGTTTTTCCCAGAGTCAGAAACAATAAACAGAAAGAAAAAGTAGTTTTTAGTGATGTCAGACAGTAATATTAAAGTATCCTGGCTCCACTGTTGAGTGTCTGAAGGACCAAATAACAAAATTATGGTCCACAGGCGTCCAGGAATTCAGCGCAACTGAGCAAGTAAACTAAGACGGGGGCTTTTTCCAAGCTTTGTCTGACTTTGAGAGCCTGTGGTGTAAGAAACCATTTCTTCTCACCATGCGTGGTTTCATTTTCAGACATGTACTTTATGTACCTCTGAAGTAGGATGTAGTTCTTTACTAATTTGTCAGTTGGGTTTTGGGTTTTGTTTGAACCGGTTTTAGATCGGACCAGTTTTTATTAAACTAATCCTGACACATGAAGTGAGACGTCTGAGAATCTTCTTCAGTCCACGAATGAAAACCCAGAGCGTGATGCGGTTCAGATCTTTGGTGATCAGCCTCACAGTGTTGGTCCGGTTTCTGATCCGGCCCTCAGGTCCAGAACATGCAGAACTCCTCCGCCGTCCCTCCATCACGCGTCTTGTCTGTAACGTTAGACGTGTCCGGCGGGCAGAGCAGTCGCCGACATGTTTGTGAGCGGCTCCACGTCTGCCGTCTGTTTACAGGCCCGTTATTATGTGACGCTTAATTAGCCGGAGTTAAAAAGGGGCGCTGCGGTCTGGAGATTGGCATCGCTGAGCGGCCGGAGGGAGAGAGACGGAGGACGGGAGGGAAAGGAGATAGACAGCCGAAGGAGATAAGATATCTGTCGGGCAGACCGGCAGCACGGGAGAGTGACTCGACCCGGGCGACCTCAGAAACAAACAAACACTGTTTCTCAATCTCTGTCCACAAAGTCTGAAATTATTAAGACTTCAAGGAATGTCTGGAAGGTTTTGGTCAAAACCACTTTGAGTCCAGTCCACTTTGGTCAGGGTGTGTATCCACCGAGCTCCTCGCAACTCTTCTCCTCCTGCTTTAAAAGCAAGTTATCAAATGTGTTAAAACTGAGAATCTCTCTTCCTCCCCAGAGTTTAAGATGAAACGCAGATGATTTTGGGCCGTCACAGCCGTCAGCGAGACGAACTGTCGTGAAAACATTTGCAGGACTCCCAACAACACCCAGCGTGCTCCGACTGAAGCGAACACATTTCGTGCTAAGAGCCGGTGATTCTGCGTTTGACCCACAAGCGTGTCTGTTTCCAGGCCCATAAATCTGTTGGTTGTGCTGTTGAGACAGCGGCTGAGGATACAGTATTTCTCCATGCTCCCCGTCTCCTTACAGTGCTGCGATTTAAAATCATTTTGTAGTGGGGGCGTTATTTGATGGGGGATATTAAATATAACTAAATTATGATGTTATAATTGAGAAGACTGAGAGTTCTACTTTTATGGGATTGGAAATGGGAACATGAGGGAGAATTCGCAGAGCGAATCGATGCCATCAACTACGGCAGCATTTCTCAACAAGGCGGCATATCGGCTTCCCAGAAGTAGGAGGCGGCACGAGCAGGTCGAAGGTTTAAGATTTGTAAATCAGAAACTTAAAGTTAATTTTATCTGGAATCAAGTTTCCCCTGATAGGATAAAAACAGCCCTGTGTTCATTTTTATTTACATAAGTGCAAAACCACAGCAGCAGTTAAAGGACGGGACTGTTCTCTGATAATATTTACAGAAACCCAATAATTCCCACATAAAAGCTGTTGTGTATCAGATTATCCTCACTGTGGCGTACGAGAACACACCTGGTTGCAATTTTAAAACCGCACCACTAGTGGCCGCCGAAAACTACATATTAACACTTTTAAGATTTAAGGTTCAGTGAGTGAGGATTGCAGCTCACGGTGCATTCAGGTGCCCCTCAGATGGTTTCCCGACTTGTGAAGCCTTTCTTCCGACTTCACTGTGTGTTCATGTGCTCTTCAGTCAGAATAAGGAATCAACATGGACGCTGTTACAAAGATGTGTGGGATTAACATGATCGGAGCAGATAAATATGGAGACAAAACGCGCTCTGAGAAGTTTGTCCGTTTGGGCTACTGTACAAACATGACGGTGCAACATGGCGACGTCCATGTAGGAGGACCTGCAGTGTCTGTAGACAGAAATGTCTCATTGTAAGGTTAAATAAACAAAACAGTTCACTAAGTAAGGTATTTTTACACCACTGAAAACACAGTTATGGATTTTAAATTGCATTTCTGTCACTAGATCCTCAGAAATGTTCCACACAGAATCTTTAAGTCAACTCAGCAGGTTGATTTATCTGCTGGATAATCAGTCTGCTGGCAGCTTGTTAGCCAAACATCATTTTCAAATCTTTCAATTCTTCTTCTCCTTCTTCTTCTTCTCGGCCTTCAGACCCCTCGAAGCTCCAGAACCCGAGCAGGAAGCAGTCCGTCTCCAGGAGTCTGAAGCACCTCTTCAACTCCTCCAACAAGTTTGTGAAAACGCTGAAAAGGTTTGTCGCACAGATTTGGTCTCTTTGGAAACTGAGGCTGGAGTTGAGATTGTAAAACCCCCACAGTCAGGAAATATTATTGAAATGTTTCAGTTGTATAAATCTAAAAAATGTATTAATAAATAGAAACAATTCAGTGTGAAGCATCAGCAAATCAACCCGAAGCTTATTCTGGGCCGTCACCTTTACCCCCCTGCAGAGGGATCTACCTGGCTGCTGTGTTCTACCATAAGGACAGTTTACTGGTGACGGCGGAGGACCAGATCCCCATCGTGGAGGTGGACGACTCCTACAGCAGCTCGCTCATGCAGGACTTCCTGTGGTTCACTAAGGTACCGCCTCCTGAAACATGCCGGTGCAGCAGCTTTAAGTCGTGTAGCAGAGTGACAGGATGTGAACAAGTGGTCCTCGTACTACTAACAGTACTAATACTCAGACCGCCTTGTCCTTTGTGGTCGGGTGTGTGAAGCTGGACCAGACCCGATCTTTATACAGATTCTTAACGTGCATTAGAAGTGTGGCGTTCTTCAACAGGGACTTTATTTCTCCTCTGCACCACATGAAGCACTTACTTTACTTTCCTTCCTGTTTCCCACACGGACCCCGTCCTTAAAGAGGCAGGACAGAGGACAAAGGGACAGTTGGGGATTTTTGATGTGGGGCTGAATGAGGTACTTATACACACTGAGGCGTGTCCTCAGTTTGGAGAAGCAGAGAGTTGTACCTGCACAGAAGCTAAGCAACGAGCTGCTGCAACCCGCTGTCACTCCCGACTCGTCACATGACAGACAGTCAAAGTTACATAACCTATGTAAGTTTTCTTTAAGTTAGTGGTCAGGCAAACACGTTACTTAACTTACGCAAGTTAACTGACATAAGTAACGTAGTTATTTCAACTCAAACTGTGATGTTTTCCTAAACCAAACCAAATTCTTTCACGTCACCTAATAGTTTTATTTTGAAAGTCTAACCGACATGTTAGCAGCAACATCTTCATTGTGGTTGCTAACTTGTCCGCGGAGCCCCAGATGTCAAATAATGATGCTAAAGGACCCCAGGTGCTGACCGAGCGAGTGAGAACGTGTTGATGGCTGAAAAGAGGGCCAGTTCACGCTCACGCTCCGGCTCCACGTACCCGTCACACAGTACGCAGCCAAGTCACTGTATGCTTAGAAATATGCAAGTTCTGTGGTTGAGAAAATGTATTTCCAGAGGTAGAAGCCAAACCTGGAGCCTCCGCTGCCAGCTCAGGACCGTACCGTCTGTTTGTGCACCTGCTCCCAGGCTGGTATCGGGTGGGAGGTGATCTGTGATCGTCTGAGACCTGCAGTCTTCTGCCGGTTGCCGCGGCGGTCGGATGCTTGTTCTCCTCAGCTGTGTTTAAACCGGTGCCTCAGATCGAGGATCGATCGTTTGTTTAAAGACATCTGTCTGTGTCTCTGCAGCTGTCCTGTATGTGGGAGGACGTCCGGTGGCTGAGACAGAGCATGTCGGTGTCCATGTCTTCGTCCTCCACCCTGCAGGCCCGGCACAAGATGCTCACGGCCGCCAGCCAGCTGCAGGTCAGGACCCCGAAAACACCACAACATGGACCTGACTTCATGGTGCAGCTTTTAAACTCACACTGAGTGAAGCTTTGAGACGTTTACTGAGGTTCCAGACGCTTTTAGAGTGACTTATTTTTCTGAATTGATTTTATATTTCAGAATTTATTTGTAACTTTTGTCAAGAAACTGTGCAGCAAACGGTTTTAGGAGAAAGGAGACTCATGTTCATTAGCTCTATTATCTCTCATCTCTCTCATATATATATAGGTATACTATATATATATATATATATATATATATATATATATATATATATATATATATATATATATGTAGTTCTGCTAGTGGTAATATCACAGTTGCTAAAGGTCTTTGGTTTGAAATACAGAATATTTCGCATCCTTACTTTTCTACTTGAAGTAAAACTCGTGCAGAATGAAGTAAAAGGTGCAGTATTTAGAAGGTTTGGATGTTTTAAATCCTGAAATGATTAAAAATGAAAATAAAATAAAAGTACGTTACCCGCTGCTCCCGCAGAGCCTTCTGGGAACTCACAACCTGGGCCGGGTCCACTACGAGCCCATCAAGGACCGCCACGGCAACGTGCTGCTGGTGACCATCCACGACACGGAGAGCCAGCACTCGCTGTTCAGCGGGAAGTGGATGCAGGTGACCAAACTGCAGAGCCAGAGGAAGTCTCTGTCCACCCCGAGGAGCCCTACGCCCTCGACATCCTCATCATCACCATCCAGGTGAGGAAGGACGCCTGAGTCCTGCTGTCGGTCTGAGTGGCGTCTCTGAAACCACTGAGACTATTGTTTCACACGTCGACACTTGTTGTTGTTCCTCTGTGAACTCTCTTTCTCTCTGTGTCTTCGGCCTCCAGGACATTTTGGCGTACCAGCGGCGCAGCACTCACCGGCTGGCCCCGGGTCTTTACCTGGGCTTCCTGAAGCTCAGCAGCTCTGTGGACCAGATCAAAGTCCTGGTGTCCCAGCGGACCCCCAACATGCTCTGTCACTCCCGCATACGAGACAACGCCAACGTCTCCAGGTACATCACACACAGACTTTGTTCTGAGAGCACGAAAACAGAAAACACGATTTCACCCTCAAGGTTTCGGCTCAATGCCACCGCTGAATAATAAGCAGAATATTCACTGAGCTTAATAAAGCTCACAAACAGGTGGCTCAATGGGAGAAAGAGAGTCGTGACGGAGAGACGAAACCAATGTTCCCAACCCGAGGCCTCAGAGAACTCACTGTCTGTCAACCTCCAATCACAGCGCAGCTTTACAGGCGGTAAAGGGAGGGCGGTAAAGACATGAGTCCGTTTCCTTTTAATGGAGACATGTAACATGTTTTCTACTTCCAGTTAATCTTATTTCCATCCTGTACAGAGCCTTATTTTGAAAAGCGGACGTTGTCACATGTTAAATCCATCCAGTCCGACCCAGTTTGATAAATAAAGTTGTAACATGAAGCCTTCACAGCCTCTCTTCAGGTAGGACTCTCCAGAGGTGTGGACTCGAGTCACATGACTTGGACTCGAGTCAGATTCGAATCACAAAAATTATGACTCAGACTCGACAAAATCAAAGAAAACTTGCGACTTTGACTTGAACAGTAATGACTCGTGACTTCACTTGGACCTGAGCCTTTTGACTCGAGCTGACGTGACGCTGCCCATGACCGAATATAAATTATGATATAAAAAACGCTCAGTTAGACTGGAGGGTGTGGCTTCCTGCAGCGCGCCCAGCCGTTCCTCAGTCTCCTGGCCCTGTAACCCCCAGCAACCAACTCCCTCTCCGGGAACGGGTCGTGTAGCCTAGTAGGCCTACTGCCGTTTTTTACTTGAAAAAACTTTTTAAATGGTTTTAAATTTGGTGAAGCATGCATTATGACTTGTTTAGGACTTGAAACTGAAAGTTTAAGACTTGGACTTGACTTGAGACTTACCACTCATGATCGGTCTGGACTTGGGACTCGACTTAGACTTGAGTGCTAAGACCAGAGACTTGACTCGGACTTGCCACTCATGATTGGTCTGGACTTGGGACTCGACTTAGACTTGACTGCTAAGACCAGAGACTTGACTCGGACTTGCCACTCATGATCGGTCTGGACTTGGGACTCGACTTAGACTTGAGTGCTAAGACCAGAGACTTCACTCGGACTTGCCACTCATGATCGGTCTGGACTTGGGACTCGACTTAGACTTGAGTGCTAAGACCAGAGACTTGACTCGGACTTGCCACTCATGATCGGTCTGGACTTGGGTCTCGACTTAGACTTGAGTGCCAAGACCAGAGACTTGACTCGGACTTGTAAAATGATGACTTGGTCCCACCTCTAACCCGCCTGTCAGCTCGCTCTGGGCCCTTTCACTTACCGTAAAGGCTTTAATACGTGCGCACTCCAAATCTAAGAAGTCAGCCTCAGATGGAGCCGACGTGCTGGGAGACGGTTCAGCAGAACAGAGTCTGCAAACGGCTTTAAAATGCTTCCACTCTGCCGACGTGTCAGCGTGATACTTTTGTAAAATTAAACCGAAGTGCTTTTTTTGTGCTTCTTTTGTCCGATTAATTTCAGATACATCCGCAGGAACAACCACCTGCGTCTTCTTCTTCTCTGGTTTCCTCTGTGCGAACTCGCTCTGAGACAAACAGCTTCCAGATGTGACCTGAAGCCGGTGGAATTAGAGCTGTTTGCACCTGTCACATGTTGTCATTCATCTGCTGTATCACATTACACAACCGCTACACAGTGTGTAGGTGTGTGTGTCCTTTGTGTTTGATCCAATCTGATTGGCTGTGAGCTCTGGGCAGGTACAAGTATTTCTGCTCTTTGGCCTCCGTCGCAGGAATTTCTGGGCGCTGAGCGGCTCGCAGAGATTGGAAACTGTGAAGTGAGAAACAAAAAGTTAGTGTGTGTGTTTGGAACGACGGGCGAAATGAATCCGCGGTGCAGTTTCACCGTCAGATGGAGGGACCGTTCGCTCGCCGCCGTCCTGACTCGGCTTTTACGAGCGTGTGAGTCGTTGTCGTGTAAATGAGCCGGTTGTTGCTTTGTTTGTTTGCGCTGGTCGGAGGCGATGACTCAGACTCAGAGAGGTGATCTGATCTGCACTTAACCTTTCCAGCATGAAGGTCTCAGGACTGTCTGACAACAGGACGCTTCCTTGCTGTTAAACATGCTGATAAATGAACTGTGTTTGGTTCAGGGAGGAGTGGGACTGGATCCGCTCGCTGTCGGCTGCCGGAGAAAAGGAGCGCACCGGGGAGGACGGCGAGGAGGCGGAGCCCAGGCCTGAAAGCCACGCCCCTTTGCTGTACTACGAGCTGCAGACGGCGATCAAGTCTCTGCTGAAACATATCAACCTACCTCTGCACCAGGTACGCACACGCAGGGTTAAACAGGAGGAGCTGCGGCGTCCGATCACACCGACATTCATCAAGACGCCAAAATGATGATTGTGCTTCAATCTGGCAACTATTATTACCAGACTTTGATAAAATGTACAAAACAATCTTGAATAATATTTCTAAACATTATTGTTTATCTATTTTATACCAAGTCCGCTTTAAACTAAAGTTCAGCTTTTTAAAACTCCATACTGAATCAAATATTGTTTGAAAGTTTTCTAAAGCACAATGTCAGCTAGTTCATATATCAGATATCTGAGACGTAGTTCAGATTACAGTCACGTGAACGTTAAGTGTCCCCACTGTCTCTTCTTTACATAGCTCTTATTATTCTCAGTTTTTGTGGCATTTTATTTGTAAATATGTCGGAAAAAAAGGCTCTGTCTGTTTTATTTTGAATAAACCCATTAAAACAAACATATTTTTAATAAACCGTTTTGTAGATGTCTAAAAATTTGGTATATTTTCACAATAAAACCAAAAAGAATCCATCTGTCTCTTATCAGTGTGCTGGAAAATGGATTTGTGTGATATGCAAATCAGCGCATACTTAATGATGAAATACCCAGTTTATATATTACAATATAAAAAAATCTGTTTACTTTAGCTTGTGAGTTTCATTGAGATGTGAGTCAAGTTGGTTTAGATCCACCAGACTGCACACAGATTAAATCAGGACTTGTTTCTTAAATCGACTCATTTTGCTGTGGAGTTTGGTGCTGACTCAGTTTGAAGTGTTTCCTGCTCAAACCTGATGGTTTGTCTTCTAAGTGTCATTTTATGGTCTAAAGAAGAAGAAGTTCAACATTTTGTTTCCGTTTTATCCAGTTTTAGTGTTCAGTTGTTTCTCCATCAGCGTCTGGAGACTGAGACGTGTTACTGACATCGTGAGGACAGAAAGCGGATCACATGTTATGGTTCGGGCCTGGTCCTTGTTTGGGCTGGGTAAGACATGCAGTGTGTGTGTGTGTGGTTAAGGTTAATGTGTGTGTGCTCGCAGGCCCGTCACTTCCGTCTCTACAGTCAGGAGGTGGTGGAGCTCGGTCACGGCGTCTCCTTCCTGCTGCTGCTGCCGGCGGCCGACAACGTTTGCTCCGCCCCCGGACAGTCCAACCCCTACAGCCCCCTATCGGGATTCCTGCACCTGCCCCTGCAGATGTTCGAACTCGGTAACAACACACACACACACACGCCTTTAAGGCGAGACGCTGCAGGTGAACAGGGTAACAAATGGAACTATGTTTAAATATGCAAATGAGGCATTGTCTAATATAAAATCTGAACTCAGGATTAATTCAGGTTCAAAATGATTGTTTATTTTGTTGACACGTTGGACTCAAATGTTTTACTGAGGGGATTTTGGATATCTCTCTTTATTATTATTATTATTTCATAAATCAGAAAATACGTCAACAGGCATAAAAAAACAATTTTCGACCTGTTTTTGGAAATAAAAAGTTCTATAATCCAGCTGTGAATGATCTCAGATTAGAAGAGGAGATTTCAGAGTAAGACAGAAAACAGGAGTAAAATTCTGCATTTCTTTATTGATAATCAACATTTACAGAATCAATATCTAATCAAATCCTCAGAGTGATACCTGAGTAACAGCATGTCTGAGTCAAATCATGTGACGCATCTAAACCAATCACGCTGTCAGAAATTGACACTAGCCAATCAGCTTTCACGCTCAGCTTAAATCTGCCTTTGTACTTTCACGATTGGTTGTTGGTACAAAGGAAATGACCATATTTGCTAACTTTTAGGAGAAATCGACAGGCACAGAGACAAACTGCAGGGAAGTAAACGACTAAATGTGGATTTAGAAAGTTTAGCCCAGAAACCCAAAATTAACCAGAACTTGATAAAACCACGTTGGTGCCTGCACACACTGTCATCAGGGACAGGAGCGTCACGCAGCCTGAACCTCTGGGTAATGACGTCTAAAGTCGAGGCGTCTGCAGCTCCTGAGGATGTTAAACGTCTTGCCTCTTGTCCTGAAGACGTTCCTGTGCGTCTGGAGAAACTAACAGCGGGATCGTGTTCTCAGCTCTCAGATCAGTTTCTCCTGTAGATAAACTTCTTTAATATCTGCTGAGTCGTGGTTTTTAGCCTTCCCTCCTCTATGTGTCTGTGTTTGGGGCAGTAACTTCTTTAAATGTGCCTGAGGCTCCTTTTCACCTCTATGAGAAATGAATTCATTTTACTTCAGTGATAAACTCCTGGACTTTAACAGCTCCTGTGTTTCAGCAGCTTTTCTGTTCAGGTTCAAAACGTTCTGCTCATTCAGAAGCTCTCCCACATATAGGGGTTCTCTGGACCTGAGGACTCACTACAGCAGCTTCACTCGATTACTATCACATCACTCGCAAACAAAACAAAAAGGGATTTATTAAAGTTTAGTTTATTGTCTTCTCCTCCTCCTTCATCTCTCTGCTCCTTCTGTCTTTAGTTCACTTCTGCACCTACAAGGAGAAGTTCATCAGCCTGTACTGCCGCCTGTCCTCCGTCCTGGACCTGGACGCCCTCATTACCCAGCAGGCACTGCGAGAGGCCATCACTGACAGCGAGGTGGCCACGGCCAAACAGAGGCACCAGCTCATACTGGACTACATCCAGGTGAGAGACGAAGGCCGTTTTTACAGAGTCACCGATGATTTGTTAGGTAAAGCTGCTGCCATCATCACATGATGCAAAACTCCCATAATGCTTAGCTTCAACGTTCAGCTGAAATGTTTCACTAACGTTACATTAATCTGAGCAGCTTTCAAAGCGAGCTGGCACTGAGGGCCATTTAGCAGCTCAGGGGCCACTCAGCTGTCGGCCCCTCTCTGCAGAGTTTATCATCCTTGTTATCTCTTTATTAATATATTTAGATTGGCCGCCGCTCCTGAACACGCCGAGAATACAGAGAGAAGGAAAGAGCCCGAGCTTTCATACAGTAGACAAGTAAATGTTCCAGTAAATGCGCAAATCACATGCAGTTACACTAAAAACAGCGGTGAGTCCACTGCACTGGGATCAGTTTCAGCTCCTGTTCAGATTCACTCAGCTTTATTAAAAGTCAGAGACTCATCAAGGAGGAGCTTTTTATTTCAAAGATGCTGTGAAACTGATGCAGTAAAGTTTAAGAGGCGACCCGTCCGAAAAGTATGAAAGTGTGAAGAGTTCTCTGTGTGAAGGGTCCGCCCCCGCCGTTAAAGGACACAATCAGCTCCGAGAGAGAGGGAAGGTCTCAGAGCGGGAGGAGGCGTGTGGGTGAAGGACCTTCACTCTCACAGCACCTTTGTTTTCACACATTTAATCACTACAGGGAGTTTGAATGGACTCTTGTTTGCGTCCGTGACCCTCAAACAGTCCTGAGAAGAAAAATGCTTTTATTGTATTTAAAAAGCTCCACTTTCCAACATGCAGATGCTGCCGAGGTCTGAAACTCAAAGCTTCTCTTTTCAGAAACACAAAAACTTTCCTGCTTTGCCAAGGTGTTCTTCTCACGGAGCCATCTTGTTTTATAAGACACGTCGCCGTCTCTCTGCAGGTATCGTCACTTTACAGAAGTGTTTGGTCCTCATAAAGACTCAAGACGACGCTCACCACGTCTGATCGTGTAAAGATGATGTGATGTCATCTGATTGGACAGTTTGTTTAGTGCCGTACTTAGGCGGGATCTTTTTATTATATTTTAAGAGG
Organism: Lepomis macrochirus; assembly: GCA_024633595.2. Classification (NCBI taxonomy): domain Eukaryota; kingdom Metazoa; phylum Chordata; class Actinopteri; order Centrarchiformes; family Centrarchidae; genus Lepomis; species Lepomis macrochirus. The sequence continues at coordinate 2,721,114 of JALXJV020000023.1, read as the reverse complement.
ACAAAAACGAAACAAATTAAAAACAGATTTAGCACAGCTTCATTTTCTCACAGCAAAACAAACGACTTTAAATGGGTGACTGAATTCAGGCAGCTCAGCAGAGGTGAACCAGCGAGGATGTGATGCAGTTTGCATAAATGTCTAAACGGGTTTTCATGTTTCCCGCCTCGCAAGCAAAAGTGTCGCTGACAACAAACATCGTCTCTGCTGAACGTTTTCTTCTCTCTCCGCCGTCACCACTGATGCAGAGCCTCTCGTGTTCGCTGCAGCGTGAGAGAGAGAAAATGCCTCATCAAACTTATTGGAAATTGCAGCAGCAGTAGTAAATAGGAACTGTCCTTTCTCCTGCACTGAAAGCAGAAGCGATAACATCAGAGCTTATCGGTCATAATTTATCCCCGGGGTCTCCTCGTCTTTATTTAGAGTCACATTAAACCGCATTAGGGGACAATTACTCACCAGAAATACCAACATAGAGACATGAGATTAACTAGTTTTGCCACTGAGCATCAAGAATATTATAAAGAATTCACATCATCGTAATGAAACCATGTTGAGCAGCGATTCCCACAGTGTGGTGCACAAGCTGCCTCCAGGGGGCGCACGACAGGAACAATGTGAGGGTGGTGTGGTAGTAGTTTTGTGGAACTTTAATTAAATAAAAACCTGAATTGGAAACTTTGTAAGTTTAATTTAAAACTGAAAATGTTATTATTAATAGATAGCTGACAGGAAGTGACTACTCGCACGCCCCTCCCTCTTTCTGTCCAGGTTTTCTGTTTATGACGCTCTAACAGGGCCCAATTTGTCTGAAAACAGAGGGCAGATGTTTTGTCTGAGTCATCTGAGGCCGAGTGAGATCGTTTGTTCAGCTCAAGAGATGAGAGCGCTGGTTGGTGTGTTGGTGGACAGACAGACTCTCAGATGAAACGCTGTCCTCATGTCGCTCAGCCCTGGATCTCCTCGATGGCGTCACACAGAGCGACCGAGGCCTGTTGGAAGTGACGCTGAGCAGAGAGAGCTGCTGGAGCTGCAGCTCGTCTGTCGGAGCTCATGAAGCTGCTGTCAGTCTGATCAGCTGCAGATGGAAGGTTCCTTATATCGTGTTCAGAGCGCCGCGGCGAGGCTTCCCGCCACGCGGCCTTTTCCTCTGAAGCCTCGTCACAGACCGAGAGGGAAGCTGACTCTGTTGTTGTTGAACAACCTGCAGCTTTCTGTCAGTTTGGCTCGTATGTCTGCGGTTCATCGTAACATTGAAACTCAAATTATTTTTCTATTTGATGGCCAAATAAGATCCACACTCCTCCTGAAGGTTTGTCCTCTTTAGAACAAAGGCGACGTGTTCCGCAGCTTTCTGTGTGAACGGCAGCCCAAAAAACAAAGAGGTTAAAATCCCTGAACGTTTACTCATCGAGTGAAATGACGGTTTGAGCCCGTCGGTCTCTCACACTCTCTCTTTGTCCTCTGTCTTCCGGTAGCAACTGGACGAGATGCGGCGTGACCTCCGCTGGATCACCGATGCCCTGCAGTACGCTCGCTACAAGCAGCCTCGCGGCGGCGTACCGATCACCTGCCTGGTGGACGCCAACGCTCCCGATAGCGACTCCGGCCAGCAGAAGACGGACTCCACCTCCTCGGCCATGGACTACCTGCCCACACCTTCGCCCTCGCCTGAACTGCGCAGACGGAAAGCCATCAGCGGTGAGTCGTCTCTCCGGAGCGCCGCTTTAACTCTGACCGCTCTGAGCAGCGTTTCACCAACACGCCGTCTGCTTTCAGACTCACTGCTCGGGTCGGATGAAGACGGGTCCTCGGAGGTTTTCCTGCCGACGGACAGCGACTACGACTCCAGCGACGCCCTGAGCCCCCGCGAGCTGGACCTGCTGTACTCGCCGCCCCAGGATCTGTCCCAGCAGGCCGTGCACTCGCTGGGCGGCAGCGCCCCAGACGTGCTCCAGATCCACGAGCTCAGGTGACTGGCCTGTTTGTAGCTGCATCATCAACCATCAAACCTCAAAATAATGATTACTTTATACTTTTTACTCCTTGAAAAAATATTACTTCACTAATTTCTGGGTATTAAAAGTAGTTTGTTATGTTCCTCGTTACGTCACCAGATACTTTCACTTCTCCACCTCCCCCTTCCTAAGAGACAGACTGTGAAATTTTAACAGCATATTCAGAACAGCAGCAAGGTGTTTGTTTTTTACAGAACATATAAAGTTTTCTAAAAATTAAAGTAAGTCTCTCCAGACTCTCTAACCTCTGTTTCTCTGCTTAAGCACTTATCAGAGGGGTATTCAGAGTTTTACAGAACATAAAGCCGCCCTCTCTCCTGACACTGACCAGAGTTTCTTTCTATGAGTTTGGCGTTGCTGTGCAGCATCAGACGCTTCAGTTAATCAGATGTACAATTGTTCGCGGTGGAAAGCTATTTGCCGACGACAGTGTTCTTTACACCTCAGACTGTGACACAGTAATGGACAGCTGGAAAGAACGCCTCTCTCCCTCGTTCTCCATTCTTCATTTAGCTTTGTGACTAACAGCTGACAACACCAGGTCCATTTATAAACATGCGTGCTAAAAAGGCTGCAACGCCACTTCAAACAGATTGCGGAGAATGTGCATCCTGTAAGTAGACTCTGAACCATGCGTACGCACATAAAGAGGAGAGAAACGGCAGCTCACATGGCAGAAGGAAGAAACGGTTTGAAATGAACAGGCCTAAATCCAAATATTACCTCTGAGTGTTACAGGCTTAAAGCCTTCATGAAAAAAACACAATTTAAGATAAGATAATTTGCAGCCACAAAAAGATCCAGATTCAGGATCATAAACCCAAACGGAAATTCTACGCGTAACATAGATGTGATGCGCTGCCTGTAAAAACACGTTATGGAAAATAAAACACTATTTTATGTCATTTACAACAAGTCATAATTCTGTCAGTCGTCAGCACGTCGCTCAGTGAGCCGACAGTTTGTGGAAATAAATGTTTAAACTCAGAGGAAGTCATTTGGTTTGCTCTCTTTTCAAACGGGGGAATCCAGATCAGTTCCTGGGTCATCCCGTCTGCCCCCTCCAACCAGCGACATCACTACTCAGAGGGGGGCCCCTTCCTGCAGATCGGTTGTAAAGGGGCGGCCCTCCGGGGCCCCCTTTCCTCCGGCACACTTTACGTTGTGTGAAAGTTTTTTACCAACCAAACAGCTTCAGCTTCACCAAAAGGAACGTCAGAGTCACTGAGTCAGACTCAGTTTCAGAGTCTGTTGAAACCCTTTATTCTACAAGTTACTGGTGAAAAGTAAGATTATTGCTGCTCACAGTTTCCACATGGTCATTTCCTCCGTTTGTTTTATATTTTTTGTGTAAATCAAAAAAATTAATTAGCACGTACATTTGAAATTCCAATAAATTTTGCATTTAATGCAGGAATGATTTCTGTCAGGGCCGACGCACAGCTCAGTGACACCTCGTGTGAATCCAGCTGACGTTCAGCTGAGTCGGTCAGACAGGAAGTGTGAACGCCCTGATGTCCCTGTAAGGCTAACGGGTCCTCCTGTTGTTTGGTCTCTCAGGTACAGCGTCTGCACGCCCAAAGACCTCCCCCTCTCTCCGGTGGACCCCCCTCTCTCCTCACCGCTGCTTCCCCACTCCCCCTCTCTATCCAAAAACTTCCCTTTCTCCACCTCCGGTCTGCCTCGCTCTCCCTCCCTCTCCAGGACCCTCCCCACCTCCCCGTCGGGGCCCCTGCCCCTGTCCTTCCCCCTCTCCCCGGTGCTGTCCGACACCACAAAGACCCTGGAGGGCCTCTCCCTCTCCAAGAGCCACCAAGAGGGCGCCGCTTCCCTGAGGGCCCTCGTTAACCCTCCCGCCAAACGCAAACTGCTCTCCAGGAGCCACCGCGGTCAGTACTTCAGCGGGCCACAGCGCTGGCTCAGGGGCCACAGCGGGGAGAGTCACACCGGGTCTTTATCTGAGGGCGTCTACACCAAGCAGCTCGACCTGGACCTGCCTCTCCCCGGGGACCCGCCTTCCCTGCAGGGCCCCACCTACGTGAGCCACGCCTCCTGCGTCCTGGAGAGCCGCAAGGGCCGACACCGGGAGCCTCGGCCCCACGTCCGCAGGATCTTCGTGGAACCCTGTAAGGAGCTGTCGCCGGGCCACGAGAGGAGGGGCTGGGAGGAGGAGGAGGAGGAGGAGGAGGAGGGGAGGAGGGAGGAGGTGAAGGCAGCAGGCGTGTCGGTGTTCGTGGCAGAGGCGGAGCCTGAAGACGAGGAGGAGGAGGAGCCAGAGGGCGCCGCCACCCAGGAAGTAGACTCAGACGACCAAACCAACGCCCAGGTGTCGGAGCTCCTCAGCAGCACGCTGTAGGAGGCAGCAGGTCGGTTCAGTCCACGCCGCCTGTTCATCACACGCTTTTATTTTGACCGCTTAACGTTAAAATTTAAACCGAGCCGAAGAAAGTTTGCTTCAGCTCGAGTTAAAGGTGAATTTACTTTTTCTTTTTTGCCCAAGTGACAAAAGTACGGTGGTCCTGAAAGCTCAACACGCTGCAGCTTTAAGAACTTCAGCTGTGTGACGACATGAGAGAAAACAGAACCGCTGTGAAGACGTGGCGGGCGGCGCCCACGGCCGCCGCGGTGCTCAGAGACTCAGCGTTTCCATTCGGTACATTAAACCCTCACTTACCAAAAGAAGAAGCAACGAAACTGATGATTGTTTAAAATAAAAACAAAATTAATAGGATCAAAATGAATTATATAATGGGGGAAACAAAAATACAGAAAGTTGAGACATAAGTTTATAGAGTTTCCTGGTGTGGCCGATTTTACCTTTCGTGTATTTATATATTTTTGTATTTATGGTTTCGGAGCTCAACATACAAGGAACATTTCCCGAAGTTTTGGATCGCGTAGCACAAAACAGGAATGGAAATGGAAACGCTGTTGACTCTTTTAGCCCATAAAGAATTAATGAATTAATCTGCAGTGTGTTGAGCCACCTGGGCCACCGTACAAAAGAGACAAAATCACAACATCTCCTCCTTTAAACGAACATCAGAGCTGGACACCAGCTGCTGGTCTCACCTCCCTCTCTCTCTCAAAAACAAAGTGTCAGATTCAAATCAGCTTCATATGCATGAATGTATAAAAACAATATTGCCAAAGCCACATATAAATTACATACAATTAATTTCATACATTTCATTAAATAAATTTTAAAAAACAATAAAAGTTGTGTTTGTGTGTGTTAACAAAAAAATCTAATAATAATAAAATATAAAATATATATATATATATGATGGATGGCTAGATGGATTTAAAAAATAAAATAAAATGAAACAGTAAGCATGTTAATAAATAAATATATATAGTAAATAAAAATATATTAAATATTTTTTTTTAAAATTGTAAATTTGTGTCTTTATATTAAAAATTAAATAATTAAATAATTAATTATAAAACAACAAAAACATCTGTATCGAATGTGAAATTTAAAAAACAAAATACAAATAAAGGAACTTTTACTAAAATAACTAAAACCTCTCTCTCTCTCTGTCTCTCTGTGTCTCTCTACCACAGTGAAGATTGGCCGGCCGCGTCCAGGCGAGCAGCCCTCACCTCTCCGTAGATTGTAAACTTCACTAAAAGTTGCTGGTTCAACTCCGCCAAGCCTCAGAACCCATGGCAGCGACTGTTACAAAGAGAACAACCAATGCAACGACAAACCAGGCACTGCTTCTCCGACCAGGAACTTTGCACACTTTGACTGAACGTCAACCAAAAAAACACTCGCTGGTGGTTTGACTGACTGATTGACTGACTGACTGACTGATTGATTGATTGATTGATTGATTGATTGATTGTGGCTCCGTTTCTTTCCAGGTTTAGTTTAATCAAATTGAATCGTGGGAGGAGTTTCCTGCAGGCGGCGCCGCCTTCAGATGGATCCTCCTCTGCTTGAAGTGAATGTACAGTTCGGTCCGTTGGCGTCTCCTGTGTTTTGTTCAGCTCGGCTCTTAATGTGGTCAAACAAACCTGTGGTCCGTCTAAAGAAAAGATTAAATATATATATATATATATAAATACGATTCCCCGAGTCACTGAACACAGACCGCTCGAAACCTTAAGAAGTATTTTTGTAGTCTCTCTAACCTGAAGTGTTGTCAGAGCATGACGTGTTGTCGTTTTTTCCTCCTGGACCGAAGCTTCGTGTCCGGTTTGTGCCTCCTCCTGGTTCAGCATGATGATGTCAGGGGTCGGCGGGGGCGGGGGTCAGGAATTCTGCACTTTGGCCCTCGGGACCCGGCGGTGTTTTTGTGTCGTGCTGTCGTGTTGAGCTTCTCTTTGTGTTTCCTCCGAGGCTGCTGGTGTGTTTTTAAATTCTGTATTTCTTTTTTTACGACTCGCACCAAAAAACTCCCGTCGGTCGGTCGGCGGTCGGTCGGTCGGCCGGTCGGTCGGTCTGCGAGCTGTTCAGGTTCCTCAGATGTATGCACGCCGTTTTTAAAGTGCGTTTTTAATGTTTGCACATAAAAATGATGGAATAAAAGCTAATTGAACCTGTTTGATGCAGTTTGGACATTAACTGTGGCAGCTTCTATCACTCCTGACTGTAACATGTTCCAACAAAGTGTTGATGATAAAGACGTCTGAAGTGTTCGTGTCCTGGTTTTCTTCTTCTCTGAATGTGTAGCACAGATTCTGCAGGACTGCCCCGGTACCACGAGTACGACAGCTGTACTGCAGTTTTCCTTCTTTACGTGACCTTACAGTCGGATAATGAAACATTTGTTGGCTTTTTTTGGGGGACGAGAGTTAAAAGATTTCAACATCAAGTATGAAGATTAGCCTAGCTTAGCATAAAGACTGGCAGCTCGTTATAACTCGTTTGGCTCGGGGCAGAGATTGATGCTAAGCTAACGCACAGACGTGAGATTACTGTCCATCTGAACATTTCACTCCCACTAAGAAAGAATAAATATTATATTTCCCCCCAAAACTGTTTCTTTCATTTCATTTTTAAAAATGCTGACTGCACTTTGAGTTTTATTTTGGTGACTCTGATAACTAAAAACAGGTTTTTTATCTGGAGCTCTGAAATGTCGTATTAATCAGGAAACGTGTCGTTTCTCAGTTCGTGTTCATGAAGCTTGGGTTTAACTTTTATTTATTTTGTTTATTAGAAGAGAAATTAACAGTTTAGATTTTAAATTTGTGGTCAATTTTTATAAAAATAATGTCCAGCCTGACATAGAGCGGCACCATATAAAAATGTCATATTTGATCATCGTCAGGATTTCTTTCAGGTTCAGAGTCGTTCTGACAACATTTCAAAAGACTTCCTTTATATTTTATATTTATATCTTATATTTCTTTATTAATATTATTATTTCTGTTCCTTCTGCCTTGAAGTGAAACTGTGACAAAACAGTTTCCCCTCGGCGATTCTGAAAAATCCCTTTTAATAAACCAAACAAACATCTTAATAGACAAATTAAAGTCCTAAACTGTTTGTGATCCAAATAAATCAAACATTTATTGAACATGTGTTAGACTGAGAAAAAATGACATTGTGATGATTTTCATTGTTTTATTGCAGCTCTGCGTTCATGTCTGACTTATTTTTCCTTTTCAGACTGAATCTTTTGAATATTTATAATAAAACTAAACACTATTTCTCATCACATCCGAAACATTAACATTTCCTTCCTACAAAGTGACCTGATTTATTCTGTGGCTTAAAAAAAGCAGCAAACATTTCTTTGTTCTCTTATCGTTGCTTCGTTGTCCTTCTTTTATCAGCTTTCACTTCAGCTTGGCTGAGTTCTGCTGCGGTCAGTGATGCTCCACCTCACTGAAATGCCGAAAACATTCCCACCGACGAGCTACGTCGGTGGGAATGTTTTCAAATTTCTTGAGAGGCGGGTCCAATATTTTAAGCTCAGAGTTTCAGAAACGTCATCAGAATTGGTTCCACCGGAGTTTCCACTTTAAATGGTCATTTTGAAAATGGATCCAGCTTCCTCACTAACCTCCAAACCCAGACGGACGCTGCAACGTCTCGCCGTGTTTGTTAAAACTGAGAGTCTGTTTTCATCGCGGCGTCCTCGTCCATATCTGAGGCATTCTGGGTATGCGAGTCAAGCTCTGCCAATCAGAGGTAACGACACTCTGCTGTCAGACAACCAGAGGCAGCGTCTCACATATTATGTTGCACCTGTGAGTCTGCAGCCGCGCTTCACCTGCGTATTTTAAACTGCACTACGTCTCATAACGTACGTTTAACTGCACTGCTTTTGTCACTTATAGTTGATTTTCAGTTTTAAGTTTGTAAAACTGAAAATCAACTGGCTTCATGTTTATGAACAACAACATGAAAGTATTTTTTTACATGTTATCTAATATTCTGTGTGAAAGGAGCCGGTCTGCACAGTGAGGTCTGTTACCTGTGGTACCTTTTACTGATAATACTCGTGATACTAATGGAGTATTTCTACTTCTCAGTCAGAGAACTTTGTTATTTGCTTCAGTTTAAAGCCTGACAAAACGCAACATGTCTTTTTCCTCGTCTCCTCATCCAATCAGCTTCCCTCCAAAGAGACGCCACCTGTAAGCGTGTGGACGATGTGAGGACAGGTGGGCTTACCTGGACCTGTTTCTGCTGAGCCTCGGTGGAGCAGTGCCGAGTTCAGCTCAGACCGAACCTTGTGAGGAAACGTGTCGTTCAGAAGCTCCTCTACCAGGAAAGGAAGGCTTTTATTGTGAAACATTTGAGTTTGGCTCCCAGCAGCTTTTAAAAACCAAGAGTTTCACTAAAACTGGCGATTTTTGTGTCTTTTAAATTAGCAATTAAAAGTTTTTGTGACACAAAAAAAGGCTTGTTTGAAACTTGATAATTGATTGCAGTGCCTTTGTATTAAAAAGACACCGTTCACATGGAGGAACTCAGAGGATGAAGCTCAGGCCTTCAGTCGAGCTCTTATTTTAGAAATATTTAGACGATAGTTTGAGGGAAGTCTTGAAGCAGCATCAAAATATATTTCGTAGGTTTGTAACAAATAAAACAAACTGTACTCGGCTCATTTACTTCGTTTAAAAACAAGTCCTGCAAATCAAAAAGTTAAAGTACCAAAAGTAAAAGTCCTCGTTCAGCAGATTCGTGTTGCTGATGAGTTTAATCTGAACTTCATTTATTAGTAGATTTGAGTCTGCAAAGAGAAACAAAGAGAAACGTGCACAGCACTCAGTAAACGTCTTCAGGGGCTTTGTGCTTTGTTTTTATTGGCTCGAGGTCAGACGGGTTTCTGCTTTCACTTCCTGTCAGCTGGCGCGGAGGTGTCGGAGGAATGTGACGGTCGCAGGACGCCGCGTGGGAAGGTGTGAACCGACTGGAATCTCACACCCCGGCCGGCGGGCAGCTTTCCCCCGCCGGAGCGCTCCGAGCATGCGGTCCAAACCACAGGACCGCCGATCCATTTATCCGGCGGAGCCCGAGAGCCGCTCGGGGAAACTCTCAGCACACAGGAGAGAAACGTCGGAGTAATGTGACCTTCAGCAGCCGGATGAACCGTCACGTGTCCCGGATCACCGAGCCAAGTTAAAGTCTCCTCCTCGAGGCCTGCTGCTGCCGCAGGTCTCAGTTTAACACACATTTACATTTGAATGTGAGGAAGGCAGCACACGGTTCAGTCCAGATTCAGGACCTCACACTCTGCGTTTAGACTAAACGGAGACTCGGGATCTCAGAATCTGATCAAACGTGACTTTAGACAGAAACAAACATGGAGGCAGGCTGTCGGCGTCAGCTGGTCGACCTCGTGTGCTGCTCAGAAAAAGAAGAGAATCAAACTGAACTCGAGGCTGAGGACGCGGCTGTGTTTGCATCAACGTCAGTTCTGACCTACCGACGCTCGCCGCAGCCTGGTTCATTCGCTCCACACCAGCTGATGGGAACGCACAGATTTCACATTTACTTTTTTTTTGTTGCAACATTTCAAAAAGTCTGCTCAAAATTTGCGCGACATTTAGATGAAAACGCGGTTAATGGCTGCTCTCATGGCTGCCAGTCGAGCTGTAACCCCCTCACACTACAGGACCATTTGGGCCCATAATCTGTTCTGACCGGCCTCGGCCCGGGAACGCCGCCAAGATCGCCAGGAGGACGAGTCGGCCCCAGAATCTGCCCAGTGATCCTCTAGTGTTCTGCCAGCGTTAGCGAAGAACCCAACGTTCTCTTTAGTTTTTCACTGATCAATATTTCACGCTCACTACGGATGTGTGTAACATCAAAGGTGACGGTCGCCCGGCTCTGCGTTAGCTTTACCTCCCCTGCTTCCTGGTCTCTGTTCCTCTAAATGGGACCATAATTTACTAAATGAACATCATGCTGTGTTGAAGAAGACTTGAAACTAGCGACTGAGACCATAAACTCATCAGGAAAGTGTTTACTGAGGGAATAAATCAGCTGACAAGGAGAAACATTTTCCCATTATTTCTAACGGAGCCGGACTTTTTTTTGCAACCAGAAGAGTCGCCCCCTGCTGGTCGTTCGATAGAATACAGGTTTAAGGGACCAGAAGCTTCCCGCTTGTTTTAAATCCAGGTTTTGTGTTTAACGCTGCAGATTGAAAACACATTTTCGGCAGCGGGATGGGAGACAATCTGACTTTTCATCACACGACCAGGGAGGGAAACATAGATCGGCTTTTATGTAAATTAGCAGCTCTAACATGAATAAACGCTTCTGTCATAGTTATGTAGCTTTACTCTCCTACGTGTCTGAAAACTAACTAGGAACTAAAGCTGTCAGACAAATGTTACCTCTGAGATGTGAGGAGCACCACATCTTTTCTGTGAAGCCTTCGGCCGTGTGATTGTTCTGTGCTCTGAGTTTAGACTTCTTAGAACTATGTTGTGTTACCTTGTGTGTAAGACGTCCTCGAGTGTCTTCAAAGGCCTCCAGCAAATAAAATGAAATATTATTATTATTATTACCTCAAATTTCTTCTAAAGTAGAGTCGTTGCATCCCAGCTGTGCTGATCGGTGGTGCACATGCACTTATTGCCATCACGTGTTCGCCGGTGACTTTATGAACATTTCGTGTCATCTGCCGGGTAAAAATCAGGAATTTATAAACCTTTGCGAGAGGATTCGACTCTGCAGACAGAACAGAGTTTAATACAGTTTGTTTTTTTTCCAGCTGCATTCACACGTTTTCAAACCTCTGCACACACAGATCCCAAAACACAGACGGTCCATCACAGCACACCAACGTCACTGATGGACCAATCGTCTTTTAGATTAGATTATATGTGTGACGGGTCTCCACAGGGTTTTGATGTCACTTCTGGGCCCACGTGAAACCCTCCATGCAGGTTCTGGTCTAACCCCTTGGTGGTCTCATCAGAGATGCCTCTCCTTCCTTCTCGTCTTTCCCTCGTCCTTCAACTTGTCCTCGCCGTCGTCCCGTCTCTCTGCGTTGTTTGCATTCAGAGTTCAAACAGGTAAGCTGACCTTTGACCTTTTATAGATCCGACAGTAAAGCAGCGATCAGTTTAGAGGCTGTGCGGCGAGTTCAGCTCCGACAAAACCCAGCAAACAGTTTTCGAACACCCTGCTGTGAACGCAAGCGCGCTGCTTCTTCCCGCCTTTTTTTAACACCGTTGTGTTTACAAACACAGCTGATTGGGTGACACCTGAGACACGCCCACCAACCGGGAGAAAACGTTGCAAGAAAACATGTTGTTCCGTCCAAAAGCGCTGCAAAACGTGTTGAGATTGAACTTTTGATTGGTTGTGTTTGGGAAAAGGAAAGGAGGTCACTTCCTGTTGGATTTTTGCGTCTTAGGTAGAAAAGTGAGTTTAGTGTTTTGAACAAAGTGTTTTATGCGATTCAGACCCGAGTGGAAGGCGGAGAAACGGCACACGGTTTGGAAGATTTGTCTCTTTGAGTGAGACGTTTCAATAATCGTGTGAAACAAAGTTTGAGCAGCTGAACTGAAGCTGATCACACGGACAAGAGACGTGGATTTACTGGATGAATAACTTCCTGTTTGCCCCGTTGATGCTGGACGTGCTTCCTGCATGAGGAAAAATAATAATATAAATATAAGTGTCTGGCTAAACGTCTCGCGGCGAGCCCCGTCTTTGAGATAACCCCCGTGGCTTCTGCTGAACTCTCCTGCAGAAGGAAGCAGGGCGCTGAAACATGAGCCTGCAGAGTGCGTTGACCTGTCTGCCACCTTGAAGCCTTCTCACCCAAATGGACCGTCCAAATTGCCCCTGTTGTCTCACCATCAAAGCTCTTAGTTGTGGGGGAAAAGACATAAACAACAAACAGTCCTGGGTCGTTATCTCGCCGGGTCACGAACGAAGCAGCCGGGCCGTTCGTCCTTCATCCTGGGAGGCCCTTTGATTCGCTGTTAAGATTAAGCCGACGTTGTGCGCTAACATCAGAGGGATCGTTTACTAACACACACAGAGTCCCGTCAAAGGCCGGGGAGCCACTGATCCACTGCGCTGGGCCGTGTCGCTGCCGTGTTCTGGGAAATCAAAGCAAAGTGTGATTTAAAACATGTGGAGCGTGGAGCGCAGCCCGTCTGCGAGGGACACGCTGGAATCTATGGAAAATATGGGAACGGCCTTTTGATGATAAGTGAACGTGATGTTTTTACCTCCAAAAGGCCGAGCGGCCCAGGAACAAAACAGCGAGCGGGGTTTCTGCAGGTTCACCGGGTTCAGTTTAAGGTTCATCAGGTCAGTCCGGCTCCACGGCCACAACGGCCCAAATATGAAAAGCAATGATAGGAAACACAAACGGGTCGAGAGTCAGTCACTGACCCGAGTGAACGAGATCATGTATCTCGGCGTCCTGTTCATCGGTGATGGTGAGCAGGACGGTGCGTTCACGTGCTCCTCTGACGGTCCTGAATCCAGAGTTGTGATTCGTTCTTCTGGCTTCTGTGTCCTCATGTGCTTTTAAGTCGGAATGTGGAAACAACATGGACGCTGAAAACTGAAAGTGGTGCTTGAAGTAAAACATGTGGGGGGTCTGGTGGCATTAAACTCTTAATTTCTGCTCCAATTTATGGTGGAAATGTTTTTTTCCTATGAAGAGAAACGCAGCATGAAGGTGGCAGGTGACAGTTCAGAGTGTAAAAATGTAACGGCGAGATCAGCAGCTTGTTTTAGCTTCAGTTTGCTGGACGTTTGTTTCTTCTGTATTTCAGCTGCAGGTTTTCTTCTTCTTTCATTTGTTGCTGTTTTTCAGAACATTTTAACAAAAGCTTTCAGGAAGTGACGGAGACATTCAGACTCTGACCCCAGCGTCCTCGGTGGAAATGACAACACTTTTAAATGTCCCGCCCCATCCGGGCTGTGATTGGTCGGCTCACGAAAACGGACAGTGACGAGCTACTTTCAGCGAGCTTCTCTCCCCCAGAGATCAGCAGGTGAGAACGGGAACAGGTGAGCATCACGTAGCGGCCGGAGGAGAGGAGCCTGGGAGAAGGCCGTCCTCTTCAAAGCGCTGCCTTTACTGCAAATACTGCTAATACATGACTTTCCCAATGAATCTAGTCACACTGTGAGCAGCCGTTATATCAGGTGACACATCAAATGTTTCACCATCAACCATATTCGTTCGCCGTGTTTCTAAGACAACTCAGCTACTCAAGCACCAAAACTTTCTCAGACTTTCCAAGTTGTTCGAATTAATTTGAATTTTCCCAGTCGAGACTAAAGTTACTACAGATATAAAAGATGTAGCTGTGATACAGGAGATCTCACGTGAAAACCAAACACTACAGGCAGCAGCCAGGAAATAACTTTTCTGAACGCCACCTGAACGCTCAGGTGACGCAGCACTGGACCCGGATCTGTTGCGAATCAGAGGGACCTCTGAGCTTCAGTCTGTTCGCACGTTATCATGATTCTCTGTTACTTTTAAGGATTCTGCTAATTCCTCAGAGGACTCCACGGAGGCCGGCCGGGTCCTCGGGGCTCTGCGGTGACTTTTCCCAGAACCTGAAAGTCCTCAAGGTCCCCAAATCCATCTCAGCGTGAACACGGGTCCCCTGTGGGTCCTTCTGTCAGACCCTGATATGGAAGCGAAGGATAAAAGGTTTACAAAGAGACAGGAAGTCTTATCTGAGCCGCTGACTTCCTCTCACAGAGATATGACAGTTTAGCGGCGCCCGTCACACACGGTCACATCAGCAGGCCAGAAAATTACCCACAAACCCCCTTTTCAACCGGAGGGAGGAGGGTTACAGAGGTCAGAAGAAGAAGAAAAACAAACCAGACTAAGATTTACTGCAGCTCACTCTGGATACCAAACACGAAGAACATCTTTGCTCCTGCGGCTCGACCGGCGGGCCGAACCGGCAGCTTTCAGAGTTACGACGCCGTGAATCCTTCACGTTTTTTCTTCTGCTGCTTCAGTAACAGCTAAATGTTTTCTTTTCCTTATCAGTTACGACAACGTGAGACAGCTCGAGAGAAAATATGGTCTCACAAGTCGTAAATAATCCTCCGGTTTAAACATTTTTGTCATCTTAACAAGATATAAGACAATAATTAGAATAGTGAAATAATACACCTGCAGGTCCTGTACTGAAGGAAACATCTGAGGGACCCGTACTTTCTTTTATCTGACGGCTTCAGTTACTTTACAAAGTCAGAGCACATGAAGAGTTTATAAAATATAATGTTTAGTTATAAATTAAATGGCCCAACAGTTTATGCAAGTACAGCCGACACTTGTAGCCTCTTCACAGAACATTAATTGGCAACTATTTTGATCATTTAAGTCAATTTTCATGTGAAAACATTTCAGGTTTCAGCTTCACAAATTATTCATTTTAATCATTTTAAATGTTTGTTAGTAACGTTGAGCTTTGGACTCAACAGGCAAAGTGAAGGAGTCTCATTGGGTAACTGTGACGGGTTTCCAAACCAAACTGTCAGTGGAGGAAATAATCAGCAGACTGAATGAAGACTCGTTCCATCTAGACTGGATTAAATGTGTGAAACGGTCCGTTAATCACTGATGTTTAGTAACGTCTCTGAGCAGCAGGCTGCAGGAAGTCATTTGACTGAATCTGCTGACGGCTGTTGGGAGTTTTTCTTCATGTTAGTCGAGGGTCTGAAGGCCAGAGGCCGTGTGCGACGGGCTGGACAGCCCTAAAGGTTAAACTGGTGGGATTAAGGCTACACGTGAACATGCGGGCTGCAGAGGAGGATCAGTCGACAGACCTGGTCTCGGTCTCAGTGCTGTCTGACTGTGCAGGGTGACCAATAAAGTGATGTGTGTCAGATAACCATCTAGGGCTGAACCTGGGACGCTTCCTCTTCCACGAGCCGGTAAAGCTCCACCGTCTCCGGGCCGCGATGTGATTTCATAAAGCTGCGTGTTCCTGAGGGGCAGGCGTGTCGCTAATTGCCTTTGCGGAGTAAAGAAAGCCGCCCGGTCACAGGTCACGCCACAGACGAAGCGTTCCAGCTCCGCGTGGACACGTTAACCCAACAGGAACCAGTTCCCCACATTCAGGCCTGTTTGTCTCCGCTCAGTCCAGACCAGCACAGTCGGCCCTTTATCTCAGCCCGGCTTCTTCTGCATTAGAGTTGTTTTTTTTATCGGCCTCATAATTCAACCTTTACAACGTGTGCGAACACACCAACGCTTTCAGGGGTCCTGCAGCCAGATCTCTCAGTCGATTGTGTCTCTTTAAGTATCTCCATCTGCTTCCAGCCTTCATTCATCGGCTGCTGGAATTAATGTTTTACTATAAAGCAAGTCTTTATCGTTCATATTGGCTCTTTAAACCTCCTGTGTCTCAGACAGAATGAGCCGGTCTGCCTGCGTTAATCTTGATTCAGCTCATTAATAAGTAAAATGCTCAGTTGGTTTTGGAGTTAACTTGAAAGCATGTGGCAATAAAACGGGCCACTACAGTGAAAATGGTGCATGATGGTTTTATTTCCCTCCCAGAAGCCCATTTTCCACATTTTGAAGCTGACAAAGTGTCTGAGATATATTCTGCAGAGGCCGTCTCCTCCAGCTGAAGTCCTGAACGGATCCGTTCTAAGGTCCCGGCTGACTGAGCAGGAGGGGACGCCGCTGCTGACGACATTATGAAATGAGAAAGTTTTGGTTTGATGGTTTGATGTGAAGAAGCAGAACAGGAAGCGAGTGTCTATGCTGAGAGAAGAACCTGGATCAGTGTGAGCTCACGCTCAGAAGCAGAGCTGCAGAATAAACACAACTGTGGCACCACGACGTCTCGTAAAAAGCTCCTGGCTCCTGTCTGCAGCTCTGGACCCCTTTACACCAACAACACACACTGCGACACACTGCAACACTGCAGCATACACTGCGACACACTGCGACACTGCAACACACGACACACTGCGACACAAACTGCGACACACACACACACTGTGACACACACACTACAACACACACTGTGACACACTGCAACACTGCAGCATACACTGCGACACACACTGCGACGCACTGCGACACACACAGCGACAAACTGCAACACACTGCGACACACCGAGACACACACTGCGACACACACTGCGACACACTGCAACACACTGCAACACACACTACAACACACACTGTAACACACACTGCGACACACACTACAACACACACTACAACACACACTACAACACACACTACAACACACTCTGCCACACACAGTGCGTCACACTACAACACACTGCGACACACACAGCGTCACACTACAACACACTGCGACACACACACTGCGACACACACACTACAACACACACTGTGACACACTGCAACACTGCAGCATACACTGCGACACACACTGCGACGCACTACAACACACTGCGACACACACAGCGACACACTGCAACACACTGCGACGCACACTGCAACACACACTGCGACACACCGAGACACACAGCGACACACTGCAACACACTGTGACACCCACACACTGCAACACACTGTGACACACACGGCGACGCACACTGCAACACACTACAACACGCTGCGACACACACAGCGACACACTGCAACACACACTGCGACACACACTGCAACACACTACAACACGCTGCGACACACACACTGCGACACACTACAACACGCTGCGACACACACAGCGACACACTGCAACACACTGTGACACACACAGCGACACACACTGTGACACACTGCAACACACACTGCGACGCACACTACGACACACTGCAACACACAGCGACACACACAGCGACACACACTGTGACACACACTGTGACACACACTGCGACACACGGCAACACACTGCGACACACTGCGACACAAACTGCGACACACACACTACAACACACACTGTGACACACTGCAACACAAACTGCGACGCACACTACAACACACACTGCGACACACACTGCGACACACTGCGACACACTACAACACACTGCGACACACACAGCAACACACACTGCGACACACTACAACACACTGCGACGCACACTGCGACACACTACAACACACTGCGACGCACACTGCAGCACACTACAACACACTGCGACGCACACTGCAACACACACTGCGACACACACTGCGACACACTGCAACACACACTGCGACACACACACTGCGACACACACTGCAACACTGCAGCATACACTGCGACACACACTACAACACACACTGTGACACACACAGCGACACACTGCGACGCACACTGCAACACACTGCGACGCACACTGCGACACACACTACAACACACTGCGACGCACACTGCGACACACACTGCGACACACACTGCGACACACTGACACACACTGCAACACACACTGCGACACACTGCAACACACACTGCGACACACTGACACACACTGACACACACTGCGACACACTGACACACACTGACACACACTGCGACACACTGACACACACTGACACACACTGACACACACTGCGACACATTGCGACGGACACTGCAACACACTGCGACGCACACTGCGACACACACTACAACACACTGCGACACACTGCGACGCACACTGCGACACATACCGCGACACACACTGCACACCACGCGTATCACACTGACACACACTGCAACACACACTGCGACACACTGCAACACACACTGCGACACACTGCGACACACTGACACACACTGACACACACTGCGACACACTGACACACACTGCGACACACTGACACACACTGACACACACTGCGACACACTGACACACACTGCGACACATTGCGACACACTACAACACACTGCGACACACTGTGACACACTGACACACACTGACACACACTGCGACACACTGACACACACTGCGACACATTGCGACGTACTGCGACACACTGTGACACACTGACACACACTGCGACACACTACAACACACTGCGACACACTGTGACACACTGACACACACTGACACACACTGCGACACACTGACACACACTGCGACACATCATGACACACATGCATACACACTGCGACACACTGACACACACTGCAACACACTGCGACACACTAGCACTACATACGACACACTGTAACACACTGCAACACACTGCAACACACTGCAACACACTGACACACACTGCAACACACACTGCAACACACACTGCAACACACACTGCAACACACACTGACACACACTGACACACACTGACACACTGACACACACTGACACACACTGACACACACACTGCGACACATTGCGACACACTACAACACACTGCGACACACACAGCGACACACTGTGACACACTGACACACACTGACACACACTGCGACACACTGACACACACTGCGACACATTGCGACGTACTGCGACACACTGACACACACTGACACACACTGACACACACTGCGACACACTACGACACACTGACACACACTGCGACACACTGCGACACACACTGCGACACACACTGCAACACACTGACACACTGCAACACACTGCAACACACTACAACACACTGCGCACACACCGCGTACACACTGCGACACACTGACACACACTGCGACACACACTGCGACACACTGACACACACTGCAACACACTACAACACACTGCGACACACTGCGACACACTGACACACACTGCGACACACACTGCGACACACTGACACACACTGCAACACACTACAACACACTGACACACACTGACACACACTGACACAGACACACACTGCGACACACTACAACACACTGCGACACACTACAACACACTGCGACGCACACTGCGACGCACACTACAACACACTACAACACACTGCGACGCACACTGCAACACACACTGCGACACACTGCAACACACACTGCGACACACACACTGCGACACACACTGCAACACTGCAGCATACACTGCGACACACTACAACACGCTGCGACACACACAGCGACACACTGCAACACACTGTGACACCCACACACTGCAACACTGCAGCATACACTGCAACACACACTACAACACACACTGTGACGCACACTGCAGCACACTACAACACACTGCGACGCACACTGCAACACACACTGCGACACACACAGCGACACACTGCAACACACACTGCGACACACACTGCGACACACACTGCAACACTGCAGCATACACTGCGACACACTACAACACGCTGCAACACACTGTGACACCCACACACTGCAACACTGCAGCATACACTGCGACACACACTGCAACACACACTACAACACACACTGTGACACACACAGCGACACACTGCAACACACACTGCGACACACACACTGCGACACACACTGCAACACTGCAGCATACACTGCGACACACACTGCAACACACACTACAACACACACTGTGACACACACAGCGACACACTGCAACACACACTGCGACACACACACAGCGACACACTGCAACACACTGTGACACCCACACACTGCAACACTGCAGCATACACTGCGACACACACTGCAACACACACTACAACACACACTGTGACACACACAGCGACACACTGCAACACACACTGCGACACACACACTGCGACACACACTGCAACACTGCAGCATACACTGCGACACACTACAACACTCTGCGACACACACAGCGACACACTGCAACACACTGTGACACCCACACACTGCAACACTGCAGCATACACTGCGACACACACTGCAACACACACTACAACACACACTACAACACACACTGTGACACACACAGCGACACACTGCGACGCACACTGCAACACACTGCGACGCACACTGCGACACACACTACAACACACTGCGACACACTGCGACGCACACTGCGACACACACTGCGACACACACTGCGACACACTGACACACACTGCAACACACACTGTGACACACTGCAACACACACTGCGACACACTGACACACACTGACACACACTGCGACACACACTGCGACACATTGCGACACACACTGCGACACACTGACACACACTGCGACACATTGACGTACTGCGACACACTGACACACACTGACACACACTGACACACACTGACACACACTGACACACACTGACACACACTACACACACACTGACAACACACTGCAACACACTGACACACACTGCGACACACTGACACACACTGCACACACACTGCGACACACTGCGACACACTGACACACACTGACACACACTGACACACACTGACACACACTGCGACACACTACAACACACTGCGACACACTGACACACACTGCGACACACTGACACACTGCAACACACTGCAACACACTGCGACACACTGCGACACACTGACACACACTGCGACACACACTGCGACACACACTGCAACACACTGCAACACACTGCGACACACTGACACACACTGCGACACACACTGCGACACACACTGCAACACACTGACACACTGCAACACACTGCAACACACTACAACACACTGCGACACACTGACACACACTGCAACACACTACAACACACTGCGACACACTACAACACACTGACACACACTGCGCACACACTGACACACACTGCAACACACTGACACACTGCAACACACTGCAACACACTGACACACACTGCGACACACTGACACACACTGACACAGACACACTACAACACACTGCGACACACTACAACACACTGACACACACTGCGACACACTGACACACACTGCGACACACTGACACAGACACTGACACAGACACACTGCGACACACTGACACTGACACACACTGACACACTACAACACACTGCGACACACTGCGACACATTGCGACACACTACAACACACTGCGACACACTGTGACACACAGACACACACTGACACACACTGACACACACTGACACACACTGACACACACTGACACACACTGACACACACTGACACACACTCTAGTATAAAACATGAAGTGAGTTTAGCTGCTGTTTCTCACATTTAAATGTTCTACTACTTGAACTGCCACTGTTACCATCGGTATTACTGCAGCTACTGCAGCCCACTGTGACTACCTAATATCCCCCTCATCATCATCATCATCATCACGTGTGCCTGCTTGTGCGTAAACTGTGTCAGCGGGGTAGGAGGGAGTTTGCGGGTCAGCAGGGAGGGCCGGTCTCTCCATCCTCAGAGAGGGGGGGCAGGGGGGGGGTTACCTACCCGCCCTGCTGGATCCTCGTCTGCAGTCAGTGGCGCCTTCAGTTTGGCTGCAGGACCAGAGGCAGCAGCAGCAGCCGGTGCGCCAACATGCGGACTCAGAGCAGCGACCTGCGGGGCGCTGAGCTGTCTCACTGGGACCTGTTGACCGGAGAAGCTCGGGGCTGAGCGCGTCTCTTCTCCGGCAGGGACCCGGGTCATGGACTGTAAAGTTCCACGGGGAAACTCTCTCCTGCTGCGTTCCGTCTCTCTGATCAGCCAGCAGCCGTCTGAAAGTTGCTGAGAAGTTTGTGAGCGTGTCGCGCCGCGGTTTCTCCCCCGGTGCGTGCGCTGCGCGCTTGGATATCTTTCCCTCCAGACTCTCCGAGGGACCCCGGGACGCGTTTCTGGTTCTTTGTGGAGGATTAACCGAGTATTGTGACTGTGTCTCACCTGGATCTGCTCTGAGGAGATGGATAAGTCCTGGTATTTCTTGCCTGTGTTAACGCTCGTTCTGTCTCTGGGCTTCAGGATAGAGGAGGGCACGTGCCAACCCCAATACCAACTCCGTCCCATTCCCAGTGACACTCTGCCCTTAGTGGAACTAAGGGAGGACCCGGATCCTCTGCTGGACCCTAGGGAGAAGGACCTGAACGAGACGGAGCTCCGGAGCACTCTGGGAAGCCACTTCGACCCGCACTTCATGTCCGTCTCCCCGCCGGAGGACAAGTACGCGGGGAACGAGGACGTGAGCGAGGCGGACCTGCGGCAGAAGCTCTCCGGAGCGATGCCCAAAGAGATCCGGGCCGTGGACTTCGAAGTCCAGCACGGAAAGAAGCAGAAGCCGGGTAAAAAACTCCGGAGAAGGCTGCAACTGTGGCTGTGGTCTTACAGCTTCTGCCCGGTGGTTTACGCGTGGACCGACCTGGGCTGCAGGTTCTGGCCGCGCTACGTGAAGGTGGGGAGCTGCTACAATAAGCGGTCTTGTTCGTACCCTGAAGGGATGGCCTGCAAACCTGCCAAATCGACTCATTTTACGATCCTGCGATGGCGCTGCCAGCAGAAAAAGGGGGGTCTGAAATGCTCCTGGATACCTGTTCTGTACCCGATTATATCAGAGTGCAAGTGCTCCTGCCCGACCGCGACCTGAGACTCTGTGGGGCTGCAAAACCGGACGAGTCTCTCCGATCAAACTGTAATATTTTATACACAAGCAGCAGAACATCCCGATGTTTAAACTCCAGTCATAGAAACTTGTTTTCTTGCAACAAAGTGAAGAAATTTGCAGATAGTGAGAGAAAGAAAATCGCTTCTGAATCTGATTCCGGTTTGATTGAATCTCCTGCTCTGCAGAAACATTCAGTAAAGTACAAACCGCCACTTATGTTGAGAGAAAATCAGATTTTAAGGCTGAATTTGAGATGAGTTGCTGTTCTGCACTGTCCAGGGTAAGAATGTATATTTGATGTACATGTTTTTATTTTCTAACAGAACTTTGTATAAACAGGAAGCTCAGTATTATTAATATAATCACATCTACTGTATCTGGACTGTATCTGTTTATATTTATAAAGGAGAAACCAAATGTTTGATTAAAGATATTAAAATGAATGTAAGGACCTCAAATAAGAGTTCAGACAGATCTGCTGTCCAGAAACTGATCTGAGCACAGATGAAGGTACGTTTTTATTGTCTCATGTGAAATAAAAAGGGACAGCTGGTCTTTAAGCTCAGAGAATTCAGACTCCGTGTTTATTCTTCCTAAGTGGGAGTACTCGGATACTCCAGTTAAAGTACTAATACCACACCAATGTAACCTAAAGCCGGGGGGGGGGGTTCAGAGGCATGTTTTGTTCTATTTGACATCGATCAATAAATCAAATGCTTTGACACGAAAATGGAAGAAATCCAGTGTGTGTGGCTGCTGGTGGACAGTTACTAAGTCCATTTACTCAGGTACTGTATTAAATCCAAACTTGAGGTTTTTACTCGAGTATTTTCTCCTTCTGCTCCGCCACATCTCAGAGGGAGATATTGGACTTTTTTCTACATTTACCTGACAGCTTCAGTTTCTCTGCAGTCAGATTTTTACACACAAACGAATGAAGAGTTTATAAAATATGATGTTTAGTTATAAATTAAACTCCATCAGTTTGTAAAGTGCAGCTGAAATGATTAATGTAACTTATCGTTTGACTTTATTTTATTGCAAAAACATTTGATGCTTCATGTTTATTAACGTTGAGTTTTTGACTCAACCAGCGTTGTGAAGGCGCCTCTTTGGGCTCTGGGTGACTGTGACGGCAGAATCTTTCCAAACCAAACATCAGTCTGTGGAGGAAATAATCAGCACATTGATCCAGAATGCAAAGAATCATCAGCTGCAGCAGCAACATCCACTTTCTGTTAACGAGGAGGAAACAGTTCCCCAAAGTGATGCTCTGTGTTTAGTGTGAAAAACTCTTAAAAGCTATCAGATAAACACAGTAAACTAAAAGGTAAAATGTTATAAATATTGTACTTAAGAAGACAAAAGAAACGAAATATAAAAACTAATAAATAAAATAGAGAAATAAGTCAAATTAATGAGGAGCTCAGACCTGCAGGATGAATATTAAACACAATATTCTTTTACTGCATATTTTTTACCTCTTCTAAAGATTTTCACAGCATTTCTAAGCAGTACACAAACATGTAACACACAGGTTAAACATGTAATACACTCCGTTTATTAGGAAACCTAAAACAGATCCAGCAGGTTTATTAAAACTCACACAAGCTGCTCTATAAACACAGAACAAAGAACAACACGGTGATATTAATGTCTTCATAGGAGAGACCTTTTTCTAAGATCGTCCCCTTCTACATTATAATGTGTAATGAACTCTGAATACAGTAGAAACACAGAAGTCTCCTGGATAATTAAACCAGTCTAAATACTACAATACCCATGAGCCTCAGCGCACGTGAATCAGCCCCAAATACAGACACAAAACATCTGAATTCAGGTTTTCGTCAGGTCTCCGGAGAGTGTAATCACCGTCAGCACGCCGCCGAGTCTGACGCGCTCTGAGTGGACGTTTGTTGCCAAAGTGCATTTTGGGAGTCGTAGTCTCTCCCTTAGTTTATATGTTTATACAAAGGCTCCGTGGCGTTTTCAAAGAATCAGATATTTTCTAAGTCAGATGATCAGATGAATGAGCCTTAACGTCTGTTTGAACATGTGCCGGCGATGAAAGATGCTGATGTAGTTCATACTTCATCTCTGTGTCCTGTCTCCGGCTCTGAGGAGGACAGCGAGCCTCAGCTCTGAGATGGTCCTCCTCGTGTGCCTAGAGAACCGTCCGTCTGCAGGTTCAAAGCACTTCAGAACGTTTCATCCGACTCGTCTCGAGACTTTAAGGTATGCGAGAGATTCCATCGAAGTCCCCGTCGTGTCCTGAAGTTTGTACCAACCGTCAGCCAGAGTCCCTGATCTTAAAGCTGGAGGAGGGGCTTTGTTTCAGAAGACTGTTCCGCTGTGTTCGTTAAAAGCCCGACACCGGAAAGTTCTTACAGTCTGTAGTTATCGAGCTTCTGCTGGACCAGCGGAGACGAGAGGAGGACGTGACGTCCCGACCTGATGGGATCCTGATGGGATCCTGATGTGATCCTGATGTGGACACTGGACAGCTGACGTCCTGCAGATCTCTGAACACTCACATGAGGCAGTTGTGTGTAACAGGTAACTGGAAGAACCCAGATCCTAAGTACCAAGAAAACACATGACTGTAAACTAAGTAAAAGTTCTACATAAGTAAAAGTAAAAGTCCACACGGATTATCAGTGTCATGTAGTAAAAGTACTGTTGTGTCTCCTTTGAGACTAGATTATTTGTTAATTCTGATGTTCTCAGTGTTTTTACATCAGCTGCTGGAGCCACTTTTAAAAAGACAGTAGAATTCAACTATTTAAGAGTTTAAAGCGGCTGTAATCCATATTTTTATACCAACAGTGTAAAACCTGACGTTGTCGCCCTCCGTTCGGCCTCAGCAGGCGGAGGACGGAGGGACGGAGGCGAGGCGGTGGAGGTGTTTCAAACAGACTCTTATCACAGCAGGTATTCAGGTCGAGGTCGAGCCCGGCTTTGACGTGTGACCGGCGGCTGGCACCTTGTTGAACTTCTTACCCTGCGAGTATATTTAGTACAGCATAGAGGTATTACCACATACATACATATTTGTTATGTGTCTTTTAAAACTATATTAGTTGATGTTTTTAAGAAAGACCATTTTTTGAGGATTGTGCTCACCAACGTTCATGATCGTTTAATTTGCTGCAAATGTGACGGAATAAATCAGTCACAGAGAGCTTTTGTTCAATAAACAGCTGCTCTCAGAGAACAGTTGATTTCCACCTGGGTAGGTGATCAGGCGTCCTTCTCCCAGGAGTTTGGTTCCTGTGTGAAATAAAAAGCCAACATCAGTCTTTTTGTAGTATTAGCGTTACTTAGCTAGTGTTTGGTTGTTTTCAGAGTTTTGTAGCATTTCTTGTAGCCTTAGCTAGCTAGTGTTAGCATTTTTTATGTAGCATTGGCAAAGCTAAGGCATTGACAGCCCCCCAATGCTCCTTAAAATGCATCCTTGTTAGTTTCGTCATGTTTAGTCCTCTGTATACTTTTTTTTAACTTTTTTTTGACTAAAAGTCTGGGTATTTTAGTCAAAAGAAAATCAAGTATTTTAGTCTAGTTTTAGTCTTTAACCATCATTCTAGTCTTTTCTAACTCATTAGTATAATTTTGATTAATATTTTGGTCAATGTGTTCAAACCAAAGTAGAGATATTTAAAAATTTAGTCTTACCTTCACTCATCTCACTTACAGATAATTTTTTTTGTAAAATTTGAATGTTAGTTTTTATTGCAAAGGAGACTTTAACGTACTTCAGTTCCCGTTGGTCAACCTTGATATGCCGCTTCATGTTCGTAGTGTTTTTTCCAGAAATCTTAAAACCACATTGCCGTCCGACATAATTAGGAACTCTGTTGTTTTGTCTGTTGTGTTCATCACCAGAGTTTTCTTCCTCCACAGTAACGTTTTCCAAACTGTTCATTTAGAGGGAGAAAATATGGCCTGTAATATTTTGTCTCCTCATCATACTGACAAAAAAAAGAGGTTTTATTAACATTTTTATTGTATGAATTACACTTTAGTCTCGTCATTTCTTCGTCTAAAACATTGCATGTTAATATAGTCACAGTCAGCGTCTGAGGACATTGTCGCCGTCTCGTCTTCGTCTCGTTTTAGTCGGGGAAAAAAGGTCGTTGACCAATATATTTCGTTTAGTTTCGTCTGACGAAAGTAACACAAGTTTAAGATATTTAACAGAAAGAGTAAGGAGGTGGTTGGGCCAGAAACCTTTCAGCTGTTGGTTTCCTGTGTGAAACAAAAAGTCATAAACATAAAATGTTTTTATTTAAGTACTGTAGGTCACGTAACGTGAGTTTGTTAAGTTGTTGTTATTTCACCCCAAAAACATGACCTTTTCCTAAACCTAACCAAATTGCGGAATTTCATAACGTTAACCACTAATTTTATTTGGATTCGATTTTCTAATTGAACGTTTCATATTTATTCTCGAACCCAGGGCGTTAAAGTCGACACCAAGGGGACCAAGCGTCCATATGTGTCACTCTGGGATGGTCGATATGAGGAAGCGGACCAGTACCTCAAACGCCTCACTAACACCTGACAAGACCTCTGACATCACACTCACAATTTCCACAGACTCAGAGATCGCTGAGGTCTTTCAGGTGTTTGAGGCAGAGATGGAGACTCGAGTTCGAGACTCAGACTCGAAAGACTTCAGACTCGACTCGGACTCGAGGTGCGGGACTCGTGAACAATGTTTATTTTTAGGAAGCGTCTGGTGAGCTCGCCGTTATTCCCTTCCCTGCGTTACTTATGACCTGCCTACGTAACACGTAGCATCAGCTGCGTCGGCCCTGAGCCGCCAGACTGAGCTCAGCAGGGGGGCATTTATTTTTAATTGGTGGGCACTAGTGATGGGGAATTATTTCGGATATCCTATAGGCTAGTTCGCTACTGCCGCTTCTGTACGTGATTAGCATGAAGTGATGCAAACCAACTCCTCCTAAACCGACTCTGTTATAAACCAAGTTAACAGCGCACATGTAGTTTAACTGCCCGGCTTATGTCACTGACAGGAGAGATACTTTTTAATTCTAGTTTGCTCTCCCATAAGCGTTTAAACTAGGCTACTACTAAAAAAGCACCATGCACCATTAACAAAACGATCAAACACGCAACATATACAGAGATGATTCTACAATCTCCATTATCAAAAAGAAATTAAACAGCTGTTTCTCCACGGAGGGAGGAACATTTCAGGACACTGGAAAGCGTGCAACTGAAAAAAATGGACTAAATACTAAATTGATGGTCTCATCACAACACAGCAACAGAAAACAGAGCACTTTGACTGTAGGCTCCATGATAGTCATAAATACACTAACAACCGGCCCAAACACAGTTTGGAGAGCGGAGAACGAACTTTCGCAGGTCATGATAGAAGCACAGAATATCAAGGCCAGCTGACCAGCGTTTTGTGACGTTCATCACAAACTTTGGCTTTAAAACTTCATACAACATGAAACAAACACAGAAGCGCTGACCGCAACATAGGTTAGTAACCTGAGGTTAGTGAACATGTTTAGCTAACGTTAGCTTTCTTGCTTTAGCTACGACCTACGAGAGGTTTACTCCGACTGTTGTTCGTTATGAAAAGATGAATGAGCGTTTGTTTACTTGCCAAACTTGTGGTGGTCGATAAACGTCATTATTTTTGTCCCGCTGGCTGCAAACAGGTTACAGTTTTATTGTTGATCATTTAATGTTAATTTTATTTAGTTAACATTACACTGGTTACCAGTCTACTGTTGACTTACAGTAATTAATAAGCTGTCATTGATTGCATCAGTATTCCTTATAGCTACAGTTTTATAAGCAGCCTGGATTGAACGCAGCAGGAGATACAACTTTCATTATTCTATTCAATTTCAATTCAATTCAATTTTATTTATATAGCACCAAATCACAACAACAGTTATCTCACAGCGCTTTTCATAAAGAGCAGGTCTAGACCGTACTCTGAAGTTATTTACAGAAGCCTTGAGACTTGACTTGGAGTCTAGCTCAGAGACCTGAGACTTGACGTGGACTCTAGCTCACAGACTTGGACTCTAGCTCAGAGACTTGGACTCTAACTCAGAGACTTGACTTGGACTCTAGCTCACAGACTCGAGACTTGACTTGGAGTCTAGCTCAGAGACCTGAGACTTGACGTGGACTCTAGCTCAGAGACTTGACTTGGACTCTAGCTCACAGACTTGACGTGGACTCTAGCTCAGAGACTTGAGACTTGACTTGGACTCTAACTCAGAGAATTGAGACTTGACTTGGACTCTAGCTCAGAGACTTGGACTCTAACTCAGAGACTTGACTTGGACTCTAGCTCACAGACTCGAGACTTGACTTGGACTCTAGCTCAGAGACTTGACTTGGACTCTAGCTCACAGACTTGACTTGGACTCTAGCTCACAGACTTGAGACTTGACTTGGACTCTAGCTCAGAGACCTGAGACTTGACGTGGACTCTAGGTTAGAGACTTGAGACTTGACTTGGACTCTAACTCAGAGAATTGAGACTTGACTTGGACTCTAGCTCACAGACTTGAGACTTGACTTGGACTCTAGCTCACAGACTTGGACTCTAACTCAGAGACTTGACTTGGACTCTAGCTCACAGACTCGAGACTTGACTTGGACTCTAGCTCACAGACTTGAGACTTGACTTGGACTCTAACTCAGAGAATTGAGACTTGACTTGGACTCTAGCTCACAGACTCGGGACTTGACTTGGACTCTAGCTCAGAGACCTGAGACTTGACGTGGACTCTAGGTTAGAGACTTGAGACTTGACTTGGACTCTAACTCAGAGAATTGAGACTTGACTTGGACTCTAGCTCACAGACTTGAGACTTGACTTGGACTCTAGCTCACAGACTTGGACTCTAACTCAGAGACTTGACTTCGACTCTAGCTCACAGACTCGAGACTTGACGTGGACTCTAGCTCACAGACTTGAGACTTGACTTGGACTCTAGCTCACAAACTTGGACTCTAACTCAGAGACTTTAGATTTGACTTGGACTCTAGCTCACAGACTCGGGACTTGACTTGGACTCTAGCTCACAGACTTGGACTCTAGCTCACAGACTTGAGACTTGACTTGGACTCTAGCTCAGAGACTTGGACTCTAGCTCACAGACTTGTGAGCAGCTCTGTGTGCAGGTGCACATACATAATGATCGATCCGCCCCTCACACCATTTTCAGCGTTTTGTCTTTGATTCTTTTCATCCCATTTCTAATTTACCTGAGTGATTTAATTTGCATATTTATGTGTGAGCACAGTTGGAGCCTCAGAACAAGAATTTCATTCACTGCTTCACTGTAATTGTTGTGCACATGACTCATAAAGAACTAAACACAAACACACACACACACATATATGAATATATACGTGTGAGTATGAATAAATACATCCATATGTATTTATTCATACTCACATGCACAGCAGGGATGGATCTGTGGAAACAAACTGTGGGCAGGTTCTGACAGGTTACGCGAGTGGGAGAAGTCGGATGTCACACCGAGACGTCTCAAGGTTTTCACTCTGGTGCGAGGAGACAGCCGGCATCTGCAGCCGACCACGGCCGAGCCGACTGCCGCCAGCATCCACCCCCACACGCACACATCGCCGCAGGAGCTGCCGTCTGTGTGGTTCTTCTTAAAAACACACAGCATTGTTTCACATCCGCCCTCGCTGCTCATGAATCTGAATCCCGCTGGAAGAAGAAATGTGAGCAGAAGCCAACAGAACCGGCTGCCTCCCCGCCACCTTATCACCAAACCTGTAACTGTTTCTTGTATCAGTTGTACGAAACATCTGCCTTAACTTTTACGGAAAATAAAAAGTTGGCAGGCCTTTAAAGCTTTTAGTGGCATCTAGCGCTCCTTGATGGTCCCATTTCCTGAGCTGTGAAGTCGTTCTTCCGACTTCAGTGCGTGTTCACATGCTCTTAAGTCAGAATGTGGATTCAACATGGACGCTGCTACAAAGATGTGTTGGATTAACATAATCAGAGCAGATAAACAACACGCACACATCTAGTTCATTCTACACGGACAGCAAATTAACCATATTAAAGATTACATGTTAGCAAAATATACCTCATACGAGATTCAGCAACGTTCTGTACACTCCTTTATGTCCCACAAACACTTTATTTCACTTTTGAAAAAAGATTTAAGGAGGAAAAAAAGATTCTCATTATTCCGACGCCACATGAATGCACCGTTCACCCCTCCCTTTCCTACAGCGAACAGAAAGGGAGGTAGTTGAACCAAGTTAGCGCAGCACAGCCCTGATCGATCCGAACTCCATCCAGCAAACAAACATTTAAAAAGCTCTCTGGCTGACAGACCTGTCAAAGCACGGCTGTGGCTCAGATGGAGCCTGTTGCCTGTTAATCGGAAGGTCGGGGGTTTGATCCCCGGCTCCTCCAGGCTGCATGTCAAAGTGTTCTTGGGCAAGATACCAAGCGGGAAGCTTCCGGTCTACAACATGAAGCCGATGCCGAAATCCCTGAAACCTGCATTCTGTTGAAAATCCAGCAGGGGGCGACTCTTCTGGTTGCCAAAAGAAGTCCGGCTCCATTAGAAATAATGTGAAAATGTTTCTCCTTCTCAGCTGAATAATTACCCCAGTAAACACTTTCCTGATGAGTTTATGGTCTCAGTCGCTAGTTTCAAGTCTTCTTCAACACAGCATGATGTTCATTTAGTAAATTATGGTCCCATTTATTTATTATCTATGATTGACAAGTCGTTACCATGGCGACCTGTCAGTCAGCCTAGAGCAGACTCGTACCCTCGGCGCCGTGTAAATTTAACCAGCGCCGTTGAAAAAGCTTATTAGGAGTCGGCTGTTCACTTTCTCTGGTGAGAACATTTAGTTTTCAGACTGTTGTTCTCTGGACAAACTTATCAGCCTGTTAAAATGACAGTTAACCTGAGTTACAGCTGCACCTAGCTAAGCTAGCTAGCTAGCTCCGCACACGACTGTTAGCTCCGCCGTATTCGGGCGCTTCCGGGTACTTCCTGGTTGCAAAGACTCGACATGGCTGTGCCCTATCGGCCAAACTCGAGGCTTCAAAACGGCGGGCCACAAACCAACGGGTGACGTCACCATGACTACGTCCATTTCTTATATACAGTCTGTGCAAGATGCTGAACCCCTGCTGGCTGTTCCACCAGTTTAAGGTCCTATAAAAATATGGAACATTTACATTTGTAGATATTTCGGCATGAGTTTGATCCGTTTATTGGAATTAAATCACAGCACAATGTTTTAAGTTGGTTGTGTTTATTCTCATTACTGCGTTGGCAGTAGTCCACTGATTAAACCCACGAGAGGATTAAATTGGCGTTTGGTCTGAATGCACAGTCGGCGTTGTTTTTGCAGGTGCTGGGCTCCGCGGGGTCAAGGTAGCAAGAGTAAATGTGCCACATCCAGTTAGACTTTCAAAATAAAAGTAGTGATTAACATTGTGAGCAGCCAGTCTCCTGGGTGAAAGTCTGGTTTCTGACCCACCCGTCCACCCGAACGACCTCCCTACTTTGACTTGTCTGTTATTTATAATGTATTTCAACTTTTAGCCTTGAACAGAGTTGCTAAAGGCTGCCGTGTGCGTTGGTACCAGACAAAGCGTAGCTATTTGACGCCCTGGGAATGAGAACAGGCTGGCAATTTACAAGCTACCCAGCAGAATATAAAGTCATTAAAACAATTACAATAATTATAATCAAGTAATTTTACCACACATATATATATATATATTATTCTGCAACGGAACAATGAAGGGACAAATTATTATAGTGAGGAAGTGAAATCAAGGTGTTTCGTGTTTCCTGTTTTATTTTGAAGTTGCCCTGCCCCTGGTGTCGTCGCCTTGTTCTGCTGCTCTCCTAAACAATAAACATGGCTGCCCGTGACGGACTTACGTTTCTTGGGCCAGTTTATGCGCAGTTAAAGTTAATTAGAAGGACGGCCATTTTATTAAAAACAAGTTACATGACTCGTTACATCCTCAGCTGCTAATCCTCAAAAGTCAGCCAAAGTTGGAGGCTGTATTTCCAAATGTTTTCACCTTTTTTTTCACTGATGCATTTTTTCAGAGGCTGTTTATGTAACCAGCTACCTAATGACATTAACCAAATATCAGTTTACATGCAAAACGAGTTTTACAATTTGATGTAGTCTGTATAATTTTAATTTGCCTTTCAGTTTATGGTTGAGCGTTTACACTGTGAGCTTCCATGGACGCTGCCACTGTTGACGTCATTCGTTACGTGCAGAGTTTTTCTCGGAGGAAATCCGACTTCAAGTGGCTTTCACTGTTTCTCTTTCTAGTTTCCCAGTTCAAAGCTGAACTGTTTAACAGTTTAAATAAAAAGCACTGATTGTACCTGCTCCACTGAAGCGTCTGGGCCCGAAGCCTTTTCCTGTTCCTGTCTGAACTGATCCCACCGCCACTGATCAGCCTTTCAGAACAACCCGGACTGTTGGAAAATGAAGATTATTTGCTGTAAATAGCAGCAGTCAAGATTTATGATGGGGATTATCTGAACATGTAGAAATGATTTTATTAGAAATGATCCGATCAGAAGTCTGATTACAGAACAGAAACCGCTCATCAGTGACGTCTGAAACTGCGGAGATATTTTACTCAAATCACAGGGGACAAAGATCAACTACTAAGTCGTGCATTATTGACCCAAATCATAATCAAAATCGATATATTGATGGACAGCGGGTTGGACCAATCGGTTCGTGTGTGAGCCTCCCGGCCGGCGCTGATGGGGTTAACAGGGTTCAGGTCTGCGCTGAAGGTCGGTGTTGTTGGTGCAGCAGCAGACTGATGACAGTCTGGTTGTGTTTGTACCAACAGGGAGACTCAGACTCTCACCGGCTGCTGTCAGTGTGTGTTTGCGTGTGGGGGCTTGTTTTGCTATACTCATGGGGTCCAAACACCAGGAATCCTCTACACGTGTTGGGTCCAACCGCTTTGAGGGGACCGAAATCAGAGTCAGAAATACTTAGCTGTTGGTCCCTGAGGGGAAATTCATGTGTCACAGATGTTCACGCCGCACATCAAGGTATACGGAACAGAAATAAGTTGGTATTTAGCATATAAAGACGTATTAAAAAGAAATATAAACAAGAGTGTGGAAAGTGTAGCTACAGAATTTTACAGTATATGAAATAAGTGTAATGATAAATAGATAAATAATGAGGACATATGGTGTCGAGGTGGAATGTGTTGGACAGAGAATAGAGAATATTAAAGAAAATATAATATATAAAATGCCGAGTCCCAAAGGGGGGTAGGATGAAGTTTAGCATGCAGTAGTGATGGTTTGGGTGAGGAGGTAAGGAATGCATTACGTCACTGACGGGTCCCTACAAAGATAGTGAAGCAAGGCTGTCTGTCTGTCAGCTTCTCAGCTATGTTTGCATAGAGAAAGTGAAATGTACCTACGTGCTGCACACAACTTCACATCAATATGAAGAATACATTTTCCAATAACGAATAAATATTTGCTTGATTAAAATGTAGCATTTCTTTACAGGAAGTTCTCTCAAAATTATTTTGTAATTTGTATCTAATTACCGGAAACGTATTTAATTATTATCAGTATTTACCTTTTGCTGATAAAACCTTTAAGTAGGATTTTGAAGGCGTGAGTCCCATCAGTGTATTTTTACATGTAGTAAAACATATGGGTACTACTTCCACTGTTCTTCGTATTCCTCAACATCTACTGGCCAAAGGGGGGCAGTGGTGTGTCGCTGTCGCTCATTCACCATTAAAATAAATGACAGAAGATGTGTGTGTGTGTGTGTGTGTGTTATCTCTGAGTGGAATTTAAATCATCAGTGCAAAAACAAAAACTGCAAATTTACTGCAAACTCAGACTGTGTGTGTGTGTGTGTGTGTGTGTGTGTGCAGTAAGGGGGGGGGGGTGTTCACACTGCCCCGCACTGTTCAAACTGTTTATGCATACCAGGGTGCTGTGAGGGCCCCTCTGTCGCAGCCTGTTTACCCAAACTTATTTTGGGGAAATTCCACCTCTCTGGCCATAAATCACTGAATCTGCAGCTTTGTGAGGTGATAGCTTCTGTCACTCACACACACACACACTGCACATCAGCCCTGTGTGTGTGTGTGTGCGTGCGTGTGTGTGTGTTATGAGCTGCTGGTGTAACTAAGAAAATTTACTCAGCTGATACACACAAGTGTTTTTGTTTTCATATTTCAGATCGAAATGTTTTTAATTTCACTGTTTAGCAGCTACAGTTACAGGAATGATGATGATAATAGTATATAATGATAATGCTAACTGACGCTAATAGTATATAATGATAATGCTAACTGATGATAAATAGTATATAATGATAATGCTAACTGATGTTAAATAGTATATAATGATAATGCTAACTGATGCTAATAGTATATAATGATAATGCTAACTGATGCTAATAGTATATAATGATAATGCTAACTGATGCTAATAGTATATAATGATAACGCTAACTGATGATAAATAGTATATAATGATAACGCTAACTGATGTTAAATAGTATATAATGATAATGCTAACTGATGCTAATAGTATATAATGATAATGCTAACTGATGCTAATAGTATATAATGATAATGCTAACTGATGATAATAGTATATAATGATAATGCTAACTGATGATAATAGTATATAATGATAATGCTAACTGATGATAATAGTATATAATGATAATGCTAACTGATGATAATAGTATATAATGATAATGCTAACTGATGCTAATAGTATATAATGATAATGCTAACTGATGATAATAGTATATAATGATAATGCTAACTGATGATAATAGTATATAATGATAATGCTAACTGATGCTAAATAGTATATAATGATAATGCTAACTGATGCTAATAGTATATAATGATAATGCTAACTGATGCTAAATAGTATATAATGATAATGCTAACTGATGCTAAATAGTATATAATGATAATGCTAACTGATGCTAATAGTATGCTAATGCTAACTGATGCTAATAGTATATAATGATAATGCTAACTGATGCTAAATAGTATATAATGATAACGCTAACTGATGATAAATAGCATATAATGATAACGCTAACTGATGATAAATAGTATATAATGATAATGCTAACTGATGCTAATAGTATATAATGATAATGCTAACTGATGCTAAATAGTATATAATGATAATGCTAACTGATGATAAATAGTATATAATGATAATGCTAACTGATGATAATAGTATATAATGATAATGCTAACTGATGCTAAATAGTATATAATGATAACGCTAACTGATGATAAATAGTATATAATGATAATGCTAACTGATGCTAATAGTATATAATGATAATGCTAACTGATGCTAATAGTATATAATGATAATGCTAACTGATGCTAAATAGTATATAATGATAATGCTAACTGATGCTAAATAGTATATGATAACGCTAACTGATGATAAATAGTATATAATGATAATGCTAACTGATGCTAATAGTATATAATGATAATGCTAACTGATGCTAATAGTATATAATGATAATGCTAACTGATGCTAATAGTATATAATGATAATGCTAACTGATGCTAAATAGTATATAATGATAATGCTAACTGATGCTAATAGTATATAATGATAATGCTAACTGATGATAAATAGTATATAATGATATGCCCCCCCCCCATGTGGTCACTAAGAAAGCCCTGACATTGTTCATTCAGGTCAGCACAGGTTGAGCTCAGTGAGGACGCAGCTTCCCAGGGGGAAGACGGCCAAATAGAGATAAGAGGAAGATGAGGAGGAGGCGGAGCAGGAGCAGGGCAGGGGAGGAGGTGAAGCACAAGAATCTGTGGCGTGTCCCTGACCACAGACGCTGGAGCAGTTGGTGTGTGTGTTTGGTGTGTTGAACTGCAGAGCACAGCGAGGGATGAACAATGTGTGCAAATGTTTACATTTATTTCTTTTGTTGTGTCCGTCACGTGAAAAAGTTTCTGAAGGGAAGAACCACAAGCAACGTTGCTTTTCTCTCAGCATCCTGTCAGACTGAGTTGCAGTGTGAATGTGTTTGTGTTTGTGTGTTTGGGCTTGTGTGTCATATCTGAGGGCAAAGTTTTCAGCAACGTCGAACGGTTCGGAGAGAAGAGCTTCATTTTGACCTGAAAATAGGATGTTTGGGAAACTGAGTGAGAAGTTGTGGATTTGTGTTTAGAGTTTTGAGAAAAAGAGGCACAATTTCAAGAAATGTGTTTAAGCAATCGAGAAAAACTGCTCATTTTATCCATCTTCACACTGAACTTAATTATTTTACTGCCAAACCATTTTCATTTATTTTTCATTTCTGTCGCAGTGCAGATTCTTTAAAGCGCCCACTCGATTACTAATCTGTTCACTTTAAATGTGTTTCAGTTCATTAACAGTTTGTTCGGTTCATCGACATTTTCTCTAAAAGCTTTTATATGTTCTTTAAATGGGATTATTATTCTGTTAATCTGCAGTTTTAAACTGGGACTCAGGTACTTTGCAGCACGTTGATCCACCAGCACACCTGGAGGTGGCTCTGATTATTCTTCTTCTGCCCACAAACTCAGCAGCAGCACTTGCTGCCATGCAGCGACACCTGCTGGTGAAGACGTGAACAGCAGAACCTGCACACCGAAGTGAATCCACACAGGAACCTTTTCAACCTTCTGGTTTATTTCAAATACCTTCAAAATGGCAGAGAGGCACAAGTATCTGAAGCTAGTAAGCCAATATGAGCACCAGATAGATATCAGATATCACATGGAAAAAATTATTTACAAATATAAATTAACACATATTTTCAACTCCAAAAGACACTGAGACAGCAAATGTATTAAAATGGTATAAAACTGGTAAATATAGGTGAAAATGGAAAAGTCAGCTTACATTTATACTGTGTAGTGCAAGAAATACTGTCAGTAACACAAATTAAAAACGCGGTAATTCACATTCTTATCACCTTTGGTCCAAACAGAAAGACGATTACAAAAAACCCGGATGGATGAAAACTGAGCGATCACAGACTTCACTTCTTTTTTTTTGTTTGTTTTGAATATTTTGTTAGACATGCTGCCCTGAATAAAGCCACATATTTAGTTTGGATACAGGTCCGACAAGCACAAACGTCCTACTCAAACTAATCATCACAAGCAGCTGAACGGTGGCAGTGAGCTCGGTGGAAGAACCTGAGGCACCGGGGAGGTGGAGTCGCTTTACACCTTCCAGTAAAACGCAAACTGAGCCGAGAACTACAGGCAGCAAGGATCAATTCATTCATCGCTTGGTCGAGTTTTTATTAGCAGCTACTAAATCTGAACAGTTTTCATTTGGGAACTTTACTCTGCTGCATCTCTTTGTGTTTAGCAGTGATGTGAAAACTGCAGCGAGCTGCTCAAACATTTAGTCCTTAAAGCTTTCTAGTCGCTATTTAACAGCTACAGTACTTATTTATTTATTAGTTACCAGAAGGAAGGAACCATTAATTGCATTTGCGATGTTATTGCAATGTAACAGAACGAGATTTATTAAACACGAGAGGCGTCACTTGGTTTTATTTTCGTTGGCCAACTTTTGGTCTGAACCTCAAACTGAGTATTTTTAGTTTCCTGAGACAGAAAGACTCCAGCAGATTAGAGCTGACATAAGGACATTAATTAATGGCTGAACTTGGGTTCTGGGTTCTGATCTGCAGGCCGACCTGATGATATTATATCATATTTTTTAATGCCGTGACTTGACCCTCGAATTATCTTTCTCATATTATAATTTGATATTTCTTCTCCACCACAGCTCATAATAATAACGATAATAATAATTTATGCATCACCTAATTTCATCCTAACACAGGCCTGACCCACAAGAAAGAACAGCGTGTGTTTAATCTGATATTGTGCTGGTCAGGCTGCACACTCATTTACTGCTCGTCTGTTTTGAATAATACAGAAGGTAAAGAGCTTAAGAATTAATCGTATGTTAAATCGCAATATTGTTAAAAAAACATCGCAGTTAGATTATTTTCCAAATCGATCAGTTCTAGTTATCAGAAACTGTTTTTGTTACTAGCGCCTGTGTTTTTCCTCCCCGTTGGCAGCTCTGCTGCTCAGACTGAACCAGTAACCACCTGAATAGTTGCTGCTAACTGATCCTGGTAAAGATTCATTAGATCCTAACGCTTCATTTTTAGTTACTGGTGACTAATTGCAGGTTTTTACCCTGAAGCCACCGGGACACTTCACCTTTTCATTACTTACTAGAAACTACTTCCATTTTAACAGGCTCTATTATTTAGATACTGCTAATTATTCCATTTTACTAGTAAGAATTAAAATGTTATCGACCAGACAAACAAACAAATCACGAGGAAGAATGAAAAAGTTACGAGTATCTTTTGGAATAGTTATTATTAAATACTGAGTAGGTGAAAATTTAATTCTTACTAGTAAAAAATGGAACACTGTAAAACAAGCACTAGTGTCTAAACAATAGAAAACAGTAAAATAGAAACAGATTCCAGTAACAGGTGACATCTGCAGCGCGCGTGGCTTTCAGTGGGAAAACCTGCAATTAGTCACTAAAAGTTAAGTCCTAGCATGTAATCAGTTATTAGTAGTAAAACAGGAATAGTTCCTGGTAACTAATAAGTAAAAGTACTCGCAGCTTTTAAATAGCATGTAGGAAGTTTCAGGTTTCACTGTTAACGGCTCGCCATAGATTCCACGTGCGTGATGACAGCTGAGCACGGCTCAGACCGTCACATGCAGCTGGAGGCTGAATTTAAAAAATTAAAAAAAAATTGTTCTGCATTCAAGGGAAAGAATGAACCTTCAACAGACCGACCTCAAACCAAACTCCACTCAGAAATGTTAGAATTTAATGCCCATCTGTCCTCAGTGAGGTCTGCGGTTTTTCTCAGCAACTGGATCTTATTTCAGGGAAAAAGGATTTTAAATTCTCCAACCACAAACTAAATTCCGCTTTTTAAAAAGCCGTCCATTGAGGTGGTGGCAGAGCTCGATATGCCTTTCAGCAAATCTGAGCGTTATTCTGAGCAACTTGGACTTTATGTCTGGAGCAGGATCCTTCTTACATCCAACAAACGTTTCCCTTCACTGTTTTGAGATGGAAGCAGCAGAGATGAGGGACAGTCTGACCGATCTGACGTGAAACTCGGACGCTGGTGTTTGAAGACGAATTCTTCACGTCCATTGAGCACCATGACCTCCAGACGTTAACTCTAACAGGATGAACTGAACTTTTCCTTCTCCGGACACAGACTGCGTTTTAATGTCAGGTGTAAACGGCGTCGAAGCGTCAGGGTTCCCGCTCTGTGTTTGTCTTTTACTACTTCATGTCGCTGGGCTGATGAGACCACAGAAGCCGAATCGTCCGATTGGACGCGACGAGTTTCCCAAACTTGTGCATTTCTATAAAGAGCTGACAGAGTGAGATCTGGGAGGGAACCCTGAGCGCCGCTGCAGGAGGCGTTGTGAGACAGTCCGGTCCGCTCAGCAGACCGAGGGACCGTCGCCGACGTCCTTCAGTGATTCCGTGAATTGAAGAATCCCACGCTGGTCGGCGACTCCTTCACCGTCACCGTGATGAAGTTGGCCGTGACGTCGGTGACGAACACGTGCTCCAGGAGGCTCCGGGCCGGCCGCCAGTCCG
This sequence comes from Lepomis macrochirus, assembly GCA_024633595.2. Taxonomy (NCBI): domain Eukaryota; kingdom Metazoa; phylum Chordata; class Actinopteri; order Centrarchiformes; family Centrarchidae; genus Lepomis; species Lepomis macrochirus. The sequence continues at coordinate 2,680,580 of JALXJV020000023.1, read as the reverse complement.
TTTCCGTGTCGGACTCCGTGTTGCCGAGGCTGGGCCTGCTGTTGTTTGGATACAGGGAGGCGCCGTGCTCCGATTCGCTGCTGCTGGTCTCGTCGGAGTCGCCGGTGCTGAGCTCGTTCAGACTCCGGCTCTGAGAGCTGAGCCCGTGCTTCCTCTCCTCGTGCCTCCCGCCGCCGCTCCCTCGGCCGGAGCCGCTTCCCGCCGGCTTCTTAGTCTCCGCCGACGCTTCCTTCGCCCTGTCCTGCCGTAACCTCCCCTGCTCGGCGGCGCCGCCCGCTGCCAGAGCGGAGCGCTGCCCGCCGGCTGAGGTTCGACTCTCTTTCATACTCGCCACTCCTCCTTTTACAACAATGCCGCCGCCGCCACTCCTTAAGCTGGACCTGGACGCTGCAGCTCCGGCGCCGCTCATGTTTCCCTGAAGGCTGCTGCCCACCGGAGGCTTGCTGACGCTCTGCAGGTTGAGCGCTCGCAGGCTGAGCGCCTGGTTGGCTCGGTCTCGAGGCGTCGGCGAGGACGACTGTTTGGAAAGGCCGGAGTGCTGCTGCTTGTGCTGGACCGCCGCGGCCTGACCTCCGACGCCCTCCTGCCTCCTCTGGCCCAGCGGGGAGCGCTGGACCGCCTGGCCTCCCGCGAAGCTGCCGTGTAAACCCGACGACCCCGAACCTCCGCCCTGCTTCAGAGCGGACGCCTTGAAGCCGTCTCCTCTGCCGCTCGTCTCTGAGATGGAGCGCTTCAGCTCGGACAGAGAGTTCTTACTCTGGGGGGACGGGCTGCTTTTGTTGTAGGAGGAGGAGCCGGAGGACGGAGACATGGAGCGACCGGTCCACATGCAGCTGAGGGACCCGGGTTTGGAGCCGGCTGTCTGGGAGAAGGAGCTGGGGGAGGTGTGGGAGGCGGAGGCGGCCTCTTCTCTGGAGCTCCGGCTCAGCCCGGTGTAGGTGAAGCTGGCCGGCTGCAGAGGTTTCTTCACCCCGGGTCGAGGCTCCTCCCTGGGCGTCCTGAGCACCTGGTGGTGACGTGGAGGAGCCGTGGGAGGCGGCGGCGGCGCCAGCGGTCGGCCCTTCGCTTGTCTCAAAGCCCTCAGGTCGGGGTGCAGCGGCTTCCTCCCACGCTTCTTCTTGTGTGGAGGATCTGCTTGGGCCAGCATGATCTGAGGCCTCTTCTGGGGGGCCGGGTGGACACGAGGGCCGGGCTTCGCCTTCTTCGTGTGCTCTTCATCTTCTGAGGAAGACGAGGAGGCCGACGATGAAAGAACAGAGGAAGAGGAGGACGAGGAGCGGCTGTCTTTCACGGCCGCTGGCTCAGGCGGCTGAAAAGAGAAAGAAGAAGAATGAGCGGAGCGTCCGGCTGCATCGGAACCAGAGGAGCGTGGACAGGAATTACCAGAATCTTCCGCGGACGTCCTCTCGGCCTCTTTCCCTTCTTCTGGAACAGAAGCTCCCGCTCTTGTTCTCTGAACACACAACAAACACGATCGTTCAAAAACACACGACAGCTTTAAACTGTTCAGAGCATCAAGTCTGAGAGCTGCTGCTCGATATTCACCTAATGTGACTCTCCATTTTTGACAAGTCGTGTGATTATTGAATTTCATCCTTTAAGTCATTTATCAAACAAACTGTAAAATAGGTCACATTGAAAAACAGAGACTTTTCAGACAGAGGCTGGTTTAGATATTTGAGGATGTTACATGTTTCACAGGGACGTCATGAGAACTGAAACCTCTGAACCGAGCTGATGCCAGAATTCTGAAAAGATGTCGGTACTCATTTTTCTGGGTACTAAAGGTCCTGGAGATCCAACATGTGGTCCACATGATCTGCCACCCGGCAACAGCTCTGCAGCTGGAACTGTTCCGTCTTAAGGTGAGTTCGCCCTGAAAGCTCATTTAATATTCGCTGGACATTTTGTGTTCACACACACAACGCTCTTACGCGAATACTCCAGCTGTATGAACCCACAGAAAATTTAATTTAATTGCAATAAACGGATCAAACTGATCCTGAAATAACGACAACATGATGTTTATTTGGTAAAAATATGAATTGACGCTTTGTCAGGTCTGTTAGCAGGACGACAACTTCTAAAATGTTTGTTTCCTGAATGGAGTTCGGCTCGATCAGGGCTGCGCTGATGCTACGCTGATGCTACGCTGATGCTACGCTGATGCTACGCTAACCTGAGAGACTGTAAACAACAACAAGTTAAGAATATTCATTAATTAATTAATTATTAACATTGAAAGGCTGCGAGTCGCCTCATTTTATTTTAAAATGCGTGTTGAAGGACACGGCGTGCTGCAGAGCGCCCTCTGGTGACCATCTCTGTTTCTATAAACGCACATATCTGAAATCTGCTCAACACGTAAAATAAAAATAATCCAGATTAAACCAACACGCACCTCTTGTGAAACGGCGCCAGGAGCCTCGGGTCCAGAATGTTTTCTTCTGGCTCCCAACTGTTGTGCCTGAAACACCAGAAAAAAAGGTTTTAAGGAAGCTGGTCAGGATTAAAGTCCTCGGTCTGACAGGTTCAGGTTCTGCGTCCACGGTTCGTTTAAAACAGACGATTCAAAGACTGAATGAGGGAAATAATCGTTAGTCGCAGCTAATTTACAAAATCTGAAGAATAAAACTGTTTATAACAAAACATATAACACAGAACAGCAGCCTGGTACTGGTCTGACGTGGACCCTGCAGACTGGTACAGGTCTGACGTGGACCCTGCAGACTGGTACAGGTCTGACGTGGACCCTGCATCCTGTTACTGATCTGGTCTGTGTGGACCCTGCAGCCTGTCACAGGTCTGAAGCAGACCCTGCAGACTGGTACAGGTCTGATGCAGACCCTGCAGACTGGTACAGGTCTGATGCGGACCCTGCAGACTGGTACAGGTCTGATGCAGACGCTGCAGACTGGTACAGGTCTGATGTGGACCCTGCAGCCTGGTACAGGTCTGATGCGGACCCTGCATCCTGTCACAGGTCTGATGCAGACCCTGCAGACTGGTACAGGTCTGATGTGGACCCTGCATCCTGTTACTGATCTGGTCTGATGTGGACCCTGCATCCTGCAGACTGGTACAGGTCTGATGTGGACCACTAGCATCAGCTGCCCGCAGTACAATAATAGCAGTAATGGCTGCACCGCTGTTTCTTCACCATCGCGTGCACTAAACGGAGCCCTGGAAGTCCCCCTCCCGTTGCGGAGGTACAGACCCGGCCCCGGAGCTCAGAGCCCGGCCTCAGACCCGGGCTTTGTCCGCCGTGTCGGTGTTAATATCGGCTGCTGTTATGTGTCGTTAGCCGCGGCGGCTAGCGCAGGATGCTAGCTAGCGTACTTACTTGGACGACCACCCCCTCCACTTCACCAGATACTCAAACTTGCCCTGCGGGAGAGACAAAGAACCGTGAGGGACACGCAGAGGAAGGGGTCCGGGTCCGGGTCCGGAGCGGCGGGCCGCGGGCGGCGGTTTCTTACCTTTCTCGGCCGTTTGCTGAGGATGCATTCCGCGTCAAATACCTGGCCCACTGTGACCCCCTCCATTACTACAGCCCCTCCGAACGGGCTGCCTGCGCGCTTTTTACCCTGCACGGCCACCGTAGGTCCTGTTCCGGAGGAATACCAAAACAATAATAATTATAATAATCTAAAAATATATATATATACACATTAGTGCTATAAAATGCGTAATATAAAAAAATAATTTAATTTAATTCAATTCAAATTAAAAAAAAATCACTGTAATAATAATAAATAGTTGTAATAATAATAATAATAATAATAATAATAATAATAATAATAATAATAATAATGTATAAAATATATAAAAATCAATAACATTAAAATAGGTGTGGGGAATGTATCATGTGACAGAAGTGTAATTAATAAATAGTTGTAGTGATAATAATGATCATAATAATTAATATTTTGAAAATATAGAAAAATAAAAATCAGAGTGTGGACGGTTTACAGAAGACTAGAGGATAAATACTAATAATCAGGGATGGACAGCAATACATTTACTCCAGTACAGATTTGAGATATTTATACTTGAGTATTATTTTTTCATTCCACTTTGTACTTCTACTCCATCTCAGTTGTTGAGTTGTTGTACTTTTTACTTCACTACATTTATCTGACAGCTTCAGTTACTTTACAAAGTCAGATTTTTACACACAAAACACATGAAGAGTTTATAAATTATATAAGAGTTTTGCTATAAAATTATAAAATAAACTCCCTACCAAGCTGACAGGGTTATTAGATTGACACTGAGATTAACTGGCAACAACTTTGATGCTTTAAAACTTTTTTCATGTAAAAACATTTAATGTGAATGTGAAGATTTGCTGATTTCCCTTTAATTCTTTTAATTTATTTTTAATACAGTTGAGCTTTGTCACACAGAAAACATCGTGAAGGCATCTCTTTGGGCTCTGGGTAACTGTGACCTGTTTTCAGAATTTTGAAAATCGATTAACGGAGAAAATAATATAACAACATATTAATTAGCTCTGGAGATGCTTGTAGAATCAGACAGTTTGCACAGGAAGATGGAAACAGAAGTAAAAATAAGGACAACAAAGCTGAACAGAGAAAAACAAAGAACCGTTTTATACATATGCAAGTACTTTGTGGAAAAATAAGTGTGTGTGTATTTAAATATATAAAAAGCATCTCTGAACAACAACATGTCGAAATATGTTATATATATAATATGTTTCTGTAAATTGTAAACAAATGGTGTAAAGGAATAAATATTAGATGGGTAATATAATAGATTACGTTATATACATGAAGTTGGTAGTTATACACAGTACAGGATTTATATTTAATGATTTGATAAAGCTAATTATGTGATTTTGTAGCGCGTGTTTTCACCTGTGCGGAACTGTGCCTGCGGAACCTTTTGCTCTTTGCTCTGAAAGGGAATGAATTCCGTGTTGCACACACGTTATGTATGTGTCTTTCCGGCAGTGTTGCCGTCCAGCGGTGACTGTGAATGACAGCGGAGCTCTTTGACGAAGGTATCAGCGTCTTAAAGTGTATTTTTAAATAAATGAACAGTGTTTATTTAATTTTTCCGACAGTTCCGGTAGAATGCTAACGTTAGCTTAGCCAGCAGACAGACACCTGGACACAGACGCTCAGCTCACCTGAGGTAAATAATCACTATTTAAATGTAACAACTTGTTCAATCAGTGTAAATTAAGCTAAACTGAAACTTAAATATGTTGCCCCGGTAACTGTTCATTGCTTTATGTCAAGGTTAAAATACAAACCTGCAAACCTCGATTAAAAACTGGACAATTTAAGATGTTTTGGTGTTTTAGCACGTGGACATGCGCAGTATAATAGGACTGGAGACATTTTCACAATCGCCAGTGTTCGTTGGCAGATTCGGCTTACATGTGACCCACCGAGAGCATACAACATGGTCAAAATACACGTTCATAAAAGTTAGTACAGTGGCAGCCTACAGGCCGCTGTTTGAGAGGGGAATCGATATTTCCAGCTCGATTAGCACAGAAAGAGTTGGAGCTCAGAGAGGGACTCATACGCCGAATTTAAGCGTTAGTGTCAGCAAGCTGGGGGAAAGTATGTATTCTTACTACAACAGGCATGTTAGATGTTGGTAAGCAAGGAAGTATTAAAGTGTAACTTTTTCGAACGGAGTCTGGTTTTGTATTGTCACTTACAGAAGATAATGTATTGGCTGCAGCGATTTGTCAATGAATCAATAAGTTTATCAACAGAAATATCAAATATCAACTATTTAAGTCATTTGTTTTGCAAAAATAACATTTGATGGTTCCAGCTTCTTAAATGTCAGACTTTGTTGTTCTTGTCTTAGCATTTGTTTCATGTTATAGACCAAAAGTAATAAAATAAATAATTAGATGCTGCCCTGCTTTACAGCGAACAATCTTAACCATTATGAACATATTTGTTTTTGTGAAAAATAGGTAAATAAAAAAGTTTGTCCTCCATCCAGGTGAGTTTCCTCCAGCTGACCCAGCGTCAGGTGACCGCAGCACCAGCCATGCTGCTGCACCTCCTGGTACGTCCGCCCCTCTGCTGCCCTCAGGCGTTAACACGGTGCGTCCGGACGCTTCGCTGCGACGCTGCGAGGACGCCGCGCTCTCAGGCTGAGCACTTCCTGCGGCGGAGGCTTCCCCTGCGCTTCACCGCACAGAGCCGAGGTACCAAGAGCCGAAACAGGAAGTCCGAGAGCCAGGAGGAGGCGTGGAAAACCAGGAACAAGACGGTGCTGACGTACATCACCGCCGCCGGGGTGGGGATGATCGGCCTGTCGTACGCTGCAGTGCCGCTCTACAGGCTCTACTGCCAGGTGAGGGCAAAAAACCCGACTTCCTGTTCCGGGTAATCTCCGGCCTGCAGGCCTGACCGCTGTGTTTCTGTCCGTCAGGCGTCGGGGCTCGGCGGCACGGCGGTGGCCGGCCACGACGCAGATCTGGTGGAGACGATGAAGCCGGTGAAGGAACGCGTCCTCAAGATCACCTTCAACGCCGACCGTCACGCCAGCATGCAGTGGAACTTCAAACCGCAGCAGACGGAGATCTTTGTAAGACCTGGTCCCTTTTTATATTCGCACCCTAAGTCTGGGTTCCTGTGAGCCCGTTCATGAGGTCATCAAAGGGCGTGGGGCGTGTACGTCAGGAGGATGGAAACGCCGCCACATGAACACACATCAGATTCTAAAGGTTAAACATAAAGAAACCAAACGCTCTGCCTCTGCGCTCACCTCCGGGTTCCTGAGACGGAAGCGCTTAAGCTGGAAAACAGGATCAGATGGTGTTTAAACTAGAAAATGTTTCACAGCAAACAAACACATTTATTTTCATTTTTAAAATTATATTTAACCTCCAAAGTCAGTGACATGAAGACGTTATAGTTTGGAGACAGTTTCTGTACATGAGTGGAATTTAATTTTATACCAAATTAAAAGCAGAATATGACCTCTTTAAACTTGTAAACTGTTTTTATGTTAATTAGCTGGTTCCCTCCTTCTGTCTCGTGTCCTATTGGCCGCAGACCTCGTGAGATTTACACAACCCCCAGACCCGGTCTGGTCCTGATTCAGGTCTGGTGTAACTGGAGGACTGATCTGATGTTTGTTGTGCAGGTGGTTCCGGGGGAGACGGCGCTGGCTTTCTACAGAGCGAAGAACCCCACAGACAAACCCATCGTGGGCATCTCCACCTACAACGTGGTGCCCTTTGAGGCGGGACAGTACTTCAACAAGATCCAGGTAGTCTGTCGCTGGTTCCTCAAGTCCATGAGGCCTGTTCCAGGTCACGAGACGCCTCTAGTGTTTGTTAAACGTGTGGTTCTCCGTCGTCTCCGCAGTGTTTCTGCTTCGAGGAGCAGCGTCTGAACCCTCACGAGGAGGTGGACATGCCCGTCTTCTTCTACATCGACCCGGAGTTCGACGAGGACCCCCGGATGGCCCGAGTGGACACCATCACCCTCTCCTACACCTTCTTCGAGGCCAAGGAGGGTCAGACGCTGCCTCTGCCCGGATACGGCCGCAAGTGATCCGTCTACCGAGGGTCGCCCCGGATGCTGAACCAGGAGCCGGATTCTGCTTCAAGACTCAGTCTGAGGAGGCGCCGCAGGGACAATGTGGAAAAGAAAAGAAGGAACGTTCTCCAGGAAGATGAGCCTGAAAGAAAAAGGCCCATCACATGTCTCCGCCTGTCCTGGCAGAATGAATATATTCAGAATAAAGCAGAGACACGTTCACCAACAAGTTAATAAGGTTCACGTCGGGCCGGACAGACTTTTGGACCTGAAGCAACTTATTTTATTCTGATTCTCTTGGTAACATTAAAACTTAGCTCTCAGTCATCAGACACATTTATTTATGGTCGTTCGAGCCTCAGCGTGCTGAGCGTCCTGGAAACCCTGCAAAGAGGCATCAGAGTCTGGAGATTCGCTCCAGTGGCTGATCAGTTTAACACTTGGAGACGTTTCGAGACGAAAGGTTGGACTTTTTCTCGTGTCGATCTTTGTGTTTGTGTTCTGATGCCTGAGAGACTTTATTCAAATCAGAAACTGCACATTTATCACAGCAGATAATTGTTCAACAGGCTGAAGATGAATCAATAAATACTGAGTTTGAACAGAGTGTGACAGAGCTTTAGGATCATTTCTGATGGTTAAAACAGTTTGTTGTTTCTCTTTCCTTTCTCTTAAGCACAGATATCAAACATGCGTCCACGTACACGCAGCGTCTCTGCAGCCGGACAGTTTGACCAAAACTCCAGTTCGCTTCTAAATGGACTAAACATCACTAATAAGCAACAGATCCAAAATGATCCAGAGCCTTTTAATCAAATTCAAATCAACTTTTAGCAAAAAAAATAATGTGATTAAATGATTATCCAACTGTCATATACAACAATTCCAATATTCTTTAGTTCCGTTAGTAAAGGATCTGATTCTACTGATCCCACAGGCCTCAGCCACACAGTAAAGAAACAGAAAATCCCTTTGGAGAAAAAGTTCCACGAGAAAAAGAAAATGAAGGCAGGTAATTGTTTTGTAATATTTGTCCAAAGGACACCGGGACGGCTCGAGACTCTACGAGGCACCAAAGGGGGTCTCAGCAGGTCCTGAAGCACAGAGCTCCAGGCTGAGAGTTCAGCACAGCGAAGGTTCGGGATGCTGCAAAGAGCCACAGCTGTGCAGGCGTGGCCCTCTGGGTCTGCCTTCCAGAGTCGGCGTCCCCCCAGCTGCACTCAGACCCGGTGCTACAGGTTCTCTGAATGACCCTCTAATCCAGAACCAGAGTAGCACATTTATTTTAATCCTCAGCTGATTGTTTAGTCTTTAAAATGCTCATCGCAGTTTTTGCAGAGCTCAAAATGACGTGTTCAGATTTCAAAACCCCCAAAGATTCTTTACTGTCAAAATGAGAACAAGGAGCAGCACATTGTTCCTCTGTGCTCACATAAAATGAAACGATTACCTGATCACCAAAAGAGTTTCCTTTTCCTTCGATCGATGAATCAACCAATCGTTGCAGCTCCAGAGGAGATTCGGCCAAGCAGCGCTCACAGTTTAACTGTTCTCGGTCTCAAAGTTTAGCATTTAGCAGCTCAACACCAATTTGATAGTTTTAAATTGTCCTCCTGTCCCAGAGGGGATCGGACCTTTGTAGATGAGAGGCTGTGGCCTCACACAGGAAACGTTTTTTGATTCTAACATGTTCGATCTGTTTCTATTTAAAGCCGAACAGATCTGATCCGAGTCAGCAGAGTCCTCTGTGGACAAAGCTGGTCTCTGCTGACTAAATCCCCTCACAGTCGTCTATCAAGAAATAAAGAAAGCTCAAATATCAACACGTCTGATGCGGAGATCAGAACATCAAGAAGGAGCAGCACCGACGAGGCAGACAGGAGGAACTGAGGCTCACTCCTAAAAACGCCTCAGACACAGAACTTAACAACACGTGATCAAATACCAAGAATGTTCTAACAAGGAATTTCTCGTTTACTCAGAAAGCTGCTGGTGTCAAACACATTTACACAGGAAAGTGAGGAGGGGGTGAACTCTGTGACGACCTCTGCACGAACCTGGAGGGACGAGGGCCGTCCTCCATCAGGTCACTGAGACGAGAGACAGGATGTCTGCGGTCTTTTGAAGCGTCCCTGCAGTCACGTAACTGTCACAGATCTTCACATCTGTGCACAACATTCAAACAGAGTTCATGTCAAAGTTCAGTCTCCCGAGTCGATTGGTCCTTCATCTGTTATCAAAGCTTCCTTTGGGGCAGTGAGGTCAATAACTGACTGAGCCGGACTCCTAACAGCTGCAGTTCTTGGAGGAATAAACTCATGCTGTCATTGTTTGATGGGAAGAAGAAGAGATCGTTTCCTGTTTAGTCCTGTTGAATAGTTTTTCTGCCTATTTGGACACCAGGTGGCAGCAGAGCAGAATAAGTGCTGAAGGTGAAGCCTGCGTGAAGAGAAACCTGGAGATCCATAACTCTGCTCTTAGTAACAAATTACTTTGAATTTAAATCACTTCCCTCCACTTAAAATGTAAATGCAATAAAACACGAATGTAAATATGAGATTATTTTGAATCCTTGGTGCGCTGTCAGGCTTTTATTTTGTAGGCTCAGACGGGAAGTCGTCGGTTCATCTCATCCTTTTCGACTTGACGTCACGCAGGGAGCGAATCAAACTGCGTGTTGACGGACGTCTACAGCGTCAGGTCCGGGCTCGAGGTTGCCCTAGCAACTCGCAGGATGAACCAATCAGACGGAGGCAGGTCCAGACCCCCCCCCCCCTCGCCTCCTCCATCCTCATCCGCGACACCACCTCCGCTGGAGCAGGGAGGCGGAGGGAGGGAGGCCAGAGATCCGTCAGTCGTTCCTCCTCAGTCCGAAGTCCAGGAGCCGAACTGAACCATCTGCGGAGGATTTTTACCTTCGTGCGTAAAAGCGCGGCGCGTCCTGTGCGCGCGGATGGCACAGAGGACGCAGTAACCCCTTCAGTTGATAGCTGTCGGTGTCGGTGGACGCTGGACAGTTGTAGCTCCCCTGGACACAATCTGAACCGGGTGACCAAACTGTTTGTTGCATGTAAACACGCACACCCTCCATAGTGGATCGCGGAGAGACTTTTAACCGTCGCGGATTTATTTCGTTGGACTTTGTCTGCTCGCTTTGGAGCGGGCTGTTAGAGGAGGAGTGAGGAGGTTCGGCTCTGCGCGGCCGAATCTCTTCTCATGATGGGACACGACAGCTGCCATCTGCCGCGAGGATGAGCTACAGAAGCAGCCCGGTGAGGGCGTACGACTTTCTGCTCAAGTTCCTGCTGGTGGGGGACAGCGACGTCGGGAAGGGCGAGATCCTGGCGAGCCTGCAGGACGGAGCCACAGAGTCCCCGTACGGATACAACATGGGTGAGTTTATTTATCTTAACCCCGCCTCTGTTTTTGGAGTTTTAAGCGCACGGGTTTCCTGTTTTTACGCACAGTTTACGCGGAAAGGACAGTTTGGACGACCAGTGTGTTTGCGCTGAATCCCAGTTTGAAACCAGCTTCTCTGAACTGTGATACCTGCCCAGTCACAGGAGTTTAAAGTCCGGGGGGAAGACAAAACCCACAGTGAACAAAGTACCTTAGGATGTTAACTGTACTTGAGGGACTTCTCTTTACCTGAGAGTTTGATTACTTTACACTTCTACTCCAGTATTGTACTTTACTGCACTGACAGCCTCAGAGGACCCCGGGCCCCAATTTCAGAATCTCTTCTCCACTGAAAAGTTATAATAATTGGCTCTTCATCAGCTGACTTTGGGCTCGAAACACTGTCCTCCTGAATCTTGACAATATTCCTGTAGAAACTTTCTGCAAAAACATGAATTTACAGGAAGGCTTTAGTGAGAGGTTCCTGTGTGAACAGTGTGTAGAGTGTGAACACTTCAGGGTGTGAACGGTGTACAGTGTAAACAGTAATGTTAATAACTACAGTATGTAGAGTGTGAACGGTGTGTGTGCCACATTTATGTGGCGAGCTCCATGTCCGACCCCCCAAAGGCCCTCAGCTTCCTGTAAACGCTGAGTGAAGCTGGTTAATATTAATCCGTCCTGACTGCAGGAAGAAAAGGAGGCGGACTCTGACAGAAAAGATACAAAATGAGATTTGAATTTTGGTGAAGCTGAAGCTGTTCGGTGGGTAAAAAAACCTACTTTCACGCAACGCTTGTGCACCGGAGGAAAGGGGCCCCGGAGACCCACCCTTTATAACCGACCTGCAGGAAGGGGCCTCCCTCTGAGTGGTGACGTCGCCGGCTGGAGACGGGATGACCCAGGTACTGATCTGGATCCCCCGTTTGCTGATGAGTTAAAAGAAATATGACTTATTGTCATTAGCGACATAAACTGAAAGATTTACTGAAGAAAAAAGTCTTTTATTTTCCGTAACACGTTTTTAAAAGCATCACAACTTTAGGCTACGTGGAACTCTGCAGACTTTATTTATTTATCACCTTATTAATGAGAATAAACTGCTGCATGCAGGTTTAATTAATCTGATTCCGGATGAAACTGTCCAACATGTTTGAGGCTCTTTTGCAGAAACAGAATCTGTTTGTGTTTCTGATCCTGAATCTGCAAACGATCTTAAATGATGTTTTTTTTTGCACTTCAGGGAAAAATCAATCAAACGGCTGTTTGATTCTTCAGAAAGGCTTTAAACCTGTAAAACTCAGAGGGAATATTTGGATTGATTTCACTCAACAGAATCCATTTCGACCTGTTTCTCCAGCTGACGAGCGTACGCACGGTCCAGAGTTTGCTTCAGATTTATTTATAGATCACAACGTTTGCTTGGGAAGTGGCGTAGCATGTTCGCAGCCCTGTTTTGTACCCAGGCACTCGGCTTTCAAACAAGTATCAGCTGACTCATGAGAAGCATTTCTATTGGTCTGCAGTCGGCCGCCCGTTCTACATCCAGTCCTGCAGCTTTTGATTTATTGACCGCTGTGGGAATGTGAGGAGACCTTCAATAACTATAACAACAAAGCTTCTGAAAAAATAATGCTACTTGTGTAAAAGTGAGTATAATCAGGAAAATGTACTTGAAGTATTCAAAGTAAATACAGGGAGTCTGATAAGACACGTCAGTCACATTCATGTAAGTGCACGGAGCTGGCAGGTCACTGTGTAATGTGAGTGCAGTATTTGTTCTGTGTTCCTCAGTGAACATGTGATCCCACAGCTGGACGTCTGTGGCAGATCACTAAGAGCCTCCTGTGCACTGTTTTGGTTCTTGACAGGCGACACTGGACGTAACATTTACTCATTTTGAGCTTCTTGTTAGAGCACTTCTATTATTCCAAGCTTCTCTTACAGACTCAGGTTCACAGCCCAGAAACAGCTAAGTTAGCTTAGCTACAGGAAGTTTAAATGGTTTGTGTACCAGGAGCAGAAAAAACAGGAGATCTGCCGTCTCATGTAACTTTTCTTCCTTTCACACCGAGCGAACGTTCTCATCTCTTTCCATCCAGATCTTAATGTAGTATTTCTGGATTTCCTCTAGAGAAGGTGAGTGCACACAGAAGGCTCATCTCCACCCAGCGTGCAGCTTTAAAGGCTCCTTCATGTCGTCTGCCATCATCTTCCTTCTGTCAGTGCTCTGTGTTGAACCTGCGAGGTGTTTTATTAATAAACGCTGGCAGGCAGCTGCTCGTGACTCACGCTCACCCTGCGGGGGGGCGTCCAGGACGACCCGCCGCTCTCAGCTCTTCACACACAGATGATGTAATCACCCCCCGCGGCCATGTTGGAGGTCTGCAGCTTCTGGCCGACAGTGACTTCATACACCTTCCTGTTGGACCTGCTGTTTGGGGCCGAACCGACGTCTCCCTGCTAAAACATGTTCGGTCATGTGGCGTGTCATGTGATCTCATATGATTCAGTAATCAATACAAAGGTTGGGAGCTGCAGCTGGAATTGTTGCGACTGTAAAGGAACAACGTGATTCTACGTGTCTTTGCTTTGTTTTGAGGTCAGTTTTATAAAACAGCTCTCTAAATATCGCTCGAACGTCCGGTTTAGCTCTGCGCTAACGACTGTGCGTCTGTGACAGACGTTTCCAATGTTGGATGGATCACATTCTGATCGGGTTGTGACGCTCAAATAAATATCGATCCATCGTGTTACAGCCGTCGGTTTGGCCGTAAAACTTACGTCACAGCACGGGGCACTTCCTGTCGGCTCAGAGGCAGCCGACCAATCACAGTTCTGATGCTCCATGTGGCCCAGAAGTCTAGTTATATTTTTGAGGCGCTGCAGGTCAGGCTGTGTAGGCTACGGGACAACGCACTTTAGACGTTCAGACTGACGCCGGTCACAGGAAATTACAGCCTGCAGTTGGTTAGCTTAGCTTAGCATAGAGACAGGAAGCAGAGGGGAACAGCTGGCGTCCCTCAGTCCAAAGGAACAAAAACCGACACTCTGGTTATGTGTCTGACTGTTTCCCGTCGCGTAGTGTTTTTGTTCTGACTGTCAGCGTCAGGAGGCGTCAGGAGGCGTCAGGAGACGTCAGGAGGCGTCAGGAGGCGTCAGGAGGCGTCAGGAGGCGTCAGGAGGCGTCAGGAGGCGTCAGGAGGCGTCAGGAGGCGTCAGGAGGCGTCAGGAGACGTCAGGAGGCGTCAGGAGGCGTCAGGAGGCGTCAGGAGGCGTCAGGAGGCGTCAGGAGGCGTCAGGAGACGTCAGGAGACGTCAGGAGGCGTCAGGAGGCGTCAGGAGACGTCAGGAGGCGTCAGGAGACGTCAGGAGGCATCAGGAGGCGTCAGGAGGCGTCAGGAGGCGTCAGGAGACGTCAGGAGGCGTCAGGAGGCGTCAGGAGACGTCAGGAGGCGTCAGGAGGCGTCAGGAGGCGTCAGGAGGCGTCAGGAGGCGTCAGGAGGCGTCAGGAGACGTCAGGAGGCGTCAGGAGACGTCAGGAGGCGTCAGGAGGCGTCAGGAGGCGTCAGGAGACGTCAGGAGGCGTCAGGAGGCGTCAGGAGACGTCAGGAGGAGTCAGGAGGCATCAGGAGGCGTCAGGAGGAGTCAGGAGGCGTCAGGAGGCGTCAGGAGACGTCAGGAGGAGTCAGGAGGCATCAGGAGGCGTCAGGAGACGTCAGGAGGCGTCAGGAGACGTCAGGAGGCGTCAGGAGGCGTCAGGAGGCGTCAGGAGACGTCAGGAGGCGTCAGGAGGCGTCAGGAGGAGTCAGGAGGCGTCAGGAGGCGTCAGGAGGAGTCAGGAGGCGTCAGGAGGCGTCAGGAGACGTCAGGAGGAGTCAGGAGGCATCAGGAGGCGTCAGGAGGCGTCAGGAGCAGAGCTTTGTGTGAGACAGGTTCGGCTTTAAAGCTGAGGCGTCACTGATGAGACATGTGGATCCTGGCGTGGAAACAAATCTGTCCTTGTGCCACGTTAATATTTCAGATTTTTAGCAGATTCAGTGCGACAACAGAAAAAAGCCTCGCCGCCTCAGGAGGTCAAAGGTCAGGTATCTGATATCTGTGACTGGGTGTAAACCTCTCAGGGGGAGTCCTCGGGGTGATGTGAGACACTTCCAGTGACGTCACAGTCTCCCCCACATCAGCTGATGGAAAACCTCGATGTTTGCTTTTCTGGGTCACCTCGCAGAGAGGAGGGCTGACGGGAGACGTAGCTGCGGTTGGCTGCGTCCCTAACGGGGAGTTTTGTGGTGAAAATGCAGCCTCGACTGGACCGGGATCAACGGCGGGGAGGCCGTCCCAGGGGGCTTCGCTCTTCAGCCAAGTCCAGAGGAGAGCTGCTGTTACAGGCTGCGGTGGGAGGACGACGCCAAAACCACACGGGGCGAAGCCTCGACGCCAGCTCGCAAAAACGCACACAGACACCCTCACAGTTTATTTGATGTGTTTTATGATAATAACTCACAAATGAGACGCATGAAGAAAGGCCGAACGTTTGTTTACAGTTTGTTCTTCGACGGCCACGAGCAGCTGTTTCGTAACGTCTTTCTGGCTGTTGTGTAACTTCAGAAAAACACTTCCATCTTCTCAGCTGAAGCTCCGGCAAACAGCCGAACCTTTGAAATCCCTGAGCGTCGGGGAGACTCGTGTGTGTGTGTGTGATAGCGCTGCGAGCGGCTCGGTGGGGGTTTAATGATGAAGAAAGTGGAGATGCTGTTGGTGTTGCCAGGAGAGGCTGACTCATTCCTCTGGATGTGTAATCCCACTCACAGATGGGGTGACCTTGGCCAGTGCATCAACGGTACAGAGACTTTTTTTATTCAAATCAAACACTTCATGTTTGTGTGAGGATGACGCTCGGCCCGAGGTCATGTTTAAACAGAAGGGGCTTAAAGGGTCACTCAGGGAAGGATCCCTACAGAGAGAGAGAGCCTTTTGGTCAAAGCCACCAGACTCCAGTCACAAAAAGCGTAATTTTAGGACAGGCAGTTTCTGGTGTGCCGCTGCCTCGGTCGGTCAGCTGGTTTCCGTTGTTGTGTGACTGTGTTGATTTAGTTAGTTTGTGTTATTGTGCTTTAAAGGGTTAAAAACACTCAGCAGCAGGAGACCAGAGAGGTAGAACTGCTATTTTGGTCAATGGAGTCTGGTGGATTTGACACCAGCGACTGTTTCTGTTTTAACAAAAAGAATCTTACTCTTTAATGAAAGCTCTCTCTCTCTGTCTCTCTGTCTCTCTGTCTCTCTGTCTCTCTCTCTCTCTCTCTCTCTCTCTCTCTCTGGACGGACTTTGACAGGGTCTAGTTTACCTGTAAGGACTAATTGCGCCGTGTCAGCAGGGACATGTTACTGGACATGTTTCAAAAAAAATGATGAGACACAAAACCATGGGGAGACAGGGTCGAGGTCCAGAAATACCAACGTTACCCTTTAACTGGTCGACGTTGTTCATTCAGCGTCACGATTCAACAGAAAAAAACAAAGCTGGATCCAGAGAGAGCTGGATTAAAGGCAGGAGACCAGGACGCCGGCTGGAGACGTGAGGAAAGGTGGCAGATGGTCGAGAGGGGACAGCGACGAACCCCCCGGGGTCAGGATAATGAAACAGAAGGTTATTTTAGGTAATAGAGGCGGGCAGCTGAGACTTTTTTATGTTTCAGAGGGAAATGTTTTAGTTTTCACTACATTTCTGTGACAGCTGGAGTTTGCAGATGTTCACTGTGATGCTTCAGCTACTTTAACCGCTGACGGCCTGCAAACAGCGAACAAGACCAGGGGGCCGTGAAGGCCTGAACCAGGTTTCATCACAGTCCATCAAATAGAAAATGAAAACAGGAAACCTGTTTGTTCACATTATTCTAACAGGAATAATCTTTTCACCTTCCATCATTTAGCTTTTTTGATTTCCCATCTCAAACCAGTCAAACCTCATCTGATTTTTATTTTATTTATTTCTTCTTGTTCACCATCGTCACCTTGAATCCACATAGTTTGTGCTACAATCTTGGTAAAAGCCGTCAGAACAGCGGAGAAAAACTTACTTCTACTCGGTGTCCAAGTCCCAAACTTGGCGTTTCGAATTTTAAACCTTTGCTCGTCACCAAATTTAATAGGATTTCATATTTATAACCAGAGTTAAAAATAAAAAACTTTATTGAATAAAGCCTTGCAGAAAAGAGGAAGGAGGCGTTTCAGACAACAGAAGTCGTATAAATTCATGAAGCGTTGATGCGCTGCACAGTTTTTATATCAGAATTAATATTTGGGTCCAAGTGAAATCTCCGTACTGTTAAAGTCAAACTCGAGCTGCAAGTTTGATCTGGTCAAGTCTGAACTCGTGTTTGTGACTCGAGTTCTGGCCGGTAGCTCCGATAAACACCAGCTCAGCTGTTTCAGCAGGTCAGCAGATCTCTGCGCTTCACTCGGAGACTGAATTCTTATAATCATTGATTAGAAATATTGAACTAAACCAATGAAATAAACCCACAGTGTGACAGGATGATCTTGTTAGAAGTCGACATGGTCCTTTCAATACCGCTGACACTCTACGCATCATCATTGTGAGTTTAATCTGGCCTCTACTGCAGCACTAACACCCCCCCCACCACCACCATCTCGTGCACACTCGTGCACACTCGTGCACACCACCCAGCAGGCAGCTACAATCTGCACTGTTCCTCTGTTTTGACGTCTGTCAACAAACCTCACTGTTCCAGCCTCTTATGTAACACCACTTTCCCAGGATGCATCATGCATCATGCATCATGCATGCCTGTGTGTGCGTGCGTGTGTGTGTAGGTCAGACTGGTGTGTTGCTTTCCTCCCAGAATATCTCCGACATTATTTCACTTCTTCCTCTCCCAGATCTTCCTCCTCTCTTCGCTCTAACACGCCTGAAGTCTCGTCCTCTGAGCGTCTTCTTCTTCTTCTTCTCTGACATTCTGTCGTAGCGTTCGAGTCCGGTTCGCCCAGACTGAACCGTGTCCGTAGTGTGACGTCACTGTCCAGCTGGCAGCGAGTGTTTGGTCAGACTTTGTCTTATTTACTTGCTCTTTGACCAGAGAGTTCCTGATTTAAATCACCAGTTTGATCATTTTATGCCAAATGTTGTTCAGCTGTTTGTGTCACAGAGAAACTGTCCTCTGTAAAATGTTCCAACAATCTGAAACACTGAAGGTGAAGCTCAGCAGGTAAACAGAGGCGGCTGACTGGGCCTTACTGGAACGCTTTTTAACGGGCCTCTTCTGCACGCCAACGCCACGAGCATTAACGTGTGTGTGTGTGTGTGTGTGTGTGTGTGTGTGTGTGTGTGTGTGCGTGTGTGTGTGTGTGCACTCTGCTGCCATTGTAGAAACATCACAGTGGACTGTCGTTACTTGCAGACAGCTCCTGATAATTACTGTTATAAAAGAGACGCTGCTTTTGTTCCTGCAGGGACTCGTGTGACAGCAGGCTGATATTAATAGCTAATGAAATGTGCGTGTGTGCGCATGTGTGTGCGTGTGTGCGTAGTCAAACCCGTTGGTTTGTTCACTGCTGTCTCCAGTTTGGCATTTTGGCAACCAGATGTGACCATGTTTGGGACAAGAGGATGGAGCTAGCCAGCTTGGCTTAGCTCGGTGACAAGAAGGGTTCAAATAAAAATGTACTTACTGGAAAAAATTAACAACTTGTCAGTCAGCTTGTAGCCCCGCCCTAAAGCCCTCCCTGCTTCCTGGTCTCTGTTCCTCTAAATGGGACCATAATTTACTAAATGAACATCATGCTGTGTTGAAGAAGACTTGAAACTAGAGACTGAGACCATAAACTCATCAGGAAAGTGTTTACTGGGGGAATAAATCAGCTGAGGAGGAGAAACATTTTCTTTCTGCAGCCGGTGGAGTCGCCTCCTGCTGGCTGCTGGAGAGGACGCAGGGTCCATGCTTCACTTTCAGACCCGGAGGTTCCAGCTGTAGGAGGTTAGCTTTGAATCCAAAGTTCTGCCCACAGAAACAGGAAGGCCATGCGGAGGATGTTTTGAATAACTCTGCATCAGTGATGAACTCTGTGTGTGTTTGGGCTTCTTTTACTGTATTCATGGGCTCCAAAAACTGGGATGCCACAATGCCAGGGTCCGACAGCTTTGACAAAAACACTGGACCCCACAAGTTTAACGGTCTGTTTGAGGGTCAAGACTTGGTTTTAGGGTTCAGGTTTGTATTAGGTGGAGGTTGGGGGGTGCTAAGGAATACATTATGTCAATGACAGGTCCCCACAAAGATAGTGACACAGGGCTGTGTGTGTGTGTGTGTCTAAAGCTGGCGGGCGCCGGTACAAATCTCTATAATACTGAATAAATCCGTGGCCGTCTTGGTTGGATGAGCCTTTTCTTAATCTGCTGTCAGAGCCTGGGAGGTTGCTGGTTCTAATCCCTGTGAAACCTCTTTAAAGTGAAACTATTTAAAAACCCTGTTTAAAAAACGGTTTATCTGAAGTGACTAGTCGGAGTCAGGACTTAAAATGGATTATATAAGCACACAGAATTTAGGTTCTGCTGGAAAGAAAAGCTTTTTATCAGAAGAACAGAACAGAAACACAACAAATCAGAGACGCCTGAGGCCTCTGAACTAATAACACAGGGGATAGAAAGACAAAGAGGTCAAAGGTCAACGCTGAGACTGTGAATAAACGAAAGCGTCGTAACCAATAAATAAGAGTGAGCTCTGCACAGCCTCACCTCCGATCAGGGGGAAAGCTTCAACCAGGTGTTACAGCTCACTTTGTTATGTTGATAAGCTTAACGACGGTGCGACAGAAACATGGTCTCGTCTACAAGCCTCACCTCGCCGCTCTGCTGGGACTGACTCACTTCCAACACAGGCTTGTTACGTCAAAACTGCTGCAAAGGTCTTTTCGCACGCTGAGCCACAATCGTGGGGTCAATCAATCAATTACTAGCCGCTGAAATCGCTTCCCGTCCAGGGAGTGTGTGAGGGGTGGAACAGTGTGTGACACAATCCCTGCGATCTGACCAACCTCTAACATCAAACCTGCAGGTGCTAGTGAGGCGTTTGAGGTCCTGGTGATTGTAGATGTTGTCTGATTATAGATAGATGTGAGGACATGATGTTACTGTCAACTCGCCCTGATAGGTCTTATTATTAGAGCATCTTATTGTGGAAGGCACGTTTATCTGTAGAGCACGTTTCAACAACAAGGTCAAATCAAAGTGCTTCACAGAAAACATAAAGCAGCAGGGAAATATGCAAACTTACAGAAAATAAAAACAGGCAGGTCTGCCACCTTTGGTTATTTTACTCCTTTGAGTCCCCGTCTCCCACTCTATCCTTTTCTTTAACCCTTAGGGACTCTAACCCTTTAACAGTTAGGGACTTTTATAGATGTCGTCGCTGTAAATCCAGATTGTCCACGCTACAAACTAAAAGCGGTTGACAGCAGGACCTGTCAACAAGTTACCAGCGTAGAAAACAGGGACTCTAACCCTAAAGGGGACTCTAACCCTAAAGGGGACTCTGATCCTAAAGGGGACTCTAACCCTAAAGGGGACTCTGACCCTAAGGGGACTCTGACCCTAAAGGGGACTCTGATCCTAAAGGGGACTCTGACCCTAAGGGGACTCTAACCCTAAAGGGGACTCTGACCCTAAGGGGACTCTGACCCTAAGGGGACTCTGATCCTAAAGGGGACTCTAACCCTAAAGGGGACTCTGACCCTAAGGGGACTCTAACCCTAAGAGGACTCTGACCCTAAAGGGGACTCTAACCCTAAGAGGACTCTGACCCTAAAGGGGACTCTAACCCTAAGGGGACTCTGACCCTAAGGGGGACTCTGACCCTAAGGGGACTCTAACCCTAAGGGGACTCTGACCCTAAAGGGGACTCTAACCCTAAGGGGACTCTGACCCTAAAGGGGACTCTGATCCTAAGGGGACTCTAACCCTAAGGGGACTCTGACCCTAAAGGGGACTCTGATCCTAAAGGGGACTCTGACCCTAAGGGGACTCTAACCCTAAGGGGACTCTGACCCTAAAGGGGACTCTAACCCTAAGGGGACTCTGACCCTAAGGGGACTCTAACCCTAAGGGGACTCTGACCCTAAAGGGGACTCTAACCCTAAGGGGACTCTGACCCTAAAGGGGACTCTAACCCTAAGGGGACTCTGACCCTAAGGGGACTCTGACCCTAAGGGGACTCTAAGCCTTATAATTCTACTTGACCCTGTTAATTGCCACCTCACATCTTTCCACTGACTTATTTACCATCACGCTGCCATAACATTCACCCTGATGTTACCAAAATGACCTGGCATTCGTTTTCAGACGGCTTAGACAGATTCAGTTTCACGAGTCCAACTGGATTCTGGACTCAGCCGGTGTTGGGGTGTTTTCAGCTCTAACCTGTTTGGTTTGGTTTTAACGGCCTGTTTGCCAGTTGGGTTTGGTTTATGAGGATGTGGGGAGTCTGCTTCCTGGTGAACTGTGGTGCAGTTTGTGGTGTGAAATCAAACGGACCAAGTTAAACTGCTGTTAGGGCGCCTTCACACCTTCATTGGGAACAAGCTTCAGCACACATGAACCAAACTGACCACAGTTTATTTTTAACGCAGAAAGCATCACCCCCAAGTTTATTTGATTTACTTGCTGTGTTTATTTATCTTTTGGGAGACTCAAGTGTTTCTTGTTTGTTGTTTCAGGAATCGACTATAAGACGACCACCATCCTTCTGGACGGGAGGAGAGTCAAGCTGCAGCTCTGGTACTGTCGCTCTCCTCGTGTTGTTCTCCTGATTGAAACCCAGCAGTCGGATCATGTGATGATCAGCAGAGTTTGGAGCAGAAATAAGCAGGAAGCATGTGAGGCAGTTTGATTTGATAAAGAGCTGTTTGAGGTGACGCAGCCTCTGGCACACATGTTGGCAGCAGCTGCCTGCTTCTCTCAGATTTTACTTTCCTGCTTAAACAAACGAGATGCGAGGTGTTGATTAGGTGTAGAGGTGTCGGGAGGCCTGAGCATCGAGTTTAGTTTTCCCTGGCGTGGTCTGGACATTGCCATGTTTGGATATAATTGTGAGTTTGTTAGGCCGGACTAATCAGGTCACATGGGCTCACAAAATGCAGAATCACACACTCGAGACTTTAAAGCTGTTGATCAGGTGTTGGTTGAGTTTTCCTGCTTATGTTTAAAAGTAGTATAAAGGCTTCAGTGTCTCAGGGTGAAGTCTCAGAAATGTCCTGAGGTGATGTCACCTGAGTCAGTACTGTGCTCGTTGAGGCTGCACCACAGACTGTATGTAAGAAGTGGGCGTAGTCATGGTGACGTCACCCGTTGGTTTGTGGACCGCCGTTTTGAAGCCTCTAGTTTGGCCGATAGGGCGCCGCTGTGTCGAGTTTCTGCAACCAGGAAGCTGGACGATGACGGGCGGAGCTAACGGCGTGTCTGGAGCTAGCTAGCTAGCTTAGCTAGGTGCAGCTGTAACTCAGGTTAACTGTCATTTTAACAGGCTGATAAGTTTGTCCAGAGAACAACAGTCTGAAAACTAAATGTTCTCACCAGAGAAAGTGAACAGCCGACTCCTGATAAGCTTTTCAGCGCTGGTTAAATTTACACAGCCGAGGGTACGAAGTCGGCTCTAGCCTGGTTGACAGGTCGCCATGGTAACAACTTGTCAATCACAGATAATCCCGCCCTGAAACATTCTCTGCTTTGTGGTCTGTTTTAAAATAAACGGGACCATAATTTACTAAATGAACATCATGCTGTGTTGAAGAAGACTTGAAACTAGCGACTGAGACCATAAACTCATCAGGAAAGTGTTTACTGGGGTAATTATTCAGCTGAGAAGGAGAAACATTTTCCCATTATTTCTAATGGAACCAGAAGAGTCGCCCCCTGCTGGCTGTTCAACAGAATGCAGCTTTCAGGGACTTCAGCATCGGCTTCATGTTGCAGAGTGGAAGCTTGGGTTGTACCAACGTTCTGAGTCGTTATAGTTAGGAACTCAGAAATAGCTCCTCCCAGTAGAATTGAAATGCAGAACAACACACAACTGTCAAAGGGACAGCTGCATTGTGGGTAATGTAGTTTTTGAATGCAGCTGCACCGGAAGTTACCATCTTTTAAGGATTTTAAATCAGTCTGAAAAACTTCTAAGAGAAATAAATAAAATGAAAAGACACACGGACGTCTCACTGTGTTTGAACGACCATCCGAATGACTTCTGAATCAGGAGGAAGAAGGACTACAGGAACGCTCGGGTGAACACAAGGACGTCTAATGTTTCCAAACCTCCGCACACTCAGTCAGGGAGAAAGATGTGGGTGGGATAACACAGCACTTACAGCCGTGGCTCTAAACTCGCAGCTCTCTCCGAGGTATTTTTAGAGCGGTTTTGCTTTTAGCAGAGTCAATATTAAATTATTAATCTGAAACTATGTTTGATGTTTAAGCGGATGAGACGCTTTAGCTTATGTGTGTGTGTGTTATTAACGCCCTTTGCCTCTCCTGTGGCTACACACAGTTTCATGAACACACATAACGTCGTGTTCGGGGGTGACTTTTCTGTTCTGGATCTCCTGATAACAGCAGATGCGGCCTCTCAGGATCACGTCATGATGAATCCTTCTGGTTTTGTTGGACCACCTGACTTGTAATCTGGCAGCTGCCTTTGCTCTGGCCCGGGTCGGGAGCAGCAGGCCGGCAGCCAGCGAGCCTCCTCCTGAGCCAACCAAAACACAGCTCTGGTATTCAGCTCTGCTGTCGGGAAACACGCTCTTGTTTTTCAGCGTCGACACTCATAAAAACAGCTCCCATGTTCCCATCACTGTGGCATGTTTACACTCCGGCATCTTACATTCAGCTGAGGAGGACAGAGAGACGGCCCTCAGTGAAAACTGACATTCCTAAACAACAACAACAACTTGATTTATGCAGCACATTTCATACACAGTGATGCAACACGAGCTGCTTCTTTCATAACAAGAGGAAAACTGCACCTTCTGTGTCAACAAGTCTGTTCAAGGCTTCGGTTCTGCAATCAAGTCCAGAGTCAAGACCATGAAGTCCAGAGTCGACGATTGAAGGGATCATCAGCGTTTGGTTTTTCATGCGCTGATATTAAGGTGATTTTAATCAGCTCGCTATCAGAACTAAGATGACATGAAAACAGTCTTCAGGATCATTTACAGATGTTTCTGCTGGTTTCTCTTAAAGCTAATGAGCCTTTTACTTCCGTGCTGGCGTTTCACCGACATGCTGAAATGTAACTCCGCCCCCTAGCGATCAGATCGCCAATTGGTGATCTCCAGAGTCAAGACCAAGTCCAGAGTCAAGACTAACAAGTTCTGAGTCAAGTCCCAATTCTGTTTTTTATTTGTCGCGTCACCAGACCCGTGAAACAAGTCCGGCTCAAGTTCAAGTCACGTGACTCGATACTTTTACAAAACACTGTTTTACACTGTTTTATCATATATGAGCTTTTTGTGTGTTTGTTTGGAAGGTGAAGAAACTCCAGTAAGTTTCCTTTGAAGCAGGTAAAAAGTCAGAAGACTAAATGTTTAAATGTCAGCCTCTGTGTGGCTCAGCTTGACCTTTGACCCTGATATCTCGACCCCTGACCTTTTATTGTGTGTTGTTTCAGGGACACCTCTGGTCAGGGTCGATTCTGCACGATTTTCAGATCCTATTCCAGAGGAGCCCAGGTATGTTTTTCTTTCACAGCCCACATTCACAGGAACACCTGTCCTGTCTCAGGTTTTATCTGTGGGACACAAGTCTTTAGGAGTTAGAAAGACTGTAACTCTAAGAAGCTGTAGTGGAGCTGGGACGAAGTAAAAAAACCTGCTTTATTCTTTTGGAAGGTTTTGAGCTTTATTGATTATTAATTAATGTTGTACTCAAAATGAGAATTTCAGTGAAATATTCTGCTTGTTTTGTCAGGCAGTAGATATTATTTAAGATACCAATGAGTTTGCAGGTTGCCCTGCTAAATGCTATCTTAGGTGAGGTAATAATATATTAGTATAGTAGATATTAGAAACTGAGTTAGATGTAGGATCTATCGCTAATGTCTGATTGCTGGTAGTTTAAAGCCGGTAATGGTATGTTAGCTATGTGCCCTACTAGCTAATGTTCAGTGTTTTAGCCCCCAGGGAGGGGGCTTGCCTTGCATTTATGAAAGGCTGAAGAGAGCTGCTCGCTTCAACTCGAGCATTTTGGGTGTTTTGAATCTGTTTTGCTACTAATGCTGCTTTCCACCGTTGACTCAGCAACATTTGCAAAGCAGTAAATCACAGTTATGCTGCGTTTCATTTACCTCGGAGGGCGGAGCTGGGAATGACGTCGCACCCGAGTTAGTTATTGATACGCCGGCTGATTAAAAAACGCATTGTGCGGTATTTCCTCACACTAACTGTAGCAACACGTCCACAGACAGCTCACGAAGTCGGGGTAGTGCGGGTTGTCCCGACTTCCCGAGTCGGAAATCTGACTTCAGGGGGCATTCCAGTTGAAATTTCCAACTGGGAACTCGGAAACTCCGACTTCCAGAGTGACACGTCAGGTCTTTAGACCGCGGTGAAACCACAGTGCACAGGAGGAAACTTTTAGTTCTTAAAGGTACTTTTAGTGGAAACGCAGCTTTTGTGATGTTTGCTGAGTCTGGATTAATGGCAGCTCCGCCCAGCTAATGTTAATCTAACTTTGTTTAATGGATGTTGGATAGTTGATAGCTGTCTTCTGTCTTCTGTCTTCTGCGCTGCAGTCTGCTCTTTATCTCCGCCCTCAAATGTGGCCCTAAAAACAAGAGAAGAATATTTTACGAGCAGAGTGGCATTAACTTTTAAGACAACAACCTATTGTAATCCCCGCCGCTCCGCTACTCATTCAAAACATACGGACTCGGCACGAGCACCGACAGAAAAGCCGGAGAAGCGCCTTTCAACTTTTTCACTGAGCCTGTCAGTCACTTTTCCTCAACTGACCAATCGCAGCCTGGATGGGGCGGAAAATAACGTGATGCAGCGACAATATGATTATTGACAAGTTAGTAGTTAGCGTTAACAAATTAGAGACCGATGTAGAGCCTGTTCAAGGATTAAATAAATAAAAACAACCTACAGAAATGAAACAGCTGGAACTGGACTTAATATTTGACTAGTTGTAAAATAATATAATATTATATGAAATTATAGTGAATGTAGTATATTGTTGTTATACTAACAGTAAACTAATATCTAAGCATTATACTGTTTATTTAACACACTTCCTCCTGCAGGTTGTGGATGGAGACTCTGTATTACACAGATGGCCCATATGTGCAGCTTCTAGCCGCCTCCTCTGCAGAGCAGCACGCTCCCCTTGTTCTGTTCTACCTCTTATAGTAATTTGACACATTTCAAAATGTTTGTATTTCGCGCATCCTTGATAATTAAGCGAGCAGACTCATAGTGACATTTGTTCCATTATAATCGAGTCACAATACGACTTTTTCTCCAAATCGTGCGGCCTTAGTTTACATCCCCTCTGCTAACCTGCAGAGGGCAGTTTATAACCTGCGCTGCAGCCAGCCGCCAAGGGGGGGTGTTCCAGATGTTCAGGCAGCCGTCATGTCGTCCGTCTTTATTTACAGTCAGTAGATTTGCTCCTCACAGTCTTTAACCAAACATGTCAGTCCATATATTTAAACATGTTTGTGGACTTTAAATGAAGCTGTTTTCCTCGTGCGGCGCTTTTATCCGGGACTCGCCGTCTGTTTATTTTGAAGCTGAAGCTGCTCTTGACGTTTCCCTCTGTGCTGCTGTTCTGACCTCAGACAGACGGAGCTGTGTGGAGAAATCCGTCCCACGCATCAAAGCAGACCTGTAACGTTCCCAGCGGAGACAAAAGAAAACCCTTTTCAGTGAATGAAGTTGTTCTCATCACCCATCAGGCTTTTTGCGGGTGCAGAGGAGCCATCGCCATGGCTACAGAGAAACCGTCACCACAACGAGGCTGAAAACTGACAATGAATCGTTACTGTGTGGGTGTGAGTGGATGACGCCCACATAGTGTTAAACCTAGTGTTAAATCACAGGCTGCCACATTATCCAGGGCTGCAGCGAATGATTGTCAAATTCAGTGAATATCTCTTGCGGTCCACCAGCTGTCCGTTCTGCGTGATCGGGTGTTTGTCCTGGGCCCTGGCTCTGTGGACGGGAAGCGACCAAAGGGCCAGGTCAGTCGCCCTGCTATAATATTTCACCAGTATTCCAGTATCTGGGCCATCAATGACAAAAAACTTCTTGATCATATACGATTAGAAAATGTTGATAACTGATCCTGCACTGAGGGCCGGGGGGGGCCGGGCAACACATGTTCACTGCTGCTGTAAACGCCAATCAATATCTGCAGCAAGTCCCCCCCCAGCTTTGTGTTTTTAGAGGAAACACGTAAATATGCAGCAGCAAACAGCATCTGCTTTCCGTTTCATGGAAACTTTAATGACGTCGCTTCGCTTTGTCTTCGGTTTCTTCTTCTTCACCAGCTCCATCAAAACAATGAGCTCGTGTCCTCGCAGCAGCAGAGGAACGGAGACGAGTTAATGTCAGGGTTCATTTTTACTGTTTTTGGATGAATCCTGATAGTTTTTCCCTTCAGTTTACAGGATTCTTTTTGTTTTGGAGTGAGTTTATATGAAATGTAAAACATCTAATATATTGTAGCTGCTGTGCAGAGTGATTGTGATTTGTAACATCTTCCTCCTTGTTTCTCCTCAGGGAGTTATTCTGGTGTACGACATCACCAACCGCTGGTCCTTCGATGGAATCGACCGGTGGATCAAAGAGATCGACGAGGTCAGTGATGAATCAGTCTCTCAGACAGACTGTGGACGGAGGCACCTTAACGTCCCCCGTTGGTTTGAGGACTATTATTCTGAAGCCTTTGGTTTGACATTTTGTCCTTCGCCATCTTGGTTGTTTGGAGCTGGAAATGAGGGGGTGGAGCTAGCTAGCGTGGTTAGCAGGGTGCATCTGTAATTCACGTGAAGAAGACTTGAAACTAGCGACTGAGACCATAAACTCATCAGGAAAGTGTTTACTGGGGGAATAAATCAGCTGACATTTGCTTTCTGCAGCCGGCAGAGTCGCCCCCTGCTGGCTGCTGGAGAGGACGCAGGTTTAAGTCGCCCCCTGCTGGCTGCTGGAGAGGACGCAGGCTCTGCAGCGCTGGCTTCACTAAATGATCCACATCCTGTCAGTGTTTATAAAACTTTGATTTTCCGTGTTTTATCGCCTCATCTGAAGTGATTTTTCCCTCCAGTCAGCACATTGTTTACCACTCAGATGTTATTTAACAGCTCCTCTCTGAGTGACTCAGCTTCGTTCACAACAACACCAGCGACCAGCACTCACTGCAAACAAAGCTGCTGTGAAACAGTGATCAGTGACTGGACCTGCGTCCTACCAGGAATCCTATTTAATTTCATGATTTTTGCTTTTCAAAGCCACTTAAACACGTTCATGTTTAAGTGACTGAAAACCCTGCAGGACACACGTCCTGCAGGGTTTTCAGTCAGTTTGTCATCCTCCTGAACAGTAATTTAAAAAAGTAAAAGCTTTGTTATAATGACACATTTTGGCAGATTATAAACAAGTAAAAGTCTGGTGAGGTTTTAGATTTCTCCTCATGCTCAGTCCCACATTCTCACTAGAGCGCCGCACGTGGATTCATCCACCGCTGAAAATAGTCCCCAACAGATGCACTCTTTGCTCCTGTTTGATTAAAGACCACAGCGAGCAGCTGTTTCTGGAAATTAGAAGACATAAACAAATACACATGTTGACGACATCTTCAGGAGAAACCAGTGGGGCTGAGAGCCACAGACAGGAAGTCAGGAAGTGTTGAGACACTTTGTTGGGTTTTATCTCCACATGAGATTTCATAACAGTATAAAAATGACCAAGGTCACTCTAAAGATGTCTGTGGATTTCAAAAACTCAGATGCAGAAGAAGGTTTTGTGTTTGTCCTCATTGGTCCGCACTCAAAGGACAAACCCCAAAAATAGAAAAACTTTTGCTGCTGTTACAATCCTCTTTTTCCTATTTACCCAGCATGCCCCGGGGGTGCCCAAGATCCTCGTCGGGAACCGTCTCCACCTGGCCTACAAGCGTCAGGTGACCACGGAGCAGGCGCAGGTGTACGCGGAGAAGCTGGGCGTCACCTTCTTCGAGGTCAGCCCGCTGTGTAACTTCAACATCACCGAGTCGTTCACGGAGCTCGCTCGCATCGTCCTGATGAGACACGGCATGGAGCGACTGTGGAGGCCCAACAAAGGTCAGTCAGCACGCCACTGCGTACAAACACGCTGCAGCGGCGTGTCGTTCATGAGGGAGGATGAAGGTAACACCGTGTTATAGCGTGAACACGCCCCCTTCTCTAACTGACATCACACGAGGGGAACCTCACAAAGCATCAGACACGACTGCTTTAAAATATTTGCAGGAGAACTCCCCAACACCTGGAAACACCTGGAAACACCTGGAAACACCTGGAAACACAGTCATCTTTACAGTCTCTTGGTGTCCTGACAGACACTGGGTGGTTTCATACCAAGCCGTGTTTCCATCACCGTTTTTTTATGCACATTTTGAAGGATCGCTTTAGAAAAGGTTGGCAAAATTCTAATTTCACGCTCGCTTGAGGTGGATTTTGCTTTTGTCGAAAAAAAGAGTTAATGCGCTAAATGGGAGATGGAAACACTTTCGGTAAATATGTTCTGACGGAGTGATCAGATGTGAACTCACGTCTGATCAGGATTTTCCCATTATGCTCGCAGACATGGCTGCTAAAAGCTTCTCCGTTTGAAACACGTTCCTGAGGACCCTCTCCATTTTTCTCAGATCCATGCAACTGGTTTTGTTTCTGGTTTGGAACGCATGGTGTTTTCGCTCCAAACCAGCTGATGGAAACGCAGATTTCACAGGTTTCTTTTTTTTGACATTTCAAGTCTGCTTAAAATTTGCATGACAATTGGATGGAAACATGGCAACTTGTCACTTACAGTATTTAATTTAATTCAATTCCATTCAGTTTTATTTATATAGCGCCACATCACAACAACAGTTATCTCACAGCGCTTTTCATAAAGAGCAGGTCTTTATTTACAGAAGCCCAACAATTCCCACCAAGAGCAGCACTAGGCGACACAGGCAAGGAAAAACTTCCTTTTTCCTTTAACGACGCTCACAACAACACTGGAACCGGATGTGCACGAAGCTGCTGAGAAGCTCCAGTGAAGATAAACCAACGCTGAAATCCCAAAAACTAAAGTAAAAAGCTAATTTAATAAAAACAGTTAACTCTGAGCTCCTCCTGCGAGTAAACGGCGTAGCTGTCAGAGCCGAATCCGACCGACTTGCGTGTGTTTATTTCTCTGAAGGTTGCAGCTGCTCCCTGCTCCTCTCCCCCAAGTTTAGCAGCTCTCAGCCGGCCTGCAGATTTCCAATCCCCCGCTCTGCCCGGCCCTCTGCACACAACGCTCTGAAGCCTCGGTGACATACGGACAATCTCAACACTGATAGGCTGTGGCGACTCAGCGTCATGCGACTTCTTCGCTTGAGCTGAAAATATTCAACTCACACGAATTCCTTCGCGTTGCCTTCGCATCGCCAGCCCCGCCCCCTTTGCGCAGCCCGACAGGAAATCTTTGCCTTGACTTTGTATGTAAACTCACCACCCGAACGCTCGCTTCGCGTTTGGTCTGAAAGCACCTTTAGGTTTGTTACTCTGTTACAGCTAAAAGTCCAGCATTTCATAATATTAATTAAGTAAAAGTACAAAAGTATTAGCATCAAAATATACTTGATGCGTTCGTATATTAAAGTTTAATCAGCTGGTAAAGGAGGAGTTGATTACTGCCTGTATTACGTAATAATACATAAGTTATTAGTTGAATATATTTTAGCGTTAACAACTTGAACCTTAAAAGTATCTCATTTATTTAAACAGAAATGTAAAAACTAGTTTTTGATTTCAGGATTTCAGATTTGAAAAGTGTCTTTCCCCAAAAAAGATCCACCAGCAGACCAGCAGCTTAGCTTAGCTTAGCATAAAGACTGGAGAACAGGGGGAGACACTTGCCTGGCTCCACCCTGATTAACACATTAAATCCTGTTTCTTCAATCTGCACAAAACCCACCTGTAAACACCGCACTGTGGTTTTATGGGATAAAATGTGCCAGAATGTTTCTGGTCTCTGAGCCAGGAAACCAGCTGAGACCTCCAGGATGTGTTGGCAGGTCTGTGCTGCCCCCTGCTGGACATTGAAACAACACACCACCTCACTGCTGTGACTTTAATGTGGCAAAAAAAACAGCCCCTCCTGTTATTAAAGACACAAAGTTAAATAATTTCAACCAATGTTTTTAGTTTAATTATGCCACAATAAATGAAAACATAAAAATCAGGTTCTCTGTTGTTGTGCTTCGTTTGTGGACAAGTTTCATTCACAAACATTGTAACGACTAAAATAAATGACATTTAAACAAACAATAATTTATTGTCATTACAATAAAAGACATTTAACAGAGTCAGTGGTGTTAGAAGAGCTAAAATTGTTAGAAAATATTAGTAACACAGCTGCCAGTGACGTGTCATCAGAGCACAGGGGATGTTTTATGCAAAGTTAGACTTTAAAAAACATCTTTCCAAAGAGAAGCGGCTCATGTGAGAGATGTGGGGAAAGTAAACAGCCTGCAGACTTTCCAATCTGTCTTTGGCTACAAAATCTAGGCCAACACAAACTAGATCTTCATCTGGCCCTTAGAAACACGGCTACAGGGATCCTTCTCCCATCTGATGACTGAGTGGATCCACACTTCACTTCCATAGTCGCCTTAACAATTCTAATTTCTTCTCTCTCTCTTAGTGTTGAGTCTCCAGGATCTCTGCTGTCGCTCCATCGTCTCCTGCACTCCGGTCCACCTGGTTGACAAACTCCCGCTCCCGCTGGCTCTCAAGTCCCACCTCAAGTCCTTCTCCATGGCCAACGGCCTCAACGCCCGCATGATGCACGGACGCTCCTACTCTGTAACGGCAAACCCTGCTCCGCTCCACAGCGCCACCAAGAGGACCGGGGGGACGCTGCTGAAGAAGCCCAAACTGATCCGGCCGCCGCCCCTCAGCCCGTCTGCACAGAGCTGCAGAAACAGCTGTAAAATAGCCTAACAGCTGGAGGCGCAACGGGGGGCGTCAGTGAACGCTACATGTCATTTGTTTTCTTAAGTCTGAGAAGATGGTGACGCCGAGAGCAGCAGAAGGAGAAGTGCAACATGACGTCAGCAGTTTGTCTTCTGTTAACCAGCCTCAAGCTGACAACAGACGGGTTCTTCGTCAGTCCTTCTAACAAAGCTCAAACACTAAACCCTCTGGCCATATGACTTCCTGCTCTACTGGGCATCTGAAAACTACGTCATTAATTCATTTCAGCATCTTACAAAGAACAATACAGTTTTCATTTTAGTGTCTAATTTTCTTCATACAGTTTCCAGCTTTCTTCATGTTGTTTTCAGCCATGAACAGAAAAAGTAACCAATATCAAAAACAAATTAAACAAATTAAGGGTTGCAGGAGGATCGTGTTTGCATGTTACATTCCACTGGTTTATTTGCTGTGAGTTACTGTGATTTAAATGCTGGTGTGACTGAGCTCTAAAAGAGTTTTTGGAGATTAAGAGCATAACGTTATGTTATTACTCGACCTCCAATTGTTCCCAGAAGTTTTTAATAGGTTGTGTGAGGGAGGTTCAGGTTTCAACCCCTGCATCATAAAAACAAAACACTTCTTTAGATGCATTCACCAACTACAGCTTCAATAAGAATCTGATGGTGTGACTGTGGCTAAAACCTAAAACACAGATTTTATTGTCAGTACAGCGGTAAATAGTCCAAACCTCAGCGTCAAGTTTTAGCTTTGCCACAAAGACAGATGAATGAAAACGTCTATGAGAGAACACATCGAAACCATGAACGCTACTTTGGATTATAAAGAGCTGAAAGTCGGACTTCAACAGAGAAACTTTGCTAAAGAAGACCGCTGATGAACAAATGGACAAAAGATTCACCTGAAACACTGTTAAAAATAGCTGTTTGATGTGTTTCTGGGTCTATTTTGTTGTTTGAAGTGTTTTCCTTTTTCATGTGTTTGACTGAATAAGACTGTGTCAACAGTTAATGTGTGTTGGTGTCGACATGAAAGAGCAGGGACAATCTTTCGAATCCAATTCATCATCAATTCATCAGATGTTGAGAGTAAAGTGAAAAACAGGCTGTTGCAACAAAAAGAAATGAGAAGAAAGGTGTAATATTTTAAGATTAAAATAAAAGATGAGAAAAAGTCATGTTTCTTAAGATATAAAGGCAATTATAAAGGCGATGAAGGCAACAAAAATCTAAACAAATTTGTCATGAACGGAAAGTTTTTACATGGACAGTCAGAAAATACTAAAACATACATACATATATATATATATATATATATATATATATGTATGTATGATAAATTAATATAGACATTAAATTGATTTTATTACAATATTTTTGAAACATAACTTTTTTCTAGAAATGTTCTGACTTTAATCTGAGCCTACTTATTTCCCAAAAAGTATTATCAATTGTTTTTTTGTTTTTTTCGTAGTATTAAGGCCTTTTTGCAAAATATTAGGTCTTTGTGTTGAAATATATTTATTTTCGAAATATTAAAACATTTCTTGATATTATTCTCAGCATATTTTGACTTTATTCTGTACATATATTTTTCCTAATCTGTGGCTCTACTGACCAAAAAAGACGCATAGATGTTGATCAAACATTGCGACTTTAAATTGAAATATTCTGGATTTATTTTCTAGATTTTGCGACTTTATTGTTGAAACATTACGACTTTTTGTCTCAGAGTGTAACAACCAAGTTTTGAGCCTTTTTACTGAAAATATTTCTCCTCCCACCAAAAAAAGAAAATCAACAACTCAAAGATTGCAATTATTATTAAATCCTAAGTAATTAAAAAAAAATTTAATGTTTATCTCACATTTTGACTCACTGTCTAATATTCCGAAGTATTACAACTGCTTTTCTCATAAAATTACAGCTTTTGTTGAAAATCATGCGACTCTTCATGATATTACTCTTTTTCTCAACATATTTTGACTGTAATCACAAACTGCTTGTTGATTATAAGCTACATGTTTTTGACGCCTCTCTTCAGTTTGCTCCAAAACATTTAAGGAAACTTAAGGAATCACAAACTGAAGAAGAAGAAATTTGAGGTAATAAACCTTCATGACTCAATATTTGCAGAAGTGCATCGATTCTAACAGACAGACTTTAACAGCAGGTTATTGTGTTCACAGTCATGCAGCTTCTTCCTCAGGATGTTTTCTACAAAACAGACACAAATGAAAACACAGAAACACGAACTGTACATACAAGCACTTTGGACTCTGTATTTTTGCACAGTGTACTGAATGATGATAATTCATCTGCACTTAAATCTGCGTGTCTGAAATAAAATGTTCACCTTCCTCTTCATGGCCTGTTTCCAGACACACTTACCGCTGTGTACAATATTTGTACGTGTTGTAAATATGACTGTTTGATAAGATAACCTGTGGGGTTTGTATCTGTTTTCAGTGTAATGCTATATTTTTCCTGAGTCACCAATGACTGACAGAGCGAGGTCAGTAAACTGAAAGGTGTGTTTTGCACTGTTAATCAATGTGTAATAAGAGGCACCTTTACAATAAACATTACCCATCATGAGTTTGTACTTTCCTGTGGTGGTCGAATAAAGATATCAATCTTCTACTCAAATAGGAAGGGCTTAATTGAGCAAATCTTTACTCCTTAGCCATGTCCCCATGGATTGAGCTCAAGCTACTCCAATAGGAAGGCGCCCAACGTGGGGCTCGAACCCACGACCCTGAGATTAAGAGTCTCATGCTCTACCGACTGAGCTAGCCGGGCCACGTCAGGCTGAGTATCAGCCCTTCGATTGTCAAACAACCTGTAATCTCACACGATAATGCGGTTAGCTGCTAACTCCAATTTAGTAAGGAAGAAGACACCAAAGAGCGTAACTAATAAACTTTATGAATCACATACAATTATAGTATTGGGCCAAACTGTCCCAACTGGGAATTTGAGGCTCTGCATTTAACCCATCTTTGAATGGGAAGCTATTGTACAGAACACAAGGAGCAGTTACGGGTCCAGGGCCTTGCTAATGCTCCCTCAATTTAGGCCTCTGGACTTCATCAATCTTTTCATGGGAAGGCATTGTACAGTGCTCAGGGAGCGGTTACGTTCTCAGAGCGTTGCTCAGGCGGCTCAAAACGGCAAATGTTTACTCCCAAGCCAAGTCCCCATGGATTGAGCTAATGCTGCCCCGATAGGAATGCGCCTAACGTGGGGCTCGAAGCCGCGAGCCTGAGTTACGCTAATTATCTCTTAAGTTCAATTTCGTAAGGAAGAATATAGTAAAGGGAGTAAACATTTGTGTCACGTAGCAAAGTCACAGGTGCAGGGCATTGCTAATGCACCCTCAATTTAGGCCTCTGGGTTTAACCAATCTTTGGATGGGCAGGCATTGTACAGTGAGCAGTTACGTTTTCAGACCGTTGCTCAGAGGGCTTAATTGAACAAATCTTTACTCCTTAGCCATGTCCCCATGGATTGAGCTCAAGCTACTCCAATAGGAAGGCTCAGCGTGGGGCTCGAACCCACGACCCTGAGATTAAGAGTCTCATGCTCTACCGACTGAGCTAGCCGGACCACGTCAGGCTGAGTATCAGCCCTTCGATTGTCAAACAACCTGTAATCTCACTACGATAATGCGGTTAGCTGCTAACTCCAATTTAGTAAGGAAGAAGACACCAAAGAGCGTAACTAATAAACTTTATGAATCACATACAATTATAGTATTGGGCCAAACTGTCCCAACTGGGAATTTGAGGCTCTGCATTTAACCCATCTTTGAATGGGAAGCTATTGTACAGAACACAAGGAGCAGTTACGGGTCCAGGGCCTTGCTAATGCTCCCTCAATTTAGGCCTCTGGACTTCATCAATCTTTTCATGGGAAGGCATTGTACAGTGCTCAGGGAGCGGTTACGTTCTCAGAGCGTTGCTCAGGCGGCTCAAAACGGCAAATGTTTACTCCCAAGCCAAGTCCCCATGGATTGAGCTAATGCTGCCCCGATAGGAATGCATCAACGTGGGGCTCGAAGCCGCGAGCCTGAGTTCGCTAATTATCTCTTAAGTTCAATTTCGTAAGGAAGAATATAGTAAAGGGAGTAAACATTTGTGTCACGTAGCAAAGTCACAGGTGCAGGGCATTGCACCCTCAATTTAGGCCTCTGGGTTTAACCAATCTTTGGATGGGCAGGCATTGTACAGTGAGCAGTTACGTTTTCAGACCGTTGCTCAGAGGGCTTAATTGAACAAATCTTTACTCCTTAGCCATGTCCCCATGGATTGAGCTCAAGCTACTCCAATAGGAAGGCTTCAGCGTGGGGCTCGAACCCACGACCCTGAGATTAAGAGTCTCATGCTCTACCGACTGAGCTAGCCGGGCCACGTCAGGCTGAGTATCAGCCCTTCGATTGTCAAACAACCTGTAATCTCACTACGATAATGCGGTTAGCTGCTAACTCCAATTTAGTAAGGAAGAAGACACCAAAGAGCGTAACTAATAAACTTTATGAATCACATACAATTATAGTATTGGGCCAAACTGTCCCAACTGGGAATTTGAGGCTCTGCATTTAACCCATCTTTGAATGGGAAGCTATTGTACAGAACACAAGGAGCAGTTACGGGTCCAGGGCCTTGCTAATGCTCCCTCAATTTAGGCCTCTGGACTTCATCAATCTTTTCATGGGAAGGCATTGTACAGTGCTCAGGGAGCGGTTACGTTCTCAGAGCGTTGCTCAGGCTGACTCAAAACGGCAAATGTTTACTCCCAAGCCAAGTCCCCATGGATTGAGCTAATGCTGCCCCGATAGGAATGCGCTAACGTGGGGCTCGAAGCCGCTGAGCCTGAGTTACGCTAATTATCTCTTAAGTTCAATTTCGTAAGGAAGAATATAGTAAAGGGAGTAAACATTTGTGTCAACGTAGCAAAGTCACAGGTGCAGGGCATTGCTAATGCACCCTCAATTTAGACCTCTGGGTTTAACCAATCTTTGGATGGGCAGGCATTGTACAGTGAGCAGTTACGTTTTCAGACCGTTGCTCAGAGGGCTTAATTGAACAAATCTTTACTCCTTAGCCATGTCCCCATGGATTGAGCTCAAGCTACTCCAATAGGAAGGCTTCAACGTGGGGCTCGAACCCACGACCCTGAGATTAAGAGTCTCATGCTCTACCGACTGAGCTAGCCGGACCACGTCAGGCTGAGTATCAGCCCTTCGATTGTCAAACAACCTGTAATCTCACACGATAATGCGGTTAGCTGCTAACTCCAATTTAGTAAGGAAGAAGACACCAAAGAGCGTAACTAATAAACTTTATGAATCACATACAATTATAGTATTGGGCCAAACTGTCCCAACTGGGAATTTGAGGCTCTGCATTTAACCCATCTTTGAATGGGAAGCTATTGTACAGAACACAAGGAGCAGTTACGGGTCCAGGGCCTTGCTAATGCTCCCTCAATTTAGGCCTCTGGACTTCATCAATCTTTTCATGGGAAGGCATTGTACAGTGCTCAGGGGCGGTTACGTTCTCAGAGCGTTGCTCAGAGCTGCTCAAAGCGGCAAATGTTTACTCCCAAGCCAAGTCCCCATGGATTGAGCTAATGCTGCCCCGATAGGAATGCTCAGCGTGGGACTCGAAGCCATGAGCCTGAGTTCGCTAATTATCTCTTAAGTTCAATTTCGTAAGGAAGAATATAGTAAAGGGAGTAAACATTTGTGTCACGTAGCAAAGTCACAGGTGCAGGGCATTGCTAATGCACCCTCAATTTAGGCCTCTGGGTTTAACCAATCTTTGGATGGGCAGGCATTGTACAGTGAGCAGTTACGTTTTCAGACCGTTGCTCAGAGGGCTTAATTGAACAAATCTTTACTCCTTAGCCATGTCCCCATGGATTGAGCTCAAGCTACTCCAATAGGAAGGCTTCAACGTGGGGCTCGAACCCACGACCCTGAGATTAAGAGTCTCATGCTCTACCGACTGAGCTAGCCGGGCCACGCCAGGCTGAGTATCAGCCCTTCGATTGTCAAACAACCTGTAATCTCACTACGATAATGCGGTTAGCTGCTAACTCCAATTTAGTAAGGAAGAAGACACCAAAGAGCGTAACTAATAAACTTTATGAATCACATACAATTATAGTATTGGGCCAAACTGTCCCAACTGGGAATTTGAGGCTCTGCATTTAACCCATCTTTGAATGGGAAGCTATTGTACAGAACACAAGGAGCAGTTACGGGTCCAGGGCCTTGCTAATGCTCCCTCAATTTAGGCCTCTGGACTTCATCAATCTTTTCATGGGAAGGCATTGTACAGTGCTCAGGGAGCGGTTACGTTCTCAGAGCGTTGCTCAGGCTGCTCAAAGCGGCAAATGTTTACTCCCAAGCCAAGTCCCCATGGATTGAGCTAATGCTGCCCCGATAGGAATGCTCAGCGATGGGACTCGAAGCCATGAGCCTGAGTTACGCTAATTATCTCTTAAGTTCAATTTCGTAAGGAAGAATATAGTAAAGGGAGTAAACATTTGTGTCACGTAGCAAAGTCACAGGTGCAGGGCATTGCTAATGCACCCTCAATTTAGGCCTCTGGGTTTAACCAATCTTTGGATGGGCAGGCATTGTACAGTGAGCAGTTACGTTTTCAGACCGTTGCTCAGAGGGCTTAATTGAACAAATCTTTACTCCTTAGCCATGTCCCCATGGATTGAGCTCAAGCTACTCCAATAGGAAGGCGCTCAACGTGGGGCTCGAACCCACGACCCTGAGATTAAGAGTCTCATGCTCTACCGACTGAGCTAGCCGGGCCACGTCAGGCTGAGTATCAGCCCTTCGATTGTCAAACAACCTGTAATCTCACACGATAATGCGGTTAGCTGCTAACTCCAATTTAGTAAGGAAGAAGACACCAAAGAGCGTAACTAATAAACTTTATGAATCACATACAATTATAGTATTGGGCCAAACTGTCCCAACTGGGAATTTGAGGCTCTGCATTTAACCCATCTTTGAATGGGAAGCTATTGTACAGAACACAAGGAGCAGTTACGGGTCCAGGGCCTTGCTAATGCTCCCTCAATTTAGGCCTCTGGACTTCATCAATCTTTTCATGGGAAGGCATTGTACAGTGCTCAGGGAGCGGTTACGTTCTCAGAGCGTTGCTCAGGCTGACTCAAAACGGCAAATGTTTACTCCCAAGCCAAGTCCCCATGGATTGAGCTAATGCTGCCCTGATAGGAATGCTCAACGTGGGGCTCGAAGCCACTGAGCCTGAGTTCAGCTAATTATCTCTTAAGTTCAATTTCGTAAGGAAGAATATAGTAAAGGGAGTAAACATTTGTGTCCATGTAGCAAAGTCACAGGTGCAGGGCATTGCTAATGCACCCTCAATTTAGGCCTCTGGGTTTAACCAATCTTTGGATGGGCAGGCATTGTACAGTGAGCAGTTACGCTTTCAGACCGTTGCTCAGAGGGCTTAATTGAACAAATCTTTACTCCTTAGCCATGTCCCCATGGATTGAGCTCAAGCTACTCCAATAGGAAGGCGTCAACGTGGGGCTCGAACCCACGCACCCTGAGATTAAGAGTCTCATGCTCTACCGACTGAGCTAGCCGGGCCACGTCAGGCTGAGTATCAGCCCTTCGATTGTCAAACAACCTGTAATCTCACACGATAATGCGGTTAGCTGCTAACTCCAATTTAGTAAGGAAGAAGACACCAAAGAGCGTAACTAATAAACTTTATGAATCACATACAATTATAGTATTGGGCCAAACTGTCCCAACTGGGAATTTGAGGCTCTGCATTTAACCCATCTTTGAATGGGAAGCTATTGTACAGAACACAAGGAGCAGTTACGGGTCCAGGGCCTTGCTAATGCTCCCTCAATTTAGGCCTCTGGACTTCATCAATCTTTTCATGGGAAGGCATTGTACAGTGCTCAGGGAGCGGTTACGTTCTCAGAGCGTTGCTCAGGCGGCTCAAAGCGGCAAATGTTTACTCCCAAGCCAAGTCCCCATGGATTGAGCTAATGCTGCCCCGATAGGAATGCTCAACGTGGAGCTCGAGCCGCGAGCCTGAGTTCGCTAATTATCTCTTAAGTTCAATTTCGTAAGGAAGAATATAGTAAAGGGAGTAAACATTTGTGTCAATGTAGCAAAGTCACAGGTGCAGGGCATTGCTAATGCACCCTCAATTTAGACCTCTGGGTTTAACCAATCTTTGGATGGGCAGGCATTGTACAGTGAGCAGTTACGTTTTCAGACCGTTGCTCAGAGGGCTTAATTGAACAAATCTTTACTCCTTAGCCATGTCCCCATGGATTGAGCTCAAGCTACTCCAATAGGAAGGCTTCAACGTGGGCTCGAACCCACGACCCTGAGATTAAGAGTCTCATGCTCTACCGACTGAGCTAGCCGGGCCACGCCAGGCTGAGTATCAGCCCTTCGATTGTCAAACAACCTGTAATCTCACACGATAATGCGGTTAGCTGCTAACTCCAATTTAGTAAGGAAGAAGACACCAAAGAGCGTAACTAATAAACTTTATGAATCACATACAATTATAGTATTGGGCCAAACTGTCCCAACTGGGAATTTGAGGCTCTGCATTTAACCCATCTTTGAATGGGAAGCTATTGTACAGAACACAAGGAGCAGTTACGGGTCCAGGGCCTTGCTAATGCTCCCTCAATTTAGGCCTCTGGACTTCATCAATCTTTTCATGGGAAGGCATTGTACAGTGCTCAGGGAGCGGTTACGTTCTCAGAGCGTTGCTCAGGCGGCTCAAAACGGCAAATGTTTACTCCCAAGCCAAGTCCCCATGGATTGAGCTAATGCTGCCCCGATAGGAATGCGCTCAACGTGGGGCTCGAAGCCGCGAGCCTGAGTTCGCTAATTATCTCTTAAGTTCAATTTCGTAAGGAAGAATATAGTAAAGGGAGTAAACATTTGTGTCACGTAGCAAAGTCACAGGTGCAGGGCATTGCTAATGCACCCTCAATTTAGGCCTCTGGGTTTAACCAATCTTTGGATGGGCAGGCATTGTACAGTGAGCAGTTACGCTTTCAGACCGCTGCTCAGAGGGCTTAATTGAACAAATCTTTACTCCTTAGCCATGTCCCCATGGATTGAGCTCAAGCTACTCCAATAGGAAGGCATCCAACGTGGGGCTCGAACCCACGACCCTGAGATTAAGAGTCTCATGCTCTACCGACTGAGCTAGCCGGGCCACGTCAGGCTGAGTATCAGCCCTTCGATTGTCAAACAACCTGTAATCTCACACGATAATGCGGTTAGCTGCTAACTCCAATTTAGTAAGGAAGAAGACACCAAAGAGCGTAACTAATAAACTTTATGAATCACATACAATTATAGTATTGGGCCAAACTGTCCCAACTGGGAATTTGAGGCTCTGCATTTAACCCATCTTTGAATGGGAAGCTATTGTACAGAACACAAGGAGCAGTTACGGGTCCAGGGCCTTGCTAATGCTCCCTCAATTTAGGCCTCTGGACTTCATCAATCTTTTCATGGGAAGGCATTGTACAGTGCTCAGGGAGCGGTTACGTTCTCAGAGCTGCTGCTCAGGCGGCTCAAAACGGCAAATGTTTACTCCCAAGCCAAGTCCCCATGGATTGAGCTAATGCTGCCCGATAGGAATGCTCAACGTGAGGCTCGAAGCCGCGAGCCTGAGTTCGCTAATTATCTCTTAAGTTCAATTTCGTAAGGAAGAATATAGTAAAGGGAGTAAACATTTGTGTCACGTAGCAAAGTCACAGGTGCAGGGCATTGCTAATGCACCCTCAATTTAGACCTCTGGGTTTAACCAATCTTTGGATGGGCAGGCATTGTACAGTGAGCAGTTACGTTTTCAGACCGTTGCTCAGAGGGCTTAATTGAACAAATCTTTACTCCTTAGCCATGTCCCCATGGATTGAGCTCAAGCTACTCCAATAGGAAGGCGCCCAACGTGGGGCTCGAACCCACGACCCTGAGATTAAGAGTCTCATGCTCTACCGACTGAGCTAGCCGGGCCACGTCAGGCTGAGTATCAGCCCTTCGATTGTCAAACAACCTGTAATCTCACACGATAATGCGGTTAGCTGCTAACTCCAATTTAGTAAGGAAGAAGACACCAAAGAGCGTAACTAATAAACTTTATGAATCACATACAATTATAGTATTGGGCCAAACTGTCCCAACTGGGAATTTGAGGCTCTGCATTTAACCCATCTTTGAATGGGAAGCTATTGTACAGAACACAAGGAGCAGTTACGGGTCCAGGGCCTTGCTAATGCTCCCTCAATTTAGGCCTCTGGACTTCATCAATCTTTTCATGGGAAGGCATTGTACAGTGCTCAGGGAGCTGTTACGTTCTCAGAGCGTTGCTCAGGCTGCTCAAAGCGGCAAATGTTTACTCCCAAGCCAAGTCCCCATGGATTGAGCTAATGCTGCCCCGATAGGAATGCGCCCAACGTGGGGCTCGAAGCCGCGAGCCTGGGTTCGCTAATTATCTCTTAAGTTCAATTTCGTAAGGAAGAATATAGTAAAGGGAGTAAACATTTGTGTCACGTAGCAAAGTCACAGGTGCAGGGCATTGCTAATGCACCCTCAATTTAGGCCTCTGGGTTTAACCAATCTTTGGATGGGCAGGCATTGTACAGTGAGCAGTTACGTTTTCAGACCGTTGCTCAGAGGGCTTAATTGAACAAATCTTTACTCCTTAGCCATGTCCCCATGGATTGAGCTCAAGCTACTCCAATAGGAAGGCGTCCAACGTGGGGCTCGAACCCACGACCCTGAGATTAAGAGTCTCATGCTCTACCGACTGAGCTAGCCGGGCCACGTCAGGCTGAGTATCAGCCCTTCGATTGTCAAACAACCTGTAATCTCACACGATAATGCGGTTAGCTGCTAACTCCAATTTAGTAAGGAAGAAGACACCAAAGAGCGTAACTAATAAACTTTATGAATCACATACAATTATAGTATTGGGCCAAACTGTCCCAACTGGGAATTTGAGGCTCTGCATTTAACCCATCTTTGAATGGGAAGCTATTGTACAGAACACAAGGAGCAGTTACGGGTCCAGGGCCTTGCTAATGCTCCCTCAATTTAGGCCTCTGGACTTCATCAATCTTTTCATGGGAAGGCATTGTACAGTGCTCAGGGAGCGGTTACGTTCTCAGAGCGTTGCTCAGGCGGCTCAAAACGGCAAATGTTTACTCCCAAGCCAAGTCCCCATGGATTGAGCTAATGCTGCCCCGATAGGAATGCGCCCAACGTGGGGCTCGAAGCCGCGAGCCTGAGTTCGCTAATTATCTCTTAAGTTCAATTTCGTAAGGAAGAATATAGTAAAGGGAGTAAACATTTGTGTCACGTAGCAAAGTCACAGGTGCAGGGCATTGCTAATGCACCCTCAATTTAGGCCTCTGGGTTTAACCAATCTTTGGATGGGCAGGCATTGTACAGTGAGCAGTTACGTTTTCAGACCGTTGCTCAGAGGGCTTAATTGAACAAATCTTTACTCCTTAGCCATGTCCCCATGGATTGAGCTCAAGCTACTCCAATAGGAAGGCGCCCAACGTGGGGCTCGAACCCACGACCCTGAGATTAAGAGTCTCATGCTCTACCGACTGAGCTAGCGGGCCACGTCAGGCTGAGTATCAGCCCTTCGATTGTCAAACAACCTGTAATCTCACACGATAATGCGGTTAGCTGCTAACTCCAATTTAGTAAGGAAGAAGACACCAAAGAGCGTAACTAATAAACTTTATGAATCACATACAAT
This sequence comes from Lepomis macrochirus, assembly GCA_024633595.2. Lineage (NCBI taxonomy): Eukaryota > Metazoa > Chordata > Actinopteri > Centrarchiformes > Centrarchidae > Lepomis > Lepomis macrochirus. Next base: position 2,636,586 of record JALXJV020000023.1, on the reverse strand, counting down.
TATAGTATTGGGCCAAACTGTCCCAACTGGGAATTTGAGGCTCTGCATTTAACCCATCTTTGAATGGGAAGCTATTGTACAGAACACAAGGAGCAGTTACGGGTCCAGGGCCTTGCTAATGCTCCCTCAATTTAGGCCTCTGGACTTCATCAATCTTTTCATGGGAAGGCATTGTACAGTGCTCAGGGAGCGGTTACGTTCTCAGAGCGTTGCTCAGGCTGCTCAAAACGGCAAATGTTTACTCCCAAGCCAAGTCCCCATGGATTGAGCTAATGCTGCCCCGATAGGAATGCGTCAACGTGGAGCTCGAAGCCATGAGCCTGAGTTCAGCTAATTATCTCTTAAGTTCAATTTCGTAAGGAAGAATATAGTAAAGGGAGTAAACATTTGTGTCAATGTAGCAAAGTCACAGGTGCAGGGCATTGCTAATGCACCCTCAATTTAGGCCTCTGGGTTTAACCAATCTTTGGATGGGCAGGCATTGTACAGTGAGCAGTTACGTTTTCAGACCGTTGCTCAGAGGGCTTAATTGAACAAATCTTTACTCCTTAGCCATGTCCCCATGGATTGAGCTCAAGCTACTCCAATAGGAAGGCGCCCAACGTGGGGCTCGAACCCACGACCCTGAGATTAAGAGTCTCATGCTCTACCGACTGAGCTAGCCGGGCCACGTCAGGCTGAGTATCAGCCCTTCGATTGTCAAACAACCTGTAATCTCACACGATAATGCGGTTAGCTGCTAACTCCAATTTAGTAAGGAAGAAGACACCAAAGAGCGTAACTAATAAACTTTATGAATCACATACAATTATAGTATTGGGCCAAACTGTCCCAACTGGGAATTTGAGGCTCTGCATTTAACCCATCTTTGAATGGGAAGCTATTGTACAGAACACAAGGAGCAGTTACGGGTCCAGGGCCTTGCTAATGCTCCCTCAATTTAGGCCTCTGGACTTCATCAATCTTTTCATGGGAAGGCATTGTACAGTGCTCAGGGAGCGGTTACGTTCTCAGAGCGTTGCTCAGGCGGCTCAAAACGGCAAATGTTTACTCCCAAGCCAAGTCCCCATGGATTGAGCTAATGCTGCCCTGATAGGAATGCGCTCAACGTGGGCTCGAAGCCATGAGCCTGAGTTACGCTAATTATCTCTTAAGTTCAATTTCGTAAGGAAGAATATAGTAAAGGGAGTAAACATTTGTGTCACGTAGCAAAGTCACAGGTGCAGGGCATTGCACCCTCAATTTAGGCCTCTGGGTTTAACCAATCTTTGGATGGGCAGGCATTGTACAGTGAGCAGTTACGTTTTCAGACCGTTGCTCAGAGGGCTTAATTGAACAAATCTTTACTCCTTAGCCATGTCCCCATGGATTGAGCTCAAGCTACTCCAATAGGAAGGCTCAACGTGGGGCTCGAACCCACGCACCCTGAGATTAAGAGTCTCATGCTCTACCGACTGAGCTAGCCGAGCCACGCCAGGCTGAGTATCAGCCCTTCGATTGTCAAACAACCTGTAATCTCACACGATAATGCGGTTAGCTGCTAACTCCAATTTAGTAAGGAAGAAGACACCAAAGAGCGTAACTAATAAACTTTATGAATCACATACAATTATAGTATTGGGCCAAACTGTCCCAACTGGGAATTTGAGGCTCTGCATTTAACCCATCTTTGAATGGGAAGCTATTGTACAGAACACAAGGAGCAGTTACGGGTCCAGGGCCTTGCTAATGCTCCCTCAATTTAGGCCTCTGGACTTCATCAATCTTTTCATGGGAAGGCATTGTACAGTGCTCAGGGAGCGGTTACGTTCTCAGAGCGTTGCTCAGAGCTGACTCAAAGCGGCAAATGTTTACTCCCAAGCCAAGTCCCCATGGATTGAGCTAATGCTGCCCGATAGGAATGCGCTAACGTGGGGCTCGAAGCCATGAGCCTGAGTTCGCTAATTATCTCTTAAGTTCAATTTCAGTAAGGAAGAATATAGTAAAGGGAGTAAACATTTGTGTCACGTAGCAAAGTCACAGGTGCAGGGCATTGCTAATGCACCCTCAATTTAGGCCTCTGGGTTTAACCAATCTTTGGATGGGCAGGCATTGTACAGTGAGCAGTTACGTTTTCAGACCGTTGCTCAGAGGGCTTAATTGAACAAATCTTTACTCCTTAGCCATGTCCCCATGGATTGAGCTCAAGCTACTCCAATAGGAAGGCTTCAACGTGGGGCTCGAACCCACGACCCTGAGATTAAGAGTCTCATGCTCTACCGACTGAGCTAGCCGGGCCCACGTCAGGCTGAGTATCAGCCCTTCGATTGTCAAACAACCTGTAATCTCACACGATAATGCGGTTAGCTGCTAACTCCAATTTAGTAAGGAAGAAGACACCAAAGAGCGTAACTAATAAACTTTATGAATCACATACAATTATAGTATTGGGCCAAACTGTCCCAACTGGGAATTTGAGGCTCTGCATTTAACCCATCTTTGAATGGGAAGCTATTGTACAGAACACAAGGAGCAGTTACGGGTCCAGGGCCTTGCTAATGCTCCCTCAATTTAGGCCTCTGGACTTCATCAATCTTTTCATGGGAAGGCATTGTACAGTGCTCAGGGAGCGGTTACGTTCTCAGAGCGTTGCTCAGGCTGACTCAAAACGGCAAATGTTTACTCCCAAGCCAAGTCCCCATGGATTGAGCTAATGCTGCCCCGATAGGAATGCTCAACGTAGGGCTCGAAGCCATGAGCCTGAGTTCAGCTAATTATCTCTTAAGTTCAATTTCGTAGGGAAGAATATAGTAAAGGGAGTAAACATTTGTGTCAACGTAGCAAAGTCACAGGTGCAGGGCATTGCTAATGCACCCTCAATTTAGGCCTCTGGGTTTAACCAATCTTTGGATGGGCAGGCATTGTACAGTGAGCAGTTACGTTTTCAGACCGTTGCTCAGAGGGCTTAATTGAACAAATCTTTACTCCTTAGCCATGTCCCCATGGATTGAGCTCAAGCTACTCCAATAGGAAGGCTCAACGTGGGGCTCGAACCCACGACCCTGAGATTAAGAGTCTCATGCTCTACCGACTGAGCTAGCCGGACCACGCCAGGCTGAGTATCAGCCCTTCGATTGTCAAACAACCTGTAATCTCACACGATAATGCGGTTAGCTGCTAACTCCAATTTAGTAAGGAAGAAGACACCAAAGAGCGTAACTAATAAACTTTATGAATCACATACAATTATAGTATTGGGCCAAACTGTCCCAACTGGGAATTTGAGGCTCTGCATTTAACCCATCTTTGAATGGGAAGCTATTGTACAGAACACAAGGAGCAGTTACGGGTCCAGGGCCTTGCTAATGCTCCCTCAATTTAGGCCTCTGGACTTCATCAATCTTTTCATGGGAAGGCATTGTACAGTGCTCAGGGAGCGGTTACGTTCTCAGAGCGTTGCTCAGGCGGCTCAAAACGGCAAATGTTTACTCCCAAGCCAAGTCCCCATGGATTGAGCTAATGCTGCCCCGATAGGAATGCGCCTAACGTGAGGCTCGAGCCATGAGCCTGAGTTACGCTAATTATCTCTTAAGTTCAATTTCGTAAGGAAGAATATAGTAAAGGGAGTAAACATTTGTGTCACGTAGCAAAGTCACAGGTGCAGGGCATTGCACCCTCAATTTAGGCCTCTGGGTTTAACCAATCTTTGGATGGGCAGGCATTGTACAGTGAGCAGTTACGTTTTCAGACCGTTGCTCAGAGGGCTTAATTGAACAAATCTTTACTCCTTAGCCATGTCCCCATGGATTGAGCTCAAGCTACTCCAATAGGAAGGCGTCCAACGTGGGGCTCGAACCCACGACCCTGAGATTAAGAGTCTCATGCTCTACCGACTGAGCTAGCCGGGCCACGTCAGGCTGAGTATCAGCCCTTCGATTGTCAAACAACCTGTAATCTCACACGATAATGCGGTTAGCTGCTAACTCCAATTTAGTAAGGAAGAAGACACCAAAGAGCGTAACTAATAAACTTTATGAATCACATACAATTATAGTATTGGGCCAAACTGTCCCAACTGGGAATTTGAGGCTCTGCATTTAACCCATCTTTGAATGGGAAGCTATTGTACAGAACACAAGGAGCAGTTACGGGTCCAGGGCCTTGCTAATGCTCCCTCAATTTAGGCCTCTGGACTTCATCAATCTTTTCATGGGAAGGCATTGTACAGTGCTCAGGGAGCGGTTACGTTCTCAGAGCGTTGCTCAGGCGGCTCAAAACGGCAAATGTTTACTCCCAAGCCAAGTCCCCATGGATTGAGCTAATGCTGCCCCGATAGGAATGCGCCCAACGTGGGGCTCGAAGCCGCGAGCCTGAGTTCGCTAATTATCTCTTAAGTTCAATTTCGTAAGGAAGAATATAGTAAAGGGAGTAAACATTTGTGTCACGTAGCAAAGTCACAGGTGCAGGGCATTGCTAATGCACCCTCAATTTAGGCCTCTGGGTTTAACCAATCTTTGGATGGGCAGGCATTGTACAGTGAGCAGTTACGTTTTCAGACCGTTGCTCAGAGGGCTTAATTGAACAAATCTTTACTCCTTAGCCATGTCCCCATGGATTGAGCTCAAGCTACTCCAATAGGAAGGCGCCCAACGTGGGGCTCGAACCCACGACCCTGAGATTAAGAGTCTCATGCTCTACCGACTGAGCTAGCCGGGCCACGCCAGGCTGAGTATCAGCCCTTCGATTGTCAAACAACCTGTAATCTCACTACGATAATGCGGTTAGCTGCTAACTCCAATTTAGTAAGGAAGAAGACACCAAAGAGCGTAACTAATAAACTTTATGAATCACATACAATTATAGTATTGGGCCAAACTGTCCCAACTGGGAATTTGAGGCTCTGCATTTAACCCATCTTTGAATGGGAAGCTATTGTACAGAACACAAGGAGCAGTTACGGGTCCAGGGCCTTGCTAATGCTCCCTCAATTTAGGCCTCTGGACTTCATCAATCTTTTCATGGGAAGGCATTGTACAGTGCTCAGGGAGCGGTTACGTTCTCAGAGCGTTGCTCAGGCTGCTCAAAACGGCAAATGTTTACTCCCAAGCCAAGTCCCCATGGATTGAGCTAATGCTGCCCCGATAGGAATGCGTCAACGTGGGGCTCGAAGCCATGAGCCTGAGTTACGCTAATTATCTCTTAAGTTCAATTTCGTAAGGAAGAATATAGTAAAGGGAGTAAACATTTGTGTCAATGTAGCAAAGTCACAGGTGCAGGGCATTGCTAATGCACCCTCAATTTAGGCCTCTGGGTTTAACCAATCTTTGGATGGGCAGGCATTGTACAGTGAGCAGTTACGTTTTCAGACCGTTGCTCAGAGGGCTTAATTGAACAAATCTTTACTCCTTAGCCATGTCCCCATGGATTGAGCTCAAGCTACTCCAATAGGAAGGCGCCCAACGTGGGGCTCGAACCCACGACCCTGAGATTAAGAGTCTCATGCTCTACCGACTGAGCTAGCCGGGCCACGCCAGGCTGAGTATCAGCCCTTCGATTGTCAAACAACCTGTAATCTCACACGATAATGCGGTTAGCTGCTAACTCCAATTTAGTAAGGAAGAAGACACCAAAGAGCGTAACTAATAAACTTTATGAATCACATACAATTATAGTATTGGGCCAAACTGTCCCAACTGGGAATTTGAGGCTCTGCATTTAACCCATCTTTGAATGGGAAGCTATTGTACAGAACACAAGGAGCAGTTACGGGTCCAGGGCCTTGCTAATGCTCCCTCAATTTAGGCCTCTGGACTTCATCAATCTTTTCATGGGAAGGCATTGTACAGTGCTCAGGGAGCGGTTACGTTCTCAGAGCGTTGCTCAGGCGGCTCAAAACGGCAAATGTTTACTCCCAAGCCAAGTCCCCATGGATTGAGCTAATGCTGCCCCGATAGGAATGCGCCCAACGTGGGGCTCGAAGCCGCGAGCCTGAGTTCGCTAATTATCTCTTAAGTTCAATTTCGTAAGGAAGAATATAGTAAAGGGAGTAAACATTTGTGTCACGTAGCAAAGTCACAGGTGCAGGGCATTGCTAATGCACCTCAATTTAGGCCTCTGGGTTTAACCAATCTTTGGATGGGCAGGCATTGTACAGTGAGCAGTTACGTTTTCAGACCGTTGCTCAGAGGGCTTAATTGAACAAATCTTTACTCCTTAGCCATGTCCCCATGGATTGAGCTCAAGCTACTCCAATAGGAAGGCGTCCAACGTGGGGCTCGAACCCACGACCCTGAGATTAAGAGTCTCATGCTCTACCGACTGAGCTAGCCGGGCCACGTCAGGCTGAGTATCAGCCCTTCGATTGTCAAACAACCTGTAATCTCACACGATAATGCGGTTAGCTGCTAACTCCAATTTAGTAAGGAAGAAGACACCAAAGAGCGTAACTAATAAACTTTATGAATCACATACAATTATAGTATTGGGCCAAACTGTCCCAACTGGGAATTTGAGGCTCTGCATTTAACCCATCTTTGAATGGGAAGCTATTGTACAGAACACAAGGAGCAGTTACGGGTCCAGGGCCTTGCTAATGCTCCCTCAATTTAGGCCTCTGGACTTCATCAATCTTTTCATGGGAAGGCATTGTACAGTGCTCAGGGAGCGGTTACGTTCTCAGAGCGTTGCTCAGGCGACTCAAAACGGCAAATGTTTACTCCCAAGCCAAGTCCCCATGGATTGAGCTAATGCTGCCCCGATAGGAATGCGCCCAACGTGGGGCTCGAAGCCGCGAGCCTGAGTTCGCTAATTATCTCTTAAGTTCAATTTCGTAAGGAAGAATATAGTAAAGGGAGTAAACATTTGTGTCACGTAGCAAAGTCACAGGTGCAGGGCATTGCTAATGCACCCTCAATTTAGGCCTCTGGGTTTAACCAATCTTTGGATGGGCAGGCATTGTACAGTGAGCAGTTACGTTTTCAGACCGTTGCTCAGAGGGCTTAATTGAACAAATCTTTACTCCTTAGCCATGTCCCCATGGATTGAGCTCAAGCTACTCCAATAGGAAGGCGTCCAACGTGGGGCTCGAACCCACGACCCTGAGATTAAGAGTCTCATGCTCTACCGACTGAGCTAGCCGAGCCACGTCAGGCTGAGTATCAGCCCTTCGATTGTCAAACAACCTGTAATCTCACTACGATAATGCGGTTAGCTGCTAACTCCAATTTAGTAAGGAAGAAGACACCAAAGAGCGTAACTAATAAACTTTATGAATCACATACAATTATAGTATTGGGCCAAACTGTCCCAACTGGGAATTTGAGGCTCTGCATTTAACCCATCTTTGAATGGGAAGCTATTGTACAGAACACAAGGAGCAGTTACGGGTCCAGGGCCTTGCTAATGCTCCCTCAATTTAGGCCTCTGGACTTCATCAATCTTTTCATGGGAAGGCATTGTACAGTGCTCAGGGAGCGGTTACGTTCTCAGAGCGTTGCTCAGGCTGGCTCAAAACGGCAAATGTTTACTCCCAAGCCAAGTCCCCATGGATTGAGCTAATGCTGCCCCGATAGGAATGCGCTAACGTGGGGCTCGAAGCCATGAGCCTGAGTTCGCTAATTATCTCTTAAGTTCAATTTCAGTAAGGAAGAATATAGTAAAGGGAGTAAACATTTGTGTCAACGTAGCAAAGTCACAGGTGCAGGGCATTGCTAATGCACCCTCAATTTAGGCCTCTGGGTTTAACCAATCTTTGGATGGGCAGGCATTGTACAGTGAGCAGTTACGCTTTCAGACCGTTGCTCAGAGGGCTTAATTGAACAAATCTTTACTCCTTAGCCATGTCCCCATGGATTGAGCTCAAGCTACTCCAATAGGAAGGCTTCAACGTGGGGCTCGAACCCACGACCCTGAGATTAAGAGTCTCATGCTCTACCGACTGAGCTAGCCGGGCCACGCCAGGCTGAGTATCAGCCCTTCGATTGTCAAACAACCTGTAATCTCACACGATAATGCGGTTAGCTGCTAACTCCAATTTAGTAAGGAAGAAGACACCAAAGAGCGTAACTAATAAACTTTATGAATCACATACAATTATAGTATTGGGCCAAACTGTCCCAACTGGGAATTTGAGGCTCTGCATTTAACCCATCTTTGAATGGGAAGCTATTGTACAGAACACAAGGAGCAGTTACGGGTCCAGGGCCTTGCTAATGCTCCCTCAATTTAGGCCTCTGGACTTCATCAATCTTTTCATGGGAAGGCATTGTACAGTGCTCAGGGAGCTGTTACGTTCTCAGAGCGTTGCTCAGGCGGCTCAAAACGGCAAATGTTTACTCCTAAGCCAAGTCCCCATGGATTGAGCTAATGCTGCCCCGATAGGAATGCGCCCAACGTGGGGCTCGAAGCCGCGAGCCTGAGTTCGCTAATTATCTCTTAAGTTCAATTTCAGTAAGGAAGAATATAGTAAAGGGAGTAAACATTTGTGTCACGTAGCAAAGTCACAGGTGCAGGGCATTGCTAATGCACCCTCAATTTAGGCCTCTGGGTTTAACCAATCTTTGGATGGGCAGGCATTGTACAGTGAGCAGTTACGTTTTCAGACCGTTGCTCAGAGGGCTTAATTGAACAAATCTTTACTCCTTAGCCATGTCCCCATGGATTGAGCTCAAGCTACTCCAATAGGAAGGCGCTCAACGTGGGGCTCGAACCCACGACCCTGAGATTAAGAGTCTCATGCTCTACCGACTGAGCTAGCCGGGCCACGTCAGGCTGAGTATCAGCCCTTCGATTGTCAAACAACCTGTAATCTCACACGATAATGCGGTTAGCTGCTAACTCCAATTTAGTAAGGAAGAAGACACCAAAGAGCGTAACTAATAAACTTTATGAATCACATACAATTATAGTATTGGGCCAAACTGTCCCAACTGGGAATTTGAGGCTCTGCATTTAACCCATCTTTGAATGGGAAGCTATTGTACAGAACACAAGGAGCAGTTACGGGTCCAGGGCCTTGCTAATGCTCCCTCAATTTAGGCCTCTGGACTTCATCAATCTTTTCATGGGAAGGCATTGTACAGTGCTCAGGGAGCGGTTACGTTCTCAGAGCGTTGCTCAGGTGGCTCAAAACGGCAAATGTTTACTCCCAAGCCAAGTCCCCATGGATTGAGCTAATGCTGCCCGATAGGAATGCGCCCAACGTGGGGCTCGAAGCCGCGAGCCTGAGTTCCGCTAATTATCTCTTAAGTTCAATTTCGTAAGGAAGAATATAGTAAAGGGAGTAAACATTTGTGTCAATGTAGCAAAGTCACAGGTGCAGGGCATTGCTAATGCACCCTCAATTTAGGCCTCTGGGTTTAACCAATCTTTGGATGGGCAGGCATTGTACAGTGAGCAGTTACGTTTTCAGACCGTTGCTCAGAGGGCTTAATTGAACAAATCTTTACTCCTTAGCCATGTCCCCATGGATTGAGCTCAAGCTACTCCAATAGGAAGGCGTCCAACGTGGGGCTCGAACCCACGACCCTGAGATTAAGAGTCTCATGCTCTACCGACTGAGCTAGCCGGGCCACGTCAGGCTGAGTATCAGCCCTTCGATTGTCAAACAACCTGTAATCTCACACGATAATGCGGTTAGCTGCTAACTCCAATTTAGTAAGGAAGAAGACACCAAAGAGCGTAACTAATAAACTTTATGAATCACATACAATTATAGTATTGGGCCAAACTGTCCCAACTGGGAATTTGAGGCTCTGCATTTAACCCATCTTTGAATGGGAAGCTATTGTACAGAACACAAGGAGCAGTTACGGGTCCAGGGCCTTGCTAATGCTCCCTCAATTTAGGCCTCTGGACTTCATCAATCTTTTCATGGGAAGGCATTGTACAGTGCTCAGGGAGCGGTTACGTTCTCAGAGCGTTGCTCAGGCGGCTCAAAGCGGCAAATGTTTACTCCCAAGCCAAGTCCCCATGGATTGAGCTAATGCTGCCCGATAGGAATGCCTAACGTGGGGCTCGAAGCCATGAGCCTGAGTTCAGCTAATTATCTCTTAAGTTCAATTTCAGTAAGGAAGAATATAGTAAAGGGAGTAAACATTTGTGTCAATGTAGCAAAGTCACAGGTGCAGGGCATTGCTAATGCACCCTCAATTTAGGCCTCTGGGTTTAACCAATCTTTGGATGGGCAGGCATTGTACAGTGAGCAGTTACGCTTTCAGACCGTTGCTCAGAGGGCTTAATTGAACAAATCTTTACTCCTTAGCCATGTCCCCATGGATTGAGCTCAAGCTACTCCAATAGGAAGGCGTCCAACGTGGGGCTCGAACCCACGACCCTGAGATTAAGAGTCTCATGCTCTACCGACTGAGCTAGCCGAGCCACGTCAGGCTGAGTATCAGCCCTTCGATTGTCAAACAACCTGTAATCTCACACGATAATGCGGTTAGCTGCTAACTCCAATTTAGTAAGGAAGAAGACACCAAAGAGCGTAACTAATAAACTTTATGAATCACATACAATTATAGTATTGGGCCAAACTGTCCCAACTGGGAATTTGAGGCTCTGCATTTAACCCATCTTTGAATGGGAAGCTATTGTACAGAACACAAGGAGCAGTTACGGGTCCAGGGCCTTGCTAATGCTCCCTCAATTTAGGCCTCTGGACTTCATCAATCTTTTCATGGGAAGGCATTGTACAGTGCTCAGGGAGCGGTTACGTTCTCAGAGCGTTGCTCAGGCGGCTCAAAACGGCAAATGTTTACTCCCAAGCCAAGTCCCCATGGATTGAGCTAATGCTGCCCCGATAGGAATGCGCCCAACGTGGGGCTCGAAGCCGCGAGCCTGAGTTCGCTAATTATCTCTTAAGTTCAATTTCGTAAGGAAGAATATAGTAAATAATAATAATAATAAATTTTATTTATAATGCACTTTACATTTCAGGGAAATCTCAAAGTGCTACAGCAACAAGGGGTTAAAAACAGTTCCAGAATATGACAAAATCAGCAATCGCAATAAAACACCGTAACAAAAGATTTAAAACCATGACTGTTAAAAGGCCTTTTGAAATAAAAAGGTCTTTAGGCCCTTTTTAAAAGCCTCCAGAGTTTGTGGGGCCCTTAGGGGCTCTGGGAGGGCATTCCAGAGCCGTGGGGCGGCTGCCTGGAAGGCCCTGTCTCCCATGGTGGAGAGTTTAGTCCTTGGTTGGTGCAGGCAGTGGGTAGAGGTGGAGGAGCGGAGGTTTCTTGAGGTGGTGAGTGGGGTGAGGAGTTCACTGAGGTAGGCAGGGGCAGTTCCATGTATGCACTGGTGGGTAAGGAGACAGATTTTATACTGAATTCTGTATTGAATGGGCAGCCAGTGGAGGGATTTCAGGACTGGAGTGATATGGTCATATTTGAGCCTCCTCGTCAGGACCCGGGCAGCGCAGTTCTGAATATGCTGGAGCTTTTGCAGTCTCCTGCCAGGGATCCCGACGAGGAGGGCATTACAGTAGTCCAACCTGGAGGAGATAAAGGCATGGATCAGCTTCTCAGCATCTAGTTGTGAGAGGGAGGGGCGGAGTTTGGCGATGTTTTTGAGGTGGAGGAAGGAGACCTTACAGAGGTGACGGATGTGAGTGTCAAATGTGAGATTTGAGTCAAGTCTGACTCCAAGGTTTGTAACAGAGTTAGACAGGGGAATGTGATGACCAAAAATTGATATACTGCTGAGGGAGGAGGACTGGGTTTGGTGTGGGGTACCGATCAGGATGGCTTCGGTTTTGCTGCTATTTAGTTGAAGAAAGCCATCCATGCCCTTATCTCCTCCAGGCAAACCTGAAGTGCAGATGGCAGAGCTGAGGGGAGTGTGGAGTCCATTTTTATGTATAGTTGTGTATCATCTGCGTAACAATGGAATGAAACTTTGTGTTTATGGATGATGTGACCGAGGGGTAGTAAGTAGATGGTAAAAAGGGTTGGACCAAGGACGGACCCTTGTGGCACTCCACAGCTGACTGTGTGGGGTGATGATTGGGACTGTCCTAGAGCCACATACTCCGTCCTGGCTGTGAGATAAGACTGGAACCAGCTTAGTGTGGTCCCAGAAAGTCCTACCATAGACTGGAGACGGTGAAGCAGGATGTTGTGATCCACAGTGTCAAAGGCGGCCGACAGGTCCAGTAGGAGGAGGAGAGATGGTAAGCCCTGGTCTGCAGTCATAAGTAGGTCATTCATGACGCGGACCAGGGCTGTCTCCGTGCTGTGTGCTGCTCGAAAACCAGACTGAAATTTTTTCATATATGTTATGGATGTGAAGGTGATTGTGGAGTTGGGCTGCAACAACTTTTTCCAGGACTTTGGACAAAAATGGCAGGTTTGAAATGGGTCTGTAATGAGCCAGGATGTCGGGGTCAAGTGACGGCTTTTTCAGATGGGGGCGGATAACTGCAGTTTTGAGAGCTGGGGGAACCTGACCGGATTTGAGTGACTGGTTGAGGATTTCTGTGATCAGTGGACTGATGGCTGTAATATTGGATTTTAATAATGATGTGGGGAGAGGGTCCAGTGAGCATGTGGAGGTTTTCATGCACCTTATGATCCTCTCCACCTCTGTCTGAGAAATGCCTGAGAAAACAGAAAATGTGTTTGATGGGTTTGTGGAACTAAATTCGGAGGAGGGTGAAACTGTGGCAGAAAGGTTGGATCGGATTGAAGCTACCTTGTTGGTAAAAAAGTCCATGAACCTATTGCACTGGTCTGTACTGGTGTCAGAATGTGCATATGTGGGAGGTTTGAGAAGAGAATTTATTGATGCAAACAGCTGTTTTGAATTTCCAGAGCACTTTGAGATTTTTTGAGAGAAATATTGAGACCTGGCTGTGGTGAGTGCTTTGCAGTATGATTTTTGGTGTTCACGGTAGGCCTGTTTATGTACATGTAGGCCACTGGAGGTGAATTTCCGTTCCAGGGCACGGCCAGCCGTTTTCATCCTCCGGAGCTCTGTTGTGTACCAAGGGGCTGACCTGGAAAAAGTAACTGTTTTCGTTTTGATTGGTGCATGTAACTCAAGGATATTGTAAAGGCTGGAATTATAGTGGTCAACAGAGCCATTAACTGATGCGGACTGTGTGACTAGTGAAATTTGCTGTATGTCTTGGTTGAAGAGGGTGGTGTCTATTGCTTTTAAATTTCTGAACCGGATTTGACGTTTTGTTTTATGGTAGGGACTTGCTAGGGGCACTTCCAGGGAGATAACCTTATGATCAGACACGCCCAAGTCATGGACTCTCATGTTGGTGATGGGGGCGGTGTCTGTTATGACTAAGTCAAGAGTATGGCCTTTTGTGTGTGTAGGTACTGTGACATGTTGTGTGAGATGTAAGCAGTCCAGGAGTTCAAGGAACTCTGCAGCAGGGCGGTTTGTGGGGGAGTCAACATGAAGGTTGAAATCTCCCATAATGAGTGTATTATGGGTAATTGCACAGAAAGATGTGAGTAGATCTTGCAGCTCAGTGATAAATCCAGGGTGTGGTTTTGGGGGGCGATAGATGAGGAGTATTGTTATTACTTCTTTATGTGATCTGAGTTTGAATGGAAGACACTCAAATGTGGTCAGCTCTGGCAGTGGGAGGGGGGTGGCAATTAGGTCTTTGCGATGGATGACAGCAAGACCTCCACCCCGGCCGGTGGTTCTGGCCTTCTCCAGGTATGTGTATCCTGGGGGGCAGGCTTCATTTAGTGCGAGATATGAATTTTGTTTGTGCCAAGTTTCAGTGAGGCACATCATGTCTATTTGTTTTTCAAGAATATGTTCAGATATTAAACCGGTTTTGTTTGTCAGTGACTGGGTATTGAAAAGGTCTATTTTTATTTCTGAGATGATCTTACATTTGGGAAGAGTGCGGAGAAGGCGGAAATCCACTCCACGTTTTCCATGTCTCCAGTGTTGCCCGTTCTGACGCAGCCCTTTATTGGTCCTTGTGTTGGTCGTGTTCTGATGATGTAATTGCCAGTGACGCCTTTGGTGAGCGGCGCGGAGATGCAGCCGGTGAGGGTGAGGTCCAGGTGGAGACGAGCTGATGGAGTCTCCGAGTTTTTCGAATATGGACGGTCTGCATGCAGGTTGGGGTCGACGGTGGTGGGGCCTCCTCTCCACTACGCGGATGTGATGTGATGGTCCGGGATGTCGCTGCAGCGAGGCTGGCGTGCGCAGTCTGTCCCAGGTAGACGCGCCGCTCCCGGGCTCCAATGGCTCCGTCCTGTTGACCGCCTCGTCTGTCCTGGATTCCGGTGACACCGCATCGCTCACAGGAGGAACACAAGGACGGAGATGAGATTGTTGTAGTGCAGTGTGAAATGAACAAGGTGAGAATACCTGTAAGTTGTCGATGATGCTCCTGTTGTTAGCGGTGGTGTTGACATGGTTCTCATCTGTTGGGCGGTTCAGCGGGCCTGGACATTGGTGGATGTCCCCGGATAGCAGGAGGCAGATTGCGATGATAAATGCGAGGGTTTGTTGTGGTTTAAGCGTAGTTTTGGTATGTGTTGAGGGACGGCCGAAGAGGTGCGGATGAATGAACGTGGCAGCCAGGGCGTATTTTCCAAATCCAAAGTGCTTGTTTGCTTGCTTTGTTATTAACATGTGTGAGGATGACGATTTCAAATCATAGGAATCTGTCAGTATTTGACCGGTGTCGGAAAAGGCAGAAAGACTCATGAGAAGTACATGAGTGAAGAGAGCTGTAACTACCCCTGCTGTACCTGGCGCGGCCATCTTAAGTGAAATGACTTAAGATGGCCTTAAAGGGAGTAAACATTTGTGTCACGTAGCAAAGTCACAGGTGCAGGGCATTGCTAATGCACCCTCAATTTAGACCTCTGGGTTTAACCAATCTTTGGATGGGCAGGCATTGTACAGTGAGCAGTTACGTTTTCAGACCGTTGCTCAGAGGGCTTAATTGAACAAATCTTTACTCCTTAGCCATGTCCCCATGGATTGAGCTCAAGCTACTCCAATAGGAAGGCTAGCGTGGGGCTCGAACCCACGACCCTGAGATTAAGAGTCTCATGCTCTACCGACTGAGCTAGCCGGACCACGTCAGGCTGAGTATCAGCCCTTCGATTGTCAAACAACCTGTAATCTCACTGCGATAATGCGGTTAGCTGCTAACTCCAATTTAGTAAGGAAGAAGACACCAAAGAGCGTAACTAATAAACTTTATGAATCACATACAATTATAGTATTGGGCCAAACTGTCCCAACTGGGAATTTGAGGCTCTGCATTTAACCCATCTTTGAATGGGAAGCTATTGTACAGAACACAAGGAGCAGTTACGGGTCCAGGGCCTTGCTAATGCTCCCTCAATTTAGGCCTCTGGACTTCATCAATCTTTTCATGGGAAGGCATTGTACAGTGCTCAGGGGCGGTTACGTTCTCAGAGCGTTGCTCAGGCTGACTCAAAGCGGCAAATGTTTACTCCCAAGCCAAGTCCCCATGGATTGAGCTAATGCTGCCCCGATAGGAATGCCTAATGTGGAGCTCGAAGCCATGAGCCTGAGTTACGCTAATTATCTCTTAAGTTCAATTTCGTAAGGAAGAATATAGTAAAGGGAGTAAACATTTGTGTCACGTAGCAAAGTCACAGGTGCAGGGCATTGCTAATGCACCCTCAATTTAGACCTCTGGGTTTAACCAATCTTTGGATGGGCAGGCATTGTACAGTGAGCAGTTACGTTTTCAGACCGTTGCTCAGAGGGCTTAATTGAACAAATCTTTACTCCTTAGCCATGTCCCCATGGATTGAGCTCAAGCTACTCCAATAGGAAGGCGCCCAACGTGGGGCTCGAACCCACGACCCTGAGATTAAGAGTCTCATGCTCTACCGACTGAGCTAGCCGGGCCACGTCAGGCTGAGTATCAGCCCTTCGATTGTCAAACAACCTGTAATCTCACCACGATAATGCGGTTAGCTGCTAACTCCAATTTAGTAAGGAAGAAGACACCAAAGAGCGTAACTAATAAACTTTATGAATCACATACAATTATAGTATTGGGCCAAACTGTCCCAACTGGGAATTTGAGGCTCTGCATTTAACCCATCTTTGAATGGGAAGCTATTGTACAGAACACAAGGAGCAGTTACGGGTCCAGGGCCTTGCTAATGCTCCCTCAATTTAGGCCTCTGGACTTCATCAATCTTTTCATGGGAAGGCATTGTACAGTGCTCAGGGAGCTGTTACGTTCTCAGAAGCGTTGCTCAGGCGGCTCAAAGCGGCAAATGTTTACTCCCAAGCCAAGTCCCCATGGATTGAGCTAATGCTGCCCCGATAGGAATGCGCTAGCGTGGAGCTCGAAGCCATGAGCCTGAGTTCAGCTAATTATCTCTTAAGTTCAATTTCGTAGGGAAGAATATAGTAAAGGGAGTAAACATTTGTGTCACGTAGCAAAGTCACAGGTGCAGGGCATTGCTAATGCACCCTCAATTTAGGCCTCTGGGTTTAACCAATCTTTGGATGGGCAGGCATTGTACAGTGAGCAGTTACGTTTTCAGACCGTTGCTCAGAGGGCTTAATTGAACAAATCTTTACTCCTTAGCCATGTCCCCATGGATTGAGCTCAAGCTACTCCAATAGGAAGGCTCAGCGTGGGGCTCGAACCCACGACCCTGAGATTAAGAGTCTCATGCTCTACCGACTGAGCTAGCCGGAGCCACGTCAGGCTGAGTATCAGCCCTTCGATTGTCAAACAACCTGTAATCTCACCACGATAATGCGGTTAGCTGCTAACTCCAATTTAGTAAGGAAGAAGACACCAAAGAGCGTAACTAATAAACTTTATGAATCACATACAATTATAGTATTGGGCCAAACTGTCCCAACTGGGAATTTGAGGCTCTGCATTTAACCCATCTTTGAATGGGAAGCTATTGTACAGAACACAAGGAGCAGTTCACGGGTCCAGGGCCTTGCTAATGCTCCCTCAATTTAGGCCTCTGGACTTCATCAATCTTTTCATGGGAAGGCATTGTACAGTGCTCAGGGAGCGGTTACGTTCTCAGAGCGTTGCTCGAAGCTGACTCAAAGCGGCAAATGTTTACTCCCAAGCCAAGTCCCCATGGATTGAGCTAATGCTGCCCCGATAGGAATGCTTAGCGTGGGGCTCGAAGCCATGAGCCTGAGTTCAGCTAATTATCTCTTAAGTTCAATTTCAGTAAGGAAGAATATAGTAAAGGGAGTAAACATTTGTGTCACGTAGCAAAGTCACAGGTGCAGGGCATTGCTAATGCACCCTCAATTTAGGCCTCTGGGTTTAACCAATCTTTGGATGGGCAGGCATTGTACAGTGAGCAGTTACGTTTTCAGACCGTTGCTCAGAGGGCTTAATTGAACAAATCTTTACTCCTTAGCCATGTCCCCATGGATTGAGCTCAAGCTACTCCAATAGGAAGGCTTCAGCGTGGGGCTCGAACCCACGACCCTGAGATTAAGAGTCTCATGCTCTACCGACTGAGCTAGCCGGACCACGTCAGGCTGAGTATCAGCCCTTCGATTGTCAAACAACCTGTAATCTCACTACGATAATGCGGTTAGCTGCTAACTCCAATTTAGTAAGGAAGAAGACACCAAAGAGCGTAACTAATAAACTTTATGAATCACATACAATTATAGTATTGGGCCAAACTGTCCCAACTGGGAATTTGAGGCTCTGCATTTAACCCATCTTTGAATGGGAAGCTATTGTACAGAACACAAGGAGCAGTTACGGGTCCAGGGCCTTGCTAATGCTCCCCTCAATTTAGGCCTCTGGACTTCATCAATCTTTTCATGGGAAGGCATTGTACAGTGCTCAGGGAGCGGTTACGTTCTCAGAGCGTTGCTCAGAGCTGACTCAAAAGCGGCAAATGTTTACTCCCAAGCCAAGTCCCATGGATTGAGCTAATGCTGCCCGATAGGAATGCGCCTAGCGTGGGGCTCGAAGCCGCGAGCCTGGGTTCGCTAATTATCTCTTAAGTTCAATTTCAGTAAGGAAGAATATAGTAAAGGGAGTAAACATTTGTGTCACGTAGCAAAGTCACAGGTGCAGGGCATTGCTAATGCACCCTCAATTTAGGCCTCAGGGTTTAACCAATCTTTGGATGGGCAGGCATTGTACAGTGAGCAGTTACGTTTTCAGACCGTTGCTCAGAGGGCTTAATTGAACAAATCTTTACTCCTTAGCCATGTCCCCATGGATTGAGCTCAAGCTACTCCAATAGGAAGAGCTAGCGTGGGGCTCGAACCCACGACCCTGAGATTAAGAGTCTCATGCTCTACCGACTGAGCTAGCGGGCCACGTCAGGCTGAGTATCAGCCACTCGATTGTCAAACAACCTGTAATCTCACACGATAATGCGGTTAGCTGCTAACTCCAATTTAGTAAGGAAGAAGACACCAAAGAGCGTAACTAATAAACTTTATGAATCACATACAATTATAGTATTGGGCCAAACTGTCCCAACTGGGAATTTGAGGCTCTGCATTTAACCCATCTTTGAATGGGAAGCTATTGTACAGAACACAAGGAGCAGTTACGGGTCCAGGGCCTTGCTAATGCTCCCTCAATTTAGGCCTCTGGACTTCATCAATCTTTTCATGGGAAGGCATTGTACAGTGCTCAGGGAGCGGTTCACGTTCTCAGAGCGTTGCTCGAAGCTGACTCAAAGCGGCAAATGTTTACTCCCAAGCCAAGTCCCCATGGATTGAGCTAATGCTGCCCGATAGGAATCGCTAGCGTGGGGCTCGAAGCCGCTGAGCCTGAGTTAAGCTAATTATCTCTTAAGTTCAATTTAAGTAAGGAAGAATATAGTAAAGGGAGTAAACATTTGTGTCACGTAGCAAAGTCACAGGTGCAGGGCATTGCTAATGCACCCTCAATTTAGGCCTCTGGGTTTAACCAATCTTTGGTTGGGCAGGCATTGTACAGTGAGCAGTTACGTTTTCAGACCGTTGCTCAGAGGGCTTAATTGAACAAATCTTTACTCCTTAGCCATGTCCCCATGGATTGAGCTCAAGCTACTCAATAGGAAGGCTCCAGCGTGGGGCTCGAACCCACGACCCTGAGATTAAGAGTCTCATGCTCTACCGACTGAGCTAGTCGGGCCACGTCAGGCTGAGTATCAGCCCTTCGATTGTCAAACAACCTGTAATCTCACCGCGATAATGCGGTTAGCTGCTAACTCCAATTTAGTAAGGAAGAAGACACCAAGAGCGTAACTAATAAACTTTATGAATCACATACAATTATAGTATTGGGCCAAACTGTCCCAACTGGGAATTTGAGGCTCTGCATTTAACCCATCTTTGAATGGGAAGCTATTGTACAGAACACAAGGAGCAGTTCACGGGTCCAGGGCCTTGCTAATGCTCCCTCAATTTAGGCCTCTGGACTTCATCAATCTTTTCATGGGAAGGCATTGTACAGTGCTCAGGGAGGCGGTTACGTTCTCAGAGCGTTGCTCAGAAGCTGACTCAAAGCGGCAAATGTTTACTCCCAAGCCAAGTCCCCATGGATTGAGCTAATGCTGCCCGATAGGAATGCGCTAACGTGGGGCTTCGAAGCACGAGCCTGAGTTCGCTAATTATCTCTTAAGTTCAATT